>CP139509.1:156033517-156651017 GCA_021014915.2 Artemisia tridentata subsp. tridentata
AATCCATATTTAGGGGGTGTTTGGATTTGCATTATTAAACTCATTATCTCTACAAATTGAAATAAAATAGTCAGTTTCAATGTGTTACCTTAAGTAGATAAGTAGGTTAAAGTTAATAGGTAATGTCAGCAATGGGACTGATAAATGATAAGGAATCTGTTGTTACAGATGAAGTGAAGCTTGGATTAATAAGTGATATAATTCCAACAAATGTGGAATTAGATGTTGGGTTAATATGTGATACTGGATTTAATCTTGCTGATAAGGAAGTCGCAGATGGACGTGATTCTGATTCCGACACTAAAGAAAAGCAAGCATACTTTTTAGCCTTTATTTACTCTTAATATAAGCCGTTTCAGTAACTACTTATTTGCTTGATAGAATTTGCACTTAGAAAAGAAATCCAAAACACCCTTCAACTGTGCAATAAGCAACAAAGATTTAGCAATGACGTTTTCTGTTTGTTGCAATAGCAGCTTAGTTGTCTTTCATGGTCTGTAGAATATCAATACCATAAAAGAAATATATCTTGAAGGCTGAACTAATCTTGCAACGACTCTCGAAGAAAGCTTATTTCAGGTCTCTGCCTCTCCCTTTTTATGCGTGTGTATTCGTCACTTATGTAACTATACACGGTTATGTGACTTAAGTTAATTATTTTGTTCAGGGATACACCGAACGAGCCGACAACTGTAACATTTTTCTTTCCAGGCGGGACATACCAGACTGATTTGATCATCAGAAATATGGATCTTGCATCTCTTTTGATGTAACTTCTGATGTAGAATCAGATTTTCTGAAAATGACTATTTGGGACTACTACATAAACGAGGGCAAATACGAAGTGGGACTTCAAGCTGTCATCAAGAACAAGACACATGATACTGAATGGACCTATAAGGCATGCTTTTTCAGGACCCAAAAAGTTAATTCATGGGTTAGCAATGGACCACAACCGTACTCAATAAGAAGTGGAGACGACGGTTTGAAGGTAGAGAAATGTGGGATTCATTTAGCGTATAGACAAGACACTGAAGCAACAACACAATACTCACAAGCAATGGTGAAAATTCAAAGCAAAAACAAGGAGGACTTCATCCATAAGAAGAGAAGTCATGCTGCAGCGGTAACAACTCAGGACTCATCTTAAGAAAACAATGCATCTAAAAGAATGAAACTGGAAAAGATATAATGCAAAAAAATGGAGATGAAATAACAGCGCGCGCATTTCTGGTTGTGATTTAAACATAACTTGATAAACGCTTGCTCTTCTTAATAATCTTTTTATCATCTTATTCCTCGCATACATTAACATAAATTTTTATTTGTCTATTCCCACACGTTGTTGCTTCTCAACAAACAAAAACAATTGACTGTCTCTAATAACTTGCAGGTTTCATCGCCATTGTTGATCCTGTATGGAGCCGCATACAAAGTGACAGCTCCTAATATCAGAAAGTTGATGTACGAAAAGTCTGCTATAAATGTTTAAATGTCCATGCATGCTACAATAAGTTGGCATCTCTTTTTACAGTAATGCACATGAATCCTTTTGAGATAGCGATGGAGGCACTCAAGGAGATCCAAACAAGGTTTTACAAATATAATTATTGTAAAGAACGATAAGACTAGAAACTGCGGATGACCTATTCATGTAATTATTAATTTGGATTAGCAAAATTTTGATTTTTATGTAATTCTGATGTTTCAGCTGGTTAATGCAACTATTTGATGTCCACATCGTGTTTAGGAGTGATAAGACGGCTCTTGAAGATTCTTTCTGCACGCGTGTGATTGTAACTCGTGGTGAAAGCATCAAAAAGTACCTCGATTCAGATGCTGCAACTATCAGCAGAGATGCATTTGCCAAAATAGTTTACTCAAAACTATTTGACTGGTAAGGGTGTGTTTGATATGTAGATTTTCTTGATACTTCATACATACTTGATACTTCTCTACAAATAATTAGATTGTTACTGTAATTATATTACTTTTGTAATGTCATTAATCTTTATAGAATAAAAAGTAAAGAGTAAAAACGTTTACGGGTCAACCCTGCACGACCTGATCCGACCTATTTTAAACAGTACAAAAAACAGGCTTCAACCCAAACCCGTTATGAGGCATTACCCAACTCTCAAAAGGCAATCCCAAACACCCTCATAGTGTTACCTGATAATAAATTGAAAATAGTTAATTCACAAGGTGAATTATAAACTTTTATCTATTTAGAGTTTTTAATAGAATCATGATGCACAAACAAAGAAATAAATAGCCTAACGTGTTATCGTTGCCCTGTTAGTAGATCAATATTTATCAGCTTGGCCATCAAAATCCTTACTACGGTTATCATATAGCTCATGTCATATTGTTTTCCTATTATTTTAGTAGGTATGGATTTCTGCTCTCCATTGTGTTGGTAAGATAAGCTCATAAGCCCAAAAATTAGCTTAAAGAAACAGCCCCTAAATTTTAGTAGCGTAAGTGCACCACTTGAAAAACTTCATTTGTAGTAATGTGTATTAGAAAATCCTGGATCCAACACTCGATGTAAAATAGCGTATGTAATTTAAAGGGTAACACGTAGTTTCTGACACAACCTGGATGAGCAACACTCGGATAGACAGAAGAGCAAAGTTAGTGACATTACTAAACAAGAAGATGGATCATCTTAAGGACGAGATGCTTATTTTTGAGACTTTACTGGAAAAAATGAGACATGAGCATGATATGTTGAAACATGCGAAAGATTTATTGAAACAGAAATATAAAGAAGGTAAATTCTGTTAGACGTACAACTTGTGTAAATATCCAATGTGGTTTATTATTATTTTTATATATTGGGTATTCTTTTTTTTAGCTTGTGCATCAGATTAATAAGTCCCCTGAAGAGGTGTTTGACGCACTCAAGAATCAGACTATTGATTTGGTTTTGACTGCGTTGGAAATACTCTAAAAGGAGACATTGTCAGGTAACATCAAACCAAAGATCAAAAATTATTTGATGTTGTTGCAGAACATGTTATGAGACTGTACAATCTTTCTGATTGTATGTCTTTATTTTTGCATGCCACTTTGGATAAGATACAAGTTGCTTTTTTGAGAGAGAATTCTGTGAGGGTTTAAAAACAAACATCCTCCAGTACTCGATGGTGCTATTTTGGAGAACCAAATTTTAAAAGTATATATTTTCAAGTCAACTTTTGCCACACAGATAATTCCTGAATAATCTCATGTTTTATTTTATGTAATTTGTTGTTAATTTACAGGTTTAGGATATCTTGGGCACCTAAGATAGTTCTCTGGGGTAATTTCCTTGCTCATTTTTATTAAAAAATAATTGATTAATTACTTTTCAGATTTAATGATCGTATTTTGCTACCTTATGGATTTCCATGGTTAATTTATTTGAAGAAATGGTTTGTATCTGTTCATTTGTAGCATATCAAAACATTGGTAAGTTCAGATACCGACAAATGCATCTAAACTTTGATATAACATTTTATATGTATGACAAGTTTATAATGAACAAAATTAACCATGAGATGTCAATGGACCAAAGGCATCTGCGTTTCTTCATCAGAGTAAAAAAGTTGACTTTTTTGGAGGTCAAACCTAAAAACCTGTAATCGACTTGAACAGGATATCTGTAAGTCACATGGCCTTTTTTACGAGTAGTTATCATTCTATAGCTGTTATTATCATGCTCTAATGTTTATGGAAGATTACTTAAACCATGTTAGTTATTTCGTAGTGCCATGTAATGCCATAGACTTCCAGGAACTATCAGCAACACCTATCTAGACGATCATTACAGATGTTTAAAATAGGTAAAGATATTCCAGATGTTTAAGAATGTAATGCCTGCATTTTCAAGCAACTATCAGCTAAGGACTGAAACTTACTTCATTCTTTATTCCAGATGTTTGAGAATGTAACGTTTTTTAGATAGAGATCCATGAACACCTACGCATATAAATGCTTTTCAACTCATTGGAATGCCATCTGCCTCGGATCTTCCATGGTTCTTTGAGAAATAGCCAAATAGGTAAAGATTCATTTTTTAATTTTATTTTTAGCATAACCTTCACTTATAAGGTTTGTTGGACACTTTTATGTATCTGTTATTATGTTGTACTCAATTAAATACTACAGGAATCTGTGGTGTACGCAACAATTTAGCGCCAAGCGTGTCATCTCTGTACAAAGGTTAGTCTTTTTCTCGAGAAAATCGCAATTCTGGGGATTTTTTGATGTGCGTTTTCAATGGATATTTGCAAAATTAGCTTTTTGACCAACACTTAAAAGTGACTACTGAGACTTTAGATCACATTAAGTAGTTTAGTCGCACTTCTAAACACCCCTGTTCAGAATTATCATGTGAAACTCGAGAAGTAACAAATTAGGTGCTTGATTGAACTAAAAGCTCTACTCTATGTTATAGACACTGCTGGTATAAAAAATACAACTCAAATCAAAACAAGGGTATTTGGTTGTCCCTTTTTCAATCAAAAAAGGGGTGTTTAGTTGATGTTTCTGTGGTCAAAATAGGGGCTAATTTGGGACTGTTTGGTGTCAAAATGGGATGTTTGGTTACTGTCTTTGTTGCCAAAATAAGGTTGATTGGTTGCTGTCAAAAGAGGCATGTCTGGTTGTTATTTTGGGTTTCAAAACAGGTTGTTTGGCTGTTGTCAAACCATGGTTGTTATAAGCATCTTAGTCTGCACATATGTTATGTCTGTTTTTATGTTTAAAAAAAGGTATGAATAATTTGTTATAAGCATCTTAGTGAAATTATAAAGTTTGTTCTCTTTAAAAAACATCACAGTGATTTACAATTGTTTTAAATTGATTAAAGCACACTGTGCCATATAATGAAACATCATGCATGTTTAATTAGAAATTTGTTTTGCAGGTTAGTGTCCATGCCGGGAAAATGACTTGGATTCGAGGCGGCCCGAAATGTTAGGATGGTCGGAATATATAGGAGGCTATCGACAATAGGAGGCTAACATTGAAACCACTGATTATGAAACCACCTCCTATGTACAAATGCCATGGATCAATATGAAGAACGAGGCACCAACACGCATCATCCCGATTTCTGCTCTTAAACCTTACCAAGGTTGATGGGCTGTTAAGAAAGAGTTACCGCAAAAGGAGGTTTCTGTCGCTACAACAACGCAAAAGGAGATGGAAAGGTCTTCTCTTTTGACCCTCTTGATTCATATAGTAGGTAAATACATGTGACCTGTTTTAATGATGTTGTTGATCTCTTCTATGATGTCATTGAAGATGGGGAAATCTACATGATATCAAAAGGTAGTTTAAAACCAGCCAACCATTTGAACAACTTATTATAAAAAAATTTCTTTGGATCAATTGGTAGTAATTCATTCATGTTACTTGTGGTATTGCAGTTGATGTATGGACGTCAAGTAAAATACCATCCTCTTGGGCAACACGAAATCGGATACAAAAAACATTAAGCCGTTGTAGCCTTTATCTACTCGATGGTTGGCTCACTTCACAATTTGGGTAAGCCCTTGAATATTATGTGTATTTATATTTGTTTAAAGCAGAAATTTGGACCATTTAAGTTATAAAATGAGTCAATTTGTGTTAGTTATATCTGTAATTAAGGAGTTACAATGTTAAGAAAGTGGAGATATTAGCTATAAAACTTATATTGCTTGAAAGTCCTTCAAAGGGGGGAATTTGGTTCAAATTGTTTGTTATAAAGTTTGGCTCATTGAGTTTCAATGGAATTTGACGTGATCATTGCAACATAATCACAGAAAGTTGGTTAGTAAATCACCATTGTCTCTAAGTAATCATAGACCTTCGCTCATGTGCAAGACAAACTCAAACTCCCCTTTATTTGTAAGTTTTCTTCCAGTTAACAAAATGAGTAATCAAATTGTGTTTTTTTTTCATGATATTAGCTATAAAATAATTTACCATTTTATTTTTTAAGAACCTGTACTTTATTTATTGATCTTTGACACTTAAAGGGTTTGTGTATGTTTATCATCCTATTCATGATCAATCATTTTACATGATATTGTAGCATAAAAAGGAAGATAAAAGAGGAATATGGTTACTTTTTTTTTTTTTTTTTTTTTTTTTTTTTTTTTTTTTTTGCAATGAGCACGGTTGATATAAAAACAAATGTGTCGGGTAAGACGCCAAGCTTACAATAACTACAGGGTTTGACATTGCATCCTTAAATAGTCCATACCTACAAGGCCCATTATATGATTTTTTTTACAATGTAGAGGCAAGACACTCGAGAGAGTATGGACATAAAATCCTCAAAAAAGCTCAGATGTCATTGGAAATGTCAGATGACATGGCAAATCAAAACTTCTAGGTATCAAAGTATTTTTATACCGTTTCGAATCGATGAAATTAATTTTAAAGTTTAATATCAGTTATAGTTTATACTACAAAACAGAATAGAGCGCGAGAAAGAGTTCTTTATATGTTTTTCAAAAATGTGGATCATTATGAAGACTATAGTTTGATTACATATAGACAAGGCGTACGACATCATCAATGAAATCATGTCTACATTACTCTTTATTTTTTGCGTGGTATTTAAATGTTCAATAATATGAATTGCGGCTTTAACCTTTATACAGGTTCTGAATAGGCATTGGTGTTGAAGATATTGACATTGCATATGTTGAAGATGTAAAATGGGGAATGCAATTAGGGTGATTGGGATTAAGGTTGGTACTTGCGTATTACTTATATAATGAGACAGTGCACATTACTTATGTTGAAGATGTACGTAGGAGTATTCATGGTTACGATGAGTTTCATAATATTTTGTGACCATCGAGAGGTGTAAGTTTCTCTTATGTTTATTCATTCCTTTTTCTTTTTCTTCTAAAAATAGAGCTTATACATGAACCAAATGGGATGTATGTTAATGGGTACAGCCCTTTCTTTCACCATGTACACTTTTCAACCATTTTCTACTACCATTCTTTCGCTATAGTAAAATATGCCAACAATAATTATAAGACATGCCCGCCTAAGGCGGATTTATATGCCCGTGAGGGCTTATTAGTCATGCCCCCCCCCCCCCCCCCCAAAAAAAAAACTGGCAGGCCATGACCACTAGAAAGACATGTGGTTATCATATTTGTCTCGGTTCATAATGTTTTTTTTTTAAGTCCGAAGAGACATGTGTTATCTTAAAGTTAATTTAATAAGGATATTATGATCATGTTGGGTATTCTTTACAGGTGAGTGTCTTAGTTGTGTTTTGTTTATTTTGTATCCAAGTATGTGGCTTTCTTTTTTCTATGAACATTTCAAAAACACTGACATGTATACTCAATTTGACCTCAAATTATCTTAACAAAAGTAACTAAAGTTTAACTACTCTATTATGCGGTTAATTAAGTAACTAATCTTTAAAACTTTGGGTCAATGATTTAAGTATATTAAATTTCTGAAACGATTAAGACGGTGTTTGTCTTAGTTTGAAGGTTGTCGTTTGTGATGACGATGGTAATATCGCTAATACTACCATAAATGTCGTCTACAATGAAGTATTTCAAAGTCTATAATCAAGGTTCAAGAAGTATGTACAATATACATATCACTTGCTTTTTTTACAATATTTTAAATTATAATATATTATCAATTACAACATGCTTTTACTTACAATTTCTATGAATTATTAGGTGTTCACGGAATGGACATTGGCTATTAAATTGATTAGCACTCACATACGTCATTTTCTATTCAAGACCTTTAAATTTTGAAGACGAAAACGACATCGATGTTTATTATTTTTATTGTTACAAACTCAATTGATTATCGAATAATTCATGTATTATCTCACTGTTTATTTCATATATTAATGGAACATGTTTACGTTCGTTGTTTTCTTATTATCTTATTTGCATACTTTTTAAAAAACCCCGTGAATCCACGGGTCTTTAAGCTAGATTGGTGTTAAAAGTTGCTCAGGAATATTGACCAATCTAATGGATTGTCCCGATAATGAGAAGAATATTGATCAATCTAATGGATTGTGTAATGGAACAATGGGTTGGTGTTAAAAGTTGGTGTCCCGATAATGTTGCTCAGGAATAGTAACCAATCTAATGGATTCTCAGGTGTTCCAAACCATATGTTGGTGTTAAAAGTTGGTGTCCCGATAATGTTGCTCAGGAATAGTAACCAATCTAATAGATTCTCAGGTGTTCCAAACCATATGTTGGTGTTAAAAGTTGGTGTCCCGATAATGTTGCTCAGGAATATTGACCAATCTAATGGATTGTGTAACGGAACACGACTTCAGGTTTTACGGTTATCACGGTCTTCTATTCAAGCATAGATCATTAATGGGACACATTTTGAAAATAACGTAATCATACCACGATTGAGAATTACTCCATCTAATAAATGTTTACCTCTAAAGATTGAGAGGAAACAATATCCCATTTCGGTGTCATTCACAATGACAATAAACAAAAGCCAAGGGCAATCGCTTTCAAAAGTCGGATTGTATCTGCCACGTCCTGTTTTCACACATGGACAACTATATGTGGCTCTTTCACGTGTCAAGATCAAAAAAGGTTTGAAGGTTGTTGTTTCAAATGCGGATGGTAACCTATCAAACACTACTATAAATGTTGTATATAAAGAAGTTCTTCAAGGTCTATGATCAAACGTTCACTAGGTATGTACAAATTAGAAATGACATGTTTTGTGGCATTTTTCTTATTTTCACTTATTATAAATCCTAAAAATCTTTTACTTACGTTTTTTTTATTTATTAGGTGTTCACGGAATGGACCTTTTGTGAAAATGTTAGAATGTTCACCACATGGATTTGTTTCTCAAGACAAACATATTCGATTTTTATATATGTTTTATATTTTGTGAAAAAAAAAAAAAAAAAAAAAAACCCCTATTATGACATGTTAATTATTTGTATCCCCATATTTAATTGTTGACTATTGACATATCATCCAAAATTATAAGACTACCAATTGACTTTGACAAATAAAAAGTACTACAAATACACTAATACTGACAATGTAAAACACAACAAAACAAAAAATAAACAACATCGACAATTGCTAATCGCTAAATAATCTAAGATTCTTTTTTTATGTGTCTCGGTAATTAACAATTATAATAAAGAGCGTGAAAATTACAAAATAAAAAATTACAAAGCATGGCCGCCCATCGGGCCGCATAAAAATTTGTACATACAAGTGCTATTAAGTTACTTTGAACATGCATAAAAGTATAATGCAAATGTATTCACAAGCTATTTAACATCCATTGAAAATGTGTATCATGTATAATCCATGTAAACATATTGTAGAAAAATTTAAAGTTACCTTTTGAAATTCATAATACCTCATACTAACTATGTGCATTATAGCTTTTGAAAAAAAACCGCCAGTTTACTAGCACATTTAAAATTAGCGAGAATTATCTTAAGCCATTATTATTTAAAATGGCGTTTCAATTTAAACAATACAAACAATCAAAAACTCAAACAATCATGTCATACAATCAAACAATCAAATTTTCAAATAAAAAACATTACAAAATAATATACTCAAAAAAATAAACAACACGTAAGATCATTATAATACCTGGGAAAAGGGAAATGTATCCCGGTCCAAAAACAAAACGAACTCCAAAGGCATTTCTATACAAACATAAACCAAACATATGTTAATTATAACTATACAATATAGCTGATATCCGTAAATTAATAAATAAAGTTATAACTATACAAGACAACTGATATCCTTACATGACTAAGTTAAAATTTACATCAACTCATACTAAATAGTGCATAAATAACAATAGCATAACCATATTTACGTAAATTACAAGTCATGCCCGCCCACCGGGTTTAAGAGTGGTAAGATTTAGTTTTTTCTTCAATCTGAATATTAAGAATGTTCACAATCGTCGAGATCACCACATAGACACTCATTATCACCTTCCTCTTTATATGCTCCTCTAACCAAGTTAAGAAAGTTGTACACATCTATTCCATCTTTAAGATTCATTCGTTTAACATCTCGTGTACAACCATATCATCTCGGCCAAGTTTATTTGCCACCAGTCCGATCAACATCCACTTCATCAATATTCATATCTAAACCGTCTTCAGATATAGATTTATAACCGGATTTTTGTCCAGGAGATCCCGCTTCCATGTAATTAGACACTTATTAAGTAGCATCTTCAAAATAATAGTTTCTCCAAGAACTACAAATACACTAATACTGACAATGTAAAACGCAACAAAACAAAATATAAACAACATAGGCAATTGCTAATCGCTAAATAATCCAAGATTCGTTTTTTATGTGTCTCAGTAATTAGCAATTATAATAAAGAGCATGAAAATTACAAAAGAAAAAATTACAAAGCATGGCGGGCGGGCTTCGAAAACTAGTATATATATATATATATATATATATATATATATATATATATATATATATATATATATATATATATATATATATATATATATATATATATATATATATATATATTACTTAAGCATTTTGCGACGACAAGCACTAAGCACGGAAGTTCCGTCGCACGTATTTTCACCGTACACTTTCACCATGAGCCATCACCAAAGAGTCTTATACAATAAACTATTTTGAAATGTACCTTACCACACAGCAAGCAAGAAATACACGAGCACTTGACACACGTAAACCTTTCTGTTGGGTCCGTCAGTACCCAAGCATCCTGAAAACAGGATTTTGACACAAATTAGCCAAGTGTTAATCAACCTTAAACACTCTCAAGTCATTGAGTAAACAGTCACTCAGTGAGTTACCTTCAAGATGCTTAGGACGAGTCTAAGAAGAAAGATTCACCATTAAGTGAGGCGGAACTCCATGAATGTCACTTAAGCCAAAGAAGAAGGTAATGGGTTCAGTGAGTATTGGACAAGAACTCACTGAACCCCTAGTCTCCTTAACAACAATAAATGATTAAAGACTAAAGATTGAAGACCTAGACTGAAGAATCAAAAGTCTGAAAGAAAGGCGGGATTAGGCGGGAAGTGTTTGAGAAGATAAGGAGAAGTCTTATCGCGCCAGAAACAAACCTTCCCTAAAACAGCTTAAAGTCAAGAAGTGTCCGACCTGACACTCGAAAAGACTTTTAGCCCATTCCTATTGGTTCTTGGAAATGACAAATACTGTTGTAGTTGTCAGACACGCTAGGTTATTCTTTATGTATTTTTAATCAGATGTGCTCTTTTATACTTGTGTATAAATATGAACAGATAGGAGAAAAGTGGGTTAAGTTTTTGTGCATTAAAAGCTTAGACTTTCACAAAACCACTTTTCTCCTACAAAGAGTAACCAAGTCCCTGAGATAGCTCAGTGGGTCGATATTGTTACCACTCAAGAATAACTTGAGTTTAGATAGGAGGCAAACCATACCTTGTCTATTCAATCCCAAGTGTTTTTCCGCAAACACTTGGGTAATAGATTCTTTGATTGATTTCTAATAAGAATTTAAACGTTGAAAAACTTGTGTTTTTATATTTATGTTTTACTTATCAATGTTAATTAATCAATACATTAATCTCAGTCATAAACACAATTAGATTAACTTTGTAGTTACTTCTAAGTGTGTAAAGGGAACAACAAGTGGTATCAGAGCCTCTGGTTTATAAAATCTTTTCAAAAAAACTGAGTGCTCAAGGTTTTTAAAACCAAGATCCTACTATGGCTGATGTTAATGTGCCCCGGCTTGTCGATAAAAAGGGTGGCAGCTATTCAGCTGTTGCTCCTAGACTCGAAGCTGGAAAATTTAGCAAGTGGAAAAAGTGAATGCTTTGCTACTTGACTGGTATGGAACCATACTACATCACTTGTATCAGGGATGGTCCTTTTGTCTCTAATACTGCTGAGAGGCTAAACAAGCCTGAAGCTTAGTGGACTATTGATGAGAGAAGGGTGGTCAATCAAGACCAACGCTTGAAAAGCATAATTATATCTTGTCTTCCTGACGATATAATGGAATCAGTCATTAACTGTTCTACAGCCAAGCAAACATGGGTTGACTTGATTAACAGCTTTGAAGGTCCCTCAGATACCAAAGAAAACAGGATCATGGACCTGAAACTTGAGTACAACACTTTCAGGGCAAAGGACTCTGAAAGTCTCTCTCAGACATATACAAGATACAAGACCCTGATAAATGAACTGTCAAATGATGGTGTAGTTTTGTCTAAGCATGAGATCAATGTTGGCTTTGTCAACAGTCTCCCTGAGAAGTGGCTAAACTTCTCACAAGGCCTCAGGAATGCTAACCACATTCAGACCCTTGAGCTTCCTGAGATCTATGAGAAGTTTGTCTATGAGGATAACTTAATCTCTAGGAGATACCCTAACTCAACGAAAGCTCTTGAGACCAAAAAGGCCCTAACCTCCTCACCCATATCAACCGCCTTTTATTCTAATGGTGTTATACAGGATTTTCAAGAGGACTCTGATGATGAGATTGATGAAAGAACTGGTGATGAGTACCTTAATGACTTAAACTTGGAATTCGAAGAAAGGGCACTCCTTGCCAATTCAAAACGTTTTATCAAAAGAAATCAGTCGAACTTTTCAAAAGCTAAAGCAAATGAAACCACTGAGTGTTTCAAATGTGGCAAAAAGGGCCATTTTGCTAGAGACTGTTATTCAAAAACCATCTCAGAACCCTCTTATAAATTTTCTAGAAACAGTTCCTCAGGAACTAGCAAGTTTCAACCTAGAATGCTTCAGTCGACCCAACATTTTAAAAACAATAATGTTCAAAAGGGTCAAAAAGATTTTGAGGCTAAATATAGGAAAGCTAAGGCTAAACTTTCCCTCCTTGAAACTAATCCCTCAATGTCTCAGGCAGCTCAAACTTCCAAACCTGTTCAGACAAAGAACAAGATTCTTGTAGCAGAAGCCTATGACTGGGATGAAGAAGAGGTCTCCTCAGAAGATGAGGAAATTAGAGTGAGTGCACTGATGGCACTTTCAGAAGGTGATCAGCTGGCTGTTGGAAAAAGCCATGCAAGGAATGGTGAATGGGTCAACATAACCATGAGGAAGGTAAACATTTTACTTTCAATGAATGATGATTCTGATTGACAGTCCTATATGAATTATATTTGTGTAGATCTTAAGTTTGTAGAAGAACAAAGGCTTAATTTGCTTTCAAAATATAACAATCTTGTGTTAGAATTAAATAAGTGTAGAGATGAACTGCTTGTATTAAAACAGGCCAAGTTAGAAATTGTTACACTACAAATTCAAAACACTGAGATTTTGAAACAAAAACAAGCTCTTCAAAATGAACTTAACAAAGAAAAGGCTGTCATTGAAGGCTGGACTAAAAAGAACCCCAAAGTCTATGAAACTATGAGTCTAATTCCTAGTGAAAACAAGAAAATTATAGGAATAGACTAACTCACTGAAAACCTTAGTGAAAGTCACAGAGAAAAGGCTTTTATTCCAGTTGGCATATCTTTTGAGCAGGAAATGGAACCCAAGTCAAATGACTGGATTGTCAGGGACAACCCAGTCAGTAAGTTACCAAACTTTGAGACTGGAAAGATCTTACTTCCTGAAAGTCAGGCTCTGAAAAATATTCTTGGACTCACTGACCAACCCAGTAGTACTGAGTCAATCAATGAGTCTGAATCAGAATCATTCACACCACTCCCACCTCTGAAAGTCCTTCAGGGAGATGCACCAAGCTCAGACCTCACACCATTAGTCTACTCTCAGCATTCTCCAAAGGAGAAGCCAGGAATGGGAAAAACCATCCTGAAAAGGCAAACCCCTGAAGTCTCAGTTTATACTGATGACTCATAAACTTCAGTCCCTTCTGAAGTAAAAATAGAAAGCACTGACTCAAAAATTGATCAGTTGGCTGAACTTGTCAGGAAGCTGAGTGAGAAGATTGAATCTTCTGAGAAACCTTCTCAATCCAAGATGAAGGAACCCAATTCAGCTTCCTCAAGCACTAAACCAAAACCCTCCAAACCCCTGAAAAGGTGTGAGTTGTGTCACTATACCAATCATTTCACTGATGACTGCTATAGAATCCTTTACTGCATGATATGCAAAAAGGAAGATCACAAGACCTCTGATCACCAATCATACACAGCCACATCAAAGATGGAAAACTTTAAAGCACAGGCTTTAAAATATCCTTCTGATTCTAAACAGAAACAGAAACAAAGGGCCAAGCCTTTTGCACCTTGCCCTCACTGTGGCTTCAATGACCACCTTCCTAAGGATTGTCTAATGGACAAAAGTTGTGAAATTTGTGGAGATCCCACTCATGACACCTCAGGATATGAGAAGGTAATTCAAACCAAAAGAGGTATGACCAAGTCATCCTCTCAGTCTACTGAGTCTACCTCAGCAATCAAATGCAAAACCTGTGGTAGCTCAGTCCACTCAACTTCTGACCATGAGTCAATTGCTACTTTTAAGAAGGCTACTAAAGCCAAGCCCTCCGAGAAGAGGGATCCTAGAAAGAACTAACTTGGTTTACCATTTGTGCAGAGGCATGCCAGGGAGCCAGTTTGGCATCTAGATAGTGGATATTCAAAGAGCATGACTGGTGTGAAAGAGTATCTGCACAAATATGTAGAAGAATCAGGACCCAAGGTGATATTTGCTGATAATTCATCATGTCTCACTGAAGGTTATGGTTCAGTACACTGTAGTGGTATAGTCTTTACTAGGATAGCTTATGTCAATGGTCTTAAGTACAATTTAATCAATGTCAGTCAACTATTTGATACAAAATACATAGTTCAGTTTGATGATAAGCAAGGAACCATCTTCAATGCAAATAAGGAAGTTGTCCTTATTGCACCAAGAAGGCAAGATGTTTATGTGTTAGACTTGTCCAGTCTAACTCAGAATGGAACTTGTCTCTTTGCTAAGGCCACTGAAACCCTCAACTGGCTTTGGCATAAAAGACTCTCCCATCTGAACTTCAAAAACATAAACAATCTTGTGAAACAAAACAAGGTTCTTGGATTACCATCATTTGTGTTTTCAAAGGATAAACCATGCTCTACCTGTGAAAAAGGTAAATATCATAGAGCATCCTTTAAAACCAAAACAAACTTTTCCATCAGGAACTGCCTTCATCTTCTCCATATGGATCTCTTTAGGCCCATTAGTCCTAGATCCTTTAACCATGAGAAGTATACTCTGGTCATTGTGGATAAATACTCAAGATACACTTGGGTTTACTTCCTGACCAAAACGAGTCAGGCAGCTGAAACAATCATGTCCTTTGTCAGGAACATTGAAAATCAAAATGACATTAAAGTCAAACAGATTAGGACTGACAATGGGACAGAGTTTAGAAACTATGAACTTGAATGTTTATGTGATGAGAAAGGAATTTCCCAAAATTTTTCCTCTCCTTACACACCTGAACAAAATGGTGTTGCTGAAAGGAAGAATATAACACTAATTAAAGCTGCCAGGACAATGCTAAATGGATCAGTCCTTTCCAAACACTTTTGGACTGAAGCAGTCAAAACTGCCTGTTATACACAAAACAGATCCATCATTGTCAAGAGACATAGCAAAACCCCTTATGAGCTATTCAAGGGAAGGATCCTTGACATCAGCTACTTTCATGTCTTTGGGTGTCCTGTGTTTATTCATAATCACAAGGATCACTTAGGGAAATTTGATACCAAAGCTGATGATGGATACTTCCTAGGATACTTTCTTATCTCAAAGGCTTTCAGGGTGTTCAACACTAGGAGACAGCAAACTGAGGAAACATTTCATGTTACCTTTGATGAGAGCACTGATGCAATCAGTGTCTCTAACTCCTCAGTGGAAGAGATAGGAATTGATGATTCATCAAGATACCCTCCTGATGAACATCATCCTGACAATGATCCTTCCACTCAGTACCAAGCAAATGCTGACATCTCCTACTACATCATCCCTCACAACCTTCCTTACCCAACCATCACTGAGTTTGTTGAAGCACAAAGAAGTACTGATGCAATCAATCAGTCTGAACAAAGTGCTCAGGAACCAAACAATCTCAGTGATCAGTCAACCCAATCAGACACACAAGATCTTGAAGATCATCAGGTGTCTACACCAGACCCTATCAATCAGGTCTCCACAAGTTCTAATCAGTATCCAAGACCTCAGGACAGTTGGACTAGGTCTCAAGATATAGAACTTGTCAATATAATTGGAGAGCCTACTAAAGGGATGCTCACCAGAAGCATGGCTGCTAGTCTAAGAGCAGCCTCTTCCAATGAATGCCTATTTGTGGACTTCATTTCCACAATTGAACCCAAAAGTGTCAAAGAAGCACTTAAATATCCAAGTTGGGTTCAAGCCATGCATGATGAACTGGAACAATTTGACAGAAACAAGGTAATGACCTTGGTCAAATGTCCTGATGATGTTTCAGTCAATGGCATGAAATGGGTGTTCAAAAACAAATTTGATGAAAATGGCATAGTCATTAAAAACAAGGCCAAACTTGTAGCCAAAGGCTATAATCAACAAGAAGGCATTGACTATGAAGAAACATTTGCACCAGTGGCAAGGATGGAAGCCATCAGGATCTTCCTTGCATTTGCAACCTACATGAACTTCAAGGTGTACCAAATAGATGTTAAAAGTGCATTCTTAAATGGCTCACTGAAAGAATAAGTTTATGTTCAGCAACCTCCTGGAGTTGAAAGCAGTGAGTTTCCTGACTATGTCTGCAAGCTTAACAAAGCCCTTTATGGACTGAAACATGCTCCCAGGGCATGGTATGAAACTCTCTCAGCCTTCCTGATCCAAAATAAATTTGTCAGAGGCAAGATAGACAACACATTGTTTATCTACAGGACAAATAATGATGTCATACTTGTACAAGTATATGTTGATGACATCATCTTTGGTTCAACAAGTTATAAACTTTGCAAACAGTTTGAAAAACTGATGGCAAAGAAATTTGAAATGAGCATGATGGGAGAACTGACTTACTTCCTTGGACTGCAAATCAAGCAGACTGATAAAGGAACCTCTATCAGTCAAGAGAAGTATGTCAGAAGCCTACTGAAGAAGTATGAGCTTGGTGACTGTGCCTCAGTCAAAACTCCCATGGTTCCACCAAACAACCTTGGTCCTGACCTTACTGGAAAACCAGTGAATCAAACTCTTTTCAGAAGAATGATTGGGTCACTGATGTATCTACTTGCATCAAGGCCTGTCATCCAGTTCTCAGTCTGTTTGTGTGCCAGATATCAATCTGACCCAAGAGAATCTCATCTCACAGTTGTGAAAAGGATACTCAGGTACCTGAAAGGTACTCCAAACCTTGTATTATACTATCCAAAATTTTCAGGATTTGATCTCAAAGGATACTCAGACTCTGACTATGCTGGATGCAACATGGACAGAAAAAGCACCTCAGGCTCCTGCCAAATCCTTGGTGGAAAAGTAGTCTGTTGGAGTGCTAAGAAGCAACAATCAGTTGCCATGTCCTCAGCTGAAGCTGAATATGTTGCAGCAGCCAGTTGTTGTGCAAATGTACTCTGGATGAAAAGTCAACTCAGTGACTATGGAATCCAGTATAAGATGGTTCCCATCTTTTGTGATAACACAAGTGCAATTGCCATCTCAAACAACCCTGTTCTTCGTCAGAGAACAAAACACATTGATATTAGATATCACTTCATCAGGGACCATGTCATGAATGGTGACATTGAATTACACTTCATTCCTACTGAATATCAGCTAGCTGATATATTCACCAAACCTTTGGATGAACCAACTTTCACAAGACTGAAAGTTGAATTAGGAATGCTGGATATTGAGAATCAGTCCACTGATTGAATCCATCCAACTAACTGTAAATTCTGAAAACCTCAGGTCCTTGACTCAATATGTTCCTCAGTGAAAAAGATCACTGAATCACCTTCCTTGAACCCCTCACTGAATGAAAAGTCATTCAGGGCCCTCAAGATGACATTCGATGCTAACTTAAATGCTCCAAGTATTTAGTTAGTAAATGTCAGAGGTTGGTAACTGAATTCTTATTTAATATAAGAATATTTGTTCTTTTGCCTTCTGGCATCCACCTATGGGCCCCCACTTGCTCACTTGGCATTTAATGCCTCTTCTCTCACATAAAAAATATGTGATGATGTAAACTCTGCAAATTACACTTTTTGCAGACGGCACAACTGTTCACCTCGACTGTTGCGCAAAACCCAAGAAAGTGGAGTGGTGGCATTTAATGCGGATCCCAAACGTTTTATACAAAACAGTTTTCTAAATTTCGCTTAATGCCTAAATCACCCCTCCACTTCACTTCCCTATAAATACCCCCAAAACAAATCAACACACACACGTTTTAGAAAATTTTAAAGCAAAACTCTTGCCCTTTTTTCTCTCAAAAACTAGTGTGTGTGTTGATTCATCTTTAGACCCAGACCATCCTTTTCTTGCAAAACTAAGACTTTTCAAAAAAAATGGCTGCTTCTAAAGCTATCACCTACGCCCCAAATGTAGAATTCACAATGGAGGGCGTGGACCTATCCAAAAACAACGTCGTAGTAAACTTCGCCTACCCTAAAAATTTTTGGGCGTACAAGAATGTAGTCAAATATATTCAAAACTGCTTTCTTACTACGACGTTTACAAAAAGCCCCTCAGTCATATATCATGACTATCTGAGGGAATTCTGGTGTACAGCAGTGGCAACAAGCCCTGAGGACACCAAAGACTCAATAATCACGTTCTCAGTGATGAATGGGAGAAGGACCCTCTCCCTGGATTACCCAACCTTCATCAAGGCCACTGGTCTTGATTTCACTGAGAACTTTGAGCCCAACCCCACTGACGCAGAAGTAAAGGCCGAATTGCTTTTACTAGGTCCACATGATGAAAAACATCCTGATGTGGCCCCAGGAACCCTTTTGGCCAAAGCGCCTATATTTAAGACTAGGTACCATCCTGTCTGGAGGATCCTGATGACCTTTGTCATTCAGGTCCTTGGGGGCAATAAATCCTTCATGGAGCAATTGAATGCGTCACAACAATTGATGGTGTTCAGTCTCCTGGAGGGTAGAAAGATTGACATCGGAGGAATAATCTTCCGAGACCTCGTAGCCAAGCTCTCAGGAAAATCTAGGCAAAGACACATGTCTTACCCTAGGTTCATTTCCTGTGTGCTTTAGGACTTACTTGGTTCTGAATATGTTAGGCCAAACGTTGAGGGATCTAAACCCGACGTCTTACACAAAGCCAACTATTCAAGAGACCTTACTAAGGTACAACCAGTCTCCCTGACCATATACATGATGTTGGTCATTCAGGGAGCAAATGTTGTCTCACCAGTACCTTCTCCTACAAAAAAGGAGAAGAAGAAGAAGGCAGGGTCCAAGAAGGTGGTTAAACCCAAACCACTCGTCCTTGAGACCTCTGCCTCAGAGCCTAAAGAAAGGAAAACTACGGCCGAGACCTCTGAGACACCCACTCCTGAGACCCTCTTGACCTTAAAACAAACGCCAACGGAGGGTACTGAGAAATCATCCTCAGTGTCCTCGGGCAAAACCCTTCCTCATGGCTCTACTGACATACACAAGTCAGTGAGGTCTGGAACTTTCACCCTTTCAAATCCTGATGAAGGCATTAGTCAATCACAACCTTTTCCTGAGGGAGTACAGGGTCCTATACTCTCAGTGGAGCAGCACCACTCTACTGAGAAGGTTACCCACACCCAATCACATCCCGTTCACGGCTCTGAGAAATCACACTCAGAGTCTCAGGGAGAAAAGGTCCCTAAATTCTCAGAAGGGCAGTTCAACCCTGATGGGAAGGGGGACCACAACCAATCATTGCCTCATGATAGTACTGAAAAACACCCACCAGTCCTTGAAGGCACTCAGGGGGACAAAGACTTAGAGGGATTGAAACCACTCGCTGATACGGAACCCAAAACCCCTCATGGCGGATCCAGTCACTCGGGAACTGACTTTACAGTCCAGGCTGAGAAAACCCACTCAGTGCACTTGGAAGGGTCAGGACCTGGCCACAACGAAGGCAAGCCCTCTTCTGAGGGGGAGCCGGATTCAGCCAAGGTTCCTAATCTTGCGGATATTCACAATCTCATGGATGAAGAATCCGATGAGGAGATGATAGATTTTGGGGACGAAGAAATTTTTGCTGCTGAGGAGGAAATGGAGACTGAAACTTACAACTCTCCTCAGCACCCTGAGCAAAAACAATCATCTCCTCCTCCTGAGGATCAACAACCCCTCAACCAACCAACAACATCATCATCATCAGGCACTCCATCTACTCCCGCTACTCCTCAATGGTTGCAGAAATATGATAATATTCTTTCACTCACTGAAAGGCAGCTGGTAAAGTTTCTCAGCAAAGCCAACCATGCTCTCTTTCATGATATTACTGGAGAACAATGGGAACTGCATACTGAAGCAGCAGCCAACTATGCTGACTTCAGGGCTGCTGATGAAGAATCTCAGGGTAAAGTGCTTCAGGTCGCCAACCTCACTGACAAACAACTCGGTGACCTGAGGGACACTCTTGATAGTATGGGTACTGAACAAGATAAGCAGCTCAGCAACATACTTAACACTCTTGATTCCATTCAGGAGGAAATGAGAGATGACCCAACCTTGATCACAAAGCTGAAGGAGTACATGGATACTCAAAACACCACCTCCACCAACATCACTGAGCTTCTAAAGCTTCTTCAGGGGGTGGATCTTAAAACCATAAGGTCTCAGCAAGATTCAATTCAGCAGTCAATCGCTGATTCCAAGGAGTGCCTGACCAAGATATCCTCATCCATTGATCAGCTCTCAAACAAACATAATGAGCTGATCACCCACTACACCACCAAGGTCATTGAACTCGCAACAACTCAGAGTGCCATGGCCGAAGAAATGTCCACACTGAAGAATGAGACCACTGAAGTCAAGAAAATGGTCTCCAGCATCCTCTCAATTCTTCAAGCCTCTCCGGTTACCCCACCTCCTTAGTCAACAGGTGCATACACTGAAGTTCCAGCACCTGTTGAGGGGGAGAAACTTGATGATCCAACACCTCCTCAGTCTTCTGCACTTGTTGTTGCTACGATCCCTGTACAACCTGAAGCCATAGCAACAGAAGTGCCTGAGACTTCCACCAGTCAACCCCCTTGAACTGACAAAGGGAAGGGAATCATGGTGACTGAAGATCCTCCTCAACCACAATTGGTTCCGGCATCAACTGAAAGGCGTCCAGACCCTGATGCACCATTTACGGTTGAATTGGATGGTGGAAAGACATTCTTTGGACTCCAGCGGAAGTGGCCATAGTCTTACACGAACAGGACATAAGGAGAGCCAAAGAAGAAGACAAGCAACTCAACAGACCTATAATTGCTAAGGTTGCTAAGGAGGTTATCAAGGAGACTGACAAGGACATCAAGGGAGAAGAATTCCTCAAGCTTCAGGCTGACCTTATTCAGGAACACAACAAGCAGGCCAAGCTTAGAGAAGAAAGGAGGAAGAGAACCCATGAGAGGTATATGTGTCACATGACAAAGACAAAGGGAGAAGGCACAATCACTGATATGACCATTCACCCCACCAAGCCCATAAGCGTAACGGTACACAGGGGACCAAGAAAGTCTGAGGTAAACAAGCCTTTTAAATTCTCAGACTATGGGCTAAGGGAATGGGACATGATGATGCCCATCCTGAGGAAGAAGCAAGGCAAGATCATACCAAGTCTTCTAAATACCCTGAACTCCAAATGCGAGGAAATGGAGAAAGTAGCAAAGAGTTTGGGTATTGATCATGAGAAGGCACTTGCTTCTCAGGGACTGACAATCCCTGAACCTACTTAGAAGACTGGAAGGAAAAGAAAAGCTGTAGAACAGGAGCCTGAACAGTTCATAGCCGCCCTACATTGCAACAGGATTCCTCCTCAGGGAGTGAAATTTGTTCCCAATCTAGTCATCAAGGAACCTGAGTATGGTATATTCTTTGTCGATGAGTTCAACCAACCGGCCTTCCAAAGAGTCGGTGACATGAACCTTATGGAAACGACAACTCTCCTAGCATACAAGCTAATGGCACTTCAAATGAAGGGTCCTAAAAATGAAGAGTTTGTCAAGCTGCTGGATAGGATGATGAATGAGCGACCTGACAGAGAAGTGTTAGTGTCGAAGAAAGACAAGCTGGAACTCATGGGTATCTTGGACCCTGAGTATAATGTTTAGATGTTAGGACTTTGTAATGATATTAATAAAATGATGGCCCATGTTTTGTAATATCAGTATTCTTTCATTGCTTTCTAGTATATTCAGTATGAGAAGAAGTCATTTGCTCACTCATAACTGATCAAAACACTTAGGCATAATTTATATCCAAATAGGGGGAGATTGTTGGGTCCGTCAGTACCCAAGCATCCTGAAAACAGGATTTGGACACAAATTAGCCAAGTGTTAATCAACCTTAAACACTCTCAAATCACTGAGTGAACAGTCACTCAGTGAGTTACCTTCAAGATGCTTAAGACGAGTCTAAGAAGAAAGATTCACCATTCAGTGAGGCGGAACTCCCTGAATGTTACTTGATGCGTGGTTTTGTAACCTTACAACAGGTTTTACCTCTCGAGGGATCTCAAGAGGCTTACAACCCCACCAGGCAGTGTACCTGACCGATGTAGTATAGTGTAGTGGTAAGTACGGGGGATTGATCGTTCTCCACAGGGAATAGTGTTTGTTAGGTATGAAAGGCTACTCTAATAGGTCTAAGGGTTGAGGAAGATTCTTTTTATGTTTTTATATTTTTTATGAAAGCAAGTAAAATCTCGGGTTTTGAAGGAGTGGGCGGAATTAGTTGCTAGTCAACTAACCCAAATTACTACGAATGCAAATAAAATAAAATAACAAAAAAAATGAAAATGTGGTGAGAAACTTATGTGTAGAGAAATGTGTTTACTTAGATTTCCTTACTCCCTAACTATCTTTTACCGGTTAATTAGTGTGTATTAGTCGCGTGGATGACGGGTGTATTCCTTAATACTATTTGTGGGGTGGCGTACGTACTTCCCCAACTCTACAAGCTCCTACTTCACTCCTATGTCGAGCCGGCTAGGAAGCTCCTAACATGGGATCACTAGAATTCGCTTGTGCATTAAATACAACTATAAAAACCTTTAGTACGCATTTGGTTCATGTTTCTTAAGACGTTCAAGCAAGTTACCGAATAGGAAGTTAGCCAGTTTTCTTAAGCCTAACATAGATAAACAATCATCCAATACAACTAATAACACACTAATAACCAATAATCAATAGCTAGGTTTCATTAGATCTAAGCAAACACAAGATAAATTTAGCCTAACATGTTAATCAAAAGACAAGAATAAGATAAAATCAAACAACACATAGACATATTGAATGATTAATTGATAACTTATCTTCAATGTAACATGGAAGATCTCAAGGCAAAAAGCCTTGAAAAAGAAGCTAAAATCGTCCTAGGGTTTTCTCCCAAAATTCCACACACTAAGCTCTCCCTAATGACAAAAAATTAGAAAACTATATATAGACTTTTGCATCTGACGGCGTCACCTTATGGATTGTGACGCCATCACCTCGCCGCTTCTAGGGTTCCCGGATGACCTTCTTGACGCCGTCCCTCTTTAGCTCTTCAAAAATCCATTCTGGCTTATCAAGGCTTGACGCCGTCGAACTTTGAACGTGACGCCGTCCCCTTATGATTTAAGCCGTGACGCCCTTGATCAAGTTAAAGCGTGACGCCGTCAGAATTCACATGCTATTTTCACTGGCTTATCATGAGTAAATTTCACGTCCACTTTTTCTTGCCAAGGCATGACGCCGTCCAGAGTAAATTGTGACGCCGTCAAAGGTAACTTTCAGCCGATTTTTGAGACTTTGTCGTTTTCTTCACTTTTATGCTCCAAAAACGTCCAAAATGCCTCCTTTTCCAGATTTCTCCTCAAAAGTACCTAAAATGACAAAAGGAACGATTTAGGGCAATATTTGATCAAATAAATACGATTTAGGGCTTAAATGACCCCTTAAAAGCGGTACACTTTTCGCTTCATCAAATACCCTTACACTTGAGATTTGCTTGTCCTCAAGCAAATGCGCTTTTATTCTAATCAAAATACAAGTTAGGGGTCATTTAATGCAAACATAAAAGTAATTACAACAAATAATCGTTCCACTTCAATCATAATAAGCACGGAGATTACATACTAGCACCTCACAAGTAGTGTTTAGATACTCACATCTCTCAAGTGTCATCAAAATAAATCTCATAAATGAAAACGGATAATATCTCTCACTACCTGTCATAGCAAATAGATTACCATAGGCTTGGGAAAGGATCGAAAACCTCCTCCACTAGGCGTAAGCACCTAAGATAAACTATCAAAGAGGGCTTTTTCATGGGTTATAACGTTAGGTTTAGGGAAAAGGAAAACACGGTTTGGTTGGATAAGGGATAATTTACTGGTGGCGAGTTAAAAATCTTGATCAATTACATGTACTATACAATGTTGCTAAGCCAAGACTAGACTCAATCTTAAGCTAAAAATGAAATAACAAAAACAAAAACAAAAACATAAAACAAACATAAAATGAAACGGGATGGTAGTCCGTATGTTTTTTTCTATTTTTCTTTTTCTCATTTTTTTTGTATTTTTCTTGATTTTTCGATTTTTTTTTTCTTCATACACTCTTGCCCTACCATCCAAAATAATACATCATAGGGGCATTGCATCCCCCTTACACTTGAACTTTTACATAACTTTACAAATATTAATCTAATGACTCGAATTAAGATAATTGAAAAACTTGGAGTACTTTTAAAACATTTAGCACATATGGGGGTAATAAATGATCTTCTTCCCCATTACTCCATTACACTAGTACTTTACCCATGAGTCCCAATCGTCCCAAAACAATATGTACAAGGATATGACTCGACTTAGCAACCATGTAATCAATTAGATAATTAACTTGGGTTTAAACAAATGTTGTAACAATAATGCACTAAAAATGAGTGCATACAAGGTAGGCTAAGGCGATTTGGGTGTACATTTTAGTGGGGTGTAACAAATTCTTCCTTTAAGTAAAATGCTTAAAGGTCGAAGCGAAAAGATAGGCTCTGAGGGGTGTACTAGGGGTATCGTGTACTAAAAATGAGTACAACGCAAAGGGTGTGGGAGAATTACTTGACCAATGTAGCCAATGTAATTATAACAAAAACACAGGTGTAAAACAATGGGTTAATCCTAATGCCTCTTATCATGTAGTAAATCTAACTACACGAATGTAGTCTCACTTGTGGCCTCGGAATGGTCCTAACGCAAGTTCTAGAATCTAAGTGCTACCGGTACACACATCATAGCATAAATGCTTTTCCTACCAATTCTAGGGGCGAACCTCACATATTTGGGGTGGAAAAATTTTTTAGTGGTACGGTTTTTGTGCTAGTCATATAACTCCTATCCGTGAGACGCTCATTAAGATCAAAGTTTCACTCCTATATGTTATAAAAAATTTTAAATTTGGCACTAAAATTGCCCTAACAAGTATTTATCTTAGTTTTATTACACATCTACTATTAAACAAACAAAAATCAAGCGCAATAGTATTCTCTAAAATCGTACTTTTACCCCCCTTACACTTAAGATGAACATTGTCCCCAATGTTCAAATTACAAGATGTAAAAGAAAAAAGTAAAAGAATGAAATCAAATACTCCCCTGATTCGCTCGGTGGATAATGAAATTACACGGTTAAATCTTCCTCCAAGGTAATGTTGAAGCTCCATGACTAATGCATCGCCATAAGCTTGATCCAAGACATTTCCTTGTCCAAAATAACCTGTTAAACCTGAGAAAACAAACACGAAAACCTGCATAACATCGGCGGGAAAAATCTATATATAAGGATATAATGCTTGTGGAATGATAATTTTGCAGATTCCTGGAGATTATAAGTTGGAGATTTTAATAAAAACTTTTTAAAAACAAAACTTTCAAAAATTTCTGGAAATTAAATCTGACGCCGTCAGAAATGACCTGACAAAAAATTTTCATTTTAAGTTTCCGGAAAATTTCTGGAAAAACCTTTACCTTACTTCCTGGAAATCCTGCAAAACATCATTATGACTCGATACAAGCATTTGACTCAAACAAATACTAATATGTATGTTAATTTATTATTATTATGATTCATGTTCATTTGTGTTCTAATAAACCGATTTAGATTTCCCTTACACTTATCTTTTGCAAAATACCTTTATATGTAGTTAAGACGAAGTTAAAAACAAAATAAAGCATTTTCACAAATTACTTTTGAACATGAATCAATACTAATAAAAATTAAACACACATACGGAAACAAATAAAATCAAACAAACAAATAAATAAACACACAAAGCAAATAAAACAAATAAAGCTTGGGTTGCCTCCCAAGAAGCGCTTTTCTTTATTAACGAGTCTTGTAGCTAGACTCAAAGTCACGTACATTACGTGATTCCATCATTCATAATGACGTATCCCTGATAGATATGATCCTTGTTATCAGGGTGGTGGTGTCTCAATCGCTCGACATTCGCGGTCACTTCACCTCCTCCTTTGCTGGTCAAGCTTACTATCCCATCTTGGTGTAAACTTTTAATTGTGAATGGTCCGTACCACCAGGGACTTGGTTCATTGGTAGGTGCTTCTGTTTCTGAATGCCTTAGGAGCACCGAGTCTTCTTTTGTAAATTCAACGGGGTTATTGGTTTGCTCATCAGCCTCAATATAATCGTTATTTCCACCCTTACATTCTCTAATCTCTTTTTCCATATAATTCTTAATCCTTGCCTCCCATGCAAGAATTTTCTCTCGAACATTACCACGGGTTACATTGGGGTTAGCCTCCATCCTTTTTTGTAGGGTAACATCTCGTATATGACGTGGAATCGTTGGGAAGTTTATCGTCTTCTTTCCCTTCTTCATTTGGATGGTACTTTTTTCGTAATTGATTTGTGCCCTAGTGGTAGCGAGAAAGGGTGCCCCAAGGATTATTGGCATATTCATATCATTTCTCTCAATGATCATGAAGTCGACCGGATACAGGAATCCGGCAACGTTGACCAACACATCTTCTGCAATTCCTAACGGATACTCATAAGAATGCTTCGCAAAGGAGAGTTTAGTATGGGTGATGGATGGCAACTCATCGGTTAACTGAACATAAACGGATAAAGGCATCAAATTTACGTCGGAACCTTGGTCAGCTATCGCATCCAGATACTTGTGTTTTCCAATGCTGCATGGTATTTCAAAGACCCCGTAGAATTTTCTGCTTTTCCACTAACTTTTGTCCTATGAGGCATTCATACAATTGCCCACCGGGTAATGTGTCAGATTTATCATCCGGTTCCACCTTCTTGGACTCCTTGTTGGGTAGATGAGTACGTCGGTAGTTTCTCACCCAATCGTTTATGGTCTCCTTGTTTATTTCGTGCTTCAAGTAATGCTTCACTTGTTGTGACACTGGCGGTTCAACCAATTGGCGCTCCTCAGAGGGCGCCTCCTCTCCCTTGTCGGAATCGCATTTGTAGGCGTTGGTGTTTTCATTATTAAGTGGGATGAGGTCAATTTTGTTAACTTCCATAGTTATGGATTTCCCTCTTCCATCATTTCCGCTCTCTTGGACGACGGAGGTGGCCTTGACAAATTTAGTGTTAGGAACTTCAGCGTCATTCCTCACCAACACTTTTTCAGGGGCTTTTGTATTTGTGTATTCTTTCAAAAGATTCATCATCTCCGCCATTTTCTCTTCCATTTCCTCCTTCTGTTTGTAGACGGCTTCCTCAAATTTTGCCAACCGTTCGGAGTGTTTTGACATGTACTCTCTCATTCGAGCTTCGAATGTTGGACTAAGTTCCTGAGGTGGTGAGTTGGGTTGAGCGTGCTTATGGAAGGGTTTAGCATTTTCCCTAAGGGGTGATTCGGACAATGGTGTTTGCTTAACGCTTGAGACTGAGTTAATTGTTGCTTTTTGTGGACTTAAGGGTCTCTTTTGCTTTTCCATAAGATATGCAACCCTTTTGTCAAGTTCACTAACGCTTTCCTCAGTGATTTGATTGGCTGTATCGGGTGATGAATATGTCTTGACTGCCGAGCGCACGTCGTGGGAGACTTGCCACAATTCATCATCGTCGGATGCAAGCTCATCAATGATCTCCCATGATTCCTCGGCACTTTTGTCGCGCAATCTGCCCCCGGCGGCTCGATCGATGGCACGCTTGGTGTGGTAATCAACATGGTCATAGAAGATTTGGATTTGAAGCCAGAGATTTATGCCATGATGAGGGACTTTTTGGAGTAAGTCCTTGAATCGGATCCATGCCCCGTAGAGGGTTTCGCCTCGACGTTGTTCAAACATCAAGATATCCTTCCTTAGCTTGGTAGTTCTTCCCGGTGGGAAAAACTGAGCAAGGAAACGAGTGGTGAGATCATCCCAAGAGGTGATGGATCCTGCGGGTTGACGTTCTAGCCATTGACTAGCTTGGTCCCGCAAAGAGAATTGGAAGAGACGCAATCGGGTCGTCTCTCGAGTGGCAACATCAAGGTCTATAGAATCAACGATTTTAAGAAAGTCCTTGAGATGTTGATTAGGATCTTCGGAACGAAGTCCATGGAATGCGCATCCGCTTTGCACCAACCGGATGGTGTCGGATCGCAAGGGTGTGATATTGGCCCCTTGAGTGAGCTCAATGGTGTTTCGATAGCCATGGTGGCTAGGACGGGAATACTCTCCTAAAGTACGGGCTCTAGGAGGTGGTGGTGGTTGTTGTGGTGGTGGGTTGTGGGGATTAAGGATATTACCATCTTCCATGATGTCGGATGGTATGGTTACGAACAAAGACACGAAGAAAATAGATAGACTAAAGAAAATCTAGAAAAAGAAAATAAAAATCTCACTAGAAAGGAATCTAGTGAGTAGACGTAATAGAAATAAAAATTCAACTTAAACAATAACTATTCCCCGGCAGCGGCGCCAAAAACTTGATGCGTGGTTTTGTAACCTTACAACAGGTTTTACCTCTCGAGGGATCTCAAGAGGCTTACAACCCCACCAGGCAGTGTACCTGACCGATGTAGTATAGTGTAGTGGTAAGTACGGGGGATTGATCGTTCTCCACAGGGAATAGTGTTTGTTAGGTATGAAAGGCTACTCTAATAGGTCTAAGGGTTGAGGAAGATTCTTTTTATGTTTTTATATTTTTTATGAAAGCAAGTAAAATCTCGGGTTTTGAAGGAGTGGGCGGAATTAGTTGCTAGTCAACTAACCCAAATTACTACGAATGCAAATAAAATAAAATAACAAAAAAAATGAAAATGTGGTGAGAAACTTATGTGTAGAGAAATGTGTTTACTTAGATTTCCTTACTCCCTAACTATCTTTTACCGGTTAATTAGTGTGTATTAGTCGCGTGGATGACGGGTGTATTCCTTAATACTATTTGTGGGGTGGCGTACGTACTTCCCCAACTCTACAAGCTCCTACTTCACTCCTATGTCGAGCCGGCTAGGAAGCTCCTAACATGGGATCACTAGAATTCGCTTGTGCATTAAATACAACTATAAAAACCTTTAGTACGCATTTGGTTCATGTTTCTTAAGACGTTCAAGCAAGTTACCGAATAGGAAGTTAGCCAGTTTTCTTAAGCCTAACATAGATAAACAATCATCCAATACAACTAATAACACACTAATAACCAATAATCAATAGCTAGGTTTCATTAGATCTAAGCAAACACAAGATAAATTTAGCCTAACATGTTAATCAAAAGACAAGAATAAGATAAAATCAAACAACACATAGACATATTGAATGATTAATTGATAACTTATCTTCAATGTAACATGGAAGATCTCAAGGCAAAAAGCCTTGAAAAAGAAGCTAAAATCGTCCTAGGGTTTTCTCCCAAAATTCCACACACTAAGCTCTCCCTAATGACAAAAAATTAGAAAACTATATATAGACTTTTGCATCTGACGGCGTCACCTTATAGATTGTGACGCCGTCACCTCGCCGCTTCTAGGGTTCCCGGATGACCTTCTTGACGCCGTCCCTCTTTAGCTCTTCAAAAATCCATTCTGGCTTATCAAGGCTTGACGCCGTCGAACTTTGAACGTGACGCCGTCCCCTTATGATTTAAGCCGTGACGCCCTTGATCAAGTTAAAGCGTGACGCCGTCAGAATTCACATGCTATTTTCACTGGCTTATCATGAGTAAATTTCACGTCCACTTTTTCTTGCCAAGGCATGACGCCGTCCAGAGTAAATTGTGACGCCGTCAAAGGTAACTTTCAGCCGATTTTTGAGACTTTGTCGTTTTCTTCACTTTTATGCTCCAAAAACGTCCAAAATGCCTCCTTTTCCAGATTTCTCCTCAAAAGTACCTAAAATGACAAAAGGAACGATTTAGGGCAATATTTGATCAAATAAATACGATTTAGGGCTTAAATGACCCCTTAAAAGCGGTACACTTTTCGCTTCATCATCACTTAAGCCAAAGAAGAAGGTAATGGGTTCAGTGAGTATTGGACAAGAACTCACTGAACCCCCAGTCTCCTCAACAACAATAAATGATTGAAGACTGAAGACTGAAGACCTAGACTGAAGAATCAGAAGTCTGAAAGAAAGGCGGGATTAGGCGGGAAGAGTTTGAGAAGATAAGGAGAAGTCTTATCGGGCCAGAAACAAACCTTCCCTAAAACAGCTTAAAGTCAAGAAGTTTCAGACCTAACACTCGGAAAGACTTTTAGCCCATTCCTATCTGTTCTTGGAAATGACAAATATTGTTGTAGTTGTTAGACACGCTAGGTTATTCTTTATGTATTTTTAATCAGAGGTGCTCTTTTATACTTGTGTATAAATAGGAACAGATAGGAGAAAAGTGGGTTAAGTTTTTGTGCATTAAAAGCTTAGACTTTCACAAAACCACTTTTCTCCTACAAAGAGTAACCAAGTCCCTGAGATAGCTCAGTGGGTCGATATTGTTACCACTCAAGAATAACTTGAGTTTAGATAGGAGACAAACCATATCTTGTCTATTCAATCCCAAGTGTTTTTCTGCAAACACTTGGGTAATAGATTCTTTGATTGATTTCTAATAAGAATTTAAACATTGAAAAACTTGTGGTTTTATATTTACGTTTTACTTATCAATGTTAATTAATCAATACATTAATCTCGGTCATAAACACAATTAGATTAAATTTGTAGTTACTTCTAAGTGTGTAAAGGGAACAACACTTTCAACTGAGTTAAAACATTTAACACACGAATATTTCGCTAAGACTTACCATACTGATCTAGGTCGCGTGTCGGAGCGGTTACACTGTGTTATTGTTGACTAGCAGATTGCTATTGTTGTTAAGGTGAGTTTATAGCCCCATTTTTATACGTATTTTTTTTATAAACCTTGGGGTGAGAAACATGCAAAACTGTTTTCATGGGCCAAATTGAACTTTGTTTTTTATACACACTGGTATGCGGTTAACCTAAGTATGTTTGAATCCCATTGCGCCCACTATCATCAACCGTCAATTCCTGCTGGGATGCGCGTATGATATAAATAGATCTATTGGGGGTGACTCCCCCGTTCGGTTGGCCCAGCAGGTCAACGCGAACGTATACCATGTCAGATTTTGCCAAGTGTCTGTGGATTAACACTCACAGGTACCCTTTGTTTGCTATGCTAGCTTGGCATGTTGTTTGTCTAGTTTCGGTTGGATGAGCTTAGTGTTAGCATACAGAATGAGTGTTATTGCTGAATTATTTGCTATGGTCTATATGTGCTTATTTACTTTAAACCTATGAACTCACCAGCGTTAGCTGACTTTTAGCATGTTTTTCTCAGGTGTTTGAGAATGTGTTCATTAGAGGCAAGGCATGGCATTGGTCATAAGTTTTCTAGAAATGTTTTTGCTTATGCGTTAAATTCTGAATTTGGGACATACTTGTTAAATGGGCCTTGTTTTAATTGAATTGAACTTAATGTATGACAATTAACTTTGAAAATGTAAACTATTTTAAAAACGGATTTTTAATCTGTTCTCTATATATTTGTGTTGTGATTATCGATTTAGTAACACCTAAATATGTATGCTTCCGCAAATCCTGATTTTGGGGGTGTTACAGATTACCTCGCCAAATTTGACCCAAAGTCTTATGAAAGTGTATTTCTTGGATATTCTCAAAATAGCAAAGCTTATATTGTTTTAAACAAAGAAACCTTGAGAGTCGAGTAATTGTTAAACGTAACATTTGACGAAAGTCCACCTCCCTCTAAGACATCACCTTTTGTAGATGATGACTTAGTTGAAAGTCAACTTGTTGAAAACAAAGGGAATATAAATAATGACAAGGAAGATGAAATATTAAACAAAGAAATTGTCAATATCAAAGAACCTAAAGGTCATCCATTAGATAGTGTTATAGGAAAAATAAATGAAGGAACCTTAAGATCACAAGTCCAAAATCAAAGCAACTTCTTTTGTTTTGTATCAACCATTGAACCCAAAAATATAAATGAAGCTATAAAAGATGAATCTTGGGTCATAGTGATGCAAGAAGAATTAAATCAATTCGTTAGAAATGATATTTGGACATTAGTTCCTCAACCAAAAAGTCAAACAATAATTGTAACAAAATGGGTCTTTCGATATAAAATGGATGAAAATGGTGTAGTGTCTAGAAATAAAGCTAGGCTAGTAGCACAAGGTTAGAATCTACAAGAAGGCAATGACTACGATGAAACTTTTTCTCCGGTTGCTAGGCTCGAGTCTATTAGAATTTTACTTGCATATGCATGTGCACATGATTTCAAACTTTTTCAAATGGATGTCAAAAGTGCATTTCTAAATGGATTTATAAATGAAGAAGTATATGTCGCAAAACCTCCGGGTTTCGTCGATTTTGAAAAACCTAATCATGTCTATAAACTTAAAAAGGTTTTATACGGACTTAAGCAAGCACCAAAAGCTTGGTATGACTGACTTAAAATATTCTTAGTTGAACATAAGTACACCATGTGTGTAGTAGATAACACTCTCTTCACCAAGAAAAAGAATTCACATATTATCATTGTTCAAATATATGTGGATGACATCATATTCGGATCAACTTGTCAAAAGCTATGTGATGATTTCTCAAAAATCATGCATGACGAGTTTGAGATGAGTATGATGGGAGAACTTAATTTTTTCTTAGGACTTCAAATCAAACAATTAGAAGATGGAATATTCCTTAACCCATCTAAATACATAAAAGACATGCTTAAGAAATTTGGTCTTGAAGACTCTAAACCTAGTAAAACGCCTATGTCTTCGGAAACCAAACTCACCAAGGATGAAGAAGGTGAATCTGTAGATAACACTAAATATAGAGGAATGATTGGTAGTCTACTCTATCTCACGGCTAGTAGACCCGACATTATGTTTAGTTTTTGTCTATGTGCTCGCTTTCAAGAGGATCCTAAAACATCAAATCTTGAAGCCGTAAAACGAATCTTTAGATACATAAAAGGCACCACAGACCTAGGATTATGGTATCCCAAAGACTTAAAAGTCTAAATGTTGCATAAAACAAGTTTAATTTATTGTAAAACCCTAAATTCTGAATACCTAATTTTACGTCTAATTTGAAATTTTCCTAAGTTATGGGTACGATTAATTATAAAACCGAATGTAACTAAACGAATTTACCGTTAATCCAAATAATTAGAACAAAACATCATCATGGAACTTTTGAACATATTTGAAATCCAAAATATTTCTAAAACATAAAATAAATACGAGGCACCAATTGCGTTACAAGAATTATTGTTTCGGGCCGTATACCTTTTTGTTATGCTACAACAACCCAGCCAAGGACACAATGAACTTAGCCTACACACCAAATTCAGCCCTTTTGGCCCAATCCGAAACCCACAAGAATGGAAGACCGGTATTTTGTTTTCGTCTCCAAAAATTTGTCACGACAAAAAAAAAAAAAAAAAAAAAAAAAAAAACCCTAAAACCTACAAAAATCCGGCCGCCACTTTCTTCTTGTTCTTTCTTCTTGTTCGATTCAAAAAGGCAGCAAAGGAAACTTGTTGTAGCTTCTATTTGGTGGTTAGAAACATGGGTGTGATCGTGATTTGCTATAGGAGGTGATCGTGGGTTGTTTCTAGTCGAAGAAAATTGGAGCCGGGTGGTGTGTTGTGATTCTTGATCCTTGTTCTTTCAATCCGATCTCATCAAGGGTAACGAGTATGATTTTGTTTTTGTTTCCTCATTTTGATTTCCTTTCAATAACGAGAATCATGTCACCAAGAAGTTTATATGAATCGGCTATAATATTGAACATGTATACGAATCAAGATCTTCATAAAATCATAAGAATTTCACATGAAATAATGAATTAAGGTTAGGGTTTTGGATGGAATTTTCATGGGTAATCATTGTAGGATATTAAGAACATGTCTAATGAGGTTAAATATAAGTATTATGAACAATTATGGGTCGATTAGGATTAGAGGAGTTAGGGTTTGGTGGTGATTTTATGAGTTACAAGATGTCCAGAAAATTGGGTCTAATTGATTAGGGTAGATCTTGATGATACGAGCGTATTTTTAAGTGATTCTTGAGTCTAAAATCAAGTTCGGGAAAAGAGCTTTCAGAATATGAAAGCCTCATAATTTTTGGAGGTCGGGAGAAGGTCCTTTCTGATTTTACAAGTTCAAGTGTCAAAGCTAAGTAATCGAGTCTGAAATTCCGTTGGTGTTTTTGATTTTTCTTTTTCAAACCATAAGGAGTTAGGAGCTCTCCTTTTACAGGGGTAATAAATGGGTGAAGCAATTGCAAACTTTCTGCATGTTTCTGCAGATCCGAATCTGGACTAGTTAACTAAATGAATTTTTCTTCTATAGATGCACTTTGAAATAAATTATGTAAAAATTACATTAAGTACTTAAGACATATGTGAACCTGGGGTAATTTTGTGGAAGCTCCAGAAAATGCATAAGTATGCTTGAAAAATTAGAGAAAGTGCAACCTGTTTATGTATTAAAAAAGCTGAAATTGATTAAAGGAGTGTAATATGTGCTTAAAACCTAATTGTCATTAAAATCCTTTAACCTAACTATGTTTAATCATTATTATAACGTTTAAAGAGGTAATTAAGATACTTAAATGCATTTCATAACCTAAATTGATATATGACATGATTAGTATATGTATTGAATGTTAACCTTAAGTTATAAACCCTAATTGTGATGAAAGTAACCCTAAGATACTAAATGTGGAAACTTACTAAATCGGGGAACTTACTAAATATGGAAACTTGCTAATTCGGGAAAGCTGCTAAAAATAGAAAGTTACTTAAAATGGTTAAACTACTTAAAGAGGAAACTTACTATTTTTGGAAAGTTACTATTTATGGAAAGCTGCTATAAAAGGAAAGTTACTAAAAATGGAAAGCCGACTAAAATGAGTAATCTGATTTAAAATAAGTTATTAATAAGACGATCATGAATTCGTGTAGATTCGCTGAAGAAGGAGTTGTCTCAATCTTTATGTTTTCTGTTGTGTTTGCACTTGCGGTCTAAGGTACAGATATTCTGACCTTTCTTATAAGGTTTCTCATGATCTCTTTCATATTCTGATCTGTTTAGCTTCTGATTTAATACCATTGCTATGATTCCCTTTGCTTTGAACCTTTGCTATGAACCTTAATGATGAATCTTTGCTATGAAACTTTGCTTATGAACCTTTGGTATGCTCTTCTGAACCATTTGATATGAACCATTTGTTATGAACCTTTTTGGATATGAACCTTTTGATATGACACTCTGATTATGATATGATATCTGACTCTCAGTTTGATACCCGAGCCATTTCACTAGTCATGGGGGTTCCATGTCCGTGTCATTGATGCACCAATGGCATGACTCTAGTGTGGTTGAGTGATGTTCCACACCATCCCTTATCTGTTATATGTTATGAGCTCAAGTATATGTTTGGCCACTATGTTATCTGCAGGGGCATATGGATGCATCCTAGATCTGTTATCTGTTAGTGGATTATCTATTATATGATTTGATATATGTCTGGTGATTGGTACTGTGTGCAATACATGCCCTTCACATATCTGAGAGGTCGCTCCTCTATGGTTACTTATGGTTATTTATGGTTAATTATGGTTATTTATGGATACTTATGGATTATGATACAATATGATATGATATGTTATGTTTCTGGGCTCGTGGTGGATTACTGTCCTATCTCTCACTTTATCCTTTCACTTCATTTATACCTTATGATATTATCCCCAATGTACCATACTATATTCTTTGTTCTTTATCATTTGCTTCGTTTGTATATATATCTGTTCACTGGGCTTTTTAAGCTCAGTTGCATTTCTTTTCCTGCGGCAGGTTTTAGTTGGAAGCTGGGTTATGAGTGGAGAGTACTTTGGACTTAGAAGACTATACTTTGATAGCTATTCTGGATTAGAGATGACTAGAAGTGATTACATTTTTAGACTTAGTATTTATTGTTGTTCTCTTTTGTAACCTTGTATTTCAGAATTTCCCTTTGTAACCTTTGAGATTCATTTGTATTATTTAAGTCATATGCTTGTGTTTGCTTTGATATGTCACCATAACGTAATACTTCTACCCTTATCGGGTTGGGGTGTTACATTTATATTTTTAAAAAAGACTTGCACTTTATTTATCTCATTGCTTAAAAATAAATTTTATGTTTTTTCCTCAACAAAAAAGGGGAGATTGTTAATCCAAATATCGTCTAAAAAACGTTATTTATATTTTACGATCTTTGCTATATTTTGTTAACGACAAATATAAACTGTATTTTAGCAAAACATAAATATAGTTAAGTCTTTTACATATATAGTCACAAGTCTTTCATAAACACAAATTAAACATTGCTTAGCTAGTATATACATTTTACAAGTATACTTTCATAAACATGTTAATCTAAAATGAAAATGTATTTTTACATCATGGCATGCATCATCATATTCTAAGATTGCATATCTCTTTGAGATCTTTGGAAGATATGGTGAATATCTTGTTTAGATTGTCGCTCTAGAATCATGGAAAGATTTGATAAATATTTTGTTTAGATTTGATAAAGATTTTGATGATCTTCTGTCAGGTCCCCGCGGAACCAAATCCATACACGGACGGAACCCTCATTTTGGTTCCGTCCCATCTGTGGTTTGCTGAGGCTTTTTGCCTATAAATAGCAAGCCACTCCATGTTGTTTGATCATCACTTACAAGCATAAAAACAACATACATTCTCTCATTCATCATTCCTTATATCTAACTCATTCATATTTCATTTTAGTGAGCTTCTTTTGTAGCAAGAAGATCAAAGCATTACTTAAAGACATACAATCTTCAACAGTGTGTTGCAAAGTCTTGATTGTTCATCATAGTGTGAATTGTTGTTATTCATACATCATTGTTTGTACCAAACCATCATAAACCTCTGATAGTGATCGGTTAGTATTTTAGTCCTCAAAATACTTAGTGTGACAGGAGTGGTTGTACCCTTGTAAAAGAACTCGACATCTAGCTTTGTGTAGGAAATATTGTGTAAGCGACGTGTAAAGGTTTTCTCCGCCGGATAAAGGAGCTTGTTGACTAGTGAAGAAAACTCTCGAGTTGGATACTCGGGGAGTGGAGTAGGGCAAGGAAAAAGAGTCCTTGTAGACCGAGCCACTATAAACACTCGTGTTGTGGCTTGATCATTTCATTCTTGCACTTTACTTATTTGTTATTTTGTTTGCATACATTAAGTCGTTTCATACAAACATAAAAAAAAAAAATGGATAAAACTTTTCAACCCCCTTCTAGTTTTCCACAAATACCAGTCCCTCTAATTAATCGATTATAATAGATTGCTTGTGATACCTTATTAACATTCGGCCTTCTAGATAACCGCCGAAAACACAAGCTAGATACCTGGATAACTCGTGCCTTTAGTTTCCATGTCCCTCTAGTTAGCAATATAGTAACTAGTTATAACGCCCATGTCTAATGCCCATCCCTCTAGCTTAAGCTACGAAACCTGGCCATCACATGTCTAATGCCTGTCCCTCTAGCTTAAGCTCCGTCTTTAGATCAAACCGTCATACATCTCGAACCTACTTCACTATTCCCCTAGCGAACGACCCGATCTTACCTATACTAGAAAACAACAGTTAGGTGTACTGCCTAAGGGGTTGTAAAACTTCGATGTTGCAACTGCAACATCAAGTTTTTGGCACCGCTGCAGGGGAATAGTTTAGGCTTCATTTTCTATTTTGTTTGGTCTAACTCACTAGATTCCTATCAAGTGAGAATTTTGTTTTTCTTTTTGTAGCTTCTTTAGTCTATTTTATTTCTTCGTCTTTTTGTTTGTAAACCTTTTCATTCGCTATTAGAGGGATGAAATTCCACCAATTCCACCCGTTATACCACCTAGGGTTCGTACTTCAGGTGAGTATTCCCAACCAAGATACAATGAACTTGATATAAGTAGAGCCACATTCCTTAGTATAAAATCTCCACTTTTTCTTTGCATTAGTATAAAAATGTGCAACTAGGATTATGGTAATGTACATCATTGTGTTGGTATTGAATGATTTCTGTTAATTATATTATCATTACTTTAAGTTTGATGCATTTTCATTTAACCGTTTTCTTGCCATAATGAACTTGATAGAAGTAGGGCCACATTCCTTATTTCTGTTGCGGCTCAAAGTTCTTGTAATCTTGTTCTTCATACGAATTTGGAAATTTTGAAAAATTTGTATATCATGGCAACGAAGGTTTGAAGATGCTTTCTTTTGTATTTGATGAAGATGTGACATGGCAGGTCTGAAGATGCTTTCTTTTTTATTTGATGAAGATGTGACATGGCAAGTACGCTATGTATTATACTTCCATGTCACTATAAAAATAAAATTAAAACATAACATGTAATTAATTTTAGTGGTTACTTTTTTAATTTATTACAATATTTACTATGTCGTCACAAATTTGAAAGTTTTGTATGCTAAAATTGTTAGGAAAAAAATTGGATTTACTAACTCTATAAGTTTTGGAAAATAAACTTCTTTCTAATTAATTTCCTTTTAATGGACTTAACACTTAAACATGCATGAAGATAACATAGCAGAGTATATTTATTTTCCAAAACTGAGAGGGTCTTTATAACCTCTCACTTAGCATATATATACGACATAACTCTTTTATCAGAGAACAAAATAAGGCAATATTTAATTTAACTAATTTACATTTAGCAAAAAGATGACAGAGCAGAATACTATTCATTAGAAATATCTCCGTTTTGTTATATTTAACTTCCGTAAAACCCCTTCAAAGAATAGGTAATTTTCATAAAACTCTCCTCTAATAAAACAACAGCTTTTATAATTCACTCTCATAGTTTCATAACTAAATTCAAAATATCATTTTCCATCATATCCCCAACTATCAAATGCAAACAATACACTATAAAAGTTTCATCTTCATTAGACAAGGTTTAACTAATATACGTTTGGCAAAAATATAACGGAGCGCGATACAATTCACTAGAAATAGCTCTGTTCGGTTATATTTAACTTTCATTAAACCCCTTCAAAGAATAAGTAATTTTCATAAAACCCTAACAGAAAAATAGCTTTTATAAACCATTCTTATAGTTTTGAAACTAAATTCAAAATGTCATTTTTCATCCCCAACTATCAAATATAAACAAAACACTATAAAAGTGTCATCTTAATTAAACAAATAACTTGTTAAAAAAAATTCAACAAATAACAAAAAGAGATTTAAATATTTACATTCCAAAAACTTTATCTACCTAAAAAGATTTTCGAAATATATTTGATTAGCAAGGACGGAGGATTATAAGGGCAGGGTGGAGTCATGGCCCCCTAATATTTTGTCTTATTAGTATAAGTTTTATTCTTTTTTTACTTTACAAATGTACCTTTTACAAAATTATAAAACTTATATATACGTCGGTGTTTTCGGTTTTGTATATACAAAACTATAAAACTTGTATCATCGATGTTTACGAAAACTACTTCTATATCACAATGAAGACGGCCCCCCAAATATTTGGTTCCAGCTCCGTGCCTTTGTTCTAGCTCCGTGACTGATGGTTAGGATGAGCCTAATATTCTTTGTAAATCATAGTTTGCTGAGCATACAACTTTACATGGGCTCCACTCTAAAATTAATTGGTAAAAAAAATAAAATGTTTTAAGTGACTACAACATAAGAAGCATATTCAGAAATATTCAGCCGCAAAGCGTAAGTTACTGTATGGTCGTTACAAACATTTGAAACAAAGACATAATTTCAACTATATTATTCTGAAAATTCAAATGCTAAATAAGAAATTTTCATATTCTCTCTATATACAAAAACACAAACGCGGTTACTGTTCATTTGAATAAAATATATTAAACCCTTAGCCCACTATGTTAGCCCATCTTTACATTCAGCCCGTTATCCTTTAACCTCTAAGTTTGTGTGATACCAACTCATCTTCACAAATTCACAGACGAGATAAGCATAACCGCCAAACATACCGCCTTAAACTAGATCTGATCTCCGTTTACATAGCAAAGGATCGTTGCTCGCTCTCTTTTTCTGATAGCAATATTTTCCTTGAAACCCAAACAAATCCCAAATGCTAACGATGGTCTGCGATAAGTGTAAGTCATCAATCAAATAATTCTATTTACATATCAGCAATCATCTACAAATACCCAGTTGATTGTACTTAGTTTTATTACAGTTTATTAATTAATTAATATATGGTTTTTGGGAATTAAATTGAAACAGGTGAGAAGAAATTGTCGAAAGTGATTGTACCTGATAAATGGAAAGAAGGAGCAAGTAATACTACTGGAAACGGTGGCCGTAAAATCAATGAAAACAAACTTCTTTCTTCCAAGAAAAACAATTTTCATTGTTTTTCTTTTTATTTAGTACTATGTTTTTTTATAAGTGTTTTGGATTAAGTATAGTTAGAGTTTTGAAGCGATAAGTTATGTGTTGTGTTCGGGTTTAGAATTTGTCAAACTTCGAGAATGAACCGTTTAAGTTGAAGCCATTAGTTTGATTGTTTCTTTGGTTAAGAATGATATTCACATTTTCTTTATAATGAGGTGTCGCGTGAGGTGGATGTTACCAGTGTTGAGGTTCTTGGTAGGCCACCCAAGTTGTCTAATGGTATAACGAATAACGAGCCTGGTCCAGGTTGTGTAGTAGAAGGGATTTGAGATGCACGGCTTCCGGTGTCTGCGATTGTCGATGGAAAAGGGAAGGGTAAGGTAGATGATGTACTGCCGGCTGCAGCGACTGGTAATGTGTATATTTTTTCATGCCTTATCATATGTGTGTTGTATCGATGTTTATAACATTTGTTTTTCGTTTTTCGTTTACAGATTCCCATCGTATGGGTGGACGTCTGCTTCCATATTCGCTGCCTTCTTGATGTTATGGTAATCTTGGGTGGTTTTTTTTCCTCTGTTTCATCTTTGTTAGAATGTGACTGCTAATAATTGGTTATTGGTTCTTATGATCACAGATGATGCTGGAGAAGGAAGTAGTAGTCGTATTATTTATAAGGTAATATAAAAACACATACGTTCACTCTCCTACAGTCTTTTATATGTCTCCGATTCAATATGAATTTCATCAAATTCATTTTTGGAAGGCAACTGGTGCAGAGCTTATACAGGAAAAGTGGGGCCACATGACAAGGATGGCATTGTCATGGCATACAGAGTTGTTGCTGATCACATCTGAACTCTTTCATTTGCTATAGCCGATGGCTTTTGTCCAGGTTGATATGAAAACCTGCTCTGCTCCATCTTACTATGTGACAGTTTGTAGAACATATATTTGTGTTACCAACTAGCATGATCATTCGTGACATATATCATAATATTTTGTTTTACAGGCAATGAAGGGCTTGAATATGTTTTACGACGTATTCTTTGCCGTGCAGTACGTTATGGGAGAAAAGTTTTGAAAGCAAAGCAAGGATTTTTCAATGCGTATGTGTGCAATTATCCGATTACCGCTTCAATTAAATAATACACTGTGCATTGTAATATATATTTTTCTCCTTAATCAGATTATAGTTTACAAGGGGATTTCCCATACTCAATTTCTTTAATAAATATTTCAGCCTCGGTTTGTACTTATTTGGTAACTATTTGTTATGATGGAATCAGATTGGTAAAAGTTGTGGTGGATATTATGAGCCATGTCTTTCCTGAGCTAAAGCAACACGAGTCGCGCATTATAGAGATTATAGCTGAAGAGGAACCAAGTTTTGGGAGGACGTTACTTCATGCAAGATTGACCTTTATTCATGCTGCCTTATCTTGATATTCATAGGGTAGAAATGAGAAAAAAAGAATAGGTTCTGAATTGTTTTAACTAACATGTACAATTGGATAACAGATTACTAAGATATATAACTGTGGGTCGTCTTCTATGGTACATGAAAATTAATGACGTTGACAAAACAATGGATGAAATAAATGGAGCGAAGCGAGAATTTTAAAAAAATCCAAGATGCAATTGCACCACCTATTAGCGGCCAAGAATTCAATGAGGTAATGGTCAAAGAGATTTCTTTTACTTCAAACTCTAATTTGTAATGGAATTAAAGTAATAATTCTGTATAAACGTAGGATGAATTGGAAGCTATACGTTGTCATTTGTTACATTATTCCTTTCTTGGTCGCAGGAAGGATCCCTAATTCAAAGAGGCTGAATTTGCATGTTGTAGGCATTGAAGTTGACAGTACATGAGCAGTGAAGGTTTGTCTAATATTACCTTCGACTTTGTTTCCCTAAAGTTTTCTTTGAATGGTGGTTGGAATGTATTTAATGTCTGCTTCTGATGACAAAGTGTGGAGTCACAATGTAGAAGATCTAAACAGTGCCACTTTATTCTCATAGGATGGTATAACTCAATGTAATTTTTGAATGGACTAGGACTTAATATTACCATCTTATGTCCCAAACACTGTAGTTATGCTATAGAGGACTATAAGCTTTTTACATTCATCGTTTCTAATTGCAATCCAAGGCCCTTAATATCTTTGAAACATTTTCAGCTTTTAGAGGCTATTGAGAAGCTGCAAAAGAATGTCTCATCCCAAATGATCGCTTACTGGATATCCCTGATGAACAAACTCCAATTCAGGATGCTTTTCTTCTTGCTGATGATGTACTTCGTCAAGGATTTCAAGGAATTTCAGATATAATTACAAGTTACTCCATCAAGGATTTCAAGGAATTTCAGATATAATTACAAGTACTCTTTCTTGACCGAAAACAAAGATCGATAAAAAAATTCTCTGAGCAAAAAACCCCCACGCAACGCGAGGGGGGGGGGGAGGGGGGAGTTCTTCCTCGTTGTTACAATAACATACTGTTGTTCGGGATTCAAGGATAAACTTCAATTACGGATTGACAGGCTCGGATATGTTTTACAGTATAACGAGTAAATCCAGCTTCGGTGAACACATACGACCATTCTTTCAATGTTCGTTCTTTTCCTTTACTTGTATGAGCCATCATGAACATGTCGAGCATCAATACGACATCTTTAAACTCATGATCTTCCTGTCCTACAACCGCATTCTACGATAATTACCTTACCTGTTTCTTGAGGAATAGCCTCTTTGCATTTTCTTAGTATTTCAATGCATTCTTCATCACCCCAGTCGTGCAATACTTTCTAAAATTTTAGAGAAAAAAAGATAGTTAAAATTATTAAAATATAGACATATAAGAGCACGATCAACGGTTCACGCACCTAGTGCGTTAAAGGGCAAAATATGGTGCGTTAACCTGCGTTAAAGGTTGAAAGCCTGTGCATTAAGGGTGCGTTAACGCACCTGCGTTAACCCCTTAACGCCACGTTAAGGTGCTTTGTAATAAAAAAAAATCATTTCTACCCCCTCCAAAGTACTATTCATCCGTTGTGTTTAAAAAAAAATTTACAAAACACTCCCTTTGTTCTTAAACGGGATAACCAAATTGAAATTCAAAATTCAAAATTCAACTATAAGCGGGATAATTTAATTTCAAATTCAAATTTTATAGTGCCTATATATACACCACCAGAGTATTATTATCACACACACAACTCACACACAGATTCTCAACAATGTCTCGCAAAGATTTCTCCCAACAATTCCCAACTCACTGTGACTTCTCTTAACAATTTCCTACTCACCATGACTTCTCCCAACAATTTCCAGAACAACAAGACTTTACCCAGCAATTTCCAAATGAACCGGTGAACACTCAACCGGAAGATATCTTTCCGGTGTTCACACCGGAAAATGAACCGGCCAACAATCCAAATCCACCGGTTGTTGAACAACAATCAAATCCACCGGTTGTTGAACAACAACCAAATCCACCAGTTGTTGAACAACAACCAAATCTGTTTGGACTGAGTGAGGATGAACTCCGAATTATGGAGCAAGATGAGGAAGTGAGAAGAGAATTTGAACAACGCGAACTAGAAGAAGAAGCTGCTCGTATGGAGCGGGAGAGGAACTGGTTAAGAAATGATTGGGAGTTTACGTCATCTTCGAGTGAGGACGGTTGGGTTTAAGATGATACATTTGGTTAATTTGTAGTTTTAGTTTCTATTAATCGTATTATGTATTGTGGTTTAACTTTAATGTTTAATGTAATTTGTGTTTTGACTTTAATGATTAATGTAATTCGTGTTTAAATTTTTTTGTTAGTTGTTAAATGATGTATTAATTATAGTTTAAGGGTTGATTTTGAAAATAGTTGAGTTAAAGGTGAGTTAAGGGTGAGTTATGATTGAAAGAGTTTTAAGGTGAGTTAAGGTGAAAGGGTTAAAGCTGATGTGGCAATGTGTTAAAGTTTAACCAAGGTTATGGTTGGAAGTGCTCTAAGAAAAAGGAAGGTGAGTTAGTACTATAGAGTATAGCTAGATAAGGTATATTATTAACTTAGAATAGTGTGTTTTAACTTGTGCGACAGCATATATATTGTTAGGACTTTATTTAAGGGGATGACTTGTTTTGTATTTTTGTTTTTTGTGTTTTGTATAAAAGTTGCCTTTCAAAAAAAAAAAAAAAAAAAAAAAGAATAGTGTGTTTTAACAGCGATATTTTATTCAACATAAAACTAAGGCCATCCACAATGCATCATGATAGATGCGTTTAATGTCAGAAAAAGAGGTGACATGGCATGTTAAATTATTTAATGCTCCATTGTAGAACTCCACGTAAGCTGCATGTAGAATAGTCGTTCTTACAGTTTTGAACTTGCATTATACCTGACAAATTGTCCTTGGTGGGCCACACCACTATAAAAGAGTACCACAAAAATGTCCTTTTGTTATATTGTTCACTGTGATGCTACTTTTATTTTACCTTTTTAAGTTATTATATATTTTAAAATTAGTGATGTGTAAATTCATTAAATAATGTAATAGTTTAATACATTGTGGGTGTTTTAAACAAATATACGAGTTGTTGATGTGGCGGTGACGTGTCAGTGTACTAAACTCTGTATTACCCCATACATTGACAAAAGGCTAGAATATATGATTACAAGTTACAACAGGTTTAATTAAACAATATGAAATACGAACATAAGTCCATTAAACCTAATTAGGAATCGATTGTTTAATTTACATCCATTGGAGAGCCATGAGTAAGAAAAAGTCTTGAATTCTTCCTATACTATATATTCTATCGAGTTAATTTCATAAATGGTCCCTGTGGTCTGTCGGGTTTAACGGATTTAGTTCCTTTACTTTTTTTTAATGGATCCTCTCCTTGTGGTTGTGACCCATAACGGTTTTGTTCCCTTAACCAAATTTTCTGTTAGTTTGACTGTTTGAAGGGATGAAATAACCAAACTACCCTCATATTATTATTATTATTATTATTATTATTATTATTATTATTATTATTATTATTATTATTATTATTATTATTATTATTATTATTATTATTATCATTTAAAAACACAAACACACAACATAATTAAACACTTCCAGATCCATCTTCATCTCCATCTTAATCTCCATCTTATTCGAACACTTCCAGATCCAACAAACACATAACATAATCAAAGCAAAACAATAGCACTAACAACTCCACCTCTTCATCTCCATCTTATTCTACAAAATTCAAAGAACAACAAAAAACCCACACCACCAGTTTCAGTTCTTAGCAAACACCTCCACCTCCATCTAAGCTGAAACCAACGACACCAGTTCATCCTTTTGTTAGACCCACTATCAAACTCAACAAAACCCACAAAAAAATCACATATCTTGAAAACAAACGACAAGATCTTGACTGAAAAGATCTCGAATCAATGGTTTCTTGTAGTCTTGTTAGCTTTTTAATTTTTCTTGTTTGCTTTTTACTTGATTCTTGATGTTGGTTGTTTCAATTTTGGTTCGGTTTGAAAAAAAGAAGACATAAGAAGGTGGTGTTCGTGTTTATGTGTTCAAAACAAGATTTTTGTGGGTTTGAGTTAGTGATAAAGGATTAAAGAAATGATTGTGATTTTGTGACTATTTGTTTGATATAGAGAAAATGATGTTGTGGATGTGGGCGTGGATGAAGATGATGACGTGGATGAGTATGTCGATAAGGATGATGATGGATCTATGTATTCAGGTAGGAAGGCAAACTGTTTGGGTTTAGAAAGAAGGCTAACCAGATAATTTGTATAACTGTTTGGGGGTGGTCTCATGTGCACCAAAAGCCCACGGGTGTTCAAAAAGACGTCTTTGTAACAACCGTGAGATTTCAAAGTGTCATGTACACAAGCTTCTAATAATTAAAAGTGCTACACTTTGCAATTTTGCATACTGGAAACAACATAGGATGAAACCCTTATGCCTCACAGCTTCACAAAATTTAGATTTGTGGTTGCTGATTATTGAATGGTTGTTTTAATATGAAAAGAACTTGAAGAACACTTGAACTTTCGATAGTTAGATTTTTGATTTGGGGTTTTTGATGTGTTGCTTGAGTTTGTGTGTTGATTTCTGTTGATGTTGATGGTTTGGTGGTAATGTCGTGGTGGTTTGGTGGTGGTCGCCAACTGTGGTGGTTTGGTGGTGGTGGCCGGTTGTGGTGGTGGCCAGAGGTGATGGTATGAAGAAAAAAAATATAGAGATAAGGTATGTATCTGGAGGTGATGGTGGGATGGTGAAAAGACACAATTACCTTTCCATGTGCACGTCACATGACCAACTTAACGGTCAAACTAATAGAAAAATTTGTCAAGGGACCAAACCCGTTATGGGTCGCAACCACAGGGACCAAACCTATTAAAAAAAGTAAATGGACTAAATTCGTTGAACCCGACAGGCCACAAGGACCATTTATGAAATTAACTCTATTCTATCCTTCCAATAGAAACTTAGAATAATATTTTTCATAATGAGATTTCACTCAGACATGGTTCAGAAAAAAATTACAAGTTTAAGTGATTGTGTATGAATTTGAGACAAATGTATTGAGTAAATTGCAAAAATCATCCTTGTGGTTTGGCCAAATTGCATGTTTCGTCCTTGTAGATCATTAAGTGCAAAGATCGTCTTTATTTTGCACAGTTACGTGCACTTTTGGTCATCCATCATTGCAAAAATCGTCCTTTTGGTTTGCCAAATTTCACTGTTGAAGGATCAAAAGTGCACGTAACAGTGCAAAATAAGGACGATTTTTTCACTTATTGAACCACAAGGACAAAACGTGCAATTTGGCCAAACCATAAGGACAATTTTTGCAATTTACTCTTATATAAAAAGAAATGGAATGAAAAGGAATTTTTATTAAATGATAAAATAATGGTTTATATATATATATATATATATATATATATATATATATATATATATATATATATATATATATATATATATATATATATATATATATAGGAAACTCTAAAAACACTTTGCATGAATATACTAACCATCATATAAACTGCATCAGCTTTTGGAATAAGATCAAACATATCACCACCAACGTGTTCCACGCCTTTGCTTACAGGAGCCACCGACACCACATGAGGAAGATCAAAGTTAATCCCTTTGATCCATGGACAACCTTCTACAATCAAACGTAAAGCCGTCCCATCACCACCACCAACATCGACCACCGTTTTGAGCCCCTCAAACACCTCAGGATAACCTTCTAATACCGCTCTTGCCGCCACGCGAGGATCACACGCCATTGCATCATCAATAGGCTTACTATCTGCGAATCCCCATACATCATCACCATGGGCCGCGCCAAAAGGCGCGTCCTCATTGCTCAAAACCCTGGCACTTAGCTTGTGCCAATGTAACACCCCCAAAATCTGGCATTGCGGAAGCATTCGGGTCATAGGGTGCTACCAAATTGATAATCATAACACAAGGCAACAAAGAACGGAATACATACTCCGTTTTAATTCATTCAACCAAGTAAATTAAGTTTACAACATAGTTTGAGTTTGTAAAATAAGGCCCACAAATTTAGATGTCCCAGTAAAAAACAAGTCATAGTTTAAAATGCCACAGTACTTCAGACAGTAGTCTATGACCCTTGCCTTGCCACCACCTTGTCATAATCAGTCAGCTTAAACACCTGAGAAAAACATGCTAAAAGTCAGCAAAAAGCTGGTGAGTTTATAGGTTTATTAGTAAGCAGTAAAATCAGCAGTTGGACCATGAGTTTGGGTATATGAACATTGCAACCCATGTAATGCCATATAAAAATACAGTCTATTATGTTAGCACTAAGTTCATGCAACCGAAGCTATAACAGTGTGCATGCTCTAGAAGCATGTTATATAAAGGCCCGGCAAGTGTTTATCCTAGACACTTGAGTTTCGACATGGTATACGTTCGTTTGCCTATCCGGTCAACCCGAACGGGGACGTTACTCCCAATAGATCTATTTATAACATTCACGCTTCCCAGCAGGAATTAACGGTTCATGAGTTGGGCATAGTGGGACATAACAGGGCTTAGGCTAATCCACGTAATAGCATAGACAATAGTTTGGTCCATAAAATAGTTTTGCATGTTTCTCACCCCAATAGTAAAACAAGTTTAAATAGGGTGGGGCTATAAAATCACCTTGGTAAATAGCAGTCAGACAACACAATAGTTCAGACAGTGTTCAGCACCAACACGCGACCTAGATTAGTAAGGTTTGTTTTAGTTTCCAGTCCAAATTTAAGAACTTCGGAAGTTTTAAAGAGTTTATGTCATTGTTGCTGGTGTGGCAGCATTTAAGTTTGGAACAATGTTCTAACATTTGGAGGTATTGGCTCTTGGAAGTGTATAAGTGTATATTAGAAAAAGATCGATACGAATAAGCCTCCGGTTTGATAGTAACCGAAAGACTATGTACGGAAGACAATTACTATCACATATTAGATGTGGACGACATATGGAAACGTTGTCGTTAAGTGAGTATATATTACCAAGTGTGTGTACATGTGTAAGTGTGTGTATAATGGTGTGTGTATATGTATATTTGTACATACATATAGTTTTTATAAAGGAATGTTACGTTTGAAAACTCCTCATCATGGTTTGTGTCACTTAACGATAAGTATATATACTCTTTGCTAATAAGAAATTTTGCTAACAAAATTGTAAGACTTGTGTTTAAAAATACTTATTTCATAATCTAACGAACTTATATGAGTTTTGATAAATCACATCGAGTTTTTATGCAAACAATTCAATGAACTAGTTTATATTCACAAATCTAGTTTTTCACCGTGTTCATACATCATTAAATATGTAGAAGTGTTTTTCATTGTACATGCTACAACAACCAAAATGGTTTATAAATTATGACAATTTGAAAAAAAATAGTAATCACGTTAAATTCTAGTTATGTTGTATGGTCTATATATATCGAGTTGTTAAGGTTTTGCGACGTGTATTGGAACGATAACTAGTCGAGTTGTCTTTAAACCGTAAAATATAAAGTTGTAATAATTGTAAACGACCACTCGAACGATGATCACGACTCGTGTAGTCGGAACGGATCATTCAAACTCGTTATTATATTGAGGTTTTGACGAGTTGGGCTGTGGCCCAACATTGGATTTAAATGGACTAAAATTAACTCACTCTTCACGGACTGTAATGAAGGCCAGTGACTTGTATCTTTGCTACATGGGCTTCGGCCCAAGTATGCTATTTTAAGTTTAAGGAAATTGTGGCCTGATGATTTAACATACTAGCCCACCATGGGATTTAAGAATCTCAGCCCACACATTGCAACTAGAAATTCCAGTATACAACATATAGATTATAAGTGTTTTTGTTGTGCAGCCGTGTGAGGAAAGGGATTCGAACCCTAAACTTGACGAGGACATGATTTAAAAGAACTCGATCATAGGGTGTGAACCCTTTGTGTGAGCGAGTAAAAATAGCACCCCGTGGGTGTTTTTAACGACCCAATGGTTGAACCAAAACAAGGGGAAAGAACAAGCCTAACCAAGGCTCGAGTTGAGCTTCGTGACCATAACCCATGGTAAAACATACAAACTATGACTTCTTTTACGCAAGACTAAGGGTACTAGTACCCATGACTCGAGATAACATCCAACGGAGCATAACCTCAAATAAGGTTCCGAAAAAAACATGACTTGACTTACAACTACAAGCACACAAGTTCCAAATCCTACACACTCGAGTTGAGTACCAACACAACCAAATATGTCAAGCAAAATTGTAAGCCAATTCGTACATAAACACGGTTTTTTTAGTATCAACACACACTTTATTTGAACCAAATCTCAAACACCTTATGAGCATGTATCTCGACTATTAACCCAAGTAACCAAATCTTAATGCAAACACAGACATATTCGAGCAAACCATGATTACAGACCCAAACATGAACATAACCATAGGTTGAACACAACAACAGACGAGGTGTAAATCTTATCACAAGCATTCGAACATGACATACCCACAATCATTCAAGCTTAACTCAAACGTTAATTTTTCTTTTATCCTAGGTTTAATTAACTCCCTTTTCTGCTTATGGTTCGATCAAAAGGATTAATAAAAACTCGAACACAACACTTTTTAACAACATACACTTACTGATTTTGAGCCAACACTTGTTCCTAGATTTCTAGTTTTAAAACTTTTTACCACACCACAATCCAACAGTCATTCGACATAATCTTTATACCACAAAAATCATATCAACAACAAGGAAAAATTTATATAATGATTCAAGAAAAATAATCACATCAAATCGAGTTTCAAAACAATAAAAAGGATTAACCTTACATAGAAGATCAAGAGTCGATTTACAGGAGACACAAATAAACCCAATCTGATTTCCAAGCAATTCCACACACCCCTGCTTCCTCTCGAACCCTTTGACTGATAAGAATAATTTGTGGTGAGATGAGGATGTGTGGTGCATTGCTAGAAATCCGGCGGTACATAAAGAAGTAATAGTGGAAGGGTTTTGGTTTCCTTTTGATCTCCAAAGGATAAGATTCCACCATACTCAGCTCTTCTCCCCCTCCTTCCTCGATCGCAAAGCTGTGTTGACTTATGGGGATGAGTTTTAGGTGTCGACAAAACTCTGGGAAGACTCAAAAGTATGAGAGTCCAAGGGTTTGATGGTGATGGTGGACTGTCGATGGTGAGTTCCTGGGATACATCACCAGCAAAGTCAAATGGTGTATTGGACTATTGTGTGTTAATATCGAAGAAGGGAAGAAAAGGGATCACGTGTGTGAGTGAGTGGGTGGGTTTTTATTGATATTAGTTGTATTTTGTATCCCCGTGTTCTGTTGAGCTGAGGTGAAATCATGGTACCTCGGTTTCACATAAATGTAAAAAACATAAATATGGAGTCGTTTTTATAAAACTGACATAGAATAAAATTTATTGACTCCAAAAATGAATTATAGAATTAAACCTTTACTAATGTGGTGTCGTTACGCGTGTGGTGTTTTTTTTTTCTGAAAAAACAAGATAACCTCTCGTTTTTGTTACGTTGGTGTCTGTAACTGTCAGAAAGTGATAAATTCACATTTTCTGATAAGTTGAAATAGTTTTGGTGAGTTATTGTACGCTACAGCGTGCGGGTTTGCTTCCCGTAATAGTTATGTAAACACATAAATGTTCAGTCTAACAGTTGTGTAATAATAAATTGACATTTATTATTAAAATATTAGTGGGAAAATTACCGTTTGTCACATCCTCCCCGCCTTAGATGGAAAATCGTCCTCGGTTTTCACTTAGAGTTACCCGTTGAATTTGAGAAAAGGTGTGGGTATTTATGATTGATCTCGTCCTCACGTTCCCACGTGTATTCAGGACCTCTTCGAGAGTTCCAACGAACTTTAACAATAGGAATGCGGCTTTGCTTAAGCCGTTTGATTTCCCGATCCATTATTTCGACAGGTTTTTCAATGAAATTCAGTCTCTCGTCAACCTGGATTTCCTCCAGAGGAATGGCAAGTGTTTCGTTTGAGAGACATTTCTTCAGGTTGCTCACATGAAACACATTGTGTACAGAGCTGAGTTCTGGCGGTAACTCGAGTCGGTAGGCTACCGGCCTAATTCTGGTGAGGATTTTGAAAGGTCCAATGTAGCGGGGATTTAATTTCCCACGTTTTCCAAAACGAATCACGCCTTTCTATGGCGAGACTTTTAACATGACGCGATCACCAACTTGGAACTCAAGTGGTTTCCGTCTCTTGTCTGCATAGCTTTTCTGACGGTCTCGAGCCGCTTGCATCCGGCTCTTGATTTGCACAATCTTTTCAGTAGTCTCTTGTACTAGTTCGGGACCAGTGAGCTGACTTTCTCTGACTTCATCCCAGCATATAGGTGATCTGCACTTTCGACCATAAAGTGCCTCATTAGGTGCAGCTTTGATGCTAGTGTGATAGCTGTTATTGTAAGAAAACTCGGCTAACGGCAGATGTCTATCCCAGCCATTTCCAAAGTCTATCACACACGCTCGCAGCATGTCCTCTAAGGTTTGGATGCTTCTTTCACTTTGACCATCTGTTTGAGGATGGTATGCGGTGCTCATGTCAAGATCGGTTCCCAAAGCATCTTGTAATGATCTCCAAAAGTTCGACGTGAAACGACTGTCTCTATCGGAGATGATAGAAATTGGGACTCCATGTCGTGCAACTATTTCTTTCACGTATAACCGTGCAAGTTTATCCATGCTATCGTTTTCTTTGATCGGTAGGAAGTTGGCGGACTTGGTGAGACGATCAATGATTACCCAAATTGTGTCGTAACCGCTAGATGTCCTTGGTAGTTTGGTAATGAAGTCCATCGTTATGCGTTTCCATTTCCATTCGGGAATCTCGGGTTGTACAAGTCAACCCGATGGTCGCTGATGTTCAGCTTTGACTTTCGAGCACGTTAAGCATTAACTGACATATGTTGCAATGTCAGCCTTCATATTGGGCCACCAGTAGAGTTTCTTCAGATCGAGATACATTTTGTCGGCTCCTGGGTGGATGGAGTATTTAGATTTATGGGACTCGTGCATGATAAGGTCACGTATCCCTCCACAGAGTGGGACCAAACTTCTGTCTTTGAAACACAATGTTCTGTCAGCTATTTTCATGAATCCGTTTTCATTCTCGGGCATCCCATAAATTTTCTCGTTAGGTCTGTTTTCTTCCTTGAGTGCCTCGGCCTGAGCCTCAAGGTGTAAAACCCGCAAATTAACATAAGATGAAAAGACAAAAATACCCTCGAATCTAAAATTTAAGAACTTATGAAATCACATAAGTAACATATGTTATATCTTAAGCTTCAAATAATTAAACACCAATTAAAGACCTTATGTTATAAGTTGTAAAAAAAAAAAAAAAAAAAAAAAAAAAGAACTTAGCTATATGTGCCGCCCCCCCCCCTTGACCAAAATTAAGACCAAATTCATGATAGGCAATCAAGGTAATTAGTCATAATGAAATTGATAGTTTCCTAATCTTCTCAAATCAAAATCTCGGCCTTTTCTTTTCCCATATTACCGATCCATCAAGAAACCCTAACTTCAAAAAAAATAATTCGGTCCTCTCTCTTGTGTTTCCTGCTGCTGTCGACCCAAGAACCCACAAAAAGGGTGTTTTGATCTTGTTATTTTGTCCTTCAAATCATCACAAGGTAACCCTACAATCCTAATGTTAATCCATACCAAGTTGTGAATCAAGAAACTAAGTAAAAAGGTATTTTTGTTGTGTTTTTCTGCTGCTGTTTTTCGAACCAGAAAAGAAGGAAGAAGAAGGAGTTTGTGTGGTGTTTTGATCCTCGTCGTGTTCGTGTTATTCGTGGTCTATGAGGGTATTGTATTACATAATATATTCGATCATTGTTTCTTGTTTTTCTTTTGATTCTAGTCGAATTAACCACACATGAAATCACATAAAATCATAAACTAACAAAAAACCCTAAAATTCGTATGAAAGAATTGGCTGAAGTTTTGTGTTGAAATAATTCGTTGTGATCATGTTAAATATGTTATAGACCGACCTAAATATGTTTTGGACTCACCCATAATCGATTGGTGCCAAGAACTAATGATTTGAATGGCAAAAACCCTAAAATGGATAGGTTGATGTGATGACTGATTCTGAGTTGAAATTTTGTTCGACTTTAAGCGGCTATAACTTGATGATGGAATCGAGTTTTTGAGTGATTTAAAAGCCTAAAACTAAGTTAATTGAAATAGCTACCTGGGAAAATTTAGTTTGTAATTTTTAGAGGCCTAGAAGGCTACCTTTTGATTTTTAGGAAATCATGTGTCTGATCGGATTTGTGAGTCTGAAAAATCAGTCCGGGTTTTTGAATTTTAATTTCCAAACCGTGTCGAATTAGAAGGCTTCCTTTGAACTGAATCATTTTCAATATGTCTCTTAGTAACTGGAATTTTTGTAGAATTTTGTGAATTTTTCTGGAGGGGTAACAAAGGGTAAACTTGTCGAGTGTTTCATCAGATGCGTTTCTGGAACATGTTGAAGAAATGGATTTTTAAGTGGAACCTAGACAACATAATAAAAGCTGGAAAAATTCTCTAAAATACTTAAGACATTGAGGAACCTGTGTGAATTTTTATAGATTTTATTTCGAATTATTAATATGATTTAGGAATTAATTGAAACGTAGTAAAATCGTATGTATAGGAGACTGCTACGGGTTTAAAGGATATTTAAATGGTGTTAAGTGTTTATGTTCTAAACTAAAGGGTCTAAAGTGTTATTCTTTAAAACTAAAGGACCTAACTTGTGAACACCTGTAACTTCATAGTAAATACATTTTACACCCTAATATTATGAGAATTTCATATTCCTCCCTAAACTCATGATAATTACCTAATGAACCCTAAAGTATGAAAACTACTATATGAACACTAAAACTTTGTAAAAGACATTATGAATCCTAAACTATGAATACGATCATCTGTAATACTTTAAATGGACAAACGAGAATGTTAATAATCAAAGTTAATTAACATGGAGAGAGAACTTAAAATGAGACATTATGATTACATGAAACTTATAAGAGAATTTGTGATTATTTGTAGATCGGGTGAAGAGGGAGTGATCTCCTACTTGATTTGCTTTTCACTTCTTTGCTTGCGCATTTCATTAAGGTACAGATATTCTTCCCTTTTAAATAAGGTGCCTTCGACCTCTTGATTTCTGATTTGAACCTATGATATGAACCTTTGGCATTTGAACCTTTGCATTTGAACCTTTGACATATGAACCTTTGATATGAACTTTGAGATTCGGACTATGACTATATGAACCTTTGCTGTGATATGAACCTTTGACCTTTGACCCCAGTTTGATACCCGAGCCAAATATGTTTCCTAGCCATGAAGGTAACATGGCCATGTCATTGATGCACCAGTGGCATGACTCTAGTGTACTCGAGTGATGTTGTACACCGTCCCCATTATGATATGATATGAGCTCACTATGATATGATTTGATATGGCCACTATGATTTGTTTGGGGGGCGTATGGATGCATCCTAGATATGTTCTGATATGATATGTTTTGATATGATATGATATGGTGACTGGGGCTGGGTGCAATCCACTCCTTTCACAAAATATGGGAGCTGATCACTCCAACTGGTACATGAGGACACCCCTCATATTATCGGCTTATTTGAGAGGCATCCCCTCTATATGATTATGAAGATATGATATGATATGTGATATGTTATGATATGGGCTCGTGGTGGATGACTGTCCTAAACCTTACTCTTTATTTCCTTTTCCTATATCTCATTCATTATGATATGTCTGTTCATTTCCGTTTGATTTTGGTTTCCGTTTATTATATATCTGTTCACTGGGCTTTTTAAGCTCAGCCGCATTTCTTTTCCTGCGGCAGGTTTTAGTAGGAAGCCAGGAGCTTGGGTTTGCTTTGGGATGAGAGATTAGCTTTTGAAGACGATACCTTAGTTTTAGTATTCATTTATGTATGACTACGTAGATTTGGTATATTTTCCTTTGTAACTTTGTAAACCATTTGTATTATGTAAGTCGTATGTTATGCTTGCCTTTGATATGTCACCATTTGCGTGACACTTCTACCCTTGCCGGGTTGGGGTGTTACAATTATGGTATCAGAGCCAGGTTTGCGACCCTTTTAGTACATCTACCCTTGGCCTGTGTAAGTTAGGACCCCTAAGTTTCCACTGTAGGCGCTCGTAGGATAACCTTTGCGAAGTTGCGTAGAATTTTCCGATGGGAATATAAGTCATAACCGGTGAGGAATGGGTAGTCTAGGACATCCATGTGAGTAGAAATTGCTTCCGCATCACTCTGAATCTTGCCCTTGCCTTTAGTCATGCCTTATAAGAACGTTTGTCGCAGAAGACGAGGAAGTCTTACCTTCCGTCATTTGATTGATGAACGTTGTATGTTAACCAACTTTTCCTTTCGAAGGATTTGATGTTGATATTTGTCTAGTACGGAATTGTTATCTAAGCATGCTGATGCTAATAACTGATATTCCATACATCTCAACTCTGACAGTTAGACGATGTTCGTATTACTATCAGTGCACACCCTATCATTCCTATGTTATAAGCTAAACAAGATTCCAATCTTTTGAACTGTTCACAATTCTAACCTTCAATTTGATATATTTGACCTTGATAAATTCTAATACTCTCCCATCCCACACTTTGATGAACCATGTACCTAAATTTGATATGTGAACTATCCGCATGATTTGACAACCACATTCGCTTTAAGAATCCGTTTCCCTTTGGATGTATTTGACCTTGAGGCCTCTTGATTATGGATTGATGGTTTTTGTAAAGCTATCATGGACTGCAATATTTGAAATGTGACCTTTAACAATCTGCTTCACCATCTTTTGATATGATATTCTCAATCATTTGAATCTGTTAAGATTATTGTTGCTATGAAGCACATGCTCCGATCTCTTTGATTTCCAATTTTCTCCTAACGCCTGTTAGCATCCATTCTTAGAAAGCTCCGGCACTTGAAAGTTTGTTGTACGAATTTCTGGTGCTTCTGATGAACCTTTTGAGATCCGTTTGGGAAGTAAAGTTTGCATTGAACTAATCTGAATTGGCGAAACCACGATATTGAAGAAATTAAGAGATTGTAGGAACTGATGGGATATGAGTTTGTTCACTTCAGTGATCTCTTGAATGCTCCTGTTGGGTTATGAAGAAGAAAGAGAGAAGTGTGCGGCGGCGCACTGACCATCGTGAATTTAACCGTAATCATTATTCCATTTCCGCGTATCAATATTTGATTCATTATATCTTTGAAACTCCGTAGCAAACGACCTTATTTGAGTTTGAAAGACGGAAGAAGCAACCACAAGAACATCTGAGAAGGAAGTTGACTAGTTGAGATTAAGTTCCGCGAAGCATTACAAATTGATTTGTGAAGAGAAAGATTTGTGATATGAAGTTTCTCCCTAAGAAGATTTTCTGAAGTTGCTTTAGTACCCGTGTGACCACTGTGAGTTTTGAATGATGTCAATTGTATTGACTAGAAGATTCATGTTTTCGCAAGTATTCGGACAATTGTCATAGCATGACAGTATGTTTGGGCTCAGAGACGAACGAGGAGCACGTTGACCATTTTAGTATGAAGTGAACCGACCCCTTTGTTCTAGAAGAATAGATTTACTTGACGATCAGAGATTGTAGCAGACAACACCACCAGGTATCCGAGGACTAAAGAGCTTTCACGAAAAGGACCAGGACTGAAGACCATTGTCGGAGTTAGAAACCTTGTAGAAGATGTGCAGAAGAGGTTCGTGGCAGGCGTTACCAAGAGAGAAGCATGTGAGGAGAAGACAGACTGAGATGAGATTCGATTATACCTCAAAGCAGCACGTGGAGATTTCAGTTGGGCATCAAGACGACCAGACTGTAGAAGATGAGCTTTCAGCACGTAAACCAGGAAGTCCACAGCAGTTGAGTTGGTGAATTTCGAATCATGCTAGAAGACCTGTAGGAGACACGCAACCTTGTTTCTCTAGTCATTTAGTTGTACTAAGATGAATTGAGAACTGAAGCAGACTCGCAAATGGAGGAATGCAAGGTGATCACGTCAGAGATTCACGCTACCACACCGAAGTGTCCAGAAGAAGTGTCGAAGACTTGAGGAACCAGACTCAAGTTTATGATTTTCTTTTCACCCTATGATCGTATGATTAGACAAGAGAGCGACTACTTGGAATTTGAAAAGATCCGAGATCATGAAATTGAATGGATGGAATTTTGCAGTAAACGTTTGGATTTGGAAGATTTGATTGTTGTAAAGGATGAAGATATTGAAGACGTAATTCATTTTCTCTTAGACCACTTAAGTTTCCGTTACCTTTCGATAGGATCTTTTGAATGAGCTTTACCCTATTAGAAATTCCGTTCTGTGTTCGTTATGCATTTGTTTGGATGATGGTTTCGTTATGAGAAGGATGATGAATTGTGGAAGACCTAACGTTTCGACGACGAGTTTCATTTTGAGTTGTACACATTCCGTTACGCTATTTGTACGTTCAAATTCCTCCGATTTAGAATCCGTAGTGATGTTTGTTTTGGACCAACCTTAAGAGGTAGAAAGACTGATAGGTGGTTAAGATAAGTAGTTCTGTTCGCGACTTGAGATAAAGTATGACCATCATGATGGTATACTCATATGAGGCTGGTATTATGACGGTTCGCGAACGTGATAATACTTACGTCATATGACGTACCCTCATTGTGTTCATAGGATATTTCGAGGAGTACTTTAGAAACCTTAGAATTTTGATTAGAGATGTGAGGAATTTCGCATTTGTAAGATTTAGGTTCGTTCCACCTATACGCTTAATCTGTTTCGCCGTTATACGATTTGATACGTTTGGATTCTCGGTACGCGGTTGTTGACCTTTGTAATTCCGATAAGAATCTTAAATTCTGCTATAAGTTCTTCCATTTGATATCACCTACAATTTATTTTCTGTACGATCTCATCTGATTTTTCTAATCGAATGATATGGACGGCATATCCGTCGCAATCTTGCGTATCCTTGTATCTCTTCTGAAAGAATATGATAACCATTCGTCATGTTTGAATATGATCCTTGCAATCTGAATTCCGTATGATATGTCATTTCTGGGAACGGAAGTTACTTTTGGATCGGCAATGAAGAGTCATGAGAAACAAGTCTTTTTACATTTCCGTTCGCTGTCCGTTGTGTCTTCTGTTTCGTTTCATCTCCGTTCGTAAAGATTCTTTGGAAGAACCACCCAGAGCGGGAGGCAACTTGGGAAACCGAAGAGTCAATACGATCTGATTATCCGCGTTTCTCTTTTTGATTTGGTACGTATTCATTTTGTTATTGCTTTCGATTCGCATTTTCATTTCGATTTCGCACTTCAATTTTCGAGGACGAAAATTTTTTTTTAGAGGGGAAGAGTTGTAAAACCCGCAAATTAACATAAGATGAAAAGACAAAAATACCCTCGAATCTAAAATTTAAGAACTTATGAAATCACATAAGTAACATATGTTATATCTTAAGCTTCAAATAATTAAACACCAATTAAAGACCTTATGTTATAAGTTGTAAAAAAAAAAAAAAAAAAAAAAAAAAAAAAAAAAAAAAAAAAAGACTTAGCTATATGTGCCGCCCCCCCCCCCCCCCCCCCTTGACCAAATTAAGACCAAATTCATGATAGGCAATCAAGGTAATTAGTCATAATGAAATTGATAGTTTCCTAATCTTCTCAAATCAAAAATCTCGGCCTTTTCTTTTCCCATATTACCGATCCATCAAGAAACCCTAACTTCAAAAAAAAAAATTCGGTCCTCTCTCTTGTGTTTCCTGCTGCTGTCGACCCAAGAACCCACAAAAAGGGTGTTTTGATCTTGTTATTTTGTCCTTCAAATCATCACAAGGTAACCCTACAATCCTAATGTTAATCCATACCAAGTTGTGAATCAAGAAACTAAGTAAAAACGTATTTTTGTTGTGTTTTTCTGCTGCTGTTTTTCGAACCAGAAAAGAAGGAAGAAGAAGGAGTTTGTGTGGTGTTTTGATCCTCGTCGTGTTCGTGTTATTCGTGGTCTACGAGGGTATTGTATTACCTAATATATTCGATCATTGTTTCTTGTTTTTCTTTTGATTCTAGTCGAATTAACCACACATGAAATCACATAAAATCATAAACTAACAAAAAACCCTAAAATTCGTATGAAAGAATTGGCTGAAGTTTTGTGTCGAAATAATTCGTTGTGATCATGTTAAATATGTTATAGACCGACCTAAATATGTTTTGGACTCAACCATAATCGATTGGTGCCAAGAACTAATGATTTGAATGGCAAAAACCCTAAAATGGATAGGTTGATGTGATGACTGATTCTGAGTTGAAATTTTGTTCGACTTTAAGCGGCTATAACTTGATGATGGAATCGAGTTTTTGAGTGTTTTAAAAGCCTAAAACTAAGTTCATTGAAATAGCTACCTGGGAAAATTTAGTTTGTAATTTTTAGAGGCCTAGAAGGCTACCTTTTGATTTTTAGGAAATCATGTGTCTGATCGGATTTGTGAGTCTGAAAAATCAGTCCGGGTTTTTGAATTTTAATTTCCAAACCGTGTCGAATTAGAAGGTTTCCTTTGAACTGAATCATGTTCAATATGTCTCTTAGTAACTGGAATTTTTGTAGAATTTTGTGAATTTTTCTGGAGGGGTAACAAAGGGTAAACTTGTCGAGTGTTTCATCAGATGCGTTTCTGGAACATGTTGAAGAAATGGATTTTTAAGTGGTAACTAGACAACATAATAAAAGTTGGAAAAATTCTCTAAAATACTTAAGACATTGAGGAACCTGTGTGAATTTTTATAGATTTTATTTCGAAGTATTAATATGATTTAGGAATTAATTGATACGTAGTAAAATCGTATGTATAGGAGACTGCTACGGGTTTAAAGGATATTTAAATGGTGTTAAGTGTTTATGTTCTAAACTAAAGGGTCTAAAGTGTTATTCTTTAAAACTAAAGGACCTAACTTGTGAACACCTGTAACTTCATAGTAAATACATTTTACACCCTAATATTATGAGAATTTCATATTCGTCCCTAAACTCATGATAATTACCTAATGAACCCTAAAGTATGAAAACTACTATATGAACACTAAAACTTTGTAAAAGACATTATGAATCCTAAACTATGAATACGATCATCTGTAATACTTTAAATGGACAAACGAGAATGTTAATAATCAAAGTTAATTAACATGGAGAGAGAACTTAAAATGAGACATTATGATTACATGAAACTTATAAGAGAATTTGTGATTATTTGTAGATCGGGTGAAGAGGGAGTGATCTCCTACTTGATTTGCTTTTCACTTCTTTGCTTGCGCATTTCATTAAGGTACAGATATTCTGCCCTTTTAAATAAGGTGCCTTCGACCTCTTGATTTCTGATTTGAACCTATGATATGAACCCTTGGCATTTGAACCTTTGACATATGAACCTTTGGCATATGAACCTTTGATATGAACTTTGAGATTCGGACTATGACTATATGAACCTTTGCTGTGATATGAACCCTTGACCTTTGACCCCAGTTTGATACCCGAGCCAAATATGTTTCCTAGCCATGAAGGTAACATGGCTATGTCATTGATGCACCAGTGGCATGACTCTAGTGTACTCGAGTGATGTTGTACACCGTCCCCATTATGATATGATATGAGCTCACTATGATATGATTTGATATGGCCAATATGATTTGTTTGGGGGGCGTATGGATGCATCCTAGATATGTTCTGATATGATATGTTTTGATATGATATGATATGGTGACTGGGGCTGGGTGCAATCCACTCCTTTCACAAAATATGGGAGCTGATCACTCCAACTGGTACATGAGGACACCCCTCATATTATCGGCTTATTTGAGAGGCATCCCCTCTATATGATTATGAAGATATGATATGATATGTGATATGTTATGATATGGGCTCGTGGTGGATGACTGTCCTAAACCTTACTCTTTATTTCCTTTTCCTATATCTCTTTCATTATGATATGTCTGTTCATTTCCGTTTGATTTTGGTTTCCGTTTATTATATATCTGTTCACTGGGCTTTTTAAGCTCAGCCGCATTTCTTTTCCTGCGGCAGGTTTTAGTAGGAAGCCAGGAGCTTGGGTTTGCTTTGGGATGAGAGATTAGCTTTTGAAGACGATACCTTAGTTTTAGTATTCATTTATGTATGACTACGTAGATTTGGTATATTTTCCTTTGTAACTTTGTAAACCATTTGTATTATGTAAGTCGTATGATATGCTTGCCTTTGATATGTCACCATTTGCGTGACACTTCTACCCTTGCCGGGTTGGGGTGAGCCTCAAGGATTTTCGATGGGAACGATGAGATGTAAGATCTAACCTTTTGATTGTGTGGATCTATTCAGGTGGTCTTGGATCTTGAAAGATCAAGAAACCCATGGAGTTAGTTTGTAGAGAGAAGTTTAGAGAGAGAGGGAAACTCTTGAAAGCAAAATCTGGAAAATTAGATTAAGAGAATGAAGAGTTCCACCCCTTCCCATGTGTGGGAAGGGTTTATATAGTTCCTAATATTGGTGCCCCTAGTGGGCTGTGGAGTGAGCTGATAGTGGGGAAAGCCCCGACCCACTCCACAATAATAAATACGACTAGTCTAATAAAACTATAATACTGATGAAGCGAAAAGTGTACCGCTTTTAGGGGGTCATTTAAGCCCTAAATCGTATTTATTTGATCAAATATTGCCCTAAATCGTTCCTTTTGTCATTTTAGGTACTTTGGAGAAGAAATCTGGAAAAGGAAGCATTTTTGGACGTTTTTGGAGCATAAAAGTGAAGAAAACGACAAAGTCTCCAAAGCTGCTGGAAAAGTGCACGTGACGGCGTCAAGGATTGCTCCTGACGGCGTCACGGCTTGGCAAAAGAGGTGGATATGACAAATACAAGTGACGCGCCAGAAAGTTTTACAATGGAAGTCTGACGGCGTCACCCTTTAAGGTGATCAAGGCCGTCACGGTTTAAGTTAAAGAGAGACGGCGTCAAGCACAATTGTGACGGCGTCAACTCTTGACGCGCCAGAGTTGATTTTGGAGGATTAAAGAGGGACGGCGTCAGGAAGACCATCCGGGAACCCTAGCCGCGGCGAGGTGACGGCGTCACCTCCTACAACGTGATGCCGTCAGCCCCTAAATTCTATATATGGTTTTGCAATTTTTAGTCATTAGTGTGCAACTTTGTGAGGAGAAACCCTAAGATGAATTTTTTGCCATTTTTAAGGGTTTTATACCCTTGGATCTCCCATGTTTAATTGAAGATAAGTAATCAATTAATCATTCAATATGTCTATGTGTTGTTTGATTATATCTTGTTCTTGTCTTTTAATTAACATGCTAGGCTAGATTTATCTTGTGTTTGCTTAGATCTAATGAAACCTAACTATTGATTATTGGTTGTTGGTGTGTTATCAATTGTATTGGACGATTGTTTACCGATGTTAGGCTTAAGAAAACTGGCTAACCTCCTATACGGTAACTTGCTTAAACGTCTTAAGAAACATGAACCAATGTGTACTAAGGTTTTTATGGTTGTATTTAATGCATGAGCGAATTCTAGTGATCCCATGTTAGGAGCTTCTTAGCCGGCTCGACATAGGAGTGAAGTAGGAGCTTGTAGAGTTGGGGAAGTACGTACGCCACCCCACGATTGGTATTAAGGAATACACCCGTCATCCACGCAATTAATACACACTAATCAACCGGTAAAAGATAGTTAGGGAGTAAGGAAATCTAAGTAAACATATTTCTCTCCATATAAGTTCCACAACCTTTTTATTTTCAGTTATTTTATTTTATTTACATTTGTAATTATTTGGGTTAGTTGACTAGCAACTAATTCCGCCCACTCCTTCAAACCCGAGATTTTACTTGCTTTTCATAAAATAATAAAAATACAAAAAGAATCTTCCCTCACCCTTAGACCTATTAGAGTAGTTTTTCAATCCTAACGACACTATTCCCCTAGAGAACGATCAATCCCCCGGTACTTGCCTCTACACTATACTACATCGGTCAGGTACACTGCCTGGTGGGTATTGCAAGCCTCTTGAGATCCCTCGAGAGGTAAAACCTGTTGTAAGGTCGCAAAACCACGCATCAAGTTTTTGGCGCCGCTGCCGGGGAATAGTTATTGTTTCGGTTGAATTTTTATTTTATTAGGTCTACTCACTAGATTCCTTTCTTGTGAGATTTTTTATTTTATTTTTTCTAGGTTTTTCTTTAGTCTATTTTTTTTTCTTTCTTCGTTTCGTTGTTCGTAACCATTACCATCCGACATCATGGAAGGTGGTAATATCCTTGATCCCAACAACCCACCACCACAACAACACCCACCTCCTAGAGCCCGTACCTTAGGAGACTACTCCCGTCCTAGCCACCATGGCTATCGAAACACCATTGAGCTCACTCAAGGAGCCAATGTCACTCCCTTGCGATCTAAGTACGTGATCTAAGTGCGGAACAATCATGGGCTCTCCTAGAAGATCTTGCTCTTTATGACAACGAAAGTTGGAGTGATCCCCGTGATTTGAATAAAACGGTCAAGGCAATATCTTTGCCTTCGAACAATTCAAGCACTTCCGACCGTAGGATCATAGAACTTGAAGACCAAGTCAAGTTTCTTATGAAATCCTACGAGGCTCCTAAACCTTCAAGCCAAGTGAACAAAATCACTTCTTCATGTGAATTATGTAGTGGTCCCCACGACACTCGTGATTGCGTGGAACTCCCCGAACAAGCTTTTGCGGACTACGCATCCTCGCGTACCAACGGAGCGGGAGACAAGTGGTACACTTTCAAACCCGAGCCAAACCCCTGCGGTGATTCATACAACCCCTCATGGAAAAATCACCCAAACCTTAGGTGGAAACAAAACCAAAACGCACAACAAACCAATTCTTCCAACCCACCTAATCGTTTCCAATCAAGCGGTTCACCCTCGAACCGTACTTTCAATAACAATCCTTCCAACAATTATGGTAGTACCAATAACTTTGAAGGATTGATGTCCCAATTTATGGCATCTCAAGAAGCTCGTTTGGCCAAGTTTGAATCCGAATTCAATCAACAACAAACGGAGTTGACCAATAAAATTGACAACTTATTGAAAGCCCTCAATAACCAAGTGCTATCACCTCCACATAAGGACGCTAGGAACACAAATAGCGGACCCCAAGTAAAAGACCCCTCTTCATCCAAACACGTCCACTTCGTCAACATTGTCACTATTAAACCAATTGATAGGAATGAGGATAATAGTGAACCTGAGGATGAGGTTAAGAAAGTCGAGGTTGATAAAGAAGTTAGGAAAAGTGAGATTGAAGAAGTAGATGATGATGAGGACTACTTTAATAGGCTACCCACTAAGGAAGAGCGCGCATATCATACAGACTTATTCGATGACCCCGAGACACCATACTTCCTAGGTAGACCAATTATAAAAATAGGCGACCCTTCTAATCTCAACATACCATGCAACATCGGACATTTGCATGTGTGGAAAGCTTACATCGACCTTAGATCGCCCATAAACATCATGACTAGAGCCCACTACAACTTAATAATGAAAAATCAACTTGGGTATATGATGTTCCCTGATAAGGGTTGGATGAGTAACTTCACGGGAAGAGTTAAGGGATTACCGGTTTATGTAGGAAACTTCACCTATGTCACCGAATTTGTAATTGTAGAAGATATCCGCCCAATAGTTGATGCATGCTTAACTCAAGTAGTTTTTGGAAAACCATTTGTTGAGGTCTCTAGAATGACTTATGAACCTTCCTTAGGGATAGTTAGATTTAAGGATGAGACCGATGAGGTAAACTACCAAATGCCATATAAGATAGAGCAATTCCAACACTTGTCAAATGTTGAGAAGGAGCTTAAGCAAGCGGTCTACTATAGGAATGATGAAGATAGAAGTAAAGGAGTAGACTATGTTATGGAAAGGATATCCGGTTTCTACAAGGATTGTCTGAAATTAGGACTAGAATATAAAACCGGACATGAGAATGACCTAGAAACCGTGACCAATGATGGAATCACGTAATGTACGTGACTTTGAGTCTAGCTACAAGACTCGTTAATAAAGAAAAGCGATTCTTGGGAGGCAACCCAAGCTTTATTTGCTTTGTGTGTTTATTTATTTGTTTGTTTGATTTTATTTGCTTCCGTATATATGTTTAATTTTTATTATTATTGATCCATGTTCAAAACTAAATTGTGAAAATGCTTTATCTTGTTTTTAACTTCGTCTTAACTACATATAAAGGTATTTTGCAAAAGATAAGTGTAAGGGAAATCCAAATCGGTTTATTAGAACAAATGAACATGAATCATAACAATATTAAATTAACATACATATTAGTAATTGTTTGAGTCAAATGCTTGTATCGAGTCATAATGATATTTTGCAGGATTTCTAGGAAGTAAGGTAAAGGTTTTTCCAGAAATTTTTCGGAAACTTAACATGAGAATTCTGTCAGATCATTTCTGACGGCATCAGGCATTACAACCTGACGGCGTCAGGTTTTAATTTTTTGAAATTTTTGAAAGTTTTGTTTTTCTACCGGAATCATAAAAGGTTTTTATTAAATCTCTAACTTATAAACTCCAGGAATCTGCAAAATAATCATTCCACAAGCATTATATCCTTATATAGATTTATCCCGCCGATGTTATGCAGGTTTTCGTGTTTGTTTTCTCAGGTTTAACAGGTTATTTTGGACAAGGAGATGTATGTGGAATCTAGCTTCTGGCGATGCATTAGTCTTGGAGCTTCTACATTCTCTTGGAAGAAGATCTAACCATGTTACCTCTTTATCCACCAAACGAATCAGGGGAGTATTTGATTTCATTCTTTTACCTTATTTACTTTTACATCTTGTTATTTGAACATTGGGGACAATGTTCATCTTAAGTGTAAGGCGATACTTTAGAGAATGCTATTACGCTTGATTTTTCGTTTGTTTAATGGTAGATGTGTAATAAAACTGAGAGAAATACCTGTTAAGGCAATTTTAGTGCCAAATTTAAAATTTTTTACAACATATAGGAGTGAAACTTTGATCTTAATGAGCGTCTCATGGATAGGAGTTATATGACTAGCACAAAACCGTACCACTAAAAAATTTTCCACCCCCAAATATGTGAGGTTCGCCCCTAGAATTGGTAGGAAAAGCATTTATGCTATGATGTGTGTACCGGTAGCACTTAGATTCTAGAACTTGCGTTAGGACCATTCCGAGGCCACAAGTGAGACTACATTCGTGTAGTTAGATTTACTACATGATAAGAGGCATTAGGATTAACCCATTGTTTTACACCTGTGTTTTTGTTATAATTACATTGGCTACATTGGTCAAGTAATTCTCCCACACCCTTTGCATTGTACTCATTTTTAGTACACGATACCCCTAGTACACCCCTCAGAGCCTATCTTTTCGTTTCTAACTTTAAGCATTTTACTTAAAGGAAGAATTTGTTTACACCCCACTTAAATGTACACCCGAATCGCCTTAGCCTACCTTGTATGCACTCATTTTTTAGTGCATTATTGTGACAACATTTGTTTTAAACCCCAAGTTAATTATCTAATTGATTACATGGTTGCTAAGTCGAGTCATATCCTTGTACATATTATTTTGGGACGATTGGGACTCATGGGTAAAGTACTAGTGTAATGGAGTAATGGGGAAGAACAACATTATTACCCCCATATGTGCTAAATATTTTAAAAGTACTCCAAGTGTTTCGATTATCTTAATTCGAGTCATTAGAATAGTTATTTGTAAAGTTATGTAAAAGTTCAAGTGTAAGGGGAATGCAACGCCCCTACGATGTATTATTTTGGATGGTAGGGCAAGAGTGTATGAAAAAAAAAAAAAAATCGAAAAAATCAAGAAAAATACAAGAAAAAATGAGAAAAAGAAAAGTAGAAAAAAAAACATACGGACTACCATCCCGTTTCATTTTATGTTTATTTTATGTTTTTGTTATTTTGTTTTTAGCTTAAGTCGAGTCTAGTCTTGGCTTAGCAACGCCATATTGTACATGTAATTAATCAAGATCTTTAACTCGCCACCAGTAAAATATCCTTTATCCAACAAAACCGTGTTTATCATATCCCTACACCTAACGTTATAACCCGTTTAAAAGCCCTCTTTGATAGTTTATCTTAGGTGCTTACGCCTAGTGGAGGAGGTTTTCGATCCTTTCCCAAGCCTATGGTAATCTATTTGCTATGACAGGTAGTGAGAGATATTATCCGTTTTCATTTATGAGATATACTTTTATGACACCTGAGAGATGTGAGTATCTAAACACTACTTGTGAGGTGCTAGTTTGTAATCTCCGTGCTTATTATGATTAAAGTGGAACGACTATTTGTTGTAATTACTTTTATATTAGCGTTAAATGACCCCTAACTTGTATTTTGATTAGAATAAAAGCGCATTTGCTTGAGGACAAGCAAATCTCAAGTGTAAGGGTATTTGATGAAGCGAAAAGTGTACCGCTTTTAGGGGGTCATTTAAGCCCTAAATCGTATTTATTTGATCAAATATTGCCCTAAATCGTTCCTTTTGTCATTTTAGGTACTTTGGAGAAGAAATCTGGAAAAGGAAGCATTTTGGACGTTTTTGGAGCATAAAAGTGAAGAAAACGACAAAGTCTCCAAAGCTGCTGGAAAAGTACACGTGACGGCGTCACGGCTTGGCAAAAGAGGTGGATATGACAAATACACGTGACGCGCCAGAAAGTTTTACAATGGAAGTCTGACGGCGTCACCCTTTAAGGTGATCAAGGCCGTCACGGTTTAAGTTAAAGAGAGACGGCGTCAAGCACAATTGTGACGGCGTCAACCCTTGACGCGCCAGAGTGGATTTTGGAGGATTAAAGAGGGACGGCGTCAGGAAGACCATCCGGGAACCCTAGCCGCGGCGAGGTGACGGCGTCACCTCCTACAACGTGACGCCGTCAGCCCCTAAATTCTATATATAGTTTTGCAATTTTTAGTCATTAGTGTGCAACTTTGTGAGGAGAAACCCTAAGACGAATTTTCTGCCATTTTTAAGGGTTTTATACCCTTGGATCTCCCATGTTTAATTGAAGATAAGTAATCAATTAATCATTCAGTATATCTATGTGTTGTTTGATTATATCTTGTTATTGTCTTTTAATTAACATGCTAGGCTAGATTTATCTTGTGTTTGCTTAGATCTAATGAAACCTAACTATTGATTATTGGTTGTTGGTGTGTTATCAATTGTATTGGATGATTGTTTATCGATGTTAGGCTTAAGAAAACTGGCTAACCTCCTATACGGTAACTTGCTTGAACGTCTTAAGAAACATGAACCAATGCGTACTAAGGTTTTTATGGTTGTATTTAATGCATGAGCGAATTCTAGTGATCCCATGTTAGGAGCTTCTTAGCCGGCTCGACATAGGAGTGAAGTAGGAGCTTGTAGAGTTGGGGAAGTACGTACGCCACCCCACGATTGGTATTAAGGAATACACCCGTCATCCACGCAATTAATACACACTAATCAACCGGTAAAAGATTGTTAGGGAGTAAGGAAATCTAAGTAAACACATTTCTCTCCATATAAGTTCCACAACCTTTTTATTTTTAGTTATTTTATTTTATTTGCATTTGTAGTTATTTGGGTTAGTTGACTAGCAGCTAATTCCACCCACTCCTTCAAACCCGAGATTTTACTTGCTTTTCATAAAATAATAAAAATACAAAAAGAATCTTCCCTCACCCTTAGACCTATTAGAGTAGTTTTTCAATCCTAACGACACTATTCCTCTAGAGAATGATCAATCCCCCGGTACTTGCCACTACACTATACTACATCGGTCAGGTACACTGCCTGGTGGGGATTGCAAGCCTCTTGAGATCCCTCGAGAGGTAAAACCTGTTGCAAGGTCGCAAAAGCACGCATCAAATACTAATATTACTAATAATACTAAACTAATATAAATAAGCCTACGAGCTATGTGAATGCTAAATAGATGCTCGGGGTGACCGAGCCTTCATCTGAATATTTATATTCCTAACAATCTCCCCTAAGGGAGGTCACCCCGGAAATAATAATTTGACTTCTAGCATTCCGTCTTCAGAACTTGTCTTCATAGCTCGTAGTCATTGATTCTTCAACGTCTTTGATCATTGTGCTTTCAGCAGTGAACTTTTGATGACTTTTCCTTTGTCTTGGATGACTCTGAGTATTCTTCGAAAATATCATCCAACATGTATCTTCAAGCCATCTTTCAGTAGTATGTTTCCATGCGATGTGTAAATCTTTGAGCCGACATGCTCACACTATTTGGTGTCATGATCTTTAGCATCAGAGTTTGCAGAAGCCGTGTTGAAGGTCTTTTTGGTTGATCATGACTTTGTTGAGTTACAATGATGATGTAGTGTGATGATGCGTGGTTTTGCGACCTTACAACAGGTTTTACCTCTCGAGGGATCTCAAGAGGCTTACAACCCCACCAGGCAGTGTACCTGACCGATGTAGTATAGTGTAGTGGTAAGTACGGGGGATTGATCGTTCTCCACAGGGAATAGTGTTCGTTAGGTATGAAAGACTACTCTAATAGATCTAAGGGTGAGAGAAGATTCTTTTTATGTTTTTATATTTTTATGAAAGCAAGTAAAATCTCGGGTTTGAAAGAGTGGGCGGAATTAGTTGCTAGTCAACTAACCCAAATTACTACGAATGCAAATAAAATAAAATAACAGAAAATGAAAATGTTGGTGAAAACTTATGTGGAGGGAAATGTGTTTACTTAGATTTCCTTACTCCCTAACTATCTTTTACCGGTTGATTAGTGTGTATTAGTCGCGTGGATGACGGGTGTATTCCTTAATACCATTCGTGGGGTGGCGTACGTACTTCCCCAACTCTACAAGCTCCTACTTCACTCCTATGTCGAGCCGGCTAGGAAGCTCCTAACATGGGATCACTAGAATTCGCTTGTGCATTAAATACAACCATAAAAACCTTTAGTACGCATTGGTTCATGTTTCTTAAGACGTTCAAGCAAGTTACCGAATAGGAAGTTAGCCAGTTTTCTTAAGCCTAACATAGATGAACAATCATCCAATACAACTAACAACACACTAATAACCAACAATAAATAGCTAGGTTTCATTAGATCTAAGCAAACACAAGATAAATCTAGCCTAACATGTTAAACAAAAGACAAGAATAAGATAGAATCAAACAACACATAGACATATTGAATGATTAATTGATAACTTATCTTCAATGTAACATGGAAGATCTCAAGGCAAAAAGCCTTGAAAGAGCTGCCAAATTCGTCCTAGGGTTTTCACACACAAAGTTCCCCAATAAGTTCCACACTAATGACAAAGAATTGCAAAACTATATATAGATTTTTGGATCTGACGGCGTCACGTTATGGAGTGTGACGCCGTCACCTCGCCGCTTTTAGGGTTCTCGGATGACCTTCTTGACGCCGTCCCTCTTTAGCTCTCCAAAATCCGTTCTGGCTTATCAAGGCTTGACGCCCTCAGACTATGAACGTGACGCCGTCCCTCTTTAAATTATAACGTGACGACCTTGATCAGATTAAAGCGTGACGCCGTCATAATTTCCATGCAATTTCTCTGGCTTATCATGAGTAAATTTCACATCCACCACTTTTGCCAAGTCATGACGCCGTCCAGGGTTAATCCTGACGCCGTCAAAGGTAACTTCCAGCAAGATTTTGAGACTTTGTCGTTTTCTTCACTTTTATGCTCCAAAAACGTCCAAAATGCTTCCTTTTCCAGATTTCTTCTCAAAAGTACCTAAAATGACAAAAGGAACGATTTAGGGCAATATTTGATCAAATAAATACGATTTAGGGCTTAAATGACCCCTTAAAAGCGGTACACTTTTCGCTTCATCAAATACCCTTACACTTGAGATTTGCTTGTCCTCAAGCAAATGCGCTTTTATTCTAATCAAAATACAAGTTAGGGGTCATTTAACGCTAATATAAAAGTAATTGCAACAAATAGTCGTTCTACTTTAATCATAATAAGCACGGAGATTACAAACTAGCACCTCACAAGTAGTGTTTAGATACTCACATCTCTTAAGTGTCATCAAAATAAATCTCATAAATGGAAACGGATAATATCTCTCACTACCTGTCATAGCAAATAGATTACCATAGGCTTGGGAAAGGATCAAAAACCTCCTCCACTAGGCGTAAGCACCTAAGATAAACTATCAAAGAGGGCTTTTAAATGGGTTATAACGTTAGGTGTAGGGATATGATAAGCACGGATTTGTTGGATAAAGGATATTTTACTGGTGGCGAGTTAAAGATCTTGATCAATTACATGTACTATACAATGTTGCTAAGCCAAGACTCGACTCAATCTTAAGCTAATGAAAGAAAATAACAAAAACATAAAATAAACATAAAATAAAACGGGATGGTAGTCCGTATGTTTTTTCTACTTTTCTTTTTCTCTTTTTTTTTTGTATTTTTCTTGATTTTTTTTTCGATTTTTTTTTTTTTTTTTTTTTTTTTTTTTTTTTTTTGCATACACTTTTGCCCTACCATCCAAAATAATACATCATAGGGGCATTGCATTCCCCTTACACTTGAACTTTTACATAACTTTACAAATAACTATTCTAATGACTCGAATTAAGATAATTGAAAAACTTGGAGTACTTTTAAAATATTTAGCACATATGAGGGTAATAAATGATGTTCTTCCCCATTACTCTATTACACTAGTACTTTACCCATGAGTCCCAATCGTCCCAAAACAATATGTACAAAGATATGACTCGACTTAGCAACCATGTAATCAACTAGATAATTAACTTGGGTTTAAACAAATGTTGTCACAATAATGCACTAAAAATGAGTGCATACAAGGTAGGCTAAGGCGATTTGGGTGTACATTTTAGTGGGGCGTAACAAATTCTTCCTTTAAGTAAAATGCTTAAAGGTCGAAACGAAAAGATAGGCTCTGAGGGGTGTACTAGGGGTATCGTGTACTAAAAATGAGTACAACGCAAAGGGTGTGGGAGAATTACTTGACCAATGTAGCCAATGTAATTATAACAAAAACACAGGTGTAAAACAATGGGTTAATCATAATGCCTCTTATCATGTAGTAAATCTAACTACACGAATGTAGTCTCACTTGTGGCCTCGGAATGGTCCTAACGCAAGTTCTAGAATCTAAGTGCTACCGGTACACACATCATAGCAAAATGCTTTTCCTACCAATTCTAGGGGCGAACCTCACATATTTGGGGGTGGAAAATTTTTTAGTGGTACGGTTTTTGTGCTAGTCATATAACTCCTATCCGTGAGACGCTCATTAAGATCAAAGTTTCACTCCTATATGTTGTAAAAAAATTTAAATTTGGCACTAAAATTGCCCTAACAGGTATTTATCTCAGTTTTATTACACATCTACCATTAAACAAACAAAAATCAAGCGTAAGAGCATTCTCTAATCGTACTTTTACCCCCCTTACACTTAAGATGAACATTGTCCCCAATGTTCAAATAACAAGATGTAAAAGCATAAAGTAAAAGAATGAAATCAAATACTCCCCTGATTCGCTCGGTGGATAATGAAGTTACACGGTTAGATCTTCTTCCAAAGATAATGTTGAAGCTCCATGACTAATGCATCGCCATAAGCTTGATTCAAAACATTTCTTTGTCCAAAATAACCTGTTAAACCTGAGAAAACAAACACGAAAACCTGCATAACATCGGCGGGATAAAATCTATATATATAAGGATATAATGCTTGTGGAATGATAATTTTGCAGATTCCTGGAGATTATAAGTTATAGATTTAATAAAAACTTTTTAAGAAAACAAAACTTTCAAAAAATTCCAGAAAATTAAACCTGACGCCGTCAGGTTGTAAATCCTGACGCCGTCAGATATGATCTGACAGAATTCTCATGTTACGTTTCCGGAAAATTTTTGGAAAAACCTATACCTTACTTCCTGGAAATCCTGCAAAACATCATTATGACTCGATACAAGCATTTGACTCAAACAAATACTAATATGTATGTTCATTTATTACTATTACGATTCATGTTCATTTGTGTTCTAATAAACCGATTTAGATTTCCCTTACACTTAACTTTTGCAAAATACCTTTATATGTAGTTAAGACGAAGTTAAAAACAAGATAAAGCATTTTCACAATTTAGTTTTGAACATGAATCAATAATAATAAAATTTAGACATACACACGGAAACAAATAAAAACAAACAAACAAATAAATAAACACACAAAGCAAATAAGGCCTGGGTTGCCTCCCAAGAAGCGCTTGTTTTTGTTCGAGTCATGAGCCTGACTCTACCCTTATTTAATGGATAAAGGAGAGGTTTTCCCTACACTTAGGATTAAGTGCGGGTGATAGTAGCGATACACACCAGCTCGGTAGGAGTATGCCACGTGAGGAAAGAGTGGTGGATGAATTATATGCTCAAAGGGGTGTGCTCCTTTCATCATAACCTTGCCTAGTTCACTTTGGTCAATGGGTGATTTTGAGTTTCCTCCTAAAAAGGGATCATCTTCTATCAACTTCGAGAGATTCCTAGTTAGGAATCCATCTTGACCTAATAAACCCGGTTTAAACCCATAATGTTTCTTGTGATCAATCATGAATGGGTGATGTAAGTATGTAAGGTCATGTTTCACTCCTATATTGGCTTCCTCTCTACAAGGCTTAGAGTCTACTACCTCCAACGTAAAACTACCCGGACTATATGGTTTGATGGGTGGATCGGGACCTTTTTCATTTCCTAAATTCACATCTAAAGATGGAAGATTAGGTAACGGTTTTGGTTGAGGCTCTGGTTCATCAAAACTAGGAACTTCCATAGAACTAAGAGTAAGGTTGTGATCACTAAAAGCATTCAAACCTATATCCTCTAGTTGTGTTTGGTTCAAAGGTTCTACCTCCATTGGGATTCCTAAAGTCTCTTCTACTTCTTCCGGGTAAGTCACGGGCGGTGTGTATGCCTCAGACAATGGTGGGACTTGTGGGGTACTTGGTGGGCTTGGGTTCTCTACTATATCCTCCATCACATTAAGATCACCAATGTGTTCATCTTGTATTATGGTAGGGCCTAACCATGACATGCACTTAGGTACCTCAACTCTACCCACCTCATTCCTAAACAAACCTTCCGATTGATTTATCCAAATACCAAATAGGTCTAAGCTTGCATTTTTTGGGTCACATGTTCCACTTCTTTTTTGGGCGAGAATCTCAAAGATTTCCCATGCCTCTTCATCACCATAATCCCACATTTTCCCATCTTCCATATTTTCAATCTCCTGCTGGGTTTGGCGGTCGATACGAGTGTAAAAGATTTGAAGTGGAAACAATAGGTCAAGACCATGATGAAAGACCTTTTTTAATAAGTATTTGAAACGAGTCCATGTATCGGAAAAAGATTCACCCTTATGTCGACGGAACATAAAGATGTCATTTTGGAGTGGAAGGGGTAGATTATGTAGTGGATTCACGTTCTCCATAATGGTGAACGGAAGAGTCAATGGAAATTTCTTTTACGAACAAAGACACAAAGAAAAAGATAGACTAAAGAAAATCCTAGAAAAATAAAAATCTCACTAGAAGGGAGTCTAGTGAGTAGACCTATAAAATAAAAATTCAACCTAAACAATAACTATTCCCCGGCAGCGGCGCCAAAAACTTGATGCGTGGTTTTGCGACCTTACAACAGGTTTTACCTCTCGAGGGATCTCAAGAGGCTTACAACCCCACCAGGCAGTGTACCTGACCGATGTAGTATAGTGTAGTGGTAAGTACGGGGGATTGATCGTTCTCCACAGGGAATAGTGTTCGTTAGGTATGAAAAATTACTCTAATAGGTCTAAGGGTGAGAGAAGATTCTTTTTATGTTTTTATATTTTTATGAAAGCAAGTAAAATCTCGGGTTTGAAAGAGTGGGCGGAATTAGTTGCTAGTCAACTAACCCAAATTACTACGAATGCAAATAAAATAAAATAACAGAAAATGAAAATGTTGGTGAAAACTTATGTGGAGGGAAATGTGTTTACTTAGATTTCCTTACTCCCTAACTATCTTTTACCGGTTGATTAGTGTGTATTAGTCGCGTGGATGACGGGTGTATTCCTTAATACCATTCGTGGGGTGGCGTACGTACTTCCCCAACTCTACAAGCTCCTACTTCACTCCTATGTCGAGCCGGCTAGGAAGCTCCTAACATGGGATCACTAGAATTCGCTTGTGCATTAAATACAACCATAAAAACCTTTAGTACGCATTGGTTCATGTTTCTTAAGACGTTCAAGCAAGTTACCGAATAGGAAGTTAGCCAGTTTTCTTAAGCCTAACATAGATGAACAATCATCCAATACAACTAACAACACACTAATAACCAACAATCAATAGCTAGGTTTCATTAGATCTAAGCAAACACAAGATAAATCTAGCCTAACATGTTAAACAAAAGACAAGAATAAGATAGAATCAAACAACACATAGACATATTGAATGATTAATTGATAACTTATCTTCAATGTAACATGGAAGATCTCAAGGCAAAAAGCCTTGAAAGAGCTGCCAAATTCGTCCTAGGGTTTTCACACACAAAGTTCCCCAATAAGTTCCACACTAATGACAAAGAATTGCAAAACTATATATAGATTTTTGGATCTGACGACGTCACGTTATGGAGTGTGACGCCGTCACCTCGCCGCTTTTAGGGTTCTCGGATGACCTTCTTGACGCCGTCCCTCTTTAGCTCTCCAAAATCCGTTCTGGCTTATCAAGGCTTGACGCCCTCAGACTATGAACGTGACGCCGTCCCTCTTTAAATTATAACGTGATGACCTTGATCAGATTAAAGCGTGACGCCGTCATAATTTCCATGCAATTTCTCTGGCTTATCATGAGTAAATTTCACATCCACCACTTTTGCCAAGTCATGACGCCGTCCAGGGTTAATCCTGACGCCGTCAAAGGTAACTTCCAGCAAGATTTTGAGACTTTGTCGTTTTCTTCACTTTTATGCTCCAAAAACGTCCAAAATGCTTCCTTTTCCAGATTTCTTCTCAAAAGTACCTAAAATGATAAAAGGAACGATTTAGGGCAATATTTGATCAAATAAATACGATTTAGGGCTTAAATGACCCCTTAAAAGCGGTACACTTTTCGCTTCATCATGTGAGCATGTGGTAGAGGATTGGCATCTTTACTGCAACCAGCTACAACTGCAACCAGCTACAGCATCCAACAGCCACAACCGCCAGAAGTTCCTGCATACGACAGTTAGCAATAAAACGTCCGGTACTTACAGGTTCGGACTTCGAGATTGTTAACAGCATAGTGTGAAAACTTTCTCTAATCCTTACCCAGACCGTTCCTAATCGAAAACCCACAGAGGGCTTTTTAAGATCGTACCGTAGTATATCAACGATTAGGTGAGTCGCTGGAGATCACTCCACGACTGTAGACCGTTTGAAACCGCCGCGATCACTAAGCGTAATCCACAAGGAATTACCGAAGTGACCTGCTTTCAGGGCTGCTTGATGTTGACCCTGGCAGGAATTTCCATTCAATCATTGAGAATTACATTTGTAAATTCTCTCATAAATGTTCTGGCAGTGTAGAAATAATTCGTGTCCCTATGAGATCTTATTATGCATCTCGTGGCTCTAGACTCGATAGTGCGTTTTGATTTAGTGAGCGGAGGCTGGAGAGAACTGCCACCTTTTCAATATCATCTAACTCGGAGTGAGAGAGACGATAGAAATGTATTGAACTCCGTGACAATTGAAACAAGAGTCCTTTGAGGGACCTTGAGTGGCTAGGGAGGGTTGTGCAGCGTATCACTGGGTCCATGATACTTTGTCTTCAATGCCAGCAATCATCTAAGTGATTCTGACAGCATATGAATTGACCCGGTTTCTGCCTAAGTTGTAAGGAGGGCTTCTTTCTTTTCACCCTTTATCTTTACAATTCTTTTTCATTCTTCAACCCCTTCAGTGCTTACCGAGACTTCATAACTAGCACCTTGTTGGGTTTGTTCCAGTACTAGCTCCATCTCAGTCGGCACTTTTCCCTTATCCACTTTTCTCCTTTTTAATCATACCTAAGGACTTCTACACTAACTAGTGGATTGTCCCTGGGTAGATCCCTCCGGCTCTGGCGGGATCGTGGGAACTTGAGCCTAACCTAACCATCCTTATAACTCCATACATTCATTAAAATGGTCGGTCTTTGGTGTACTTCCACGATTGCCATAAACCAAATCTTTGAAAAATCTCTCAAAGTGTTCATGATTCTGAAATACATTTTTGCAAACACTTGAGAGTTTTATATTTTTCAAATGCTCCCCCTCAACATGTGCTCAAATGATTGTTTTTATAAATTTGCACATGTCAGGTGAAGCTCGCACTTTTGAATTGATTGATTTTCCAAGAACATGATCAACGCGAGACACGCTTACATCACTAGTAAACTAGCTTGAAATTATTACCCGTCCAGATCACATTCAAGGAAAATCACTCGAAATCGGTACATTCTACTCAGATACGTCCTTTGCGAGACACGCTTACATCACCAGATAAACTGGCTTGAAATTATTACCCGTCCAGGACATGTCCTTTCGACTACTGACTTTAGCTATCGTCAATTCATTGGTGAAGTCTGAGTCACGATCTTATGCTATGCCAAAATCCTTTTTCATCCATTCGCTCCCCCTCAATATGTGCATCGATATACGAAAGAGTTTAGCACATATGGGAGAGCCTACACTTAAATCCAAAACATCACATTTTCATCAGGTTTCATATTTAAATCACATTCTCTCCCCCGATCAAAAATTTCAAACCTTTTGAGATTTGTGATCCCAATTGATTTAAATAATTTAGAAAACATGGGAGAAAATGTGGTCAAGTTTAACATGTTCTGATGATGAAACATACTTTGCTCCCCCTTAATCTAAGAGGGAGATTCACTGCTCATTTTGCACAAGATAGCTTTTATGACACAAATGATATTGACCTTTTTGCGCAGATGATGTGATCATCCGCTTTTCTGAGTGAGTCAGTGGTCAACATCGATTTTCCATCCACCAACAAAACTTTCCCACACATTGAAGATCTCCATGGCGAGATCAGAATACGAACTGCTTTGTTGAAGTGAAGGTGGTGGTGGCGATGACAGTGTTGTTGTTGTTGTTGTTGATGCCGACGTTGTTGTTGTGGTGAATTCCGAGCCAATCAATAGAGTTTGAACGTCTGATCAAATGGTTAGAATGGGAACTGGCACATTCATTTTGACTATGGAATCTGCATAAGAATATCAACACAGATATAAATACATACAGATACACTATTCCTTAATAGCTACCCTTCAGCAGCTTGCCACATTATAATACCACATTCATTTAATCAAACCACAGTCAGGAAATACGTCAAACTACTATCTAGCATGAAGAGCAATCAACAATCATGAACATGGCAATTCACTCATATTTCATCATTCAATTCAGGATCTTAGGAACAAGATTCTAACACGATAGATATATACCTAAGGATAACCTGAGAACATATGCACTATTTCAACAACAATTAAGCAGCAATCGACTGACAGAAGTCAGACAACATTTGAAACTCATTCATTCAGATCATACAAATGTCAGTGGAGTATTCAAGAACATCAAACACAATGGGTTTTCTAACTTCTTTTAGATTTTGAGTTTTAAAGTATTTGGGGATTAAACGAGGATTCCAAAGTAACACAAATGAACCTTCTAGATATATAAAGCTAGGAAACTATAAGCACATTGCACATAATGTCCTAAACTTTCTAGCAATTAACACATTTGGCCATTTGATATAAATTTTAGCAATCTCCTCTTCAACTAATACCCCATTAACTACAAAACCTTTTCTAAGAGTCATGAATATATCAAGAAACCCGTTTGATGATATAAAATTTGAATTCACTCTCCCCCTCAATCAATGACTCGTATTCTAGTTAAAGATTTGTAGTCGATGATTGAGTGAAAATTTTTATGCATAATCCAAGTTTAAACAAATTTCATACAACATATATTCACCAAGTGTCTCACAAATAATTTTCAGAAGAATCATAGAATGAAAACTATTTGCATGCAAAGAAGATTTCTCTTCTTTTTCAAGAAATGATGCACAGAGACGTACATCAAATCGAATAAACATGGATATAAAGTAATCCATGCCCAGGTGAACATCACCCAGTTGGAGGAGCAGCCGTCTTTTTGGCGACGTGCTTTCCCCAGTTTGAAGCGCGGGTTGCTATCTAAAGTAATAGCAAGCCATTTAGACATGTTTTAAGAATCCATTTTAACTTCTGCTCGAGCTTCATTTAAAGACCCGTGCCATTATTGAATGACATTTCTAAGTCCGTAAATGTTATCGATAAACAGAAGACATGCCTAGGTGAAACTATTTTTGGTCTTTTCTAATTTTTTTAATTTTTATGGTTTTTCTGATTTTACGTTTCTCTATTTACAATTAGCAAGATTTCTATATATCTATTTACAAAAATGGTATAAGATATGAAAAAGAATGTAAGAAGAAAAATATATACAAGGATACGAACCAAAAACCATTACTCCGCAGCATCCTGAATCTTCTCCGCTTCCATCCCTTGACTTGCTGAAGAGCAATGTGAGCACATTTAATCAGGGATTAATACAGGCTTTTCACTTTCCCCTAATTAGTGCTCTCCCCCAATCTGACAACCTTTCTGATGAACACTCATAATAGAAAGAAGACTTTGGATGAACGCCCATAATATGAAGAAGTCTTTAGATAACCAAATGCATGCCGTCTTTAGTCTTCTAACACATAGCGGAGAATGTAGAGAAGACTATAGACTCGACCTTCTTCAAGATTGCCCAATATGGAGGAACAGAATACCAACCATCTTCATCTCACCAAATGCCTCCCAGTAACCTTACATATAACCCATCAGCCCGCAGCATACACATGAGATGATAACACACAACAGAGAATGTAGAATAGACTGACGACTCGACCTTCTTCAGTCTTTAGTATAACACCAAAGTAACAAGTTGGACCACTGATCACCTATAGTGTGTATCCATCCTTAGATATTAAGCCCTGATCACGTGAACCTGTTGTGCATCCTTGATGTACACATTCTCTCTCCCCTGATGGTTACGATTAATCAGCCCATGACGTAACAGTGAAACGTTAATACCAAGGTAACAAGTTGAACCACTGATCATCTCTGCGGTTATCAACACCGGAATAAATGATTAAGCCCGATCACGTGAACCTGTTGTGCGTCCTTGGTGTACGCATTTCTCTCCCCCATGATGGTTACGATTAATCGGAATCATCATCATGATGTGTACATGCAGCGTAATGATGAGTACATGAAGCATTGACTAGAAACCCTTTGATGCTAATTGTACCAGCCCGTGAGACGATGTCGATTAGCATTCCATGACCATGTTCTTCAACACCTTGATAGACGGAGGAAGATGTATTGTTGGAGAACCATGGTTTGCACGACTCCTGAACTAACGTATTCAGGAGTCGTATGACCATTTCTCAATCATCAAACAACATGTAGATTATTCACCCTTTCCCCCCCTCAAAAATTGCATATGCCTGCCAACAGCAATTTTTGATGATTGAACGAGTGACTATGAATACCATCAACGGTAAGCAGCTCCACTTGACGGTTCTTGAAGACTGACATGTTGTTTATTCACCCTTTCCCCCCCTCAAAAATTGCATATGCCTGTCAACTGCAATTTTTGGTTGAATAAGTGAATAAGAGTATACTCCAATATGCGTCGATCCACTTGAAGACTGAATAAGCACGGAAAGAGCATGAAACTTGTTGATGAGAATGGCCATAAATAAGAAGATTTCTCTTCTTCTAAAGATAAAGCGCACTTAAGCATACACCTTTCTTTTCTTTGATGAACGGGGCCTGAAGAGATGTCAGCCGACGCCATAATGATGAAGACCGAGGCCTGAACTGAGGTATTCAGACGTCATAAACTCTCTCTTTACAACTTCTCTCATCTAACTCGTTACCAACCCCATTATCATTTTGTTGGCTTGATGTCGTGACCACTGATGGAGAAAAACCCAATATGATGAACTTGAGACTAAAGTAACATAACCCGAACTTGTGACTTGAACTTGTACTAATGCGAGACAAAGAGCGGTGCAGAGACTTCGTGCAACATCGAATCCCTAAGTACTCTATACTCTTCAACGAACCAACCATCAAGTATAAGACGTACATTACCTCTTGGATATCCACAACTTCATGTGACACTGAGCACTACAACGTGACTCCTTAAAGTGATAGTTATTTTGTAATAGGGAGAAAGAAAAAATAACTAGATATCCAAGTCCTCATCATTGTAAATGTTGAAAGCTCGAACAAGGATCTCGAAGAATCTTCATCCAACCTCCCCGATATCTTCAGATACTAAGTGCACTCACTCATGAAATTTCACTTCAGCCTCAAATAAATAATACTGAACAAACGCCGTAGTCACATCTTGTTGATTAAATGCCCCGATCCAGCCATTTGTGATGTTATAGCTGAACTTTGATAATGGTTTTAACCCGATCATGGTCAAGAGCGCATAGCCCATCATTACGGGATTTTATAAATCTATGATTTAAACCGAGAAATAAGTTCTTTCACGGGATTTTACAAAACCAAGAAGAAATCGTGAGACAGTAACAGATTGAGTGTGGCATGACTGATTTGGTTTTGGTGAACATTAGTTTGGGTTAAGAATATCTCGTGAGAATTACAAATCACATCACAACTTTTAAAATCTTTGTCCAACTATCCAACCTCGTACACAAACAATTATTTGTGACCACTTGATGAAGGAAACCCGATATACCAATATTGCAAATGAAGTAGAATTACTCAAATTTGTTACCTAAGCTTGCATTGTTGTTGGAAGAACGGTGTTAAGTCTCTAAGTACGTAATGTTATCCTGACGAAGTACGAGACTTTCATCACCTCTTGCGATTATCCACGACGTCTTCTACGTATGACACTGAGTACTACAATGTATCTCCTTTAAGTGATAGTTAATCAGGTCTTCAACCATCCACCCCGACTTCTGGAAACTAGATAACCCAAGTATTCAACTTACATCTTAAGCACGAGCAAGTTATCATTGAAATCATGCATCTAACCATCCCCGATTTCAAGATAAAATAGGTAGACTCTTTCGTGAAATCCAGCCTCATTCTTAAACAAGGAATACCAAATTAACTTCGTGATCATTTTGTGTGGTTGAATAGTTAAAGGGAGAAGAAACATGTGCAAATTCATAGCAGTGCCCAATACTTATAGTCAGTCCTATCAACCATAGCTGTCTGACCCAGCTGCTTGGATGATATCAGGTGCAGTGCATGGAGTAGTTGTCGTACTGTGTACAGAATTTTACAGTTCTTGAGATTTAACCGAGAAATAACTTCAAGAACAAACTGCACAACAGTAAGTATCAGACCGCTGAAATCTTAGGCAAATCACTAAGCCCCAAACCGCTGAAAGCTAAACCACTGAAACTGGAACCGCAGAACAAACTGCACAACAGTAAGTATCAGACCGCTGAAATCTTAGGCAAATCGCTAAGCCCCAAACCGCTGAAAGCTAAACCACTAAAACTGGAACCTCTAACTTTCAAACCTCTGGAGACTGAACCACTACGATCTGACCCGCTGAAACCGGAACTGCTAAGGTTCACATCGCTGGAGACGGAACCGCTAGGAAACTCGCACTAATTCTCCCCCTCAAAAAGGGCATGAAATGACCTTTTTGCCAAATCTGAAAGTCCGTGATGTTTGAATTTGTCAGGCACAATACATGGAAAGAGACAAGTAAAACTACTGCAATGAAGTTGGTGATTAAGAATCTCTTGTAGTAACCCCTCGTTTGTCTCCTCATCAATGGTTTAGCAGATTAAACTTCCCTGAAGCTCATAATGTGCCAACACCGCTTGATGAAAAATGTTTAACTATAGAATGTGTAACGGGTTAAAACGCTTCTCTGAACAAACCACCTCTCGTCTTTAAGTCTGACCACCTCTTGAGAAGATCTTGTACAACAGTCTCATTAGAAGCTTGAGAAACAACAATCACTTGATGAAACTTGATAAAGAACAAGTCCGCGACTTATACTTGCACTAAAATCGTGATTTAGAACCTATATTGAGCACAACAACGTAACTCCTTTAAATATAGGTAGTGATATATACCCTACCTTCCAACCTTTATTGTATATATCCACTTCTTGAACATCCAAGTCTAATCACCCTATATATGCTCGAGCAAGGGTCATCAAACATCGTGCATCCATCCACCCCGAGATGTTTGTGACACTAAGTACACCAATCTGTGAATTAACAAACCAACCAAGTCACCATAATTTCCCAAGTCCTGCCGATCTTGAAACACAAACTTATCCCGAAAGATTAGTCAGACCTCGCAAGTATTATAATGTCAAAATCCATGTCCCGCCTACTTGTCCAAAATTAATTTCACGGGATTTTACAACTCTTGTGATTTAAACCGAGAAATCAAATCTTTCGCGGGATTTTCTAAAATATACAAGAGAAACCGTGAAATCAACGAGAATGCCCAAGAGTGAAGTGCAACACTAATCTTCAAAATTCAAGTCAAAGAAGTCAAATCACAACTTGATCAGATCGCAACAAGTCAAGTCACAAATTGTCAACTTGCAACAAGTCAGATTGCAATCAACCAAATCACAATTAGTCAAATCGCAAGTGTCAACTCGCAACGTCAAATCGCAACTGGTCAGATCGCAATCAGTCAAGTTGCAACAAGTCAAAGCGCAACTTGACAAATAGCAATCAAACAAATTGTTATTTGTAAACTATAATTCAAATCGTAAAGATCAAATAGTAGGCTCGCTCAAGTGGTAGGCTCTAATTGGACTACGCAACCAAGTCTGCAACTCTGTAATCCCGATGACATTCATAAACCCAAATACTAGCCAAAACAATTTAATACCAATAAAATATGAAGCACCCCAACCATACTCAAAATTTCATGATAAGGCTTGTAGTAATCCAAAAATTTCGCATCCAACATCAGCCCATACTCAATTTGATTATCAATATTCTTGGTTCAACATTAGACTAGACGAATTTAAAGCCCAAACCAAGCAAAAATTCAAATAGTGCTAGGTGCAACTGTAATGACAAATTTTGGAGTCCAAGATATTGTTGAACAGATATTCCGTTTAAGACCATTCAACCCCAACACCATATTATCCAAAAATTCTGAATAAGATATCAAGTTATCAACTATCCGAATTTTAGGATTCCTCATTCAAGCCCAAAGTTTCGGCAAGCCCAACTCAAAACAGAGATCAATTATGTGATGCCCTAAACTTTAGGGTATTAAAGACTCCTTAACATCACTTAACCCTAATCCCATTCAAGCTTACCCTAATCCACCAAAAAAAACGCAGTCACATAACTGCTCTTTTCTCTCCCAAGCAGATTTACATCTAATATCGCCTTCATATACATCGAATCTCAAATACCAAAAATATTTTCTCAGTTAATCACATGTTACTTCGACCATGAACCAAGATCCCACAACTAAATACACCAATCCTTCACCTTCATTTTTGCTTATAATCCCAAGCATAACCCTTTGTTGGTTTTTCCTTCTACCATACTGAACACAAACAGACCCGATATATTTTTGCTTCCTTGGTTTGAATCAGTTACTCACTGTGATGGCTTCAAAGATCTTTCAAAAAGATCACGGGTAGGTTTTGTTAATATTGTTTACCGTTTTTGTATTGAACGAACCAAGAAAGAAAATAACTTGCTAGTTATGTTACTTTTCTTTTTGTTATTTGTTCGAATATGGATTTATTGAAGGTTAGTCTTTAAACATTTGATCGATGAGGATGATGTATTTTTGTGTATCGATCTTTGAGGTCAATGGTTATTATTGTACCACACGAAATACAAGTCTGAGATCATTGTATACATTTTATACATTTGTGTCTTGAATCGATGAGAGTTGGGTAGTGGTGTGACACGGTAAGGTTTTGGTGTGGGTTTGGACCAGTTATGGCTCGGTTGTGGTTAGATTGATGTTGGATCGATGATGGTTATGGTCACACTTAAAATCGTTAGATTTGAGCAAAGGTGGACCAAACTGAGATCAATAGTATCTTTAATGTTATGGCTTGATCTAGTTTAAGAGTTATTGTGAGATGTGTAGTTGCGGTGAGATTCTGGTTCAGATTAGTGATAGTTTATGTTGGCAGTATTGTTGTTAGCGGCTTTTGGTGTTTTTGGTATACCGTGTCGAGTCAGAGTCTGTCTTCTCCTCCTTCATTTCTGTACTTTGACTTTTCATGACTAGTCAACTGTGGCACACGCTACAGTCATTAAACCGCTACAGTCACTAAACCGCTACAGTCACTAAACCGCTAATGGTAAACCGCCAAAAAGTCAAAACCGCTACAGTCACTAAACCGCTAGGACCCAAACCGCTGAAGATTAAACCACCAAAAGCAAACCGCCAAAAAGTCAAACCGCCAAAAAATCTAAACCGCTACAGTCAAACCGCCAGGACTGGTCAAACCGCTGTTGACTGGTCAAACCGCTGCAGGTACACAACAAAACTGTCACTTTCAACTACAAGTTGTCTTTTTCCCGTATTCAGTTAAAGTCCAAACAGCCTACAAAAATACCACAGAACCGCTGCCAAGAACACATAAGCAGTGACAAACTGCTACTTAGAACATAAGAAGAATGACAAACCGTTACAAAGAATCAGTAATCCACAGCCAAGTTAACAAAACATTGAGATACCAAGAGTTTGCATAAAAAAAGAGAGAAAAAAAATGTTACAGTCAACACATACACAAAAGCACACTCCAAAAGATGAAGCCCAGCTGGACTTGTTCAAATCAGTACCTCATAAACAAAGAAAAAGAGAAAAAAAATGGTTCTTGACTTGTAAGCAGGCAAGGAATGGAACGAGCACAAAAATTATCAATCAAATCAAATCCTTAATATGTTAAGGCCTCAAACTGTTAAAAGCCCAAGTCAGTAGAAACCAAAGCAAACAAGAAACAACAAAAACCAAATTTTCTAACAGTTAGACCATGAAACACAGTTCGAACCAAGGCACAAAAAAAAATAGAGACCACAAATCCAAGCACACACAATCAATCGAACCTAACCATGGCTCTTGATACCAATTGTAAGATCTAACCTTTTGATTGTGTGGATCTATTCGGGTGGTCTTGGATCTTGAAAGATCAAGAAACCCATGGAGTTAGTTTGTAGAGAGAAGTTTAGAGAGAGAAGGAAACTCTTGAAAGCAAAATCTGGAAAATTAGATTAAGAGAATGAAGAGTTCCACCCCTTCCCATGTGTGGGAAGGGTTTATATAGTTCCTACTATTGGTGCCCCTAGTGGGCTGTGGAGTGAGCTGACAGTGGGGAAAGCCCCGACCCACTCCACAATAATAAATACGACTAGTCTAATAAAACTATAATACTAATATTACTAATAATACTAAACTAATATAAATAAGCCTACGAGCTATGTGAATGCTAAATAGATGCTCGGGGTGACCGAGCCTTCATCTGAATATTTATATTCCTAACATGAGACTATTGTCATACCTAACGATCGTACTCTAATGGGTTTTGGTCGTTCTTTTCAGCTAATAGCATCTGCTACCACGTTTCTTTGCCTGGGTGGTATCAAATTTCGCAGTCATAATCGCTGAGTAATTCTACCAAATGGCGTTGTCTTATATTGAGCTCCTTTTGGTCAAGGATATGTTGCAGACTTTTGTGGTCGGTGTAGACTACACACTTGGTGCCATAGAGGTAATGTCTCCAAATGCTGAGTGCAAATACTACCGATCCCAATTCCAAATCGTGTGTAGTATAGTTCTTCTCGTGTGTTGTCAGTTGTCGAGAGGCATAGGCTATCACCTTCTCTCGTTGCATCAAGACAGCTCCTAGCCCTTTTTGTGAGGCATCACAATAAACCACAAATTCTTCACTGCCTTCAAGTAGGGCTAAGATAGGTGCACTGCACAACTTATCCTTAAGTAGTTGGAAAGCTTCTTCCGCTTTATCCCCCCAGTCGAACCTTACGTTCTTTTGAGCTAATTTAGTCAAGGGCTTAGCAATCTTCGAGAATCCCTCGATAAACCTCCTGTAGTACCCTGCAAGTCCTAAGAATTGGCATATTTTGGTGGGTGTTATGGGTGTCGTCCAATCCTTTATTGACTCGATGTTTGTAGGATCTACATGGATGCCTTGACTATCAATCACGTGTCCTAGAAATTGAACAGTTGGAATCCAAAATTCGCACTTTGAGAACTTAGCATAAAATTCTTCTTTCTTTAATAGCTCTAAGATTAGCCTGAGGTGTACCTCGTGTTCCTTCTCGCTCTTAGAATATATCAGGATGTCGTCGATAAAGACGATCATGAATTTTTCCAGATACGGCTTGCACACCCAATTCATAAGATCCATGAATACTGCCGGTGCGTTGGTTAAGCCAAATGGCATAACTTGGAACTCGTAGTGACCATAACGAGTTCTAAATTCTGTTTTTGAGATATCCCCTTCCCGAACCCTAAGTTGGTGGTATCCGGATCTCAGATCAATTTTGGAGTAAACACACGAACCTTGAAGTTGATCAAATAGATCATCGATTCTCGGGAGTGGGTAACAGTTTTTGATGGTTATCTTGTTTAGTTCACGGTAATCGATGCACATTCTGAAAGATCTATCTTTCTTTTTGACATAGAGAACTGGAGCTCCCCAAGGAGAAGAACTTGGCCTGATGAATCCTTTCTCCGAGAGTTCCGACAATTGGCTCGATAGTTCTTGTAGTTCCGTTGGAGCTAACCGATAGGGTGCTCGTGCCACGGGTGCGGCACCAGGTATTAGGTCGATTCGAAATTCAACTTGTCAGTTTGGCGGGAGTCCAAGTAAGTCTTCGAGGAAGACTTTTGGAAAATCTCTTACGATTGGTACATCTTCCAAACGTTTTCCTTCTGGATCCTTTTCTTCCTTTTCGGAGACTTGTGCTAGAAAGAGAAGGTATCCTTTCTCAAGGAATTTCTGAGCCTTAGCGCAAGAGATAATGTTTAGTCTCGACGCGTTTTTTCGGTCTCTTCTGTCACCTTCGATGATTAGAACCTCGTTCCCATAAGGCAGTCGAACGATTTTCTCGTCGCAAAGAATGGTGGCATGATATTTCGACAACCAGTCCTTTCCAATAATGACGTCAAAACTACCTAATTCTATCGGCATAAGATCGATGTTGAATGGGTGATTTAACATATTTAAAGTACAACCCCTTACGATAGTGTCTACCCTTTCTGCGTTCCCATTAGCTAACTCCACATTGTATACATTATCTAAGGTGGTCGGGGTGATACCAAGTAGTGTACTAAATGCAGTTGAAACAAAACTCCTGTCTGCCCCCGTATCAAACAATATGGATGTGTAGCGGTTATTTAAAAGGAACGTACCCGTTACGACGTTTGGGTTATCTTGGGCTTCCACTTTACCCATTGCATAGACCCTTCCGCGGGCTCCTTAATTGTTGCCACGATTTCCCTGCTATCCAACAGCTACTTGATTTCCTCCAGCAACTTGGTTCCTTGGCTCACGGCACTCATTTTTGTAGTGCCCCTTTTTCCCGCACCCAAAACAAGTCACGTTAGCCTTCGGGTTTTGCCCCGGTGCTGTTTGTGCCGTTGCGAGAGTTCTTGACCTACAGTCTCTGGCCATATGCCCAACCTTCTGATAGTTGCGGCATTTTACTATGCACAGTCCGATGTGGTGTAGTTTACAACAATTGCACAGCGGGTGCTTCCTGGCGTAACCCTTTTTCTCAGCCGGTCCAGCTGCATACCCTTTCTTCTACGTTGGCCCGGCAGTATAGACCTTAGTAACTTCTTGTTTCTTGTTTGGGTAATGTTTGTTGTTTCGGGAATGATCATCCCATTTCCTCTTGTTGGTCATACCCGCTTCGATCGAATCCTCGATCACCTGGTCCATCAATTTGTTGGCCACTTCCATGGTCTCATGGAGATCAGCAGCCTTGTAGGTAGTGACGTTACCCTTGATAGATGGGGGTAATCCGCCAATGTACCTTTCCAGTAGACGGGTTTCAGTTTGGACCATATCGGGGCATAGTAAGGCAAGCTCCTGAAAATGTTGATTATACACAGCCATATTGGTACCTTGTACCTTGAGGTTCCAAAACTCAACCTCCAACTTCTTCATCTCATTGCGAGGGCAATACTTCTTGAGAACTATCTCTTTGAAGCTTTCCCATGACATTGCATAAGCAGCGGCATAGCCAGTCGATTTCAAGTAATTGTTCTACCAGGTTAAGGCAGCATCCAGAAAAGTAAATGATGCAAACTTAACCCTGTCCTCTTCCGAACGACCACAAATTCGGAATACCGTCTCCAATCTTTCAATCCATCAGACCAAAACAACTGCCCCCTCAGTACCTCCAAAACCTCCTGTCATGACCTTCTGGAAGTCTTGATAAGTACAACCACGACTTTTGTTGTTTGTGGGTCTCGAATTCCCAACATCAGTCGTCGAGTTGTTTGCTGCAGCCAGTGCTACTGCCACCCGTTCCTCTACCAGTTGATCGAGCATGGCTCAGTTCACAGGTGGAGCCGCTGCAGTAGCCCTAGCTGGTCCTGGGTTAGTTGGTTGCGCACGAGCGGTTCTGTTTGTTCTCTTCGAAGGCATTTTGCTGTATCAGAAAGATAGAGACAATTGAGATTTTGAGAGTTTGTTATCGCACAAGTGTATAATTATTATGGGTAAAGTATATGAATAAGATTAATTATAAAGAAGATGTCACAATGGAGTAATCAATCAAGCTTGTCATAGATTAGGATCAATTCGTGTTCACAAAAATTACAAGCTCAAATACACAAGAAAATAGTACAAGTTTTGAATACAAACAAAGAGCTACAACTGCCACTAACTGACGACTACTCAGTTTAGTAGGAATACATTACAACTGCTAAAAGAATCTAAGGTTGGTCCCTGGTCCTATCCAGGTGCCAGAACCTGAAAGCATACTCCCCAAGCTGTGCCTCAACTTCAACAAGATGGGTCTTCAATCCTAGGTTCTCCCTGCGGTAGGCTCGATCAGCCCTCAACAATGCTGCAACCTGGGCCTCGAGGATCAGCATCCTCCCATGCATCACTTGGGCTGCCTCTTGGGCTACAACCTGTGTCTGCTCGAGTCTACCTGATCTGTCACCCAAGTCAAGGATATCTCGACTGTTGGAGTGTATCCTAGCATAAAGTCTGCTGAAGTCATCGTCATACTGATCAAATCGAGCCAGCTGTAACTCATCAAGCAGGTCAAAGTGAAGACCTAGTATGCCGGTCTGTAAATCTAGCTGGGTCTGAATCTGTGAGATAGCGTCGATCTCTGTGGCAGCTGGCGATGCTACTGGAAGTGGAGAATCTGGAGGCACAAAAGAATGTGATGAAAGCACATAATATGGGCTGATCATACGCGGTATTTCTGCGCCATCATCTGTCTCACCCTGAGCTCTCCTCGAGCCCTCTCCAGCCTCACAAGTACTAGGCACATCCTCCAGTATTATGCTAATCCAGGGCACAACTACCCTCTGCTCTATTCCCGAATCCAAATCAGTATCAATCCCTGTATCCTCAGCAGGAGTACCCTCAGCTAATGTCTGTCCAGCAACCACCTACTCAGTCTGCTCATCCCTCCTCTCGGGCATCTCTGTTGAGTAAGAGTCGTTGGCTCTTCTGAGACTTTGGCGTGGAGGTGAGTAGGTAGGTGAACGTGGTGATATGATGGGTGGTGGTGATGCTGGGGTAGTAAGAGTGCCCATGTAGGTGTATAGGGACCTATAACGGGATGGAGATAGCAGAAAAGTGTGAGCAGGGCTTTGGGTACCCTCCATAGTGTGAGATGATGGTCTAGGAATAGTAGGAGTAGCTTGAGTGATTGGTGTAGTATGGACATATGGGGCAGGCTGTATGGTAGTATCAGTAGTAGGGGTAAGCTGGATGGGAGCATGATTGGTAGTAGATGTAGGCAGTATTGAGGTGAGTGTAGGCTCAGTGAGATTGGGGTCTGGTGCATTGAAAGCCTGTAGCACCTGCATATACGGGTCATCTGAGTCTGGCGAGATTGGAGGAATGTGATGGGAAGACATAGTCTGTGACAAAAATGGTATATGTATGTAAGTTTATCGAAAATACTCGTAGTAAATAGTGTAAGTTAAGTATGTATAAGTATACATATAATACTTATAGTACATGTAGCTGAGCAAAATCAACAGATAGTAACAAACAGCTAAGACAAGTAATCAGCAAATAAACAGCAAGCAAGGCAGGCAGGCAAGTGGCGGTCATAGGGACTTGTCTTTGTAAAAAGCGGTTATAGTTTAGGATTTATATGTACCAAGTTCTATATAACCTAGGCTCTGATGCCAATCTGTAACACCCCCAAAATCTAGCATTGCGGAAGCATTCGGGTCATGGGGTGCTACCAAATTGATAATCATAACACAAGGTAACAAAGAACGGAATACATACTCCGTTTTAATTCATTCAACCAAGTAAATTAAGTTTATAACATAGTTTGAGTTTGTAAAATAACGCCCACAAATTTAGTTGTCCCAGTAAAAAACAAGTCATAGTTTAAAATGCCACAGTACTTCAGACAGTAGCCTATGACCCTTGCCCTGCCACCACCTTGTCATAACCAGTCAGCTTAAACACCTGAGAAAAATATGCTAAAATTCAGCAAAAAGCTGGTGAGTTCATAGGTTTATCAGTAAGCAGTAAAGTTAGCAGTTGGACCATGAGTTTGGGTATATGAACATTACAACCCATGTAATGCCATATAAAAATACAGTCGATTATGTTAGCACTAAGTTCATGCAACCGAAGCTATAACAGTGTGCATGCTCTAGAAGCATGTTAAATATAAAGGCCCGACAAGTGTTTATCCCAGACACTTGAGTTTTGACATGGTATACGTTCGTTTGTCTATCCGGTCAACCCGAATGGGGACGTTACTCCCAATAGATCTATTTATAACATTCGCGCTTCCCAGCAGGAATTGACGGTTCATGAGTTGGGCATAGTGGGACATAACAGGGCTTAGGCTAATCCACGTAATAGCATAGACAATAGTTTGGTCCATAAAATAGTTTCTCACGCAAATAGTAAAACAAGTTTAAATAGGGTGGGGCTATATACTCACCTTGATGAGTGTCTAAATACTCATCATTTCTGTCACATTTAGACTGCAAAAACATTTAAAAACATGCAGATATGCTTCAAAATACAGAAAATATCATTTGATTGTGTTTTTATGTGTTTCATGTGCAAAAGGATTAAAAACAGTTGAAAAACGAACATAGTTTGCATAATTGTAAATTTCAGTCCTTTAACTTTCAGAAATTGGCAAAAATAGTCCCTGGTGTTAAATATATCATTCAAGGTCCCTAAACTATTTAACTTTTACAATATTGGTCCTTGGATAAAAGTTTTAAAGAAATGAAAAAAAAAAGGTCCTTCAAGTTTTAAAAATGACATAAAAGGTCCCTGAACTTTTAGAAAATGGCAATTTTGGTCCCTGAAGTTTAAACATTTCCAAATTCCATTTTTCTAAAACCCATAACCCATTTCCCATTCCCTAAAATCCAAAAACAACCCAAGTTTGACCACAAAAAGTCAAAGCAGCCTTAAATAAGAAAAAGTCAAACTGCTACAGTAACCCAAAAGTCAAACTTTCAAAAAAACCGCCTTATCTTCTCCACCTCACCCTCCAGCTGCTACTATCCTTTCCACCTCACTACCTACTTCACCAATTGTCCCCTCCACCTCCACAAACATCCAAGATTCCTTAATTGCTACTAACCTGCTATTGATATTTTGGCACCAAAAGTGAATATGGACGTATGGGATTAATTGAGGAGATTGGATTGCTGGGATTTCATCAGAGGGTCCTATGGAAGATATTTTGACTATAAAGAAGCTCCAAGACACAGAGAACAAAGTGTTAGAGTTTAGTAGTAGTTTTTAGAATAGTGTAATTTAGTTTAATTAGTTAAAATAATGTCGTAGTTATAGTTTTCATGCAATTTTCTACTGGGTTTTGTAATATTTGAATCAATTAAGTAATTTAAGTTATAATTTGAGTGTTCAATCAAAGTTATTACATGTTTTCAGTAGCAACTGATTTTCCCGCCAAAAATGTTCTTGTTTGTTTTTGATGTTATAATCTGAATTAGTTGTTCAAATAAGCTTGTATAAGCTTATTAGAGTAATTGAAGAAGTATTAAGAGGTTCCTGAAGTTCTAATGTCATTTTGAAGAAAAGTCAACATTAAGTCAACAATAAGCTCCAACAAGCTTCTGGGTGTATAAGCTATTAGGGAAGGCTTCTATGGTGTTTTCTAGCTTGTGTGAACAAGCTAGGTTGGTTCTTGGTCCATGCTTTTCAGTCCCATAAGCCTAACAGTTGTAAGCTATTTTCCTCAATTTTTGGCATTATTTTCTGTTTACTGTTCATTAGCTTATTAGTAGCTTTTTATTGTTAATTCTTGCTTATTATTAGTATCCTAGCATATTTCATCAGTTTATTAAGTCTTGATTAGCCTTTATCTTTATTTTCCTTTTAAACTCTAAAAAAGCCAAAAATAGTCATTTCTAGTTTAGCTTATTATAGTGCTTATTTTTGTTTTGAAAGTTGTTTAATATAATCATAGTAAGTCATATTAGCCATAATAATCAGAAGTTATAACTTAGATTGGTCTTTGCTAGTTTAAATTTCAAAACAGTCATAATAAGGACTGTTTGGTTTTGAGCAGTCAAACGGGTAAAACTAGGGCATTCACTGTTCATGTGCATTTAATCCAACTTTGTTCAAGCTTAATTAAGCCAATATAAGCTGTTTCCAAGTTCTATTTAGCAACTTAAATAGTTTTAGCCCTTTTTCATGTTTTGTGTTAATTTTAGTCCATAAAAAGCTCAATCAAGCCAATACAAGCCATAAGCTTGTTTGACCTTCATCCTTGGTATTTCTAAGTTCCCCTAGGCCTAATGAGTGAGTACCCAAAAGCTTAGAACCTCTGCACAAGGCTACACCAAAAATCAGCCACATCAGTAAAGTTTCTGCATTTTTTCGTATTTTACCATTTTCAGCTCAGTTTTTGTCGATTTTTCATTTCTTCGTTTTTAGGAGTTAGACCCTGAAATTTGGCACGCATATAGCTCCCCAGCTTGTGTACGTCTCCATATTTTTAGATTATTTTTTAGATTTTTTTACAGCAGCTTTTCAATGGCTTGAAAACAGCCATTTTTGCCCTGTCTCTTGTGCAACCAGCAGCACCACCCCACTGCCCTCACTTTTGGAGGTTCCACAGACCACCACAGTGGGCCCCACAAGCTCATTTTTGGTTCTCTGGATAGCTCTTCCAGCTGTCTAGTAGAATCCAAGCTTGCTCTGAGCTTAAGCTCTCTTGCCCTTAGCTTATTTTGGTTCCCAAACTTGTTCCAAGTCTGTTTGATTTTCAGCATTTGGATTTTGCTTATTTTCTTATTACTGCTTATTTAGAGTGCTTCTTAGGTTGTTTTGAGTTGCTTTTAGCTCATTTAAGTTACTTGAACTGTCTTTGAGCTTTTAGCAATTTTTCTTGCAAAGTGCTTATTTATAAGTGCTTATTTGGTTTGGCTTTTTGCCCATTTTGCTTATTTTGTTTTCTTTTTCAGTAAAATTTATTTTTCTTAAGTTCTTTATTATATTTTAGAATTATTGGTCAAAGTTTCATAATTATTGTAGTTTATTTAGTATTTATAATAAATCAAAAAATAGTTTTAATAATTATTAAATAGTAAATAATTACTATTAAATAGATAAATAGTATAATAAATATATTTTCTGTTTTAAAATTAGTTTTATTATATTTTAGATTTTTCAAAGTTATACTTTATCATTTTTAGCTTTATTTCATAATTTCTTATTAATTAGTGTATTATTAAATAGTTAAAAATAGTTTTTAATTAATAATAATTAAATAAATAGTCATGAAAATAATTTTAATTTTCCAATAATTTTCTTTTATTATTAGGATTTTAAAAATATAATTTTCATATCCGTAGGTTTTTTATTTCTTAAAATTCACGTTTTATTTTGTACGTTTACGTTTATTTAAATTTAAACATACGCGTTTTTAGGTTTTAAACGTTTCTAAGTATTTTGCTTTCACGTACTTGTTCTTATAGTTTCTTTAAGCTATTTCCTTTTATATTTCCTTAGTTTAATAAATCACAACCCTTTTCCGTTCAATTATCACCCGATCACAGATTCGTTTTACTACAGATTTCACACCTCGCTGGGACTTAACGACCCGGGGATACACTGTACTCCTTGGTAAATTGTATTGTGTTCTCAATTGATTTGACTTTATTTGACCACATCCGTGGTTGATTTAAGTTGACTGTTCAGAGCCAATCAAAATTTGGCGCCGCTGCCGGGGAGGTGTGCTGCGTTGAACGAATTTGAAGCATTAGTGATTGTTGAATATACACCCATTGTATATTTACCATCTTTGTCCATATTCTCTTATTTTCAGAAAAAACCAAATTAATCGTGAAGTTAATTCGTTTGACTAAACAATTGCCAAAAACATTTTTATTCAAGTTTTCAACAAACACAAAAAAAAAAAAAAAAAAAAAAAAAAAAACCCCAAAAATATTCATCTTTACCCTCTTACCTTTTTGATTCTTCATTTCTTACCCTCTGTTACCCTTTAATTCTTTCTATGTCTTATCCTCACCTTCTTGGTTGTCAATGGTGTGGTGGCCCTCATAATGATGATAATTGTCTCAGTTTTAGCATGGTAGAGTCAGGAAATGGGTCTGTCTATAACCAAGATCCTTATTCTTACCATGACACGACTAATTTATTCCATCAGCTACCACATCATGAGATTCAGACATACTTGTGTGAATTTTGTGGAGGTCCTCACCAAGGATTTGAGTGTCAGACCAGAGACACGTTTGTCTATGAACAAATCTCTGATAACACTCTGAACTTTGGAAATAATCAATATCCATGTTATTCACCAAATCAGTCACAACAATCATTTTGTTGTGAGTACTGTGGAGGTCCACACTTTAGCTCTGATTGTCAAACAAGGAATCCATTTCCTTGTAACAATTATGACTCCTCGTATCATGACCAACCTCTACAGTACCAAATGAATCAGGCACCACCTCAGCCTCAGCCACTTCCTCAAAATCTTCTCCTTGATCTTTTGGATTTAGTGAAAGATTTGAAGGGATGTAAACATTCCCAAGATAATCCAAATCAAAAATCCATGGAAGAATTGTTAACTGAAGAGCAAGCTGCTAAATTAGATTCCCAGATTTCCAGTGAAAACTCTATTAGGGAATTAATTAAAATACAAAAAGCAGCCAGATCTAACTCTCGATTCCGTTTCATTCCTGATGATAGTGATGATGAAGATATCGTTGATATTCTTCAAAAAGATTCATCAAGTTCATCAGTTGAGATTCCTTTCGTGGAAATACAGGGAGAAAAGAGTATGATGGAATTACTAGCAGAAGAACAAATGGAAATTGTAAAATCCATGTGTGCTAGTCCTTCTCAACTCCCTCAGTCTGCTGTTATCGCACCCGAAGTTCCCACTAATTCTCTTATTATGGGGGACGAGCATCTTAGCACTGTTCCTGAAAAGGAATCGGACAAATTCATAAAGTCTAGTGTTGAGAACCTTGTCCCAATCCCAAGTGAGTCACAGGGAATTCTTGATCATGTGTGTGATATCCCTTCCCCTCTTGAGTGTTCAAAAGATCATTTTGAGACTTTCTCCGATTCTAACGATGAATATACATCTTATGGAGAAGTTGAGTATGTTGAGGCATCATTGTCCCATTCTGATGTTGACCCTCTTCTTGAGGAGTTTACTGATGAACCTACTCACATTGATCCACTTCCATCAGAAAGTGATGATGATCTCTTTGATTTCGAATCCAATCTGGAAGAAATCGAAAGTCTCTTAAATAATAATCTATCACTCAATTCTTATCCCAACATCAAGCTTAGTGATTCACATACTGATAAAAATTCTTTATTTTGTGGAGACATCAGTCATGTGGCGGAACTACTTCCTGAGCTCGTCAGTCCAAAAGAGAATGTTGATCAACTTGTTCCCGAAACATTCAAAACAACTTTCACCAATCCTCTGTTTGAATTCGAATCCGAATTCACGTTAATTTCTGATAATCAAATCTTTGATATTCAGAACGAGGACGGTGATGATTCCATAACAGAACAAGAATTCACAGATTTACATCATGTGAATGATTCACTTCTTGAGGAGTTCTCCTTTGAACTCACTCATATCATATCTCCACCGGAGTATGATAACTTCCACTTTGATCTTGACAAAGATTATCTTTATGTCCCGGAGGGAAATATTTTCAATACTGAGAATTTAATTGATATCAAAATCCCATCCCTCCTGCCCAGAATATGTCTTGATCAACCGAGCTTAAATGACGAGATTCATGATACTGAAATCATGAATTCTCCTTCTGATGATGATGAGTTAGTCATGATTTTTATCATGACTTTCTTTCTTTTCTTCACCTACACGGTGACATCTCCTGTTCTTCACTCCTTCGGGAATGAAGACACTATTTTTGATCCCGGCATTTTCATTTATCATTTATGAGCCGGATCTCTGTGTATAACTCTCATCGGTGTGGAACTTTCACGTACTTCAATGGTTATCCAATCATCATGAACGGAAGTCCGATGGAGATTTTTTGTTCCACATGCTTCCCCAAGAACAAATGAATGCAGGGTCGAGTCAAGCTAGTGACTCGGTGAACAAAAATTAGCTCACCATATGGGTTTTCACCCATATTTCTGTTTTCTTTCTCTTTTCTACCATCTAAGTGTGGGGGAGATGCCCCACAGGTTGTATATATGTAAATAAGTCATGTGTTAAAAAAAAAAAAATAAATAAAATAAAATAAAATAAAAAATGGTTGTGTGTATATAAAATAATGGCTATTCAGTATTTCCCTTTCACGTTCTAAGTGTTGGTTTAACAGCCAGTTCTTTGAATATTGAGGGCAATATTCAGTTCTAAGTGTGGGGGGGAAATTCTAGCGAATTTTATCAAATGTATCATCTAGCACCCCCATTTTAGCCAAAATTTTAAATTTTTTTTCTCACTTAGAACTCAGAAAATGGTTATCAGTCCGCCATGTCTAACCCACATAAGGACTGGCTAATCCTGAGCAAACGGCTGCAGGTAAAGATATATCAAATCCGTTTATGGCTTGCAATTTGCCCAAAATTGTATGGTATTCAACTCACCATATCCTTATAAGTGAAGAGTTGGCTAGCCCGCAAGGTTATGGCTTGTGGTAAAGGCAGTGGAAAAACCATAATTGGTAATCAGCTCACCAAAGATAATAGTAATAATTTATCTAAGAGTTGGCTAGTCCAGAAGCAAACGGCTTTTGGTAAAGACAAATCAAAACCGTTGACAGCTGATGGTTTGCTCAAAATCATTTGGTTATCATTGTACCAAGGTATCACATACTGAAACAATGGCTACTCCAGAAGTGATGGCTTTTGGTAAAGAGACATAAAATCCATTAAAACTTCATAAAAGATTGCTAGGGACTAGCAATAGTTTAGTGTGGGGGATTGATGAGTGTCTAAATACTCATCATTTCTGTCACATTTAGACTGCAAAAACATTTAAAAACATGCAGATATGCTTCAAAATACAGAAAATATCATTTGATTGTGTTTTTATGTGTTTCATGTGCAAAAGGATTAAAAACAGTTGAAAAACGAACATAGTTTGCATAATTGTCAATTTCAGTCCTTTAACTTTCAGAAATTGGCAAAAATAGTCCCTGGTGTTAAATATATCATTCAAGGTCCCTAAACTATTTAACTTTTACAATATTGGTCCTTGGATAAAAGTTTTAAAGAAATGGAAAAAAAGGTCCTTCAAGTTTTAAAAATGACATAAAAGGTCCCTGAACTTTTAGAAAATGGCAATTTTGGTCCCTGAAGTTTAAACATTTCCAAATTCCATTTTTCTAAAACCCATAACCCATTTCCCATTCCCTAAAATCCAAAAACAACCCAAGTTTGACCACAAAAAGTCAAAGCAGCCTTAAATAAGAAAAAGTCAAACTGCTACAGTAACCCAAAAGTCAAACTTTCAAAAAAACCGCCTTATCTTCTCCACCTCACCCTCCAGCTGCTACTATCCTTTCCACCTCACTACCTACTTCACCAATTGTCCCCTCCACCTCCACAAACATCCAAGATTCCTTAATTGCTACTAACCTGCTATTGATATTTTGGCACCAAAAGTGAATATGGACGTATGGGATTAATTGAGGAGATTGGATTGCTGGGATTTCATCAGAGGGTCCTATGGAAGATATTTTGACTATAAAGAAGCTCCAAGACACAGAGAACAAAGTGTTAGAGTTTAGTAGTAGTTTTTAGAATAGTGTAATTTAGTTTAATTAGTTAAAATAATGTCGTAGTTATAGTTTTCATGCAATTTTCTACTGGGTTTTGTAATATTTGAATCAATTAAGTAATTTAAGTTATAATTTGAGTGTTCAATCAAAGTTATTACATGTTTTCAGTAGCAACTGATTTTCCCGCCAAAAATGTTCTTGTTTGTTTTTGATGTTATAATCTGAATTAGTTGTTCAAATAAGCTTGTATAAGCTTATTAGAGTAATTGAAGAAGTATTAAGAGGTTCCTGAAGTTCTAATGTCATTTTGAAGAAAAGTCAACATTAAGTCAACAATAAGCTCCAACAAGCTTCTGGGTGTATAAGCTATTAGGGAAGGCTTCTATGGTGTTTTCTAGCTTGTGTGAACAAGCTAGGTTGGTTCTTGGTCCATGCTTTTCAGTCCCATAAGCCTAACAGTTGTAAGCTATTTTCCTCAATTTTTGGCATTATTTTCTGTTTACTGTTCATTAGCTTATTAGTAGCTTTTTATTGTTAATTCTTGCTTATTATTAGTATCCTAGCATATTTCATCAGTTTATTAAGTCTTGATTAGCCTTTATCTTTATTTTCCTTTTAAACTCTAAAAAAGCCAAAAATAGTCATTTCTAGTTTAGCTTATTATAGTGCTTATTTTTGTTTTGAAAGTTGTTTAATATAATCATAGTAAGTCATATTAGCCATAATAATCAGAAGTTATAACTTAGATTGGTCTTTGCTAGTTTAAATTTCAAAACAGTCATAATAAGGACTGTTTGGTTTTGAGCAGTCAAACGGGTAAAACTAGGGCATTCACTGTTCATGTGCATTTAATCCAACTTTGTTCAAGCTTAATTAAGCCAATATAAGCTGTTTCCAAGTTCTATTTAGCAACTTAAATAGTTTTAGCCCTTTTTCATGTTTTGTGTTAATTTTAGTCCATAAAAAGCTCAATCAAGCCAATACAAGCCATAAGCTTGTTTGACCTTCATCCTTGGTATTTCTAAGTTCCCCTAGGCCTAATGAGTGAGTACCCAAAAGCTTAGAACCTCTGCACAAGGCTACACCAAAAATCAGCCACATCAGTAAAGTTTCTGCATTTTTTCGTATTTTACCATTTTCAGCTCAGTTTTTGTCGATTTTTTCATTTCTTCGTTTTTAGGAGTTAGACCCTGAAATTTGGCACGCATATAGCTCCCCAGCTTGTGTACGTCTCCATATTTTTAGATTATTTTTTAGATTTTTTTACAGCAGCTTTTCAATGGCTTGAAAACAGCCATTTTTGCCCTGTCTCTTGTGCAACCAGCAGCACCACCCCACTGCCCTCACTTTTGGAGGTTCCACAGACCACCACAGTGGGCCCCACAAGCTCATTTTTGGTTCTCTGGATAGCTCTTCCAGCTGTCTAGTAGAATCCAAGCTTGCTCTGAGCTTAAGCTCTCTTGCCCTTAGCTTATTTTGGTTCCCAAACTTGTTCCAAGTCTGTTTGATTTTCAGCATTTGGATTTTGCTTATTTTCTTATTACTGCTTATTTAGAGTGCTTCTTAGGTTGTTTTGAGTTGCTTTTAGCTCATTTAAGTTACTTGAACTGTCTTTGAGCTTTTAGCAATTTTTCTTGCAAAGTGCTTATTTATAAGTGCTTATTTGGTTTGGCTTTTTGCCCATTTTGCTTATTTTGTTTTCTTTTTCAGTAAAATTTATTTTTCTTAAGTTCTTTATTATATTTTAGAATTATTGGTCAAAGTTTCATAATTATTGTAGTTTATTTAGTATTTATAATAAATCAAAAAATAGTTTTAATAATTATTAAATAGTAAATAATTACTATTAAATAGATAAATAGTATAATAAATATATTTTCTGTTTTAAAATTAGTTTTATTATATTTTAGATTTTTCAAAGTTATACTTTATCATTTTTAGCTTTATTTCATAATTTCTTATTAATTAGTGTATTATTAAATAGTTAAAAATAGTTTTTAATTAATAATAATTAAATAAATAGTCATGAAAATAATTTTAATTTTCCAATAATTTTCTTTTATTATTAGGATTTTAAAAATATAATTTTCATATCCGTAGGTTTTTTATTTCTTAAAATTCACGTTTTATTTTGTACGTTTACGTTTATTTAAATTTAAACATACGCGTTTTTAGGTTTTAAACGTTTCTAAGTATTTTGCTTTCACGTACTTGTTCTTATAGTTTCTTTAAGCTATTTCCTTTTATATTTCCTTAGTTTAATAAATCACAACCCTTTTCCGTTCAATTATCACCCGATCACAGATTCGTTTTACTACAGATTTCACACCTCGCTGGGACTTAACGACCCGGGGATACACTGTACTCCTTGGTAAATTGTATTGTGTTCTCAATTGATTTGACTTTATTTGACCACATCCGTGGTTGATTTAAGTTGACTGTTCAGAGCCAATCAAGTTTAAATAGGGTGGGGCAATATACTCACCTTGGTAAATAGCAGTCAAACAACACCATAGTTCAGACAGTGTTCAGCACCAACACAATAGTCGAGTTGTTTTTAAACCGTAAAATATAAAGTTGTAATAATTGTAAACGACCACTCGAACGATGGCGATCACGACTCGTGTATTCGGAACGGATCATTCAAACTCTTTATTATATTGAGGTTTTGAAGAGATGGGCTGTGGCCCAACATTGGATTTAAATGGACTAAAATTAACTCACTCTTCACGGACTGTAATGAAGGCCAGCGACTTGTATCTTTGCTACATGGGATTCACCCCAAGTCTGCTATTTTAAGTTTAAGGAAATTGCGGCCTGATGATTTAACATACTAGCCCACCATGGGATTTAAGAATCTCAGCTCACACATTGCAACTAGAAAGTCCAGTATACAACATATAGATTATAAGTGTTTTTGTTGTGCAGCCGTGTGAGGAAAAGGATTCGAACCCTAAACTTGACGAGGACATGATTTAAAAGAACTCTATCATAGGGTGTGAACCCTTTGTGTGAGCGAGTAAAAATAACACCCCGTGGGTATCAACACACACTCTATTCGAACCAAATCTCAAACACCTTATGAGCATGTATCTCGACTATTAACCCAAGTAACCAAATCTTAACGCAAGCACAGACATATTCGAGCAAACCATGATTACAGACCCAAACATGAACATAACCACAGGTTGAACACAACAACAGACGAGGTGTAAATCTTATCACAAGCATTCGAACACGACATACCCACAATCATTCAAGCTTAACTCAAACATTAATTTTTCTTTTATCCTAGGTTTAATTAACTCCCTTTTTTGCTTATAGTTCGATCAAAAGGATTAATAAAAACTCGAACACAACACTTTTTAACAACATACATTTACTGATTTTGAGCCAACACTTGTTCCTAGATTTCCAGTTTTAAAACTTTTTACCACACCACAACCTAACAGTCATTCGACATAATCTTTATACCACAAAAATCATATCAACAACAAGGAAAAATTTATATAATGATTCGAGAAAAATAATCACATCAAATCGAGTTTCAAAACAATAAAAAGGATTAACATTACAAAGAAGATCAAGAGTCGATTTACAGGAGACACAAATAAACCTAATCCGATTTCTAAGCAATTCCACACACCCCTGCTTCCTCTCGAACCCTTCGACGACTGATAAGAATAATTTGTGGTGAGATGAGGATGTGTGGTGCATTGCTGGAAATCCAGCGGTACATAAAGAAGTAATAGTGGAAGGGTTTTGGTTTCCTTTTGATCTCCAAAGGATAAGATTCCACCATACTCAGCTCTTCTCCCCCTCCTTCCTCGATCTCAAAGCTGTGTTGACTGATGGGGATGAGTTTTAGGTGTCAACAAAACTCTGGGAAGACTCAAAAGTATGAGAGTCCAAGGGTTTGATGGTGGACTGTCAATGGCGAGTTCCTGGGATACATCACCAGGAAACTCAAATGTTAACGTGTGTGATATCATAAAATGATATAAGTTACTGACATTATAAAAATGTAAATAACAAGGCCCTCGGTTAGGAGCTTGCCAACTTCCTATTGTTCTCTTAAATAAAGTGCATTTGGCTATTGATGAACTCAAATAAGTACATTTCATTATCATCATTTATCCTATTTATTTGACTTATTTTATTATATTATATATGAGAATCGATACATTAATGTTTACTTTAGTAATTCTCAGGTAAAAACAAGCATTATGTGAAACTTGGCGATTTTGTACTAATTATGGAGCAAAACAAGCGAGATGTCAAAAGTCTACTGAAATCCAGAAGATGCGCCGTATCTCACTCAACAGATACGACGCAATATCATACTTAGATGAATTCGAAGACCATTGCCTGACTTTGAAGAATGCGCCGCATGCAATTCGGTCATGCGCCGCATATGAAACTTTGGTCAAAGAAGAAGATCAAGCTCGTTCTACTCCAGATACGCCGCAATATACTTCTAACATACGGCGTATCACTATCAAGATTTCACCAGTTACAATCCAAGATAGCTAAAGTACATGCGCCGCATACAAAGATCAAGTTACGCCGCATCTGAAGACGGTGTACGAATATTCCAGAATATATTAATCTTGGACCCCACGCGAAGTTAAGTCAATGCGCCGCATCGATCCCTCAGACAGAAACTATAAATACCCCAAGGTCAGACGAATTTAAGAGACCTTTTGTATAACCCTAGAGCCGAATTCAGACGACCAAGCAGCACAAGACACACCTCAAACAAAGATACAAGAGCTGTAAGAAGGTCCTGCATGTATTCAATTCATTAAGTAGTTTTGTTTTATTGTTTTAGTACGCTTTAATTCATCAGGATTGATGGGCTTGTGTCATGTGACTACGGAAGATCATGCACTCCCCTTAATATTGCTTTCCCATTAATTAAAGTTTATATGTTGATGTCTTTAGTGACTTTTATTAGTGCATTGATAACCTCTGTGTCTAGCTGAGTCTTGCTTGGGTCGCCATGCCCCTTCCTCGCCTATTTATTCTAGCGTCTCTAGAAAAGTAGGATAGACATAAGTAATCATTAAGGGTTTACTCGCCGATAAGATTAGAGCCAACGAGAAAGGTTTAATTATATACACTTCATATAAAACTAGCAATAAAAGAAGTGACAAGCTATTTAATTATCAGGACAGGTCTTCTTATTGTCTCGAGTATCTATCTGTGTTCGTGTGTGCTAATTGCTTATTTCTGCTCATTAGTTTAGTTTTCTATTTAATTATAACCAAACTGTGCCAGTCTCTCAGGTTGAACCCCCTTGCGTTAGATTAGGTTGTATAACTAACTTAGGATATTAAAATACTGATTAGAATAACTAGATAATACGTTCCACTCTTAGTGATCGACACTCTGCTTACCATTATATTCATACTGACCGGGTACACTGCTCGTTAAGTGTGTGTGTTATTGATAAGTCGGCTAAATATAAATTTAAAACTTGAGTAGGCATTAATACTGCTAAACCGCAACGACACATCACGCGCATCAAGTTTTTGGCGCCGCTGCCGGGGAGTGAATTGTTATTATCTGTTAATTTGATTAAGTATTTTAATTAGGTTTTTTTTTTTAGTTTTTTTTTAGATTCTAACCACTAACCCTGTTGTATATTAGATAGATTGCATTCATTGTATAATTTGCATATTTACTGTTTTTGTGTGTTTTTGTTTTTTGTAATTTTTGTTTCTTTTTGTTTGTTTTTATTTTTGTTTTTCTTTTTTCTGTATTTTTTTGCATTCTGCTGTCGTTGTATTGTGCTGATACAAACGATACGGCGGATCTGTTTTCACAGATACGGCGTATTGCGTTTAATTTTTATAAAATACAACTCGTTTAATAAATTCGAGTACGACGCATATTTCCCCAAGATACGGCGTATTCTGTTTTTAATAAGAAATGTTTCTAAACGCTAACGCCATACGACACATCTGTTTTAACAGATACGGCGTATTTTCTATTTAAATTAAAAACAGTTTTTCGAATTATTAAACAGAAGCGACGCATCGATCTTTATCGATACGGCGCATCTACTAAATCAAAAATCTTGTATCTTGAAACGTAACGAAAATATGGCGCATTAGCTTTTGTTAATACGACGCATTTAATTTTAATAAATATAATCGATTTTTGATAATTTAAACTTGATACGGCGCATTCTAATTCATAAGCGGTGTATCTGCTTTCTGAATAAAAGTCTGATTAAATTTTAACGTAATAAGGTACGGCGTATCCAACTTTCTGGATACGGCGCATCGATTGCAGATATCAGCAACTTTTATTTTTCGTATTCCGTTTTCGTTGTTAATTTTCTGATATCATACTTACTTGAACATACCCTACTGATGCTTTTGTGATGATTTCAGGAAGTGCATGACCAGGAATTCAACTAAGAACTTGATTAAACCTTTCGAAGATCCTGAACGAGCCTTACATTCGCTTAAAAGACTTTTCAACACAAAAAGCTTTGAAATTTCAAGTTCGTTCGAGCTTGATTACTTTTCTAAAGAGAAGGAGAAAGAAGAAACAGAAACAATGACGGAAAACACTACTATGGAGGAATACATGAACAAAACCCGTGCTGATTATAGTTCAGGAGTTGCTAGACCGAAGTTTGATGAAAAGTCAAAGTTTGAGTTGAAGGGTCAGTTTCTCAAGGAGCTAAGAGAAAATGCTTTCAGTGGAACAGAACATGAAGATGCTAATGAACATGTTGAAAAAGTCCTCGAGATTGCAGATTTGTTTACTACAGAAGGAATCTCTGACGATCAACTTATGCTAAGAATCTTTCCAATTTCGCTTAAAGGAGCTGCTAATAAGTGGCTAAGGAATGAACCTGCTAGTTCAATCACAACATGGGAAGATTTGAAGAGCAAATTCCTGAAAAGATATTGTCCACCTGCTAAAACTGCTAAAAAGATGGAAGCTATCAACAATTTCAAGCAAGAGCCTGATGAATCTCTTTATCAAGCTTGGGAACGATTTAAAGACTTATTGATGAAATGCCCTCAACATTATCTAAATCCAATGCAGGAGATAATATTGTTCTATCAAGGATTGGACGTGCCTACTAGACAAATCTTGGATGCTAAGGGAGCTGTGCCTCAAATGAGTGCAGCCGATGCTAGAAAAGCTATCCAAGAAGCTGCTGATCACTCTCAAAAATGGCACGACGGAACCTCTACTAGATCTAAGAGCAACACTAATTTTGACGGGTTTGCTGCAATTCAAGCCCAATTGGATAAAATTAGTAGAGAGATGAAGAAGCGTGATGAGAAAGCTTATGCTGCCCAAGTTGGATGTGAAAAATGCGAAGGACCTCACTACACTAAAGATTGCCCTAAAATGAATGAAAGTGAGACTTTTGAAGAAGCATACTACACACAATTTGGACAACCATTCCAACCTTCAGGAAGATTTAGGGAAGCTGCTCCGGGATACTATCAAAAGAACAACTATAATCCCACTTATCAAGAAAGGAGGCAGACTTTGGATGACACTCTAAAGCAAATTATGGCCGATGCTTCTAAAAGACATGAAGAGAACACCGCTATGATCAAAGAAATCTGAGCCTCAACGGATACTATAACAAGAAATCAAGGAGCTTCGATCAAAGCATTGGAACAACAAATCGGACAAATGAGCAAGGTTCTTCTAGAAAGGGGATACGGAAGTTTACCTAGCTCAACTGAAACTAACCCAAGAGATCATGTCAAGGCCATATGCACTACTGAAGAAGTTACGCCTAACATACCTTTTCCTAGAAGATTGATGAATGGTAATGATGCTGGAGAGCCCGAATTTTTTTTTAATTCTTCAATCAGTTTAAGGAGGTTACTCAACGAGAAGGCAAAGATTGAAGAGGAGATCAAGGCTACAATGAAAGAAGAGAGCTCTGCAACCGACTTACGTGCCTTGCCTCATAAAGAAAAGGACCCAGGAAGTTTTACTTTACCTTGTTTAATTAATGACATATCTTTCAATAATGCATTAGCTGACTTAGGAGCTAGCGTTAGTGTTATGCCCCTTAAGACATTCACTACCCTAGGACTAGGAAAATTAGCACCAACTAAGTTGCTTATTGAATTGGCTGATAAAACGGTAAAACGACCTGAAGGGGTTGCTGAAAATGTGCTAGTTAAGATTGAGAAGTTTGTTTTCACCGTAGACTTTGTTATATTAGATATGCCCGAGGATTTTAAGATTCCTTTAATCCTTGGAAGACCTTTCTTGTCTACCGCCCATGCTAAGATTAATGTGTTTAAAAGAAAAATCTCATTAAAGGTAGGGAACAATAAACTAGTCTATAAGTGCCAAAATCCTGCTAAGAGCATAATTAGAGGCGTCTACGTGCTAGGATTAAGAGAACGTATGGACCTCGATCTAGAAGCTAGGCTTATGAGAGAAACCTTGGTAAATAATGAATCACTTGAGACCTATAGTGGAGACTACATTGAATTAAATGATCTTAATTTACCAATAGGAATCAATGATCAATTTATGGAGGATTTTGAACCCGAAATTGAAGAAGGAGAAATTATGGATGTACCTAGAATCAATATGATCAACACTAAGAATTATGATGAATTTGAAGGATATCCTAGTTTCTGTGATTATGGTAGAAAGATCCATGTAGATTGTGCTTATAATTTACAATTTCTTTGCATGATAGGATTTAAACAGGTTAGTGCCAATTTTTTCCCTATTTTACCAATTAATGTAATGTCAAAAGATTTCTATAATTCTATAATGAAAAACAAAATTGAGTATAGGGGGAAAAACGTAGTTGGAATATTCATGAATGTACCTATTTTTGTCGGGAATTTAACTATTGTTACAGATTTCACCATGGTGGAAAACATGGATACTTATCGTGATGTTGAGATGGGTGACGTGATCGTTGGGAAACCATTTTGTAAGGTGGTCGAAATTAACGCTAAAATATTTGAAGGAAAGATCACCTTTCAAAGTGGAAGCAACGTTATCACTTACATGATGCCTCGTGCTCACCCAAGGTTTAAACATGCCCATAACAAATTTTGTTACAAATTTACACCATTTCTTTTTGTAGATGAAAATGACGCTGAGGAAGGGATCGAGTATCCGTACCAAAAGATGAAAGGATTCTACAAAGGTGTACTTGAATTGGGGCCGGAATATGTTCGTGATGAAGTAATTCGCAACTACATCGTGCACGGACATGTGGGGATCAATAGAACGAAATAAGGAGCTGAACGTGAGTCTAACTTGAAGACTCTGGAATAAAGACAAGTGCTGACCGGGAGACAACCCGAAGGAAAATTTTTTACTTTTCTGTTCTGTGTCGAGTCTGTCAGACCTGCAGAAGATGCGGCGCATCTCCATCATAAGATGCGACGCATCACCTGCACTGGTCATATCTTATTTCATTTTATGCATTTTTATTTTTGACTTTAAAACTTTCTGTCAGTTTATTTAATGCGGCGCATCCCTGGTTAAGGATGCGACGCATCTTTTATTCTGATTCGTATTTATTCCTGGCTCGATACGGCGTATCTTCTTCCATAAGATACGGCGTATCGACTGACCTGATGATTTACAGTTTAATTTTTAGGTTTTATTTTTACTAACTACTAATGTATTATGCAAGTTTGAACCTTCTTAACTCAGGTGTGTTAAAGTCTAAATGATATTATCGATTCCTGCATTTTTGTGGATACATCATTTATAAAGCTTAAACGTTCTCATCCACAAGAAAGTTGATTTTTGCTCTTATACGAATAATGGAGGATCATACCGAGCAAATCTCAGGGGAGTTTTTCTGTTCTAATTCTTTTATTTTCCAGTTTTTAACATTTGACACAAACAACGAGGACGTTGTTTAACTTAAGTGGGGGGGATGGAGAATTAGAACACTTACTTGTCCTAAACTTTTTCAAAATATGCTTAAAATGTGCTTAATATATCAAAATTTAAAATTTTTTTAGCATGTTTTTGTTTAAAGTCTAAATTACATAACCGCACACATAACTCTATTCTTTCAAAAATATTAAAACTTTAGTGTGCCGGAGACTTGTAAACTTTAGAACTTGGCTTGTATACTATTCGAGACCACCATAATGAGTATTATCTATATAATTGGAGTGACTTGTCTAAATTGGTAAATTTCTAGGATTACACCCAAATAGCCTTTATATGTTATGTGATATTAACTAACTACACTGGTTAGTTAACCCCCATATAAACCCTTTGTTTACTCTCACTTTTAGAGTAAGATACCCCTAGAAAAACCCTCAGAGCCATTCCTTTCGTTTCTTACACCTTTGTTATAATGTTTCGATACACCCTTACACCTTAGCCTACCCTGTAGATTAAAATCCGTGGTTAATTGCTTTAGGCAAATTGTGTTTCCTTAATTTACCTGTGTTCGCGTGCGTAATTCATTATCTTTGGTTAGGTCGGGAAATTGCACAATGAAATTGGTATGAAAGTAAATATTGTATAACTTTTAGTTTATTTTTCGTGTGTTTGCTACTTTCACTATTACAGTTATTTCTGAAAGTATGAAGAGTATGGAAAAATTATCCGGAAAAATAGTGATAGAAAAGTTGTGAAATTTTACACATATATGTTGATGTCAAAAAAAAAAAAAAAAAAGAAAAAAAAAGAAAAAGAAAAAGGAAAAGTTGGAAGTTTGTTTTAACCAACTTATGTAAAGTTTTGTATTAAGTGGGTGATATCACCACTATTTGTTGTTGTATATTATATTTATGGATTGAATGGGAGTTGGCCATTATGGGAACGCCAACTAAGGTTATTCTTTGATTGAGATTTTGTTGAGTATAATTCGTGTCTACCTAAAGCGTGTGTTTCAAGTGTTAAAGCGTGAGTTATTCAATGATATGAGTATTATTCATGGGATGGTTGGGAAAGTGATTAACCACAATTAGGATTTTAATTTATCTGTTTTGTTTATTTTTCATTTTACACCAATTTGTATCCCAAATATTATCCATACCCTATATCATTCTTCATCCAAACCTTTGATTTATTGAGATTAGGGATTTGAGCAATCTTAAGTATCGTAGTCGTGGATTCGGCTATGTATTTATGATTTTGTCGCCCTTTTTGATATAATATTATTGGTGAAGATTACTTGGTCCTATCTTTAGCCCATTCGAGTTAAGAAATTGAGCAATTACAAGTATCGTGGTCGTGGATTCGATCATGTATTTGTAATTTTATCGCCTTTTCTGGAATATGAGATCGATAGAGATTAAAAAGGATGATCAACCCTTAACCAACAAAACCTTTTTACCGCTTTAGACTTGTTACTCCTTGGCTTTAGTGGGGGAGATGCGTATACTTGCCAAGCCTATGATAGAATATTCGTCACGACTAAGCAACTAAACGATTTAGAATTGTTTTACATTAAAAATTATTTTGGTTTCTACTTCGTTAAGTGTTTGGTTGTGTGATTATGACAAAACGAATACGTGTTTAAATATAAAAATAAATCCTAATATCTTTTAGGATACATTTTCATATGATTAATTCTAAGGTTTACTTGGGGACAAGTAAAGTTCAAGTGGGGGGATATTTGATGAACTCAAATAAGTACATTTCATTATCATCATTTATCCTATTTATTTGACTTGTTTTATTATATTATATATGAGAATCGATACATTAATGTTTACTTTAGTAATTCTCAGGTAAAAACAAGCATTATGTGAAACTTGGCGATTTTGGACTAATTATGGAGCAAAACAAGCGAGATGTCAAAAGTCTACTGAAATCCAGAAGATGCGCCGTATCTCACTCAACAGATACGACGCAATATCATACTTAGATGAATTCGAAGACCATTGCCTGAATTTGAAGAATACGCCGCATGTTGGGAATTATCACATGGTACAAGTGAAGACAGATTTAAGTCTTGTAGTGTTGATATTAAGTCTGGTCTGAGTTAGGTATTGTAATGTAAAAGTTAGGTCTGGTAGTTATTATTAAGTCTTGTAGTGTTAAAGTTAAGTCTTGTAGTGTTTATTTTGTTTCCGTATTATTAGATGGAGAGGATATGCATGAGTCATATTAGGAAGTGATATGGCATATCTTCTTAGTAATGGGCCATATTAGGGTTTCTTATGTTATAAAAGAAACATACGGCTTCACTTTTGTAGGATGTCATTGAAAAACAATTTCAATAGTGAATCAAAGATCCATAGAGGATCAAGAGTTATTAGTAATTCTTCTTTCAATTTTAGTGTTTATATTCCGCGTAAACATTAATCTTATTGTCAGAGTTTCTATTAGTTTGTTTGTGTTTACATAAACATTCTATTGATCTTAACCGGCTCATAAGATCTATGACGATCCAACAAGTGGTATCAGAGCCTGGTTAGAGACTCTGTGAAAGAAGAGCAATTTTGGTGCAAGAATTATCGAAGAAGAATGGTTTTGAAGAAATTCGTACAGTAGCAGATCTGGTAATTATTGTTTGGAGGTATTCGTATTTAATTTTTAAAGAGCAGATCTGATTGGCTGATTCGTCAATTAATTCTCGAATATTAATTGGTAATCATTGGTTTGTCACTTCCTGTTTGTTCAATTAATTTGTTTTGGTCGGCGGCGCTATTGATCCTCGTACAACATTTAATTGGTCGGCGGCACTTAAGAGTTAAATTGTTATTGATGAGGTCGGTGATGAATTAATTCTGTCATCACGTGTCTTTGACTTAAGGTTTGATTGAATATTAATTGTGGGTCCGTGGATATTTTGCTTGTCGTGATCTGCAAGAGTGATTCGATTGGTTATTTATTTTTGGCCAACATTTGAATATTAAATTGATTCTGCTGCTGCTTTAATTTTGCTACTCTACTGCTGTTACTGTCGAAGAAGGAATCTGTTTGAAACTAATCTCTTAAATCCTCATAAGATGACTTCATCCGGAACAAATGATTATGAGAAATGGGCTATGAAGGTGGAACAATGGATCTCCAACAGAGATCATAACCTGTGGAATGTAATTCTAAATGGGAATAGCAAGAAGAGGATTGGTAAAGATCAGAAGGGGAACCTCATCATTCTTCCACCTGAATCAGCTGAGGAGCATGTTGCTGTACAAAGGGAGAAGAAGGCAAGAGCTCTTTTGCTTCGGGCTCTCGGAGAAGATCACATGGGTGACTTTCATCACATGCATGATGCTAGGGAAATCTGGCTTGCTGTAAAAGCTAAGTTTAGAGGGAATGATAAGTCCAAGAAGATGAGAAAGTCTATGCTCAAGCAGGAGTTCCAGGAGGTCAAGATCTCTGCGACTGAGGAATCTGGCTTGACGGGTTTCCCATCTCAGGTACAAAATTGTCTTTTTGGTTGTCATGATTTATATGCTCTAATTAAGAAAGAATATGATGAAATAGAGCCTGAGTATAATAAACTATTTGTTGAAGTTAAAGCTTATAAAAATGCTCTTAAAACTTTGGAAAAACAAAAAGCCTGGCACGAAGCAAATCAGTTAGCATATGAAGAGAAAATTAGGGTGTTGGAAAGAGATTTACAAATCTCTACCAATGAGCTTAAATATTCTGAGTCTCAAAATGCTAAGGTCAAATTAGAAAATCAGGACTTACAGACTAAGCTTGACAATTCCTTGGCTAGGTTTGATAAATGGAAAGAAACATCTAAAAACCTAAACAAGTTAATTGATAGTTCTATGTCAATAAAAACTAAAATTGGTTTAGGGTTTGGAGATTATATAGGGCCAGATCAAGTTTATGACCCTAATGAGTATAGTGTTTTTGACCCTGAACCTGTAGACTATCAAATTCCTGTTAAGTTTGTCAAAGAAGGAGGAATGAATGCTGTTCCTCCTCGTATAAGAGGAGTGTTTAAACCTATCCCTATCCACTCAGACCTTGACATAGACTTAGATGAATCACATATGTCCTATGGCAAAAAGTCCATTGACTTGCCTACTTCAGACTGTGAAACCAAAGACTTTGTCTCTAGTTCTAACAGTGACAAATCCTCTCAAACCAAGTCTGATGACTATATCACATGTGATTCAAGTGATAAGTCTGCCACACCCAGGCCTAGTGACATAGCCACAAAAGTGACTGATGATCATTCTGAAAATAGTTCACTTAATTTTGTTAAAATCAGTTCACCTTCAAGTACTGGTAGTGAGACTTTTGTGTGTAATAAAACAAGACATGGAAAGAACAAAAAGATTAAAAAGAAATCATGTTTTGTTTGTGGTAGTTACTCTCATCTCATTAAGGATTGTAATTATTATGAGAGTAAAATGGGTGTGTGTGCTGAACAACGAAAACCTAGATCAGTATGGAGAAATGTAGAGAATATTCCCCCATTTGTCCCTAGAGCAAATGCATTTCCTGCTGGTAGGCCTTTTAGACCAGCAGCTGTTCCTGCTGGTATACCAGTTTCTGCTAGTTGGAAAAGCAATGCTGCTCGACCATTTAACAGACCTACAAGTACTTTCTTTCAAAATGATTATAGGTTTGGTTATTATGACCCAATGTATGTGGGGGGGCAAAGATGGGATCATGATGTTCAGTATACAGGAGGTTGGCCTTGGAGACATAATGGTCATTGTTTGAGAAAGGGATCCAACAGAAATGGTGGATCTCATCACTGTTGTGTTTGAGGGGAGGTATAAGCCTAAGGGGAGGCTTATTGTTGTGCTTACTAATATATATATATTTTTTTTGGTTTGTTTTGTGTTCGCTTCCAAAAAATGTTGCTGCTGTTGAATTTATTGTTTGTGAGGCATGAATTACATCAGTCAAAAGTGAGTAATGATATGGTTTTTGTCTCGTACTGATGTGGGGCTTAATCGAATTAATGGTCAATTGATGATATTGGCGTCTAGTGCACATGAAAGACTGATTCTGATTGTTCAAAGTATAATTCCTCATGGATAAGTATATTATTCTATTATGATATGAGTGGGACTGGTTGTCAGATTATGGTCACGGTTTGGATAAATTTTTATATCTGATGGTGTGTATTTTAAGTCTGCTGCTACAGTGGTGACTTAGTTCTGGTTTATGGTGAATTAAGTCTGGTTGGTAATTAAGTCCGTTTTCGGAAATTATTGTTTCTATAATCTTAAAAAAAAAAAAAAAAAATGTATATTTTGTCTACTATCTTGTATGGTTTTGAGTTTCACCCTTGCAGGTACAGTGTTGGTTCTTGAACCACACAGCAAATGGTAATCATCTCACCATGTCTTACAGACAAGAAAGAGTTGACTCACCATGAGGGTACGGCTCTGGTGTGATTCTCAAATCTGTTGGAAGCTGTAATAGTTTGCTCAAAACTATAGGGTACTCAACTCACCGATGTTTTATTACTAAGAGTTGAATGGTTTTCAATTCACCATGGATTTTACTCCTTATTGGGGTTTCCAAAGAATTGGCTAGCTCACTTGTATATGGCTTGTGGTAAAGGCAGTGGAAAACCATATTTGGTATTCAATTCACCAAAGGTTATCTTCAACCTAAGAATTGGCTAGTCCTGAGCAAACGGCTACAGGTAAAGACAACTCAAATCCGTTTATAGTTGATGATTTACTTAAAATCATCTGGTTATCAATGTACCATGGTCTTTCACACCAAAACATTTGGCTACTCCAGTAGTGATGGCTATTGGTAAAGAGACATCAAATCCATTAAATTTCAATGATTCACCTCTCACAGGAGTTAACACACCTGGAAGTGATGAGAATAGATATGAAACTTAATATGAATTGATGTACAAAATGTCATGGTTGCTGGAAAGATCAAGTTGCTGCACAAGTACTCTATATTTGCAGATTTGAAGATCGAGATAATTCCTAAGGTTCAAAAGTCAATCCTCAAAAGCTTACACAGAAAGAACTTGAACTTCATGAAGCATGAAGATCAAGTTAGGGGAGGATTGTTGGGAATTATCACATGGTACAAGTGAAGACAGATTTAAGTCTTGTAGTGTTGATATTAAGTCTGGTCTGAGTTAGGTCTTGTAATGTAAAAGTTAGGTCTGGTAGTTATTATTAAGTCTTGTAGTGTTAAAGTTAAGTCTTGTAGTGTTTATTTTGTTTCCGTATTATTAGATGGAGAGGATATGCATGAGTCATATTAGGAAGTGATATGGCATATCTTCTTAGTAATGGGCCGTATTAGGGTTTCTTATGTTATAAAAGAAACATACGGCTTCACTTTTGTAAGATGTCATTGAAAAACAATTTCAATAGTGAATCAATGATCCATAGAGGATCAAGAGTTATTAGTAATTCTTCTTTCAATTTTAGTGTTTATATTTCGCGTAAACATTAATCTTATTGTCAGAGTTTCTATTAGTTTGTTTGTGTTTACATAAACATTCTATTGATCTTAACCGGCTCATAAGATCTATCAAGGTGTATACGATCCAACACCACATGCAATTCTGTCATGCGCCGCATATGAAACTTTGGTCAAAGAAGAAGATCAAGCTCGTTCTACTCCAGATACGCCGCAATATACTTCTAACATACGGCGTATCACTATCAAGATTTCACCAGTTACAATCCAAGACAGCTAAAGTACATGCGCCGCATACAAAGATCAAGTTACGCCGCATCTGAAGACGGTGTACGAATATTCCAGAATATATTAATCTTGGACCCCACGCGAAGTTAAGTCAATACGCCGCATCTATCAACTCAATGCGCCGCATCGATCCCTCAGACAGAAACTATAAATACCCCAAGGTCAGATGAATTTAAGAGACCTTTTGTATAACCCTAGAGCCGAATCTAGACGACCAAGCAGCACAAGACACACCTCAAACAAAGATACAAGAGCTGTAAGAAGGTCCTGCATGTATTCAATTCATTAAGTAGTTTTGTTTTATTGTTTTAGTACGCTTTAATTCATCAGGATTGATGGGCTTGTGTCATGTGACTACGGAAGATCATGCACTCCCCTTAATATTGCTTTCCCATTAATTAAAGTTTATATGTTGATGTCTTTGGTGACTTTTATTAGTGCATTGATAACCTCTGTGTCTAGCTGAGTCTTGCTTGGGTCGCCATGCCCCTTCCTCGCCTATTTATTCTAGCGTCTCTAGAAAAGTAGGATAGACATAAGTAATCATTAAGGGTTTACTCGCCGATAAGATTAGAGCCAACGAGAAAGGTTTAATTATATACACTTCATATAAAACTAGCAATAAAACAAGTGACAAGCTATTTAATTATCAGGACAGGTCTTCTTATTGTCTCGAGTATCTATCTGTGTACGTGTGTGATAATCGCTGATTCGTGCTCATTAGTTTAGTTTTCTATTTAATGATAACCAAACTGTGCCAGTCTCTCAGGCTGAACCCCCTTGCGTTAGATTAGGTTGTATAACTAACTTAGGATATTAAAATACTGATTAGAATAACTAGATAATATGTTCCACTCTTAGTGATCGACACTCTGCTTACCATTATATTCATACTGACCGGGTACACTGCTCGTTAAGTGTGTGTGTGTTACTGATAAGTCGGCTAAATATAAATTTAAAACTTGAGTAGGCATTAATACTGCTAAACCGCAACGACACATCACGCGCATCAGCTATCTATCCGGCTAACACAAATGGGCTGTCAACCTTCAATAGATCTATTCACAATATTTGCGTTCACTCGCAAGTGATTAATGGTTCATGATATGAGGGACTTTTAATGGCAATAGTGGTTAACTTAGGCAATATTAATCAGGATAGCATACAGAAAGTACTTGTGTTCAGCATGTATTAAGTTTCAATAAACAAATAGAGTGTTTCATCAACTGAGTAAATTATTTATGATAAACGAGTAAAATCCGTAAGTAAAAAGAAAATAGTTTAGAGTACTTGTGAAAGTAAATGAAAATAGTTTGAGCATGTATCTCCCCCAAAAGTAATTCAAAACATATAAAAGTAGGGGCTATGAAACTCACCTTGGAATGTAGTGACATAAGTAATACAACGGTGCCAAGGAGTATGGCAGAATAGTATAAAGAAGTATAGCTCAATGATACGGAATTAGTATAAACTAATGAATATAAGCTTGTCTCAAAATATGACATGCAAAAAGTACTCAATGCGTATGAGTTTTCAAAATATAATACGTTTTAGTTTTCGTGGAAGATTTGTATCATTGTTTGTAAAAAGGTTTTTGTATCATCGTTCGTGTGGTGGTTTGAATGTTAAGACTCGATTGCACATACCAAAGTATAAACATATAGCACAAGTATAAAAGGAAATAAACACGTAAGGATCAAATCGCAATCAAGTAAGAGATAAGTAGATTAGTTAAGTTTAACTAATAACTAGTCTTAGAAGTTTCAATTTATATTTATTGGTTATTAGACTTTTTGGCTTGATAATATTTCAATGTCAATACAAGTTTATTGTGTCTACAATTTTTAGTCTGGCGTAAGTCTAAATAGTCAAAATTACTTACGAGTTCAATATGTCCAATGTATACTTAGTTCGATAAATATTCCGTGTTTTTAGCCCGTTAACGATTTAAGTTTTAAAGTAAGCAAATAAATAAACATCTATATCAACAAATAAAACACACCCTCGGCTGTCCTAATGACCGAGACAAATAAAACCAAGCACACCCTTTCGAGGGCGGAAATAAGTAAAATGAACACCTTGCGGTGCGGGCTAACTAAACCAAACCCAACACCTTGCGGTATGGGCTGGAAACAAGCAAAACCAAACGCCCTTTATGGCTGGGCAGAAACAACCCCTTTGGCTGTGACGGCAACCAAACCAAACGCACCTTTTTGTGCAGAAAATAAGCAGACAAAACGTACCCTTTAGGGGATGTAATAAGCAGATCCAACTACACCCCTTTTGTGCAGAAAAAAAGCAACAAAACACACCCTTTAGGGGCTGTAATAAGCAGATGCAAACGCCCCTTTTGGGGCTGAATAATAAGCTGAACCAAACGCTTCTGTTGGTGCAGAAATTTCAGTAGCAAATTCCCTCTTTTTGTGCATAAAATTCAGCAGCAAACACACGTTTTTTGTGCATAAAATTCAGCAACAAACACACCTTTTGTGCATAAAATTCAGCAGCAAACATACCCTTGTCTCCTCTTCGTGGTGTCGGTGTGGAGAAGCTATGTGGTAGCGTGGTGATGGCAGCAAGGGTGGCTGGTGGTGAGGAGATGCGGAATTGGCTGTGGTGTGGTGGTGGTGTCGCTCAACCATGGAGAGGGAGAGAAGAGGATAATATATTCTATGTTCCTTTTGTTTGGCTCGGAATCAGAAAGAATTGTGAGTGTTTTTCTTTGAAAAAAAATGAACTAGTTTTCTTTCTATTTATAGTGAAAATTTTTAAAAATATCTAGATATTTTGATGAATAGTAATTAGATATTTTGATGAATAGTAAATAGATATTTTGATAAATAGTAAATAGATATTTGTGAATAGTAACTAGATATTTTGATGAATAGTAAATAGATATTTATGAATAGTAACTAGATATTTATATATTAGGAGTACAGGGTACATTGTTTATGAATGAAAATCGTGTAAAAGGGTTTATTTATTTAATTAATGATAATAAATAAATAATAGGTAAATAAGAGTAAGACATAAAATGAAAATGATATTACTAGAAACGTTCTAGCAATATGAAGATTAACCCTAGTCCACATTGTACCAAGCCCGTTGGTTTGTTATTATACCAATTCTATTAGTTTCAAGATTTACACCAAGTCCATTAGATCACATAGTTTCAGTGTGGGTTACGTCACATTAGTTTGTTGTTGTGATAAACTGATAACGTTTAATCTTAAAAAAAAAAATTAGATGTAAAAAATGGATGAGTATTCTTTCGTTAGAATATTAATACAAGTGGAAATTTTCCGATGGTTTCTCTCGTTGCTATGTACTCCGCTTCTATAGTAGAATCAACATTAGTGCTCTGCTTTGCACTCCTCCAGCTGATTGCTCCTCCATTTAACATAAATACATAACCAGATTGTGACTTAAAGTCATCTTTATCCCTTTGGAAACTTGCATCAGTGTGGCCCACCACTCTGAGCTCATTTTCCTGACCACCACCAAACGTTGATACTACATCTTTAGTTCCCCTGAAATACTTAAGGATGTTCTTAACTGCTCCCCAGTGCTTCACGCCTGGATTCATTTGGTACCTACTCGTCAAGCTTATAATGTAACACCCCAACCCGACAAGGGCAAAGGTATCACAAATACGGATTCTTATCAGAACAAACACAAGCATAAGACATAGATAATACAATAGGATTCCAAGGTTTACAATGAAAATTCTGAAATTACAAGGCTATAAAAGAAGATACAAAATTTCTAAGTCTGAAATAAGAATCTCTTCTAGCAATCTCAACTCCAGAATAGCTAACAGGGTCTTCTAAGTCCAAGGTTTTCTCTATAAATAACTCAGCTTCCAACTATAACCTGCCAAGGGAAAAGAAACGCGGCTGAGCTTAAAAAGCCCAGTGAACAGATATAACGATAACAAACAGTAATAATGGAATAGGGAAATGAGAGAAACCGTACATGATATAACAATAGTTAGGAAAGAATATGAAAGTTATGCAGAGATATCAGAAAGTAAGGAACAGTACAATGGATAATGATGAAGGTAGACAGAAATCCCATCCCAAGCCCAAAACATAGCAAGTCCAGTATCATGTTATAGGGTATCAGTAATGAAAGGTAAAGGTCATAAGTCTATAAGGTGCAGGAAAACAGAAATCCTCTACGAGCCCAGAAACAGAAATCAGTAATCAGTATCATAACACCATGCAGAGAGAAGTCCTCTCACTAATCCCAGAAATCAGATAATGGAGTAGCTAGCTCCCAGAGTGTGAAAGACGTGTATCGCACACACCATCAGTCACCAGATATATATAACAGATAAACAGATACAGATAACAGAAACAGATCAGATCTAGGATGCATCCATGCGCCCCAGGTGGCCAGAGTCTACCAATACACACCAAATCAGATAAAGTCAGGGACGGGACAGGTCATCACTCTCCTGCCCTAGAGTCATGCCATCGGTGCATCAATGACATGGACATGAAACCCTCATGCCTAGTGAGTGGCTCGTAGTATCAAACTGTGGGTCAAGGTCAAGTATCATGTATCCAGTATTTAATTTAGTTTCAAAAGTCAATTTCCATTTCAGAATATCAGAGTTCATAATCAGAGGTTCATATCAGAGGTTCATACCATAAAGGTTCAATATCAGAAAGGTCATATATCAGAAATGTTTAATATCAGAAAGGTTCATAACAGAAAGGTCATGTATCAGAAAGGTTCAGTATCAAAAGATTCAGTACTATAAAGGTCATGTCAAAGGTTCATAATATCATGAAAGAAAACAAACAAGGTTCACAGAATCGAAGAACATGGCAGTGAATCAGAAATCAGAAATGAGACGAAGGCACCTTACTAAAGAAGGGCAGAATATCTGTACCTTATTACGGATGCAAATACGAATCACAGAAATAGAAGCACAGAACAGATCAAGGTCTCCCTTCTTCACACCTAAGGAATAGAAGACGGATTACAAAGGGTTCTAACTCAGATTACTATTTAGTTTACTTCTCCATCTTAAGTACTTTCCATTTTTAGTAACTTTCTATTTTTAGCAGGTTTCTTCATTTAGAAAGTTCCCATCTTTAGTAATATTGAGTACATGATATTATTAAATCATGGAAATAAGATATATTTTATCAGATTTACACATTTAGTCCTCATGGTTTCATAATTTACACTTTACACCCTTATATTACATAAGTTACACTTTAAACCTTATGGTATTTATAATTACACATTAAACCCTTAATTTCCTAATTTTACACAATGAACACTTATTTCAACATGTTATACGAACACACCCTTAAATATTCACAATTTACACATCAAGTCCCTCGAGTTATCAAAGTTACATATTTAACCCTTTAATTATTAATAATTACATATTAACACATTAAATTACCAAAATTGCACATAACCCCCTGAATATAATTTATTACTCAAATCAACCCTAAGTTTCCAGAATTTACATAATTAGTCCCTCTATTTTAATTATTTACTAAATCGAATTTAACTTTAATTAATTAACAAATTAAACCCTTTAAATATAAAATTTACACAAGAGACCCTCCTATTTCATTTTATATGATTTACACATGTTCCAAGTAATTTTCTAAAAATAACCCACAAGTTTTATAATTTACAAAACACCCCCTTATACTTTAAAGACAAATCGTATATCACTTTTATTTACAAAACCCTAACCCTAAAAATACAAATCCTTACCCAATCATTATATCATCATTTAATTCTCATTAAATAACCAAAAACAAGCCCTAATGCCCAAACCCTAAATCGATCTCCATTATTTTATTTTCTTCCTTATTTTTCTTTAAATCCGCATAAACAAATAATTCAAAAATAAATCTTTTGGCCTTAACAATTCGAAGTAACATTTTTCTTAGGTTAATATGATCATATAGAGTCCAAATAAAATAGATTTCAAGCCTCCAAAATCCGGATATAATTATTTAGGGTTTTATGCACGTTTTTAGGGTTTAATTCACAAATAATATATAGAGCATGCATGGATTGAATTGAGAATTTTATATGATGTCTATAGGATGTAAAGAGCACGAGAAAAATACCAAACCAAGATCTTAACATGCGGATTGGGCTATACGAATTTGGTTCCACGCGTATAGAAAATTCGAACAATAAATCCTCACGACTCCAAAAGCTATTCCACGACCTTGCCATTATTTTTCACAGAGTATATTCGACATAAGGATCATAAGAAAAATGATGAACGAATTTTATAAGGCTCGTACAAATTATTTGGAATAATACCTCACGAATTGACAATAATTTCTCCACAAGCGAATCGAGCAAGACACGACCCCAAAACTATTTTTCACAGATCATATATGATGTGAGGGACATGAGAAAAATAACCAAATAATTTTAGAATGATCAAATAGATCAAATCGAATTATGGCTTACTTTTCATGCGCGATATGAAAAATTGAGTCACGATCGAATCAGGCAACACCCAGCTCCAAACGTATTTTTCTAGGCTTCTAATGATGCTAAAGAACACAGGAAAAATAGCCTTGATGCTCCAAAAATTCGTATGGGATGTGGATGAATTTTGTGTGTGTTTTAGGGTTATGCGATTTCTTTTGGAGGAAGAAAATGATAAGATTTACTAAATAAATGATTTGGCCGATTTAGGAGGGGGGAGATGGCATAAAACTCGGCAATCACAAGACCAAATCAATCTTGAGTGATTTGATTTCCATTTTCCATATTTATCATGACTTTTAAATAATTAAAAGATTTAATTTGTATTTATAAACTAAAATTCGGCCTAATGAATTTTAAGGTGCCAAGGTAACATTTTTAATGTGCCATAATATTATTTAGATGCCTTAGTATTATTTTGTTTCATAGATTATTTGTTTACAAAGATTTGGGACCAATTCGGTGCTTCAAGGACTTGTTAAATCAAAATTTTAGATTGTAAGGGCATTTTGGTCTTTTTACATGTTTTAGAATTTTCGGGTTTTACAACTCTTCCCCTATAAAAGAAAATTTTCATCCTCGAAATTTGCAGGAAGCAGAGAGAAAAGAAAACGGAATACTCATACGGGATGCGAACAAGATTTCAAACCGAATTAATTGTATCCACAGCAGAGAGCTCTTTAAGGAGTTTAAGATTCATAACTGAGGTCAACAAAATGCAGCACGAGAGTCCAAATTCACCCAGATATTTAACGAACGAAGGTAGAGTATACGCATAGGTAGAATGAACCTAAGACTCACTAGTCACGGATAATCCGGCGGGGTCAAATTCTAAACTTTTAGGTACTTCCCAAGATATCCTATGGCCACCATGAGGGCACGTTATATGGTGTAAGTATTATCACGTTAATAATACCAGCACCACATAATTATGCCTTCATGATGATCATACTTTATCTCAAGTCGTGAACAAAACAACCTATCTTAATCCACCTAGTACTTCTATAGTCTCAGAGGTCAACAAAATCGATGTCATAGCCAAGAGGGAAAAACAAACTACTTGCAAGAGTATCGGAATCCCAGATTGCTTAGCAGAACAAGTACGCCGTCCACAAACGTCAGATCTTCCACAATTCGCCAAAATCTTCCCAGAACAAGCCATGAACGTACGAATAATCACGGAACTGAAATGTTTCTAGGGAACTTAAAACATCAGAGGATCTTATTACTATATAACGAAGTTTAAGTGAGTCCATAAATCTGGAAGTGAAACAAAATCGTGAACTTGTGTCTGGTCCGTCAAGCCTCCTGCTGTTCTTCTTGGAACGTGATGGAGTAATATGAATTTCTAGCACGATCTTTAAATCCTTCATCATCCAGTCTGTTTCCGCTCTCAATTCATCTTAGTACAACCAAGGTGAATAGGGAAGTTAGACTGCATGTCTTCATCAGCTCCAGGTTCGCCGTCTTGACTAGATTTCTTTTTCTGCATCGCCAACACTTCTGCCTTGTAAGGGATGTCTTCACTCTTTAGGGTAGCCGCCGATTGTTGTCACAATTTCGAATGCTCAATCAACCAATCCTTTATCAGAATAAAATCGAAGTTGACTATCCAAGGATGACGGATCGACAAGGCAAATCTTATCGTTCAAAATGAGAGAGAAACATTCTTATACTCATGGTGAAATACCACAAGACTTTTCATGGGGATAGAGAGGGGTAAGACGGAATTAAATAGTGTCAGAAGATTCATAGGTGCTTATCAAATAGTGTCAGAATGTATCGAGTACGTCATCGCCATGGAGATTCTTAGAATTGTCCGAAGAGGCATCAAAATGATAAACAAAGGATCAGAGGTCAGAGTCGGAGTCTAAAGATAAGGATCAATAGTGTCATGAAATTTTTATACAGTTCTTTAAGACATAAATCTTGAAGGCATAAACTTTCAATCTCCAAGAGGGATTCAACAGGCTTAAACCAAAAGTAAGGCACGAATCAGAGTGATGCGGAAGCAATGATACTTAAACAAATGCCTTAGTCTACCCATTCCTCACTGGTCAAAACTTACGTTCCTATAGGGAAGTCCTAAAGCAATTCTTACAGGTTATCTTATGAGCGCCTACAGTGGAAACTTAGTGGTCCAAACTTCACAGGTCAAGGGTAAATGTATTACAAGTCGCAGCCTGTGCTCTGATACCATAATTGTAACACCCCAACCCGACAAGGGCAAAGGTATCACAAATACGGATTCTTATCAGAACAAACACAAGCATAAGACATAGATAATACAATAGGATTCCAAGGTTTACAATGAAAATTCTGAAATTACAAGGCTATAAAAGAAGATACAAAATTTCTAAGTCTGAAATAAGAATCTCTTCTAGCAATCTCAACTCCAGAATAGCTAACAGGGTCTTCTAAGTCCAAGGTTTTCTCTATAAATAACTCAGCTTCCAACTAAAACCTGCCGCGGGAAAAGAAACGCGGCTGAGCTTAAAAAGCCCAGTGAACAGATATAACGGTAACAAATAGTAATAATGGAATAGGGAAATGAAAGAAACCGTACATGATATAACAATAGTTAGTAAAGAATATGAAAGTTATGCAGAGATATCAGAAAGTAAGGAACAGTACAATGGATAATGATGAAGGTAGACAGAAATCCCATCCCAAGCCCAAAACATAGCAAGTCCAGTATCATGTTATAGGGTATCAGTAATGAAAGGTAAAGGTCATAAGTCTATAAGGTGCAGGAAAACAGAAATCCTCTACGAGCCCAGAAACAGAAATCAGTAATCAGTATCATAACACCATGCAGAGAGAAGTCCTCTCACTAATCCCAGAAATCAGATAATGGAGTAGCTAGCTCCCAGAGTGTGAAAGACGTGTATCGCACACACCATCAGTCACCAGATATATATAACAGATAAACAGATACAGATAACAGAAACAGATCAGATCTAGGATGCATCCATGCGCCCCAGGTGGCCAGAGTCTACCAATACACACCAAATCAGATAAAGTCAGGGACGGGACAGGTCATCACTCTCCTGCCCTAGAGTCATGCCATCGGTGCATCAATGACATGGACATGAAACCCTCATGCCTAGTGAGTGGCTCGTAGTATCAAACTGTGGGTCAAGGTCAAGTATCATGTATCCAGTATTTAATTTAGTTTCAAAAGTCAATTTCCATTTCAGAATATCAGAGTTCATAATCAGAGGTTCATATCAGAGGTTCATACCATAAAGGTTCAATATCAGAAAGGTCATATATCAGAAATGTTTAATATCAGAAAGGTTCATAACAGAAAGGTCATGTATCAGAAAGGTTCAGTATCAAAAGATTCAGTACTATAAAGGTCATGTCAAAGGTTCATAATATCATGAAAGAAAACAAACAAGGTTCACAGAATCGAAGAACATGGCAGTGAATCAGAAATCAGAAATGAGGCGAAGGCACCTTACTAAAGAAGGGCAGAATATCTGTACCTTATTACGGATGCAAATACGAATCACAGAAATAGAAGCACAGAACAGATCAAGGTCTCCCTTCTTCACACCTAAGGAATAGAAGACGGATTACAAAGGGTTCTAACTCAGATTACTATTTAGTTTACTTCTCCATCTTAAGTACTTTCCATTTTTAGTAACTTTCTATTTTTAGCAGGTTTCTTCATTTAGAAAGTTCCCATCTTTAGTAATATTGAGTACATGATATTATTAAATCATGGAAATAAGATATATTTTATCAGATTTACACATTTAGTCCTCATGGTTTCATAATTTACACTTTACACCCTTATATTACATAAGTTATACTTTAAACCTTATGGTATTTATAATTACACATTAAACCCTTAATTTCCTAATTTTACACAATGAACACTTATTTCAACATGTTATACGAACACACCCTTAAATATTCACAATTTACACATCAAGTCCCTCGAGTTATCAAAGTTACATATTTAACCCTTTAATTATTAATAATTACATATTAAGACATTAAATTACCAAAATTGCACATAACCCCCTGAATATAATTTATTACTCAAATCAACCCTAAGTTTCCAGAATTTACATAATTAGTCCCTCTATTTTAATTATTTACTAAATCAAATTTAACTTTAATTAATTAACAAATTAAACCCTTTAAATATAAAATTTACACAAGAGACCCTCCTATTTCATTTTATACGATTTACACATGTTCCAAGTAATTTTCTAAAAATAACCCACAAGTTTTATAATTTACAAAACACCCCCTTATACTTTAAAGACAAATCGTATATCACTTTTATTTACAAAACCCTAACCCTAAAAATACAAATCCTTACCCAATCATTATATCATCATTTAATTCTCATTAAATAACCAAAAACAAGCCCTAATTCCCAAACCCTAAATCGATCTCCATTATTTTATTTTCTTCCTTATTTTTCTTTAAATCCGCATAAACAAATAATTCAAAAATAAATCTTTTGGCCTTAACAATTCGAAGTAACATTTTTCTTAGGTTAATATGATCATATAGAGTCCAAATAAAATAGATTTCAAGCCTCCAAAATCCGGATATAATTATTTAGGGTTTTATGCACGTTTTTAGGGTTTAATTCACAAATAATATATAGAGCATGCATGGATCGAATTGAGAATTTTATATGATGTCTATAGGATGTAAAGAGCACGAGAAAAAATACCAAACCAAGATCTTAACGTGCGGATTGGGCTATACGAATTTGGTTCCACGCATATAGAAAATTCGAACAATAAATCCTCACGACTCCAAAAGCTATTCCACGACCTTGCCATTATTTTTCACAAAGTATATTCGACATAAGGATCATAAGAAAAATGATGAACAAATTTTATAAGGCTCGTACAAATTATTTGGAATAATACCTCAAGAATTGACAATAATTTCTCCACAAGCGAATCGTGCAAGACACGACCCCAAAACTATTTTTCACAGATCATATATGATGTGAAGGACATGAGAAAAATAACAAAATAATTTTAGAATGATCGAATAGATCAAATCGAATTATGGTTACTTTTCATGCGCGATATGAAAAATTGAGTCACGATCGAATCAGGCAACACCCAGCTCCAAACATATTTTTCTAGGCTTCTAATGATGCTAAAGAACACAGGAAAAATCGCCTTGATGCTCCAAAAATTCGTATGGGATGTGGATGAATTTTATGTGTGTTTTAGGGTTATGCGATTTCTTTTAGAGGAAGAAAATGATAAGATTGACTAAATAAATGATTTGGCCGATTTAGGAGGGGGGAGATGGCATAAAACTCGGCAATCACAAGACCAAATCAATCTTGAGTGATTTGATTTCCATTTTCCATATTTATCATGACTTTTAAATAATTAAAAGATTTAATTTGTATTTATAAACTAAAATTCGGCCTAATGAATTTTAAGGTGCCAAGGTAACATTTTTAATGTGCCATAATATTATTTAGATGCCTTAGTATTATTTTGTTTCATAGGTTATTTGTTTACAAAGATTTGGGACCAATTCGGTGCTTCAAGGATTGTTAAATCAAAATTTTAGATTGTAAGGGCATTTTGGTCTTTTTACATGTTTTAGAATTTTCAGGTTTTACATATAACATACAAGACATGTGGATGAGTACATAACATAGCATACATGATCGAACCAACTGCCGAAGCATTGGGATGCCCTCTCATGTAGCTTATCTCGGGTTCTTTATCCAGGTATTTCTTTTTGGATAATACAACCCCCTTGGGCATCGGGACATACCCCTTGTTGGAATCACTCATTTTGAACTAATTCACAACTTTGTCCACATGTGTACCCTGTCTCCATTTTTAGTTCTTAAAAATAGTGTTCATGTATATCTTGAATAATCATAAACTATTACCAATGTGTAGAAGTTGCCTCCATAACTTTGAATAGATGATGGACCAAAAAATCCATATGCAATCATATTTTTTGAAGCTAATTTTTGGATTAACTGCATATTAGCATGTCCTAATCTCCTATCCAAAGAGTTGAGTTATCTACTATGAATGCAAGACAAATTTTATGTTTGGGAGTATCGCCCAATTTTCATGTATAAAGACCATTTCTCTTATGTCATTTGGCTAGTATTTTACCCATTTTTAATATACTGCCATATAACTTAGTAATTGTTACACTACAATTATCATCATATAATTCGCCTTCACTAATCAAGTTAAATGCTAAATTATTAGCATGCTCTATATTAGTAATTTTAAGAGAGTCATGAGAAACGTTAACTCTACTGATGACCTTTCCTTTTAGGTTACTCCCAAATATAACGTGTCCACCATCATACTCCTTATATGAAGAAAAAAAAATCTTTTATCACCGGTCATGCGCTTAGTGAAACCACTATCTACAATCCAATCGTTCGGTTGAAAATCACATTTGAGACATACCTATAAAACAAACAAACAAAAAAAATAAAAAATAAATAAAAAAAATCAAAAACTTGGTCCCTATTGATTTATGGGTCCATTGTTGTTATCGGGGAACATTCCTAAGTTGACATTCTAGGATCTTGAAGCAAAACCTTAAAAACATTGACCAATGGATAGATTGAAAATTGTTTTCTTTTTGAAATCTTGGTCCAAAGATTTTTTGGTTGCTCGTTCTAAAAAATCTTTGGTTTATGAAGAGGTTGTCTCTCCTTTGGAATAAGTTATAGTTTTGGTGAAATGATGATCTTTGGTTGTTGTAGGAACTTTTCTCTTTTGGAATGATGATCGGTTGTCTAAGTGAGGTTTGTTTGATTTTTGAAATGAAGGCTTTTGCTTGAAAGAAATTGAAGGTTTCACTTTAGGTGTTGATCGGAATGGTTTTGTGTTGGATTTAACCTTTGATATCCGAGCCCAATTCTAACCGGTTTGTAAATTTGTTTCACAGTTTTATCACTTTCAACAGTTGTATATGTACCATAGCTATTTGTGAATCGAGTTTGTGAAATTTTGGGTTTAGAATGAGTGTTTTTCAAAATCTCAAAATCATTACAGCTTCTGGTGCATGATTCCAGCGTGCTGGAGCCAGACGTTTTCTGTTTTTCATTTTTGCTTTCTTTCACAAATGAGATAGGTTTGGATAAATCTTTTGGAGCCATTTTCTGATAATTTGAAAAACCAATACCTTGCGTATCTTGGGGTAATTTTTTATGACTCAACATATCAACCAAAATGACACTAATCTTTTTAAACTTTGGAAAACTTAAGGCTTTATCTTGACATTTGGATAAATTGTCTTTCAAAGAGTTAACTTCAAATGTTATTTTTCACAACTTGAACAAGGTTCAGTGACCTCTTTGGTTTTGCCAACTTTTTTTGCCTCATTGTAACACCCTAAGTTTTAAAGATTAGTCAAAATAATATTAAATTGATTTTAGAATATTAGAAAAGTCTTTCTGTTAGTTTTTTTAATAGAAATAAGGACCTACAGTGCAAATAGTTTAATGAAAAGGACTAACATTGCAAAAAACTTAATGACATGGACTAACAGTGCAAAAACACTCTTGGAACAGAAATTACCTTTGTACCCTTGTGAGTTATAAGCCTTATCAATCGAGAACTACATAATCACACGTGTGTATGTGATTTGGGACGTGGCATGGTTAAGTTTTGGAGGTAAATAAGTAAACCAATTTCAAAGCTCAAAAACTATTTTACATGTGGGTTTCAAGGTTGTGTTGGTGATTTGGTGTGTTCCTCATAAGTATTCAAGGTTTAGGAATAATCCCCATCAAAACTTAGTGTGATATTATGCCTTAATTCATGATTATGTTGATTGGGGGTTTTGTTAAATTGAGGTTTTATGTAAACCCTAGATTTAATTCATCATTTGACATGATGTTGGAAGAATATTATGAAAGAATCATGTTTAAACCATGTGTTAGGATCATGGTTTGATGATTAGTATAAATCATGTTAAGTTTATGTTAGAATTAGGGGTGTTTGGCACAAGGCCGTAGAAATCGCATATATCCATGTTAGGTAAGTTGATGAAGCAAGTTCATGAATTATATGATTAGTATAAATCAATGTTGCAAAAATCGGCCGTGGCGGCCGATTAATCGCCGATATATCGGTAATCGGCCGCCGACCTTGTCGAATTATGAAAATCGGACAAAAAATCATTTTGGGGAAAAAAAATGGCCAAAAATCGGCCGTATCGGCCAGAAATAGGCCATATCAGCCGATTAATCGGCCGTATCGGCTAGGTTAAAAAAATTAAAAATTTAGGCATTCTACTTAATTTGGGGATCGTTTATTTCACTTATAACACACAATGAGCATCATAATAAGAATTGGAGTCTTTTATTGAGGTTTGAAAACATAGTAGGCTTGGAATCAGTTACGATATTTAGTTTGGTCTCCAGAAATACCCAAAACATGCAAAAAATGCAAATCCGATTAATCACCAATTAATCCCGCCTTGGCCGATTAATCGCTGCAGGGTGGTCGACCGCCACGCTACCGATTCACGATTTTTGCAACATTGGTATAAATTATAAAAGTGCTAGTATGTTGTTTTTGTTGTTGTTGTTGCGTTTAGGTGCTCGCGAGAAGCACGTGGAAGCCTAGACCGATAATAAAGGTGAGTAACGGATTTAGCTTCATGTTTTATAGTTAAACATGATTATAGTATGTTTATATATAGATCCAAGTATGCACATATGATGTGCCTTTACTTATATAGAGCGCTTTAGATAAGCAAAAGAGGAAATTCCACTTATAGCTTCTAAATAAGGACGACCCGTGCTTTATGCACTTATGATATGGGATTGATTAGAAATAGCTCGTATAAGCATGTAATACCGGGATTGCATCCGTACAAGAGAGTGGTAAATGCCACATATAACTACTCGCCGCCTAGGAATTCCATATATGTTAATGTGACAATTAGATATCGTCTAACTAGTATAACATGGTTAGATATCACGACATGATATGACATGATTAGATATCGTCTAGCTAGTAGTTTTAAAGGAGTGTTTGGCACAACTCCGAAAACATGTTTCCACTCATGCACATGACTTGTAAAAGTGCAGATATGTTAATTAAAGTATATTTAGCAGCTATGCAAAATTTCAAGTCATTTCGTTAAGATCAAGTATGATTTCTAGAAATTGGTTTTGTGCAGAAAGTGTGCAAGCCTGACCTGTAGTGGATACGACGTATCCCAAATGGAGATACGTCGTATTGGTGGATACGGGGTATCGACTCAGATTTTGTTTTTAAGTTCATTTATGTTTGGGTGTTTCACTCAAGCTTAAGCTCTTAAACTTTGTTAATAAGTTTAACTCTTTCTTTTTCCAAACAACATTTTTCTCTAGCTAATGCTTTAATTTCTTTAACATAATCTTTTTTTATTTCAATATTATCATTATGTAAATCACTAGCATTTAAACTTTTATTAGAATGAGAAGGGTTTAAATTTACCTCTTGAGATCCGAGTGCCATGAGACATGATTCGTTCATTTCTTCATGGTCACCTTCTTCAATATCGCTCCACATACTTTCGAAAAGCACATTTTTATCCATTGCAAAGAGTAATCAATAATATTTGTATTGTCCATCGATCTACAATAGTTCTCTTGAGCCATGGATCTTACTAAACTTTTTACAAAAATTAGTTTAGGACTTTAATATTTTGAAAAGAAGTTTTCGACTTAAAAAAAACTTTTGCTAAAACATTTTTGGGTTTGAAAACTTGAGTATCACGCTCTAATACCAATTTCGGAACCATAGAGAGGAGTGAATACGTTCTTTTAGAGTTTTTTTAAAATGTAAGTATATTAAGTGTCAAGATTGCATGCAAGTATGTAAACAATAAAGCAATATAAATCGTATGTGAATAGTTAAAGGAAGAGAGACAAACACAATGTTTTGACTGGTTCGGGATGAGGTGTTTAGATCATCCGTATGTCCAGTTCAAATCCGCGACACCTATACTATTCACTAGTACCAAATCCTTGTGGTGGATAAACCGTACACCTTATCTTTCACCGATCAACACCTAGACCCAAGCTGGTACCTGATGGAGTCCGCACCCGGAACCACTCACAAAGACCTCGCGAATTCTCACACCAATTACAAAGACTTCTACCAAATAATTACCAAACCCCAAGCTTGATCGCACCTGGTACATGACTATTTCACCCTTGTTTCTCTACATCCGAAGTAAGACTTTCACACTTGCTTCTCCACACCCGGAGTAAGATTTGACACTTAGTTACAAATTAAATGAAAATATTTAAGTATTTGTTACAATAAGAATACTAGACAAGAAGAAGATAGAGTAAGATAAAGAAGACTCGATCTACACAACACACAAAAGTGGATTAAGTTATCATGTGTTCTTCTCTTGCAAAGAAGTTTGTGAATAGATGATAGAAGATGTTAAGACACAAGAAGGATGAAAGAATTAGAGATAAATAAGAGAGAAATAAGATGGGAGAAATAGATGGCAGGAGGTGAAGTGTTAGTATGGCAAAAGGGTTCTATTTATTGTCAAGAAACCAAGACAACCCACGGCGCGCTACTCTGGTGTGCGATTCACTTTTAACCTTTCCAAGAGTATTTGAAAGCCCCAAGAATGGTTAGGTTAAACCAACTCATTAGCCATGGTTAATTGAGGTTCAAATAAGCCTTGGTTAGAGAAAAAAGAGGGAGGCAAGACATTAACCACTTGGAAGGAGGGAAAGGTGGTTAATTGATGGCAAAGTTGCATTGTGTAGAGGGGAATATGGACAAAGCGATGCAAATAAGATTCTTAGTTCAAATTTCAAATTCAAAAGTCAAATGTTATAGTCTTTATAAATTCCACAATTAACTTGTTAACTAATTACTTTGATGCAGCTAAGTTAAGTACTTTGTATATTTAGCAAACCATTAACCCACAAAAGGAAAATGCATTTAGCTAAGTACATAAAGTGAGCTTAACTTATTTGTTCAAAAAAGAGTAGACCCATTTGATAATTAGTTAAGTCATAAGTAAAGATTATTCTCATTTGTATATTTTCAGTTGATAATTTAATAAAAATATAAACCTTCAAGCGTTTAGCTTGTTTTATAAAATGTTTGAGTAGGCTTTTATAAAAGGCTTTGAGTTAGGTTTATAAAATGTTTTGAGTAGGGTAAGAGGCTTTGAGTTGGGTTTTATAAAAAAAGGTTTTAAGTTGGTTTATAAAATGGACTAGACATTTTGACAAGATCTCTCTAAGTTATAATTCACTTGCGATATTATCAAACATCTTAAATATCATGTACGAACCTTTATTAAAAGATCAAAATTTGTCAGGTAAGAGGAAAACCGACTTTGAAAAACCAAGGGCGTGAAGACAGAATCTGGCACGCTGGTCTTGGTGCACTAACGCGCGAGCCCACCATGCAGGATCCTGTTTTCGTGTGTTTTTTTTAGCTATTGCTAACGATTTTAAATTTCTTTTAGTATACATTTATCATCATTAAAACGTAAAGGAGATATATGTATAATATTTTCACCAACAAAATGTATTTTTTTCTAGATATGAGATGGTTCGGCTTGGCTCGATTTTTTTTCTAAAACTTAAAACTTGCCGAATATGTTAGTTTATTCTTTTTAGAAACTGTTTAGTTTTGGTTTATCTATGTTCAGCTTTTTGTTTTTTTTTGTTTTGATTTTACGGCTTGATGTTTGGGTTGAGATTGTAATGCATCATAAATAACCTTTTTAAGTTTAAAAAGTAAACAAACACGCAATAATTACAATAATAAACTAGTGACTATGCAAAAGACATATAAAAGAATTATTCATATGACCACAAAAAAATATTAGATTTTCGATTCGGTATTTTTTAGTTTGGGTTCTATGTTAAAACTAAATCAAAAAGTAAAGTTTGGTTTTTCAATCGCTTTCGGGTTTTTAGTTTTGGGTTCTCGGTTTTTTCGGTTTAAGTTCGGTTTTTCATTTTCTTTCTACCCTAGTTTTTCTTTTTCTTTTTAAGTTATAATATAATAGTAAATAATACACTGTTCATCTAAAAGATTTAAAAAGAGTCTTTACAAAAATAACAATGTGATTAACAAAAAGAGAACGACAATATAAAAAATCATTATAGATATAATTTTAACATTTTCATAATGATTCTTGTCACATTCATAAACATTTTATGTGTGTTCATCGGCTTTAAGGGTCATAACATGTGTCTTTCTTTTCTCCTTCTCAATTCAAAGCCATTTATCTCTTTTTCTTCTCCACTTTCACAACTTAATCAAATCTTTACCCAACTTTAGTTTAAAAAATATTCAAAATTACAAATTAGATTTTGATGTCTGTGCAATTTCCATCATATATTTCTTCAGTCGCTACAAATTATAACCTATTTCAAGAAATCGAATTTCATCATTATTGTGCTCTCATTCAATTTGAGGTAAAACGAGATTACTATAACAAATATTGGTCAACAAACCGTAAATTAACATTAACTCTTCATCTTTTTTATTTCGCTTTTTCTAATTTGTGTCATGGTGGTACACAATTAGAACCATTCAATGAACATAAGTTACCATGTTTAAATGTCTCTTGATATTAATAATTTCCTAATTTTCTTTCATTTACCATGTTTAATATAATTCTATACAAAAATTAGTATAATTTAAGAAACTATTATGTTCAATAAATACATATAAACATATGCCAATGTGGTCTTAGAAATTCCCTTTCTATTTTTCTAAATTTTTTCTCAAAAAAATTCAAAGTAATCATGTGTTCATGAAAACACCCATAAGATGTTCGATTATATGTCTCAATGAAATAATTTTGTGATTTTACTGTTTAAAAGGTGTTCATTCGAATAAAATATTTTAGTAATTTATAAAAGCTTCAATATTTGTTGAATAAAATAAAAACTATTATGAACACACTTTGAATTTGCAATTGTTCATCAATGAAATTCAGCAAAGAAGTTGTTTATCAAAATAAATGGAGGAAACAAAATTTTTCATCAAGTAAATATTTCATCAAAGAATATTTAACAAGGACATTGTTCATGAAAGATTGATAAGGAAACAAAATTGTGTAATTGCTCATTAAGTAATTGTTCATAAAAAAAAAAACAAAAATGTTATTCATCAAATAATACAAAAATGTGTGTTACGTTCCTTAATACAAAAAGTTCATCAGTTTCTTAATGTTCATTAACACGTGTTAATCGATACAAAACATTGACCAATATACTGCCATGATATTTAAAAATGAAGTTATTCATCAAAGAATGATGAGAAAACAAAATTGTTGATCAAGTAATTGTTCATCAAAATTACCGTCCTCTCTTTGGGTTAAAGTTCTTAAATCGATTCTTGGTGATGAAGCGGGTCTCGATTTAAAAGGCTTTCAAACAAATGGTTTATGGGCTCGCATTGTTGGTTCGATATATCATCTTCATTCAAGTGGTTACATTCCTCTAAGTTCTTTTCGTTTTAATGTTGGAGATGGCTCCTCGATTCGCTTTTGGAAAAATACGTGGCTGGGTAATTCCCCTCTTTGTGTTCGATATAGTCGGTTGTTTCATCTAGAAAAGAATCAAAATGTCCTAATTAGAGACCTTATCGTTAATGGCTCTTGGTCGTGGAATTGGCGTAGACCATTAAATGGGGGAAGAGCTCTAGCTAATCTCAACAACCTGCTGGTTGATATCACCTTGTTGAACATTGAAGATGGTAATGATGTTGTTGTTTTCTCACTATCCTCGGATGGCAATTTCACTGTGAGTATTGCTTATAAACATATCGACCATTGCATGCTTCCTATTTCTCTTCCTTGCACAAGGTGGTACAAGGTTCTTCCTCGGAAAGTTAACATTTTTATGTGGCGTTTGTTTCTTGATAATCTTCCTCATCGGTTCAATTTTTCCTCTCGTGGTTTGGACATCCCTTCGATCATGTGTACGAGCTGTAATGGGAACGTGGAGTCGAACTCTCATGTCTTTTTCTTGTGCACTACTGCAACAAACATTTGGAGGTTAATCAGAGCTTAGTGTGAGTTCACATTCCCGCTTTTTAGCTCCTGTGATGATTGGGATAATTGGTTTCTTTCTTGGCGAGCTTCAAAAGATGCGAGAGAACGTGGTTATGTCATCTTTGCTTCTACATGTTGGATTCTTTGGCGTTTTAGGAATAATGTCGTTTTCAATTCTCAAGTTATAAGAAAATGTGACTTGTTTGATAGCATTCGTCTTTTTTCCTTTTCTTGGTTAAAATTTAAAGGAAAAAATTGTATTAGTTGGACTGACTAGCTTAAATTGCCTTTTTAATTGCTAGCGTATTGCTAGTTCTCTTTTTATATATGCCGTCGTTCAAAAAAAAAAACAAAAACAAAAAACAAAATATGTGTTGTGTTCATTAATACAAAATGTTCATCAGAGTTTTTATGTTCATCAACATGTGTTCATCAATATACTGCCAGAATGTTTATCAATACAAATTGTTTATCGGTAGAAAATGTTAATCTATACAAAATGTTTAACAATATCTAAGTATTCATCAATACTCCTCTCAAACAAATGAGAAACTCATGTCAATATCTAATGACCTTTTAGATTTTTTAAGAGTGAACTACTTTTTATTTTATCCTCCTTCTTAGCTTTAAACGTATTAATTTTATCATGGAATGTTTTAAGCCATGGAACATGTCGTTAGCAAAATATCTCGCTATATTCCTTTTTTCTGTATCACATAAATGTGTAAAACACAAACCACATTTACTTCGTTTTTCTTTTGGTGAGTAAAATTTAATATTTAGTCAAAGATAAGAACGAATGTGGTCTGTCAAATGACAAAAAGGAAACCAAATAAGCATGTGCCCAATTATACTTCGAACTTACACGCATCGGACAGTCAAAGGGGCTCGACCCGGTTTACAGATCGATTTCACGTGATATGTCTATATATATATATATATATATAATACACTAGACTTCAAAGCCCGCCCGATGGGGGGGCATGACTTGTAATTATAATTGTGATGGTGTTAGTTAACGTAAAATTATTTTTAAGGACGCCGATTTCATGACCGTGAAAAAAAGCATACCACAGATGGAAAAAAACAAACTTAAACCGAGTACAAAAACCATAGAATGAAATGCTTCACCTGATACAAAAAACTCGCCTGACCCGTGCCTTTTAACTTCAGTGGCCCATCTTAAAGTGACCCATCTGACCCGTGTTTTTCCAGCTCTATGGGCGGGCATGACTTGTAATTATAATTGTGATGGTGTTAGTTACGTAAAATTATTTTTAAGGACGCCGATTTCATGGCCGTGAAAAAAAGCATACCACAGATGGCAAAAAACAAACTTAAACCAAGTACAAAAACCATAGAATGAAATGCTTCACCTAATACAAAAAACTCGTCTGACCCGTGCCTTTTAACTTCGGTGGCCCATCTTAAAGCGACCCGTCTGACCCGTGTTTTTTTAGTGGGATGACCGGAGCCTCTATTCAAAACAAATAAAAATCACTTTGACGACATGAATGAATATAAAAAATAGTATGAAGTGAATTTTTTAAAGAAAGGGAAAACTTGGTAAGATAATGTTTGCTTTTTAAATAGGCATACAATGTGATCATTAGATTTTGGCTCTGCTTATTGTCCTATACTGAGTTGCATAGGAAACACTACAACTCGTGGTAAGTGCTAACACGGTCCCTTGTCATCTTAGTCATCCACCATCTTTCCTCACTGTCATTCACATGTGTAAGATGACCATATTAGTTTTGTGAAATGGATCCTTGGTGACAAAAATAACAACTTTACTAATAGGTACAAAGAATGTGGAGCATAGGTTAATAAATGACTCATTTTTACCCAACCTCCAACTCTCGCCAATCATATCAGTTAGTTAACTTGTAATTATTATTTCAATGTATTACTTTACGAATAGCAAGATATATATTTGTCTGTTGATGTTTTCTTATTATTATTGAGAAAACCCAATTTCAAACAATGAAGCTAATAACATTTGCCTCATTTTTATTATATGGGAAAATAAATTATTATACCATGTCATTGAGCAATAAGCATAACTCCAGAAGAAATATCTTTCATTTGTTTCTCTCGAGAGTTACAAATTTTCACTTTAAAACAATTACAACATCAACCTACATCTATCACACAGTAATAGGGATTTATATGGAGAGTTGAATCAACTTATAAAATCAGAAGTTCATCACAATGTATATTAATCACTATAATTATCTATTGTACAAAATTCAAAAACCATATAAAATTAACTTTAAAGGGGTGTTTAGATTTCTTACTCGATAGTGCTTATCTAATTAAAATATAGCTATTTATTTCTATTTATGCGTTTTTGAACAGCTACTTGCACAGCTGCCAGCCTTGCTATAGGGACCCTCCAACAACAACTGAAAAAATAAGAAAGAGCAATTCAGAAAAACCAAAAAACCATTTGTATCCAGTGTCTTTCATCCAGTGGCGGCTCCTCATGTTCTCTCTTCTTCCACACCATTTGTATCTGACCTTTATTGCCCTATATTGTATGACCATAACTAACACCCTACAACACATCTTGTCACCTTGTCTTATGAACTATTTCTTCTCCGATAGATGCATACACACCCTGAACAGTCCAACAAATTTTAGGTCGTCATAGTAAGTATCCTCTTTGGTTCTTTCTTGTAGTGTCTCAACCTTTTGCATTGTTAGTTCTTTTTCATGGTCATATGACATTTATCTTGACCTTTCCCATACTATTAACATAAGAATACACTGGGAACATACTTGTAACCTTGCCCTCCTTATCTTCCTTGCATTGTGCAAGTGCGACGCATAGAGGTTTGCTACCAACCATCTTCCCATTCATCTCAAATACCTATGACAACAGAAAAGAAGTTAGCGTTTTATACTTCAGAATTAAAAAAACAGATAAAAAATGAGAATGATTAAAAATATTTTATTGAGCTCATAAGCATAAGTTTTAAATGCAACTGCAATCAAATTAACTCTCAAGTTCGAATCCAATACGGCAATGCCAAATGGGAACGTTACTTAAATCGATTTTTTTCTAAAAATGACATCAAAAAGTAACAAATAAGCACAAAACCTATCGAGTGCTGGAAAAAAAGATAAGTAACAACATCAATTAATAATGCTTCAAATGCGAAAAAAAAGAAGGCCATGTGACAAGTCTGTGCAAACCAACGTATTATAATGTAATGGCAATGGTACAAACAACCAAAAAAGAGCGTGATACCAATAGGTGGTTGAGGCTAATGTGAGCATAATTCGAAAAGCGTGCTAATCACTATGTTGTGCGGAGCTGACAATAAAAATATAGCGCTGAAAACAGGTCAAACAATTGAAAGTACTAAAAATGGTTCTTACCTCCTGTTGCGCGTCCAATTTTTTTTCCTTCGAGTTTCTTGATGAAATCTTGAACCTTCCTCTTGAAAATGCAATCTACTATGATCCAAATAAACACTCGAGTTACTATAGAAAACTTGTTCGGTAACCTGCGAAAGGAACATTAAGTGCCATCAAAAGTTAGGCATGGTTAACACATAATTTGTTACTAACCCAAAGGATAAACACAACTAAAAAAATACCTGGCTCGCCAACAAAAAACAGTCGGTAAACAACATTCTCTAAGGACTGTAACAACAATAGTAGGTGATGGCATGGACCAATGAACAGATGGGAAGCTGGTTACATAAGGTTGCCGCAACACCCTATTCTCAAGCAACTTATCCACGTTAAAAACATCACACCTGACATTCCCGAACATTGATAAGTTGCTTGAGAATAGGCAGAATTATGCTTGACTCCTTCAGATGGTGCCACATTTACACAATGCGCATCCCGTCAAGCATGCAGCCAATGTAGCCTCGCTGGAAACAGCTAGTCTTGCCCTAAATTCTTGCAACCTTGAAACCTGTAAAAAGATTTAAATCACTTATGATAATACAATAGTTTGTGGTTGGCATCCAATCCTTTGCGAATTTTTGGAGAAAAACATGTACACACATTAGTCATCATCAAGATTTTGTTTGTAAATATAATAGTTACTTCGACGATCTTAATCTTCCTAATTTATCCTAAATGCTCAAAATTGAAATACCGTATCATATTGAGTTTACAACTAAATCATTTACAACCCTGATTCAGAATAAATTTATCAAATTTGGTGCACTGAACTACATTTATCTTTCTATACCAAACTTTTAAACAAACATTACCAATCAATAAAAACCATAGTAACAAAAACACAAAAGTCGCAAACTGTTACCTGATTCGAGATTTTGGGTTGCAAGAATGAGACCGGCAGGACCATTAGAGACCTCATCCTGCATAAATGAAGCACACCCATTGTAAGAATCATGTGTCTTATTTATACTATTATGAACTGGCGACTCAACTCCCACCGAATTCGCCAACGGGATCTTACTCCACATATAAGCACCTCTTACTAACTTAAAACCAACTGGAAACCCCATTTTATCAGCAGCTTTCTTAGTCTCATAGTCTTTCACCCAAGAAAAAAAAAGGCTTTTCGCCTTTGCTGTACATCACAGCAGCCGAATACGCGAAGTAGTCAATACCAAGCTGAATAGAAGTGTGTTCTGCATCGATAATGGTTTGCATCTTTTTACACGTTTGAGGAAATAGATAAATGAGACATATTAAACCTAAAAACAGGTTTCATGAATTTTATCGTCTCCGGGATGTGCTCCTGTTGTGTCTTCATATGGGGAAAAGGTGTGGAACCCATGACGCCTTTTTAAGATGTGTTTTATATTCACTTGAGTATCCTGCAAATATCAAAAAATAAAGATGTGAAATGAGCTTTGAATTAGAAAAAGAATTGATCTTAATGGATGTGAAACACATAACGTATACGTTCAGCAATATCTAGAAATTTTACAATTGAGGTCGGGAGAGGTTTCATAGATTGATAGTAATGCATAACCGTATCGTAACAAATACCTTCACACGAATCATGTGTGGTGGCACAGGATCTTCGAAATGTGGCACTTTCTCAGCTTCGGATTTAAGTTTATCTTGAGGCAGCTTCGCGGCTCTGGAATATCTGAAGTAGCAAAAACACATGGGTTTCACTCCACGTATGTGACAGGCTCCATGGGCTGCACCCTCCCACGACTTGCATTGATCGTTACAGTGTCTTGTATTTCCACAATTTCCAAAACATCTCTTGCTCGCTTTCTCACATAATTCTCCCTTCATGGCCGCAATTTCTGTAGACATTATACAAAATGAAATCTTTTAAAACAAACCTAATTAAATGCGATATATAAGTGGTGACATGCAATTTTTGTAAAGAAAAATGATTGACATGGAGTGCACTCTTTCTCTCTTCTCATATACCTTCGATAACAGGAGCATACACAGTGTGGATTGCTTAACAGCAAATACACACTAAGCCAATGAAACAAATAAAACTACAAAATTATTTATTATACATTTAACCCTTTCTTTTGTGTTCTGAGAAAGCTCTAAGCAAACAACCACGTCTTTGATATTCCAGTAGCACACATACGACAATCAGCGTAATATAAAGTAAGTATCTGTTTGTAGAAAAAGTATCTTACCGTCACCCACCCAACCAACCCAGCCAGTTTTGAGCTATTACATGACCAGCCCAAGTTTCCACCTGTACCTTTTTGCATAAGACCATACAGATTGACTCATTGTTGATCTTGTGTTACAATATGCAGTTAGGAAACTGACCTACTTGATCAGGTTACCTACTGATGAGCACCGGGTTAAAGTTGAGCTCAGTCGGATAGCAAAATCTGCAGTGGAATCTGTTGCGACCCTGAAAAGTAACACCACCATAGTTCTTTCAGATTCATAAATGGGAGTTTTAGCTCTTCTTATTAAGTTCTTGATTTTAGAAATGATGCCTATTAGCTATGTACATATAAACCAACTGAGGTATAAACATTTTAGATGCTATTCTTGTTACTAATGCTGGTTCTTACAACATTATTAGAATTTTCTATGTTTTATCCCTAAAATGGCAGGGTAGGTTAAAATGAAACTAAAAGCTATCATACATTGGCAAAATCTAATTGTAAACAGAAATAAGGTGATGTTTTTAACAAACCTAACTTTCGGTGGGATGAATATTTCTACTCACATAAGTCGATTATCTGTTTGAGGGAGCAAATGGGAGAATGTTCCTCTACCTACTGTAGTGGCCTAGTGGGTGCTATGCTATAATGAAGGATTAACCTGTGTCGGGTATAGTATCGATTTCATCTTGTTCTCTTTGTAGCTCTCTAGCATAATGATCAACCTCACTTTTTGCAGCTAAATACCAAATCATTAAAATCCCATTCTGTAAACATATCTAAGAGAACATAACAGGAAGATGTATGGGTTGGGTAATGGGGCAAATTTGGTTCAGGTTGACACAAGTTTTTCTATGATACAACTTCATGTTGAAGCACGGGCGGGTGGAACCAGGTTGATCCACAAACACATTTTGTTGTCTAATGTTTTTGATATTTCTTGTAAATAATTACTGTATAAAGAATAAAAAGCAATTTAGTCACATCAATAATCAAAAACTTTGAATCAAATCAATTTAGGATGTAATATGCAGTAAAAATAGTCTTTGTGCCACCTCCAACCCATTCAAGAGTTAAGTTGTAAATTTTAATCTGTATCATTTGACCTGTTTGGGATAAAGCACAAGCCATATTGACCCATTTATGAGCAAACGATCATAAAAGATTCTTAAATTTGACTGTAGCACTGTCGCACATTTGATTTAGATTATTCTGTTTTTAGTAAATAGTGGAAGAAGCTTACTGAGTAACATCCATTTAAAGGACAACGACCAGCAGGTTTCGATCATGGTGAGTCATGTTGGTTTTATCACAATAATTATCTGTGTCACACTGTTCTTGGTCCTCAAACATCCTTTGGCACTCCTCTTTCCTATACATAGCAATAAATGACACTTGAAACAAAAGAAATAACAAAAACATATGATATAATAGCAGATACTTCTAACTTCTAAACATAGGAACTAAAATTGATCTTACCCAGCAAGAACTAATTGCAATCACCACTGGTTTCTCTGCATTAGTATATTCATCCATAATATATGTTCAATGTTGTGTTTTAATATAAAAATAAAACTCACCTGCAGTTGTTAGGGTTTGCTTGTGGTGGCAGGTGGTGATTTTGAGGTGTGATGAATTGACATTAGGGTTTAAGGGATATAGGGTTGGTGAAGATTGATGTTTCAAGAATATAGGTTCGGTGATTTTGAGGTGTGATGAATTGACATTAGGCTTTATCATTTTTGATTTGCAAACTGTAAAACAAATGCTGTGTTGATCCAGTGGTTGAGATGTTGTGTTAGTCTTTGAAACAACCCTAATTCGAACCCTATTTCTATCAGTTTTTAAAACATTAATATGATTTTCATAGCTTAAATACTTGCTTACGTGGACACAATGCGATGATGTGGCATTAAAATGATTACATGGCATTGAGGTGGCATTATGTGGCATTATCTACGTGTAACGCCTCCTGTTATATATATATATATATATATATATATATATATATATATATATATATATATATATATATATATATATATATATATATATATATATATATATATATATATATATATATATCTGTTGACGCAAAAATCTGCAGATCACTCGGAACTGAGGTTAGATCTTTCGGACGAGGTCTTATCGAGGTTCCGAAGCACCTACACACAAGAAGCACGCGCGTTAGACTCGCCCCGGGTGTTATCCCAAGACCAGGCTCCGGCGTGAGAGTAAGTATGGGATAGTCCGAAAGGTTAGATAATTGATGAGAGTAAATGAGAGCGGTAAAAGTTAGTTGAGAGTAGTAAATGAGCTGGGTATTTATACTACCCAGCTTTGATACCTGTAATGGCGGCGCCGGATTTTCTGGAAACATGTCGCAGACACGATCCCGTAAATCCTGGGGTGGCGGAGGTTAGGCTGCTGTTGCCATCTGTCCAAAGGGTAACGCCACATGTCCTATTGCTAAAGGTTGCACTGGACGAAGAGGCTATGTGCTCCCCGACCTTTCTTCCGAAGGGCGCCATATCGTTCGGACGTCCGGACAAGATAGGTCGTCCGGACACATACGCCAACATGTCCCCCCCAGTATCATAGTATCGGTTATGCTGATGGTGTGATACTTTGTGAAAATCTCGGAATCCACTTTAATATTTCCGGAGGGCTTAGTCCGTTAGGTTTAGGTATATTGGAAGTTATGCACAACCCACCAAAAATCATTATTGCTTCATTTTAAGGATCGCCGTCATCTTTACCGTAGCCCTAGGATTTGGACACATGTATACGTATCCATCGTGTGGATGAGAGAGCGCCACGTTGACATCTCACACGGTGCGACGTTTCACGCTCCTCCTTTTTGCCTATAAATAGCGTCATTTGTGTTGTTTTTTCCACTGTAATTCTCTGCTTTCTCTGACACACTTTCCGTAGTGTTTTTCCAAGCGAGTTTTCCCAATAGACCCGAGCGATTTCTGCGTAGTCATTCTTCCTAAGAGGTACGCTTCGCCTTACCCCTATTTTTGTATTTTGGCTGTTCGGCTATATCCTTTCTTGCCTCGGTTAAGCTATGTCGAATTCACCCGCTACGGTTCATGAGGAGGATGCCATGGGAGCCGGGGAATTTTTACCTATGTTTGACATTTAAAAGTATACGTTCCATATGGACGAAGGGGCGGCGACCTTGGTGACGATGAAGTTCGGTATACCGAAGGACCTACATCCGAGGCCACCTCCGGAGGATATGACCATGGATGAACTGCCGGATGATGCAATAGGCTTATATCTGGAGTACTTTTATGAAGGAGGTCTTAGCGTGCGCTTTTTCACTTTTTTGTTAGATGTAATTAAGTATTATAAGGTCCATATTTCCCAACTAGTTCCGCTAGGTCTACACCGTGCCACTCTTTTTGAAGTGTATAGCCGGATTCTGCACATCACCCCTACCACTTCTCTCTTCCGGGTGTTCTATAAACTGAGTAAACAAGGCCATTGGTTTTCTTTTGAGAAGAGAGGTGGTAGGGATAGGAGAGTCTGTTTCAGGGAGATCTTGACTTGCCTTAAGGGCAGGAAGCACAACTTTTTTCTGATAGATAGGAGGGCCATCCCTTTTGCAATGCCTTGGAGGCACCACGATTCTGACATCTCGGACTTTCCGAAGGGGGAGTTTAATGTTGAAGATGCCGACTGTTTTTCTGAGAATGTGATTGACCTTATTCAAATTCCTCCGGGATTCCTTTATGCCGTTGGATTGACTTCTCATTGGGAGCATCTCGGGTATCGGGCAGCGCTTAAAGATGCCGAGGGAAGGGGTATAGCCTAGCCTTTGCTTTGATTTTCTTACACGATGTGTATATGTATGCTTGCTTCCGACTGACTTGTATTTTTGATTTGTTTGCTTGCAGCTTTAACAATGTCTGACTATCTGATCAAACCCAAGTTCCGAAAGGGGGCCACTATGACCAAGGGAGATAAATACCGGGAGGGTTAGTCTCACGAACTGCATGTGACCACGCCGGCCCCATCGAATGTTGATATCCCTGAAAAGACTTCCGAGTTGAAAAAGGTTGAGGTGGCGGACGAGAGAGTGTTGGAGGCTAAGCATAAATAGCAGGAACAAGCTGCCGCCTGGTTGGCTCTTAAGTCCCAGCAGGGAGGGACGGGGGCTAGCAAGTCAACCAAAGTCCCAGTTAAGCGTGCCGCTGTGGAAGGAGGTTCCGACCGTTCGTCCAAGCGAGGTAAATCAATGGGTGATGTTCCCATAGTGGACTTGGACTCTTCGGAGCATATTCCCGCTCCTGCCCCTATTCGTTCACTGCATCCGGGCAAAGTAAGAAAACAGCCGGAGGTTGAAGCGGGTGGTAGCCATCAGTTTGGAGTTGCCGATGCTGGTAAGTCATTCGGATGCGTTTTGTTGATGCAAATAATGTTCTAAAAATGTTATTTCTATCTTTCGATAACTTCACGTTTTGAGGATGACAAAATGTGAAATCACGTTACGTTAAAATTAACGTAAACAAGTTTTTAATCGGAAGATCCCGTTTCTACACAAATCACTCTAGAACAAAGTTACAACTTAACTAATGATCAAAGAAGTGAATTTGAGTTTTACACTTCACATTTTTATGTGACAAAACATTTTCTTCAAAAATATACTTTACAAATTATTTTTGAATAATTAAGAAATGTTTTAATGGAAAAATATGTTTAAAATACATAACAGCTATTTTTCCCCCAAAATCAGCTCCAAACTTCCCCAAATAAGTTTTCACCAGAAAAGACAAAAAATTGAGCGTCTTTGTCTGACACGGCTCCACGGTTCCACTAAATTTAGTGGAGCCGTGGGTGATTTAGTGGAGCCGTCCCCCTATAACGGCCAGATTTTTTCTGCCTATAAATACCAGCCCACTTCACAGATTTTCTTCACCCTTTCTCACACAGAAACTTCTGAGTTTAAATCTCTCACACCATTTTCTTTTCTTGATCATTTAGTTTAGTTTTTCTTTTGTTCAAGAGTGATCCAATCATCCAACATAGAGATCCTCTTCATTCCTCTTCAATAGCAAGAGAAGAACACAAAGTATCCAAGTTGGTACAAGGTGTTGTCATTCCTCTTCAAGTGCAAGAGAAGAACTCAAGGTATCCAAGAAGATACAAGAGTTGTAGTAGTTGTTAGGTTTCTTGTAACATTTGTTACATCCTTGTTGTATCATAGCATACATCAAGATTATTTTTCTTTTGTGAGAGTGTGAGTGAAGATCATTGTGATCTTATAGAGATAGTGAATATCTCTTGAAGCCATTGGGCTTGTGTGATTGATCAAGAAGATCAAGGGTCAATAGGATAGTGTTAGTCAAGTGAGTGTTGATCATTGTGATCGTGTCGAGATCTTGGAGATCTCTTGAAGCCATTGGGCTTGAGTGATTGATCGTGTGGATTGTGGTAGATTGGTGCTAGCTAAGATTAGCACTCGACATCTAGCTTAGTTTCAGAAAACAAGTTAAGCGACGTGTACGGTTTTCTCCGCCTTAAGGAAGGTTGTTGACATAGTGCTTGAAACTCTCGAGTGTGGTACTCGGGGAGTGGAGTAGGGCGAAGAAGAGCTTTGTAGCCGAACCACTATAAATCCTTTTGTCCCGGTTTGATCTTTCCATCTCTACTCTTTACTTTCATTACTTATTATTAGTTAGCTTAGAGTGTAGTTCATATTGGTGTTGTTTGATTGCACATAAGAATCGAATCAAAGGTTTCCAATAGCAAAGTTTTTAAGAAACGTTAAAAGAACTAAAAGAACTTAAAAACTGGGAAAACTATTCAACCCCCCTTCTAGTTTTCCACAATTGGTATCAGAAGCCACATCAGTCAAGATTTTAAAGTAGATTGTATTTTAAAACTTGAATCGATCAATGGATTCTGACAAATATCTAGAAGGGCAATCTATGCAAAGACTACCACTTTTTGAAACCGATTGCTTTATCTATTGGAAAACAAGATTCGAAACGTATGTGAAATCAAAAGACATTGATCTTAGGCATGTTATTACCGAGGGTGACTTTCAACCGATTCAAATGAATCTGGTAACTAAAAAGGATGAAATAGTTTCTTATGATAAACAAAGTGATGAACTTAAAAGGAAATTAGCCAAGAATAATGAGGCTAAAATGATGATTTACAATGCTTTGCCCAAAAAGGAATTTGAAAGAATTTTCATGTGTAATACGGCAAAAGATATTTGGAAAACTTTGTTAGTCACTCACCAAGGTAATAACCAAGTCAAAGAGAACAAGGTAGATCTTCTTGTTCAACAATATGAACAATTTTCCATTTCGGAAGATGAGTCAATAGATAATGCTTTTGCTTGATTTAATACTATTATCACTAGTCTTAAAGCTCTTGATGAAGGTTACTCTAGCAAGAATTATGTTAGGAAGTTTCTGAGGGCTCTACATCCTAAGTGGAGAGCAAAGGTCACCACCATAGAAAAGTCAAAGGACTTGGCGACACTATCACTCGATGAACTAATAGGAAACTTGAAGGTTCATGAGATGATAATCAAGAAAGACTCCAATATAGTTAAAGGCAAAAGCGAGAGAGTTAGATCTCTAGCATTGAAAGCCAGGAAGGAGTCTAGTGATGAGGAATGTTCGAGTTCCGATAGTGAAGATGAAGAATATGCGTTAGTGGTTAGGGACTTTAAAAAGTTCTTTAGGAGAAGAGGTAGGTTCGTTAGATAAGCTCGTGATGAAAAGAAGACATCACAAAAGAACCGAGTTGAAAAGAAAGGGACACGTGATAGGAAATGCTTTAGATGTGGAGATCCTAATCACTTCATAGGAGAGTGTCCCAAACCACCGAAATCCAACAACCAATGAGCTTTCATAGGAGGCTCGTGGAGTGATAGCGGTGAAGATGAAGCGAAGAAGCCCAAGGACGAAACATGCCTAATGGCTCAAGCTTCTCATGAGGTACGATATGACTATCCTGATTATAGTGATGATAATTTGTCAATAGATGATAACACACTAAATGACGAATATAATAAACTATGCGAGATTAGTTCTAAAATTTTAGGTAGAAACAAATCACTAAAATTAAAATCGCATGAACTCGAAATGCAAGTTTTAGAACTAAAGGATCAAGTCAAAAGACTTGAGAAAAATAAAGAAGTAGACGTAGGATGCAAGTCATGCATAAGTCTTCGTGTAGAAAACGATAAACTCAAAGAAAATACATTTAGGATCACTAGGTTTGAAAAAGAAACAGATAATGCTTCGACAAGTAAAATAAAGCAAGTAGAATCTGTCAAACCCACAAGTTCTGTCAAAACAACAGACGGCACCACTAAATGTACACATGGCACCGTTAAAGTTAATTTTACCGTGGTACCGTGTGTTACTGAAGACAGAACTGAGTTGAATTTGAAAGATAATTCAAGTCCTAAACCAAGACACATAGTTGTAAATGGTACCAAAGTATCTATTGCTAGTATAAAGGAAGTCAAAAGCTTTTACAAACCTGTGTCAAACCCCAGGCCTGGCTTTGTAAAACCCGACACTAGGTCTAAGACTCCTCCACCTAGAAAAACAAATATTCCTAAACCTCGGTCAAGAACTCCTCTACCGAGACGTAACTCTAGAAGAAAAAGTTATCCAAGTAACTATCCCGTAACTTGGAATGACCGTCAACTACAAAGTTACCTACCATGGGAAATTTGTCCTCCGTTCCAACATCCTAACCAAATGCAACTAATGCATAGGATGTTTAATGCTAACAACTTTGGACCCATGAGATATTGGGGACCAAATGTTTGAATGTTTGTCTTATTCAATAGATATGCTTGGGAATCGACTTGGAGCCTAACGAATGGGTCAAGGATAGTGGATGCACTAATCATATGACGGGTAACCGAAGTCTTTTCTCATCATACAAAGCATACAACGGAGGTAATGTCACTTTCGGTAGCAAACTTAAGGGCAACATTATAGGCAAAGGTATGATCACTCAAAACTCCCTCACTATTAGAAATGTTGAGCATGTAGATAACTTAGGATTTAACTTGCTTAGCATTAATCAATTGGTAGATAATAAGTGTAAAGTTATATTCTCCAAAGAGGGTAGTGAGATTATTAAGGATGGTAAAACCATAGGCAAAGGAATTAGGAGAAATGGCCTATTTGTTATGAAAATAGGAAATAAGCCTCAGGATAGGATATGCTTAGCAACCATAGATGACAATTCCACTCTATGGCATAGGAGATTAGGTCACGCCAATATGCGATTAATACAATCATTGGCGTTTAAGGAACTAGTTAGAAAGCTACCTAAGATTAAGTTTGATCAACACTTTTGTGACGCTTGTAAAGTTAGAAAACAAGCTCATTCTAGTCACAAAGCTAAGAATATGGTCTTGACCTCTAGATGCCTAGAACTCCTTCATATGGACTTATTTGGTCCATCCGCCGTACGGAGCTACGGAGGAAACTACTACACCTTAGTGATAGTTGATGACTACTATAGGTATACTTGGACTAGATTTCTTAAGAATAAGACACAAGCTTTTGAGGAATTTGAAATCTTTAGTAAGAAAGTACAAAATCGACTAGGATGTACAATTGTTTCTATTAGAACGGATCATGGTCGGGAATTTGATAATGAAGTGCGATTTGGAGCATATTGTGATGCTAATGGTATTACACACAATTTCTCGGCTCCACGCACTCCACAATCAAATAGGGTAGTTGAGCGGAAAAATCGTACTCTACAAGAGATGAGTAGAACGATGTTGAATGAACAATCAATTCCGCAAAAGTTTTGGTGTAATGCGGTGGACACCTCAACTTACCTACTTAATAGGATTCTAATTAGACCTATGTTAGGAAAAACACCATATGAAATCATGAAAGGTAGAAAACCTTCTCTTGATTACTTTAGAGTGTTTGGAAGTAAGTGCTTCATACTAAACACTAAAGACTACCTCACCAAGTTTGACCAAAAGTCTTACGAAGGTGTTCTCCTAGGATACTCCCAAAATAGCAAGGCCTATGTAGTCCTAAACAAGGAAACAATGAAAGTCGAAGAGTCACTCAACGTGACATTCAATGAAAGTCCTCCACCAACTAAGACATCACCATTGGTGGATGATGACTTAGATGAAGATGAAGCCATTAAGGTTAATGGCAAGAAACCCTTAGAAGATGACAATGAGGATGAAATAGTTGAAGTTGACGAAGTTGTCAATATTAAGGCATCCAAGAACCATCCCATTGAAAATGTCATAGGAAACCTTAACCAAAGAACTCTTAGGTCACAAGCACAAAACAAAAGTAATTTCTTTTGTTTCATATCAACCGTAGAACCTAAGAATGTCGGTTAAGCGATTAAGGATGAAAGTTGGGTAGTCGCCATGCAAAAGGAACTTAATCAATTCACCGCAAACCAAGTTTGGGATTTAGTACCTCCTCCTAAGAATCAAACCATCATAGGAACTAAGTGGGTGTTTAGGAATAAACTCGACGAAAATGGCGTCGTAACAAGGAATAAGGCAAGGTTGGTAGCACAAGGCTATAATCAACAAGAAAGAATAGACTACGATGAAACCTATGCACCCGTAGCTAGATTAGAGTCTATTAGGATACTCCTTGCCTATGCTTGTGCCTTAGACTTTAAGTTATACCAAATGGATGTGAAAAGTGCATTCCTAAATGGTTATATCAACGAGGAGGTATATGTTGCACAACCTCCAGGATTCGTTGATTTCGAGAAACCGAATCATGTTTATAAACTCAAAAAAGCACTCTATGGCCTCAAACAAGCTCCTAAAGCTTGGTACGATAGACTAAAGGCATTCTTGATCGAGCATGAATATACCATGGGAGTGGTAGATAACACACTTTTCACAAAGAAACGTAATTCACATCTCATTATTGTTCAAATATATGTCGACGACATCATATTTGGCTCAACTTGTCCAGAACTGTGCGATGATTTCTCTAAGATCATGCGTGACGAGTTTGAGATGAGCATGATGGGCGAATTAAATTTCTTCCTTGGTTTACAAATTAAACAAATGGAAGATGGTATCTTCTTTAATCAATCTAAATATAGTAAGGAGATGCTTAAGAAGTTTAGTTTAGAAGAGTCTAAGCCCATGAAAACTCCCATGTCCACGGAGATAAAACTCACGAAAGATGAAGAAAGTGAGTCCGTGGATAGCACTAAGTATAGAGGTATGATAGGAAGTTTGCTATACCTCACGGCAAGTAGGCCCGACATCATGTTTAGTGTCTGCCTTTGTGCTCGCTTCCAAGAGGATCCCAAAACCTCTCACCTTGAAGCGGTTAAGCGTATCTTCCGATACATTAAAGGCACTATACACTTGGGATTATTCTATCCCAAGGGGACCGTTGTAGAAACTGTTGTTTATGCTAACTCTGATCATGCGGGAGATTATGTGGATCGAAAAAGTACGAGTGGCGTTTGTACCTTCATGGGTTGTTGCTTAACTTCTTGGTTCTCCAAGAAACAAATGGCTCTTGCTATCTCCATGACCGAAGCCGAGTACGTAAGCGCCGGAAAGGCATGTCAACAAGCACTGTGGATGAAACAAGCCCTTAATGACTATGACATCCATTTAGATGACGTCCCCATTATGTGTGATAATAAAAGTGCTATTGACTTGAGCAAAAATCCCGTTCAACACTCCCGTACTAAACACATTGAAATTCGTCACCACTTCCTTCGCGATAATGTTCAGAAAGGAAATATTTCTATTGAGAAAGTTCCTTCTCAAGACAATATCGCCGACATCCTAACCAAACCTCTCAAACGAGAATCCTTCAATTACCTTCGTCTAGGTCTAGGAATGATGGAACATATTCCATAAATCTCATGACTCTTTGAAGTCATCTCGTCTAGACTAGGTTCCCCTCGTCAAAAGAATTTATTAGGTATAAATTCTTTCCTCGTGTCAAAAAGTCTCACTAAATCAGCGAGATTTATTCGTCAAAAATCAAAATGGGACGAAATTTCATGCCATCAGATCACGGATCCACTAAAGGTGGCACGGCACCGTTAAATTTAACGGTACCGTGGAACCGTGTATCTGATACACCCCGTATTTTAGTCTCCTTTTTCCCACATTACCAAATTCAAACCTTCCCAACTTCTGCAACTACTGTCAAAACCAAACCTCACACTCCAAAATTCAATTACACCCCTTCAAGATCATATTCAAGACATTGATTTTTAAAATTATCAATCACTTCCACTCTTTCAAAAAGAATTGTAAGTTATCTTACTTTAATTTTCTTCAATTTTGAGTCTAGGGTTTGTTCATACATGAAAATTGAATTGGGGTTTTCAATTTTTAAGTCTTTATACTAAGATTAGACAACATGTGATTCCCTTTACATAGGATTTTCATAAACAAAATTGAATCACATATTCATGTCTAGAAAACTTGCAATTAGAAGTCATCAACACTCAAATTTTTCAAAACCCTTAGCACCAAAACATTGAAGTTGCTAAACACCCAATTCCATTGTTTTCAAAAAATTTCACGAAATTAGGTTCATGAAAAACTTTTCGTGCGTTGTTGATGTAAACTAAAAACGTTTTCTCATGCATACATTATCTCGCAAATATTGATCGAATTACATAATCAATGTGTACTTTTCGACATATTTGCTTGAGCAAAAGTAAATTAGGAGTGTTTGGGTAATCTCATTATTTTTGATTCTAGAGTCGAGATTACCGCACCTCTACATAGTTTGCATATAGGCACACACTAGGCACGTGTCTCTAATGCAACTACTCTAAATTCTAATTTTTCCTAAAATTTTCTTATAGGAAACAATAATGTCTCATGAGTATGATTTTGATCATCTTCTAACCGATACCTATACGCCCGAAATATCTCATGAACCCACAACACCCGGTAACCACATTCGTGCCAATGTCAATCTTGAAACCCGTCGGTTTCATAAAGGTCGAGTCGTTGATCCGTCCTTAATTTATGATAGGGATATCAACACTTCATTTAGAGCTATAGGATTTGATTGCTTACTACACATCAACGAGCACATTTGTCCTCGTTTTGTGTTAGAATTCTTTCGACAAGTTGAAGTCGTACGTAACGAGGATCACTCTTTGTCACTTTGGTTTTGGGTCCAAAATTTCAAATTTGTCCTAACCCTTGAGCAATTTGCTCAAATTCTCCTAATTCCCAATAATGGGCAATGTGCCTATACTGAAGATTGGTTTCTTGAGTCCCTCTTTAACTTTCATGAAGAGGATAGTCCATATTGTTCCTACATACCCTCTCCAACCAAACTTACCAAACTCATTCGTACTCTTAAGTACTCCTCCTCTTACCCAAATCCAACGAAAATTCATCTGGATGAGGTTCGTTATTGATTGTACAATAAATTGCACGACCAGGCCTTCGATGATGATCAAAGGATTTATAGGATGCTAAGGTTGCGCCAAGCTTGTCTTTAACCTGAAATAAGAAATACCAAAACACTACGTTAAGTGATTACGCAGGGGATGGACCCTGCGAACCACCTCCGGCGTACGAGTAAGTATGTGTAATGGTAAGTTTGAGGTAAGTTGAGAGAGTACGGTTGAGATTCAGTTAACATACCATGGTTATGGCCCGTCTAATGCTATTTATAGGGGTGAAATAGGCTTTAGAGGGCGGTTTCACTTTGTTCGGAGATCATGGGGGCGTCCCATGATTTGTGGTAACCGCTAGGGCTTTGTAGCCCACGATCTCTGTTTTGGCGGGAAAGCCTAAAGGAAGAGGAGACATGGGTATGACCAGGTCAAGGTAGCTCTCCGTTGTAGTTCCTTCGCAGGAGATACCCCGAAGGGCTTAAGGTTTCGATTGGCGGATTCCCACATGGTAACCACTTCATAGATGAATGGTTTTACGCCAATGAAATGTGTTAAGAGATTAACCTGGGCCTCTGAAGAGAGGGCTTTGCAAAGATTCGAAGGGGAGTCCTTCGACCCATTCAGAGGGTACATCATCAAGCCCCCCAGTCGAAAGTGATATATACGTACGAGTATAAATTGCATTCGACTCAAAAAACATTCTACACTCTATCCCTTTCGTCACAAATTCATACGAAGAAGGATAAGTACTTAAACAGACTTTGCGCAATAAATGCGGCTAATAAATATGCAACTACCACCTTATGCTATAGCAGCTAATATTTCGGTAACCACAAACATCTTTTCAAAAATTTAAAAACAATTTAGAGTCCGTATATGTCTCGAATTATAACTGCACGTAGATGGCTAGGATAAAACTGCAAATGATATACATAAACCCTTCATGATCCTAACCCTAGATCACTTTTTCTTTTGCGCCCAAAATACACATACACAACACTGTGCTTTGTGCTTCCGTTGAGCTTAAAGGTAATTTTTCTTCTTCGATCCTTTGTCCTTTTGCTCTCATAGTTTCTAGTTCAAGATGAGCATGGCAGTGAAAAGAATTATTAGGGAGCAAAAATGTACTCTATCAAAGCAGACTTTGACGGAATTTCTTGGAAAATACCCCGTACCCAGGGAGTTTAAAGTGATTCTTCCAAACGAAAACCAAAATATTTTTTATGCACCACCTAGGTATGTGGTGCTTTACGTTCATGCATTTACGGAATCCAACTTTAGGATTCCTATTCATCCCTTAATCCTAGAATTCTTACAATATTATCAAGTGCATATTTCAAGGTTGAATCCATTTGGCCTAGCCAAGTTGACCACATACATTGTTGTGTGCAAAGCTTATGGCTATGAACCGACTCTGACTGTTCTTAGAGGGTTCATCAACCTTTGCCCGGGTGGTGATTGGATAACCTTGGCCAAGAGATGTGAGTATGATGTGCCTTGTTTAATTGCTAAACCCTTTGCCAATATAAGAAAATGGAAAGGCTTGTTCTTTTATGTAAAAAACACGATCATACCTTCAAAATATCCAACCTTACTGGATAAAGCATTCCAGTTTGACGAGAAACGCTTTGATGATCCTTTACCATATCATATAAGGAGCAATCTCCTCTACCAACATCTGGCACACCACCCTTTTGATGTTCAAACATCTCCTGAGCCAGTTCTTTATATGGCAGGCATCATTGATCATTGGGAAGGCTCTCCGATGAAACCTGAGATAATGTGTCATGGGAAAAGTATGTACATATCTATTTGAATAGAGTAAATTACTTATCTACTGATATTTATCTTTTCTCCTTTGTTGCTGCAGGAATGGCATTCAGAAATTTTGTTGTTGCCCGTGGTAACAGAGAAGTTAGTTTCATCCCCTAGGATCCAAAAAATGTGAGCTATGGAGTAGGCTCTCCATCAATATCAGTTAACGATGAAGAGACCCCACACTTTGTGGAAAATGTGGCAGATTCTAATGATCCCCTTATCAAGGAATTTCAATCGAGGCTCGCACGGTCCTCTGGCATATCAGACAAGAAGATTAGGAAAGAAAGACTAGCTATGTCTGTGAAAACCCCTCCGAAAAGGAAATTATCTTTTCCAACCCCTTCGACAAGAACGGTTAAACCCAATGATTGTACAAATAATTGCACGACCAAGCCTTCGATGGTGATCAAAGGAATAATGGGGTGTTGAGATTGCGCCAAGCTTGTTCTTAACCTGAAATAAGAAATACGAAGACACTACGTTAAGTGATTGCGCAGGGGTTGGACCCTGTGAACCACCTCCGGCGTGCGAGTAAGTATGTGTAAGAGTAATGTAGGTTGTAAATGACAAGAATGAAGTTAACTTACATTGTTCATGCCCGACTAAGCTATTTATAGGGGAGAAATAGGCCTTAGTAGGCGGTTTGCACATGTTTCGGAGATCATGGGGGCGTCCCATGATTTGTGGTAACCGCTAGGGCTTTGTAGCCCACGATCTCTGTTTTGGCGGGAAAGCTAAGGGGAAGAGGAGACGTGGGTTTGACCAGGTCAGGATTGTCCTTCGTGCTAGTTCCTTCGTAGGAGATACCCCGAAGGGCTTAAGGCTTCGATTGGTGGATTCCCACATGGTAACCAGTTCGCAGGCGAATGGTTTTATGCCAATGAAACGTGTTAGGAGATTAACCTGGGCCTCCGAAGGGAGGGCTTTCTACAGGCTCGAAGGGGAGTCATTCGACCCGTTCGGAGGGTACATCATCAAGCCCCCCAGTCGAAAGTGATATATACTTACAAGGATAAATTGCATTCGACTCAAAAAACCTGCTGCACTTTATCCCGTTCGTCGCAAATTTGAACGCAATGGAGATAAGTGCTTAAACAAACTTTGCGCAATAAATGCGACTAATAAATCTTCAACTACCACTCTATAATATAGCAGCGAAGATATCGGTAAACATCTTTTCAAAAATTAAAAAATTAGTCTCCATGTATATCTCGGATTATAACTGCACGTGGATGGCTAGGATCAAACTACAAAGGATATTCATAAACCCTTCATACTTCCAACCCTAGATCATATTTTCTTGTGCGCCCAAAATACACGTACACGACCCTGTGCTTTGTGCTTCAGTTGAGCTTAAAGGTAAATTTTCCTCTTCGATCTTTGTCCTTTTGCGCTCATAGTCTCTAGTTCAAGATGAGTATGGCAGCGAAAAGAACTATTAGGGAGCAAAAATGTACTCTATCAGAGCAGGCTCTAATAGAATTTCTTAAAATATATCACATACCTAGAGAGTTTAAAGTTATGCTTCCCAATCAAAACCAAAATGTTTTTGATGCTCCAGTGGGTTATGTGGGGCTTTATGTGCATGCATTTACAGAATCTAACTTTAGGATTCCGATCCACCCCTCAATCCTGGAGTTTCTACAATATTATCAAGTACATATATCCAGGCTGAACCCTTTTGGCTTAGCCAAGTTGACTACTTACATCGTTGTATGTAAAGCTTACGGGTATGAGCCAACACTGAATGTGCTTAGAGGTTTTATAAACCTTTGTTCTGCCTTGAAAGGGTCTCTATGTATAATGCTCCAACGTATTTAATGTTCATTTGTTTAAGATAATTTATCTTTGTTGCTGTATGGGCTTCGACCCATGCGTTAGACAATTGTTTAAACTGTTTTTGCTTTGACCATTCTTGGTCTTATCAATGTTAAGTAGGGATAATAATCCGCTATGAATGTCATGCTTTTCTTCTCGTACGCTTATTATAAACGTACATATACAACCTAAGGTTATAACCATATTGTGTTTATTTTGAACCAAGATTTTCCGCAATCGTATAATTTGACTGCGACAGAGGGTCGCGACCCACTCCGTCTTTATCCTAAAGGTACGAAGGGCTTAGAATACCCTAAGACTATATAGGAAAAGTTAATGTGAATTGCTTTGGATGTTATCTGTATACAAGACATGTGTCTTGCTTCATCCTTTTTACATTGAAACTTGTAAAGTACTTGGCTGAGCAAATCTTTGTTGTAAATAACGAAACAAGAGATTTTGAGGGAAATAATTTATATCATTAAGTGGGTAGGGAGGATTACATCATTCTAAAAAATGAACACTAAGACGCCTACCATTAATGCTTTTTTCCCAAATGAGAAGAATGCATTACATGAAATTAAAAAACAAACTGATTGTTTTAAATGTAGTAAGTTTTCTATGTAAAACTTACGAAGATTGGTACCATTCCAAGTCCTTTCCATGGCCTCCCCTTTAAGCGTTGCGAGCTTGTAAGCACCATTGCCGTAGGCTTCCAATATAACATAAGGTCCTTCCCATGTTAGCCCTAGTTTTCCTTTGTATTCAGCCTTGCTTGCGCTGTTTAAACGAAGGACATATTCACCTGGCTTGAACGTGGAGGGTCGAACTCGGTTGTTATAGTACTTTTCAAACTTCTGTTTATAGATAGCCTCCCTGATCGAAGCTATTTCTCTTCTTTCATCCAGGAGGTCGAGGTTTTCATGAAGCCTTTCGTCATTTGTTTTTTCTTCAAAGTTCACAATGCGTTCTGTTTCGATGCTGATTTCGGAGGGTATGATAGCTTCCGTTCCATAGACCAGGCTAAAAGGAGTTTCCCCATGGCTTGACTTGGGGTGTGTCCTATGTGCCCACAGAACTTCGGATAACTCATCTACCCACCCATGATGACTTCGTTCGAGTCTCTTTTCGATACCATCGATGATGTCCCTGTTCGTGACTTCAACTTGTCCGTTGCCCTGAGGATGGTATACGGAAGTGAACGATTGCTTGATTTTTAGGTTTTAACAAAAATTTGGGAATACTCCTTCGGCGAATTGATTCCCGTTGTCGAAGATGATAATGTGTGGAACACCAAATCGGCAGATTATGTGTTCCCATACAAACTTCTCCATATGCCTTCCTGTTACCGATGCTAGAGGTTTGGCCTCGACCCACTTGGTGAAGTAGTCTATGGCTACGACCAAGAATTTTACCCCTCCCGGAGCTACTGGTAGGGGTCCGACTATATCGATTCCCCATTGGCAGAAGGGCCATGCTGAGGTGACAGATGTCATGTCTTGCTTAGGCATTCTTGGAACTTTGGAGGGGACCTGACAAGCTTCGCATTTTTGTATTATCTCTATTGCGTCTCTATGCATAGATGGCCAATAATACCCTAGCTTCATTACTTTTGAAACAACGGAGCGAGGGCCTGCATGCAACCCGCAAGATCCTTCGTGAACCTCATAGATGATGTTCGAAGCCTGTTTTGGTCCCACACAACGAAGCCATGGAGATAGGAAGGATCTCCTATAAAGGTTATCCCCAATGAGCCTATATTGGGGAGCTTTGATTCTTACCTTTAGAGCAAGCTTAGGATCCTCCGGCAGAATACCACTGATCAAATACTCCCTAATCGAAGTCATCCAATTGGTGCCTTCCTCGAGTATGACGTCAAAAACTTCGCCTCGTTTAATTGACCTATCAGTCAATACTTCTACCAAAACTTCCTTTGTTAAATGAGCAAATGCCATTGAAGCCAACTTGCTTAAGGCATCTGCTTTCTTGTTTTGATTTCTGCGAACATGTGCTATATCATATGTTTCGAAGCTTTGAAGGAGTTCTTTAGCTTTTTCCAAATATTGCTTGATGGTGGGTTGCCTTGCTTCGTAGGAGCCTTTAATTTGGTTGGCGACTAACTGCGAGTCTACAAAAACAGAGAGGTTACGAACATCCATGTCCTTTGCAAGTCGAAGACCTACTAGCAAAGCTTCATACTCGGCTTCATTGTTGGTAGCTTCGAACTCAAAACGCAATGCATAAGTGTATTCCCTTCCTTCTGGACTAACTAGCATCAAACCTGCTCCTGAACCATCAGAACTTGATGCTCCGTCTATGTACAATTTCCACCCCTCCTTCGTATCTTGGGGCTTCTCCTTAGGAATTTATTTATCTTGGCTAGGTCCTGAGGGTGTTTCAGCGATAAAGTCTGCAAGTATCTGACCTTTGACGGAGTTTCGACCCTTGTACTCTATCTCATGTTCTCCCAATTCGATAGCCCATTTAGCTACCCTTCCTGATTTCTCAGGCTTCGACAGTATCTGCCTAATAGGCTTGTCAATCAATACCGTGATGGGATGAGCTTGAAAGTATCTTCGAAGACGTCTTGCAGCATAAACCAAGGCTAGGATTAGCTTTTCCAACTCCGGATAGTTTAATTCAGCTCCTTGTAGGACCCTGCTAACGAAGTATATAGGGACTTGTTTCTTCTCCCTTTCGGCTAGGAGCATCGCACTGATGCTTTCGAATGATGCCGCAATGTACATGAACAACACTTCAACTTTGATTGGGGCTGTAAGTGTTGGTAAGATTTCCAAAAATTCCATTAGCTTTTCGAAGGCTGCTTCCGCCTCACAACTCCATTGGAAAGTCTTTTTATCTGTACACCCCATGAGTGTTTTGAAGAATGGTAAAGACCGATCTGCTCCTTTCGACAGGAACCTGCTAAGTGCCGCAAGCTTCCTATTGAGGCTTTGAACTTCTTTTAGTGACTTCGGAGCTTGAAGGTCAGTGACGGCTTTTACCTTCGATGGGTTGGCTTTAATCCCTTGTTTAGTGATCAGGTGCCCCAAGAATTGTCCTTCCTCCACGCCGAAGGAACAGTTCTTGGGGTTAAGCTTCATATTGATTGCCCGTAATTGATCGAAGGTCTCTTGGACGTCGGAGAGGAGGTCCTCTTCGGTTCTGCTTTTTATTACCATGTCATCAACGTAGGCCTCCAAGTTCCTCCCGATTTGCTTGTGGAAGGCTTTGTCTACTAACCGTTGGTAAGTTGCCCCTGCGTTCTTCAGACCGAAGGGCATTTTCTTGTAGCAATAGACACCCTTTCCTGTGTAGAAGGCTGTCTTTTCTTCATCTTCCTCCTCCATTTGTATTTGGTGATACCCTTTGTAGGCGTCCAGAAAACATTTCAGACGGAACCCTGAGAGAGATTCGACCTTCCAATCGATTTCTGGTAGAGGGTAGCAGTCCTTCGGGCAAGCTTTATTGATGTCGGTGAAGTCAACGCACATACGCCACCCTCTGTCACTTTTCTTTACCATGACTGGGTTGGCAACCCAAGTTTGGTATTTCACTTCCCTGAGAATTCCTGCTCGCACAAGCTCATCCACCTCTTTGTAAACAGCTGCATTTCTTTCTGGTGCCAGGCTTCGTCGCTTCTGCTTAATTGGTTCAATGTGTTTGAACTCGTTAAGCTTATGTTCTGTGCCAAAAGGCTTGCCATCGATCATAAGAGTCCTGGGAACTCCTGTCATGTCTGAATATGTCCATGCGAACACATCTTTGTTGGCTTTGAGTAGCTTCTCCAGGTCTGCTTTGAAGTTAGCAGGGTGTTGCTTTCCAATTACCACCGTTTGCTCTGGATAGAGCTCATTTATCACGATACATTCTTCGGCATCCGTACAACTAAGGATAGCCTTCGGAGCCTCCTCCGGACTTTCTCTAATCTTTTTGCCACTGTCTCCCACTTTCCCTTGACTGTAACTGGAGAACACAGTTCCTATCCCATAAGGTGTATGGAACTTTACCGCTGCATGTATAGTGGAAACTACGATACCCATCTTTTGCATAGCGGTCCTTCCTATCAGCAAGTTGTAAGGAGAGTTGGACCTTACAATAGCGAACATGAGGATTTCTGTCCTTGCGAGCTTGCTTCTCCAATTGTTACTTCCAACGGAACTTCTCCCAGAGGCCACGAATGCTCAACAGAAAATCCCAACAAAGATATCTTCGAATCAACCCGCTGCGACCTGATCGAAGGCTTGAGCTTGAGAAAACAATGCTCATAAATGATTTCGCAAGAGCTTCCACAGTCCATATAGGCTCTATTCACTTCTCGGTTGGAAGTGAGGACTTTGATGACTACTGAATCATTTGAAGGGACTTGGCCTGAGAGAGGAGGAAAAGTTACTTCCCCTATTGCATTACCCTCCTGCTCTGTTACCTTTCTTTTCAAGCTGGCTTTGCCCCAATGAACCATGAGTATTGGGGCTTCGAGAGGAGTAGTATCTTTAGCAAATTGGGTGTCGGTCATCTTTTCCCTTCCCTTCTTTATGCCCTTCACCAAGTGTACCAATTGCCCGGACTTCACAGCTTCTTCTATCTGTTTCTTTAATTCTCTACAACTGTTCGTATCATGACCATAATCTTCGTGAAAGTGACAATACTTGTTGGTATCCCTGTTTTTGCCCTTACTTGTCATACGAGGGGGTGCTTCGAAGGCCTTAGCAGCCCTCTCCGTAGCAAGTATTTCCTTTGGAGACTTGGTTAGACTGCTTAACAAACCGTGGTTGGGACCTTTGTTGTACGGAGAAAACCTGTCTCTGTTCTTGTTCTTTGACCCTTCCCACGAAGAATGCTTTGAAAACTTGTTGTTGCTGTCTCTGTCTATCGGAGCTCCATTAGTGGATACCTCTTTCGCTTCGATCCAAGTATACGTCTTTTCCATTAACCCTTTGTAAGTTGTCGGAAGGTCAGTGGACAAGAATTCCACCAAACTCCAATTTCGAAGAACATGTACGAAACCCGAAATACGCTGATCTTCATGAAGACCCAAAATCTGCAAAGTATCATCGGTGTACCTAGTAACGAAGGCCCTTGTGCTTTCGTTTTCCTTTTGTTTGATGTTGTGAACCTTTAAATGAGTCCTTGTGAACTTCTTTTGCTGACTGAAGTGTGTCCGGAACTTAGCCTTAAGATTATCAAGATTGACGATGCTACCGGGCTTTTGCCCGTTCCACCAAATACGAGCAGAATCCCGTAGGGTGTATGTAAACATATGACAGGCCACCGGCATAACCCATTTTTGCATTTTGATAGCCCCTTAAAACAAGTGTAAGAAATTGTCCGGATCCCCCTTCCCATCATAAGTCCCAATGTGCGAAGGCATTTTCAACCCATCAGGCAATGGGTAATCTTCTATCCACCTAACGAAGGGTGTAGCTAAACCCATAGGGTCTGAGTATAGACAATTGTAAGGTGGTGCATACATGGGAACAGGATTATAGGGATTGTTGCTTTGGGGCATTCCCATAGGAGTTTGACTTGGGTAGGACTGATAAGGCTTATTCATGGCAAATGGATAACCGTTTCCCATGGAATACGGAGGGTACGCCATAGGATGCCCGAAGGATATGCTCCCATAAGTTTGAGGGAGGCTTGGGTTATTAGGCTGTCCATTTACTGGAGGATATAAATTTTGAGGATAAGACTGAGTTTGGAACGAGGGGTACATACCATTGGGAGGAAGATTTCCTCCCATATTAATTGTAGGCGGATTGCCTTCTACGCCTGATGCGTGAGAAGGCTGCAACGGAACCCCAGCTTCAGTCCTTCCAAGATGAGCTGCTAGCAATGGAGGCAAAGTCACCCCCACTTCTTCCCTTCGTTGGCTCCTACCGTTAGAGCCTTCGGTAACTGCCCCTTCTCTCCTTGTCGGAGCCCTCTCGGGAACTCCTTCGAAATCGACGGACCTTCTGCTTAGCCTTCGACTGATTGGAGACCCAATCCTTAAGGCCGATAGAGTTGCTCCTTGGGTCGGAGGCCTAGGTTCCATCTCCATTTCTTAATCATACTCATCACTTGAGTATTCCAACTCCCTTCGCATCTTAGCATTCCTGACTTGCCTCTTTCGAGCCCTTAGGAGGGATTCCAACACTTCGTGGTTGGCTTCGAAAAAGGCTGGGCTAACAATGGGCTCCGGATTGGCTGATGTCGAAGCATGATGGTTGGGTGTTGTTTCTGGGTGAGAACGTGTTGTGAACGTGGAAGCGGTTATTGAGGGAAGGTTGTTAGAGTCGTTGATTGGTATTGGTGCTAAGGTAGAGAAATCCGGTGGGGGAGTATCTTCTCTCCCTTGATCCATGCCGGAATAATAGTGAAAGTAGTTGGTTGGTTATAAGCTTGAAATAACGAGACCAATTGTAGCGGTCCCACGGATGGCGCCACTGATTGTACAAATAATTGCACGACCAAGCCTTCGATGGTGATCAAAGGAATAATGGGGTGTTGAGATTGCGCCAAGCTTGTTCTTAAGCTGAAATAAGAAATACGAAGACACTACGTTAAGTGATTGCGCAGGGGTTGGACCCTGCGAACCACCTCCGGCGTGCGAGTAAGTATGTGCAAGGGTAATGTAGGTTGTAAATGATGAGAATGAAGTTAACTTACATTGTTCATGCCCGACTAAGCTATTTATAGGGGAGAAATAGGCCTTAGTGGGCGGTTTGCACATGTTTCGGAGATCATGGGGGCGTCACATGATTTGTGGTAACCGCTAGGGCTTTGTAGCCCACGATCTCTGTTTTGGCGGGAATGCCAAGGGGAAGAGGAGACGTGGGTTTGACAAGGTCAGGATTGTCCTTCGTGCTAGTTCCTTCGTAGGAGATACCCCGAAGGGCTTAAGGCTTCGATTGGCGGATTCCCACATGGTAACCAGTTCGCAGGCGAATGGTTTTACGCCAATGAAACGTGTTAGGAGATTAACCTGGGCCTCTGAAGGGAGGGCTTTCTACAGGCTCGAAGGGGAGTCCTTTGACCCGTTCGGAGGGTACATCATCACCCAAAATCTCTCATGCTAAAACCTTCATACCTACCGCTCTAAAGATTCCTGAAGATCAAACTCCTAGTAAGTGGAAATTTTTCATGCATAATAGATACTATACTTCATACAGCTGACTGTTATGTCTTTCTCAGGTTTTCCTGATACGAAGGAGCTTCCGAGTTCGCTTGCGTGTCACCAATTGGTTGACAAGATGACACCTCCCAGCTGGAAAGGGATTTTAGACAATATGTCAATGGAGGAACTTTGTAACTTCCATTCCAAGAGCTATGCTAGACATGCTGTCTAGGATAATCATCTTAACTCTCGAACAAGGGAATTGGTGCAAACGGTGGTAGCTGTGAGAGGTAAAATGGATGCTATTTTAGCCAAAGAGAAGGACAGGGATCGTCAGTATGATGAATTGGAAGCTAGGTGCAAAGAAGCATTGGTGGATTTAGAGAAGAATCCAATTGTCCAAGATATGTGAATGAAAATCAATACTCGAGGGACAGTTGAGGGAATCTTGTGAGAGATTGCAGGTAGAGGAGGCTAAGGTGTCTCGATATAGAGCACAGATTACAATACTTAATTCCACATGTGCAGGTCTCAAAGCCGAAAAGGCTAGGTTGGTTGAGCAGGATGTCCAGCTTTGCAAGGAGATTGATGAACTTAAACTCCAATGTGAGAAATATAAGAAGGATAGAGCTGAGGTGGTCTTGAAGGTTGTTCCTCATGTTGCCATGGAATTGGACCATAGTGATGAGGTGGGGGAAGTCATTGGGAGGCTGGTGAACGCGGCCCTTTTCTATGGTACATGTACGACATTAGAAGAAATTGCTCAAACAAAGAAACCTGTGGTTTTGTCGGAGATACCTTACTATCGTCCGAATTCTGAGCAAGAGTATAATAATGCTGGCAATGCGTTCACTACAGCAGAATACCCTTTCCTCACCGAAGCAACCAAAGACCCTTCAGCTTCAGTAGAAGATCTCCTGGCAAGGAAACCGAGGAAGGTTCAGCCCCCTTCTCCAACCAAGAAGACTGCGTCCGTGAGGCCTTCGTCTCCATCAAAGAACCCTAATTTCTCGAAGAATGCATAATGGCTGCCATGTTGGCAGTAATGTAGTCTTAAGGGTGGCTTGTACCCTTTTTGAACAATGTCCCATTATGTTTGTTAGGCATTTGCATGTTTGAATAATTTGTCCTTGCTTTATGCTGGGCTTCGACCCATGCCTCAAACAATTGCTTTAGCATTTTTTGATGGCTTTGACCATGCATGGTCTTAGTAGTACCATTTAAGGGATAATGTCCCTTTTTGAATGTCATACTTTCCTTCTCTTACGCTTATATTAAACGTACACATACAACCTAAGGTTATAACCTTATTATGTGTATTTTGAACCAAGATTTTATGCAATCGTATAATTTGACTGCGACAGAGGGTCGCGACCCACTCCGTCTTTATCCTTAAGTTGCGAAGGGCTTAGAATACCCTAAGACTTTATAAGAAAGTTAATGTGAATTGTAATGGATGTTATTTTCATACAAGACATGTGTCTTGCTTCATCCTTCGACATTGAAAATTGTAAAGTACTTGGCTGAACAAATTTTGTTTTAAATAACGGAATAAGAGATTTGAGGGAAATGAGTTATATCATTAAGTGGGTAGGGAGAATTACATCATTTTAAGAAATGAACACTAAGACACCTACCATTAATGCTTCTTTCCCCAAGTGAGAAGAATGCGTTACATGAATTTGAAAAAAACAAACTGAGTGCTTTTAATGATAGTAAGTCTTATATGTAAAACTTACGAAGATTGGTACCATTCCAAGTCCTATCCATGACCTCTCCCTTAAGTGTTGCGAGTTTGTAGGCTCCATTTTCGTAGGTTTTCGATATGACGTAGGGTCCTTCCCATATGGGCCCTAGCTTTCCTTCGTATTCAGCCTTGCTTGCGCTGTTTAACCGAAGGACATATTCACCTGGCTTAAATGTTGAGGGTCGAACTCGGTTGTTGTAGTATTTTTCAAATTTTTGTTTATAGATAGCCTCTCTGATTGAGGCTATTTCTCTTCTTTCTTCAAGAAGATCGAGGTTTTCCCGAAGCCTTTCTTCATTTGTCTTCTCTTCAAAGTTCACAATGCGTTCTGTTTCGATACTTATTTCAGACGGTATAACAGCCTCCGTTCCATAAGTGAGGTTAAAAGGAGTCTCCCCATGGCTTGACTTGGGGTGCGTCCTATGTGCCCACAGAACTTGGGGTAGTTCGTCTACCCACCCATGATGGCTTCGTCCCAACCTCTTCTCAATGTCGTTAATGATGTCCCTATTGGTAACTTCAACTTGCCCATTACCCTGAGGATGGTAGATGGAAGTGAATGACTGCTTGATCTTTAGGCCTTTGCAAAAGACCGGGAACACCCCTTCAGCAAACTGCTTTCCATTGTCAGAGATGATAATGTGAGGAACGCCAAAACGACAGATTATGTGTTCCCACACGAATTTTTCCATATGCCTTCCTGTTACTGATGCCAAAGGCTTTGCTTCAACCCATTTGGTGAAGTAATCGATGGCTACAACCAAGAACTTTACCCCTCCTAGAGCTACTGGTAGGGGTCCAACTATATCAACTCCCCATTGACAGAAAGGCCATGCTGAAGTGACTGAGGTCATGTCTTGCTTAGGCATTCTTTGAACTTTCGAGTGGATCTGACATGCTTCACACTTTTGTATTATCTCTATTGCGTCCCTATGCATGGACGGCCAATAATATCCGAGCTTCATTACTTTCAAGACAACGGAACGAGGGCCTACGTGTAAACCGCAGGATCCTTCATGTACCTCACAGATGATGTTCGAAGCTTGCTTTGGTCCCATACAACGAAGCCATGGAGATAAGAAAGATCTCCTGTAGAGATTATCCCCAATAAGTCTATATTGGGGTGCCTTGACCCTGACCTTTAATGCTAACTTTGGGTCTTCAGGAAGGATACCACTGATCTAGTATTCCCTCATTGGGGTCATCCAATTTGGGCCTTCTTCAGGTATGATACCAGATACTTCGCCTCTTTTTATTGACCTGTCAGCCAATACTTCTACCAAAACTTCCTTCGTCAGATGAGCAAATGCCATCGAAGCTAGCTTGCTCAAGGCGTCTGCTTTCTTGTTTTGATTTCTACGAACATGTGATATCTCATAGGAATCGAACCCCTGAAGAAGCTCTTTAGCATTATCTAAATATTGTTTGATGGTGGGCTGCCTTGCTTCATAAGAGCCCTTGATTTGGTTAGCGACTAGCTGCGAGTTCACAAAAATGGAGAGGTTTCGAACCTCCATCTCCTTTGCAAGTCGAAGACCGGCTAACAAAGCCTCGTATTCAGCTTCATTGTTGGTGGCTTCAAACTCAAAATGTAATGCATAAGTATACTCCTTCCCTTCCGGACTGACAAGCATTAGACTTGCTCCTGAACCATCGGAGCTTGAGGCTCCATCTGTGTATAGTTTCCACCCCTCCTTCGTCTTTGGGGGCTTTTCTTTTGGGATTTCCTTGTCTTGGCTAGGTCCGAAGGGTGTTTCAGCAAGAAAGTCTGCAAGTATCTGGCCTTTGACGGAGTTTCGACCCTTGTACTCTATTTCATGCTCCCCCAGTTCGATGGTCCATTTAGCCACTCTACCCGATTTCTCCGGCTTCACCAATATCTGTTTAATTGGCTTGTCGGTCAATACTGTGATGGGATGAGCTTAGAAGTACCTTCGAAGACGCCTTGCGGCATAAACCAAAGCAAAGATCAACTTTACCAACTCCGGATAGTTCAATTCGGCCCCTTGCAGGACCCTGCTAACAAAGTAAATCGGGACTTGTTTCTTATCCCTTTCTGCCAAAAGAACAACACTAATGCTTTCGAAGGATGCCGCAATGTACATGAACAACACTTCGCCTTTGATTGGGGCTGTAAGTGTTGGTAGGATTTCCATAAATTCCTTCAGGTTTTGGAAAGTGGCTTCTGCATCACAACTCCATTGGAAAGTATTTTTATCCGTACACCCCTTGAGTGTTTTGAAAAATGGTAAAGAACGATCTGCCCCTTTCGACAGGAATCTGCTGAGTGCTGCGAGCTTCCCATTTAGGCTCTGTACTTCTTTCAATGACTTTGGAGCTTGTAGATCAGTGATGGCTTTGACTTTCGAAGGGTTAGCTTTGATCCCTTGCTTTGTAATCAGATGCCCCAAGAATTGTCCTTCTTCTACGCCGAAGGAGCATTTCTTTGGGTTAAGCTTCATGTTGATTGTCCTTAATTGATCGAAGGTTTCTTGAATGTCGGAGAGTAGGTCTTCCTCAGTCCTACTTTTTATTACCATGTCATCAACGTAGGCTTCCAAGTTCCTTCCTATTTTCTTGTGGAAGGCTTCGTCTACCAAACGTTGATAAGTTGCCCCTGCGTTCTTTAGACCGAAGGGCATTTTCTTGTAGCAATAGACACCCTTTCCTGTGTAGAAGGCTGTCTTCTCCTCATCTTCCTCTACCATTTGTATTTGGTGATACCCCTTGTAGGCATCAAGAAAACATTTCAAACGGAAACCCGAGAGGGATTCGACCTTCCAATCAATTTCTGGTAGAGGGTAGCAGTCCTTCGGGCAAGCTTTCTCGATGTCAGTAAAGTCAACACACATTTTCCACCCTCCGTCACTCTTCTTTACCATAACTGGATTGGCTACCCAGGTTTGGTATTTCACTTCCCTGAGAATTCCTGCTCGTACAAGTTCATCCACCTCTTTGCAAGCGGCTACGCTCCTTTCAGGTGCCAGACTTCGTCGCTTTTGCTTAATTGGTTCAATGTGCTTGAACTCATTAAGCTTGTGTTCTGTGTCGAAGGGCTTGCCGTCGATCATAAGAGTCTGAGGAACCCCCGTCATATCTGAGTACGTCCATGCGAAGACATTTTTGTTGGCTTTGAGTAGCTTCTCCAAGTCTGCTTTAAAGTTAGCAGGGAGTTGTTTCCCGATTACCACCGTTTGCTCTGGATAGAGCTCATTTACCACAATACATTCTTCGGCATCTGTACAACTTAGAGTGGCCTTTGGAGGCTCTTCGGGACTTTCCTTGATCTTTTTGCCAATATCTCCGATCTTCCTCTGATTGTAACTGGAGAACACGGTACCTATCACATAAGGTGTATGGAATTTGGCCGCTGCATGTATGGTGGAGACTACGATACCCATCTTTTGCATGGCGGTCCTTCCTATCAATAGGTTGTAAGGAGAATCGGACCTTACGATAGCAAATGTGAGGGTTTCTGTCCTTGTGAGCTTGCCTTCTCCTATTGTAATGTCCAATGGTACTTCTCCCAGAGGCCAAGAATGCTCACCGGAGAACCCTACTAAAGGTATCTTCGAATCAATGCGTTGCGATCTGATTGAAGGCTTGAGCTTAAGAAAACAATGCTCGTATATGATTTCGCAGGAGCTTTCGCAGTCCATGTAGGCCCTGTTTGCTTCTCGGTTGAAGACTAGAATTTTGATAACCACTGGGTCATTCGAAGGGACTTGGCCTGTAATAGGAGGAAATATTACCTCCCCTACTTCGCTTACCCCCTGCTCGGTTACCTTTCTTTTTAAGCCAGCTTCGCCCCAACGAACTATGAGTATTGGGGCTTCGAGAGGAGTAGTATCTTTATCCATTTGAGTGTCAGACATTTTTTCCTTTCCCTTCTTGATGCCCTTCATCAGATGTACCAATTGACCGGACTTTACAGCCTCTTCTATCTGTTTCTTTAGCTCCCAGCAACTGTTCGTATCATGGCCATAATATTCATGAAAATGACAATACTTGCTTGTATCCCTGTTTTTACCCTTGCTTGTCATGCGAGGGGGTGCTTCGAAGGCTTTAGCAGCCCTTTCCGTAGCAAGTATTTCTTTCGAAGACTTAGTTAAACTTCCCAGCAAACCGTGATTAGGACCTTTATACGGAGAAAACTTGTCTCTGCCTTTGTTCTTGGACCCTTCCCACACAGAATGCTTTGAGAACTTGTTGTTGTTGTCTCTGTCAACTGGAGCACCATTAGTAGATACTTCTTTTGCTTCAATCCAAGTATACGTCTTTTCCATTAACCCCTTGTAAGTTGTCAGGAGGACGGTGGATAAGAATTCCACCAAACTCCGATTTTAAAGACCATGTACGAAACCCGAAATGCGCTGATCTTCATGAAGACCAATATCTGTAAAGTTTCATCGGTGTACCTAGTAACGAAGGCCCTTGTGCTTTCGTTTTCTTTTTTGTTTGATGTTGTGCACCGGTAGATGGGTCCTAGTAAACTTCTTTTGCTGACTGAAGTGTGATCGAAACTTAGCCTTGAGATCATCTAGATTGACAATGCTGCCAGGCTTTTGCCCATTCCACCAAATACGGGCAGAATCCCGCAGGGTATAAGTAAACATGTGATAGGCCACAAGCATAACCCACTTTTGCATCTTAATAGCCCCTTCGAACAAATGTAAGAAATTGTCCGGATCCCCCTTCCCATCATAAGTCCCAATATGCGAAGGCATTTTCAACCCATCAGGCAAAGGATAATCTTCTATCCACCTAACGAAGGGTGTAGCCGAACCCATGGGGTCCGAGTATAGACAATTATAAGGTGGTGCATACATGGGGACAGTATTGTAAGGATTGTTGTTTGGGGGCATTCCCATAAGAGTTTGGCTTGGGTAGGACTGATAAGGTGTGTTCATGGCGAACGGATAACCGTTTCCCATGGCATACGGAGGGTACGCCATAGGATGCCCGAGGGGCATATTCCCATAGGGTTGAGGAAGACTCGGGTTATTAGGCTGTCCATTTACTGAAGGATATAAACTTTGAGGATAAGACTGAGTTTGAAACGAAGGGTACATACCATTGGGAGGAATATTTCCTCCCATATTAATTGTAGATGGATTGCCTTCTATGCCTGATGCGTGAGAAGGCTGCAACGGAACCTCAGCTTCATTCCTTCCAAGATGAGCTGCTAACAACGGAGGTAGATTCACCCCCACTTCTTCCCTTCACTGGCTCCTACCATTGGAGCCTTCCATAACCACCCCTTCTCTTCTTGTTGGAGCCCTCTCCGGGACTCCTTCGAACCCAACAGACCTTCGGCCTAGCCTTCGACCAACTGGTGACCCAATCCTTAGGGTTGAGAGTGTTGGTCCAAGAGCCGGAGGCCTAGGCTCCATTTCCATTTCTTCATCATACTCGTCACTTGAGTATTCCAACTCTCTTCGCATCTCAGCATTCCTAACTTGCCTTTTGCGAGCCCTTAAGAGAGATTCCAACACTTCGTGGTTGGCTTCGACAAAGGCTGGGCTAATAACAGGCTCTGGATTCGCTGATGTCGAAGCATGATGGTTAGGTGTTGTTTCTGGATGAGAACGTGTTGTGAACGTGGAGGCGGTTATTGGGGGAAGGTTGTTGGAGTCACTGATTGGTATTGGCGTCAAGGTCGAGAAACCCGGCGGGGGAGTATCTTCTCTTCCTTGCTCCATGCCGGAATAATAGTGAAAGTAGTTGGTTGGTTATAAGCTTGGAAATAACGAGACCAATTGTAGCGGTCCCACGGATGGCGCCATTGATTGTACAATAAATTGCACGACCAGGCCTTCGATGATGATCAAAGGATTTATGGGATGTTGAGGTTGCGCCAACCTTGTCTTTAACCTGGAATAAGAAATACTAAAACACTACGTTAAGTGATTGCGCAGGGGACGGACCCTGCAAACCACCTCCGGCGTGCGAGTAAGTATGTGTAATGGTAAGTTTGAGGTAAGTTGAGAGAGTACGGTTGAGATTCAGCTAACATACCATGGTTATGGCCCGTCTAATGCTATTTATAGGGGAGAAATAGGCTTTAGAGGGCGGTTGCACTTTGTTCGAAGATCATGGGGGCGTCCCATGATATGTGGTAACCGCTAGGCCTTTGTAGCCCACGATCTCTGTTTTGGCGGGAAAGCCTAAAGGAAGAGGAGACTTGGGTATGACCAGGTTAAGGTAGCTTTCCGTTGTAGTTCCTTCGCAGGAGATACCCCGAAGGGCTTAAGGCTTCGATTGGCGGATTCCCACATGGTAACCACTTCATAGATGAATGGTTTTATGCCAATGAAACGTGTTAAGAGATTAACCTGAGCCTCCGAAGAGAGGGCTTTGCACAAATTCGAAGGGGAGTCCTTCGACCCGTTCGGAGGGTACATCATCAGTTATGAACTACTTTCTTGGGCAGTCATCCTGCGAGAAAATGTTCTAAGTCTAATAGGAAATCGTGAGCAACTTCCAGCGTGTTATGCTCATATGATTTACTGTCTCCTCACCCAACAACCTTACAATCTCACCTACTTCTTCGCTAAGCGAATTGTACATCTCAAGGGTAACAAAAATAAATTGATACCCTATGGAATGTTCCTAACCCGTCTCTATCACCACTTCATGAACTCTCACCCTTACCTTCGTAGTCCCCAATACTCACTCTTCAAACCCGTCATGAAACCCATAAATGAGTCATATGTCTCATCCATTCTCATTTCCGAATCTTTCACACACTATGCACCCTTTGATGATCCGAATCATGAGAATGAGATGCTTGCTCAAGGCGAGAGTGTGATGAAAACAGGAGAAAGCTCAAGTCATAAGTAGTTAGGAGCGGATTAACATTAATATTAGGATTTATCTATGATAGAGATTAATACTCTTTGTCATTTTGCATGCTTGATATTTAATCTATCCCCTTGCTTGAATTATTTGGATGATAGCTTATTTTATCACTTATGATTGCATGCTTATGATTATCTTGGCAAATTACATGATAATCTTTATATGCTAGAAGTAGCTTAATATGAGACATATTAGGCAAATAAATCTTTAGTGATTTGAGGCACCGTCATTTCCAGGAACTAGTTCCCCTAGAAAACATCCCTCTAGCTGCCCAAAACTAGCCTACACAGGAAAACCCATGAAAATAGTGTCACGGTACCACTAAATAGGCCACGGTACCTTTAAATTTAACGGTACCGTGTGATGTTTAGAGGAACCGTGTACCTGTTTGATGAATTTTCACTGTTCCTCCTAAATCCCTGCAACCCTAACCTCAAACCTGCAAATTTCCAACCTCACATACACCCTAAGATTCCCTTCCTACACCATGGGACACTCTCATCAACTTTAATTCAAATTTAACCCATCTTGCCTATATAAGGCCTCATCCATGCAAGATTATCTTGCACATCATCCTCAACCTCACATCACACACACACACCATGTCCTCCACACAAGGATCCACCTCTCACATCTCAAAGAAACCTAGAATAACCATAAGACCACCAACAAGACCCCTCTTTGTGGATCATACAAAAGATGATGAAGCAATGACACCACCTTCCCAAGCTACTCCCAACTCACCATCACCACCTAATGCACCTTCCAAAACATCCTCTACCTACACAAAATCTTCATCATCTCCTTACCTCAACACCATACCATCCTCAATGGATTACACACTCTCACCCATAACTTCATTGGACTATGCCATGCCAACTCCATCACCAACAAACTCACCACCACCACCTTCTCCTATCATGGCCCAACCCATCCAACCTCATCCCTTTGATATACATAGTGCGAATTGCCTATGTTGCCTCCACAACCGTAACCTCGTCTTCTCTTTGAGAGATGAAATTCACTTCATGTTCTCTTATGTGGAACATCTTTTAACACCACCACAACCCCTCATGATGTCACTATCTCCACCACCTCATAGCCCACAAAACTAAACATGATATTGTTTAGCTTTTCACCAATAAACCTTTAGGACACTTCTTGGAAATGAAGCTTGCCTCTAGTCATTAGGGATTTATGCTTCTTGTTGTCCATTTTCCTTATGCTTATTATGTAGTCATACTTATGTATGACCCTTGCTTTTCTTTATGAATGGATATTCTCTTTTATGAGGTTATTTTATGTTTGGGGGCTTGGTTCTATAGTCGTTTTTGTGGTTGGATATTTGTCATGTGTGCTACATGTTAGATTTTGTATACTTGTTATCTAACCTTGTTTTGTAGCACGAATCATTTCTCGATTCCTTGGTGTCCTCCAAACGAGGGGGAGTATACATCAAGGGGGAGCCTTAGCAACCTTTTTTGTTTCGACAAAAAGGGGGAGAAATGGGAGTAAACTCATTAAAAACTTGTTAAAATTAATTTTAACCTAAAATGAGTTTATGTTTTGTCATCATCAAAAAGGGGGAGATTGTTGATGCAAATAATGTTCTAAAAATGTTATTTCTATCTTTCGATAACTTCACGTTTTGAGGATGACAAAATGTGAAATCATGTTACGTTAAAATTAACGTAAACAAGTTTTTAATCGGAAGATCCCGTTTCTACACAAATCACTCTAGAACAAAGTTACAACTTAACTAATGATCAAAGAAGTGAATTTTAGTTTTACACTTCACATTTTTATGTGACAAAACATTTTCTTCAAAAATATACTTTACAAATTATTTTTGAATAATTAAGAAATGTTTTAATGGAAAAATATGTTTAAAATACATAACAGCTATTTCCCCCCCCCCCAAAAATCAGCTCCAAACTTCCCCAAATAAGTTTTCACCAGAAAAGACAAAAAATTGAGCGTCTTTGTCTGACGGCCACGGTTCCACTAAATTTAGTGGCTGGATGAGCCGTCCCCCTATAACGGCCAGATTTTTTCTGCCCATAAATACCAGCCCACTTCACAGATTTTCTTCACCCTTTCTCACACAGAAACTTCTGAGTTTAAATCTCTCACACCATTTTCTTTTCTTGATCATTTAGTTTAGTTTTTCTTTTGTTCAAGAGTGATCCAATCATCCAACATAGAGATCCTCTTCATTCCTCTTCAATAGCAAGAGAAGAACACAAAGTATCCAAGTTGGTACAAGGTGTTGTCATTCCTCTTCAAGTGCAAGAGAAGAACTCAAGGTATCCAAGAAGATACAAGAGTTGTAGTAGTTGTTAGGTTTCTTGTAACATTTGTTACATCCTTGTTGTATCATAGCATACATCAAGATTGTTTTTCTTTTGTGAGAGTGTGAGTGAAGATCATTGTGATCTTATAGAGATAGTGAATATCTCTTGAAGCCATTGGGCTTGTGTGATTGATCAAGAAGATCAAGGGTCAATAGGATAGTGTTAGTCAAGTGAGTGTTGATCATTGTGATCGTGTCGAGATCTTGGAGATCTCTTGAAGCCATTGGGCTTGAGTGATTGATCGTGTGGATCGTGGTAGATTGGTGCTAGCTAATATTAGCACTCGACATCTAGCTTAGTGTCGGAAAACAAGTTAAGCAACGTGTACGGTTTTCTCCGCCTTAAGGGAGGTTGTTGATATAGTGCTTGAAACTCTCGAGTGTGGTACTCGGGGAGTGGAGTAGGGTGAAGAAGAGCTTCGTAGCCGAACCACTATAAATCCTTTTGTCCCGGTTTGATCTTTCCATCTCTACTCTTTACTTTCATTACTTATTATTAGTTAGCTTAGAGTGTAGTTCATATTGGTGTTGTTTGATTGCACATAAGAATCGAATCAAAGGTTTTCAATAGCAAACTTTTTAAGAAACGTTAAAAGAACTAAAAGAACTTAAAAACCGGGAAAACTATTCAACCCCCTTCTAGTTTTCCACACGTTTACACGTGTGTTTCTTCCTTTCCCCTCTTTTTTTTTATGTTATAGTTGTAATGGTTGTGTTTCCTGTTGTTCATCTTTCAAGAAGTTCTTTTGCTGCCTCTTCAGGCCATGGTAAGGAGAAGGTTTTGGATGATGATGAGAGAGTTGAGCCTGCGTCCGAAGAGTTGTTTGTCCTGGACTGGTCAGTGAGGAAGGAGGATCGTTTAAATAGCTGAAAAGTTTGCCAGGACTTGATGGTGAACCTGCCCACCCCCTGAGAGGAAACATATCTGGAAAGCCTGGACGATGAAGATGCTTGCCAGCTCTGTGGCTCAGTCAGACATACTGTTTCGATTTGAGACCCTTCTCCATGAGTATGGTGATCTGTATCTCATCCACCAAAAATGTGGGAGTGTGGCTCAAGAACCGGAGGAACTTAAGAAGTTGAGACATGAGCACGCCAGTTCTATGGTTAGGGAATCTGATCTTACGGGTCGCATCTCGGAACTAGAGAAGGAGAAAGAGGAAGGGAGGAGGGTTTCTAGGGAACAGGATGAGAGGATCAGGGCCTTGGAGGCTGAGTTAGATAAGACTAAGCTTAAGCTGAGTGATGAAGAGAGGGAGAACCAAGAGCTCATTCAGGAAAAGAAAGATATGGCTGTTAAGATGGGCCAAACGGAAATGGAGCACTTCAAAGTGGTAAAGGAATTTATTCTTGAGATGGTTCGACGACTCCTTAACAGCCATGTGTACAAGCAGCGTTTTGCCGTTCCATTCAGTCTGTCCTCTATGGTTGGGATTTTGGATGGTGTTACTTTGGATCGTTCGGAGGAGGATGTGGCAAGGGTTTTAGCAGACGTGGATGATCTGGACATGGAAGCCGAGGCAAAGTACCAGCCCTTATACGATGAGCTTTTTGTCGCAGAGTATCCTTATGTCAAGAAGATCAGCAATGCCTACTACAAATCTCTTGCGAAAATAATGGATATGTTCCCGGATCCTGCTCTGCCTAAGCCTGTGGAGGCTGTTGTGACCGATGCTACAGGGGAAACTTCCGAGGCTCCTGCTACTCAAGATCCTCCTATCTAAGACTCCACTGCGGAAGAGAACAGGTCGGCCCCTTGAAACAGTTGTTTGTTGTAAGATCTGAGTGCCTCCGTTTTGACTAAGATAAAGGCTGCTTCGGATTTTACGTGAAGCTTTGTTTATCTCTTGTTACTTTCTAGAAATAGTTGATGGTTCGGTGTAAGGCCTTCGGGTCAGTAGAATAGTTTTACGAACAGTTTGTACGGTTCAGAAAAATGTAATAACTGATTGACTGAACGAATGATACGTTATTTGTACATTTTTGAAGCTTTGTCTATAATAATTGCCTCGTTAGCTATAGAATATTTTGTATTTGCACCTCTCTTTTTTCTTTTTCTTTTTATTTACTTTTTCATTTTTTTTGCGTACCATTTATGTCATTTGGAAAATTTGAGACGTTCGCGACCGTTCGACAGTCTATGTCTTGGCCCCTCGTCGCATCCCCTTTTTGGGCGCGAGTCAATTTCGGGCATCATGCGCCATTCAACCTTTTTGCCTTGGCCGTGTGGCGATCCCTTTTTGGGTGTGAGCTGACTTTAGGCGTCATGCGTCTTTCAGCCTTTTTGCCTTAGTTGCGCGGCAACCCCATTTTTGGGTGTCTGCCGACTTCGGGCGTCATGCGTCATTTGGTCTTTTTGCCTTAGTTATATGGCAACCCCTTTTTGGGTATGAACCATCTTTGAACATTGACCACTGATCTCCAGAGGTCGCGAGCCTTCCGGAGGGATCACTTTTAACTTATGTTCAGAAAATGATATGTAGTGAAAGAATATGATATGTAGTGAAAATTGTTTCCCTTCAACTGTAGGATAGTTGTATTTGTCATTCAATATGGTTAATACTAGATCCTTTCGGATCCTACATTCGATGCATTAGTTATACATTTACAAAAAACACTTTCTGAGGTTGATGGCGTGCCATGTTCGCGGCACTTCTTTCTCTTCCATCGTCTCCAACTTATACGATCTGATCTGGTAGGCTTCCACGATCCGGTATGGTCCTTCCCAATTGGGTCCCAGCTTTTCTTGATTTTCAACCCTGCTTGCCTCGTTCCTTCAGTATACAAAATCACCTACCTTTGATTGCAGATGTATTGAGTTCATTTCTCACGTTAGCCGATAGCAAATAAACAAGTTATGACTGAAATTGAATAGTTGTGCATTTTAACAACATTTAATTATGGAAGAGTTATTTAACTTACACATACCTTGAATGATTCGGGGCGAACTCTCCGGTTATAGTACTGCTCTATCTTCTTTTTGTACTTCGCCTCTCGGATTGCAGCCATTTCTCTTTGCTCCTGCAGCAGGTCGAGGTTTAGGCGGATTCCATCATCATTCTCCGTCTCTTCCGTCACCATGGTCCGAAAGGTAGGTATTCCTATTTCTGCCGGGATGACCGCCTCACTTCCGTACGTGAGACTGAATGGCGTTTCTCCATTACTTGTCTTCAGGGATGTACGGTGCGCCCACAGGATGTTCGGCAATTCATCCACCCATCCGGCTCTTTCCATGCCGAGCCTTGACTTGAATCCTTTCATCAGTCTCTTGTTTTCCGTTTTTACTAGTCCGTTAGCTTGAGGATAGGCCACAGTGGTATTTATCTGGGTTATATTCAACCTCTCACACCAACTTTTAAAGGGGTCGTGAATGAAGTTGCTTCCGTTGTCCGTTACAATTACCCTTGGTAGTCCGAACTGACACACTATGTTCTCCCAGATAAATTTCTTGACATCCTTCCCCGTCGTTCTTACCAACGGCTTGGCTTCCATCCGTTTGGTGAAGTAGTCGATTGCTACAATAACAAACTTGATTTTCCACGGAGCTTCTGGTAGAGGTCCTAACACGTCCATACCCCATTGGTAGAAAGGCCAAGGCGCCATGATTGAAGTCATCACGGTTTTTGGGAGCTTCGGAACAGGTGCATGTATCTGGCAAGAGTCACATTTTTGGATCACTTCTCTAGTATCTCGGTGCATGGTTGGCCATTAATACCCTTGTCTCATTAGCTTTGCCACCACCGATCGCGGTCCGGAGTGCATTCTACATGCTCCTTCATGTACCTCTCGGATGATGTAATTTGCCTGGAGTGGTCCGACGCATCTTAACATTGGGCCGAGGTAGGATTTTTGAAGAGTACGTCGTCGATTAGAGTGTAATGGTTTATCATCATCCGGAGAGCTCGGGCCTCATTCTGATCCTCCGGTCAAATGCCTTCCTGTTTACACCGAATGATTGAAGTCATCCAGTTTTCTTCCTCTTCCTCCACAATGGCGTTAACAACTTCTTCCTCCGTCGATGGCTTTTCCAGGACTTCCACCAGGATCTCTTTCATTTGATGATCGAAAGGCACGGATGCTAACTTGCTCAGTATATCTGCTTTCTGATTTTGTACTCTTGGGATGTTCTGGATTTTGAATTGACCGAATCATGCAATATATTCTTTGGCCTTGGCTAGGTATCGTATCATGCTATCTTTGTATGCAACAAAATCTCCATTAATCTGGCTTGCCAGCAAATTGGAATCCACCCTGACCTCCAACCTTTGCACTTCCATTTTTCGGGCGATTCTTAATCCTGCCAGTAAGGCCTCATACTCTGCCTCATTGTTGGTGCTCTTGAAATTTAGTCGGATAGCGTAGGTGCATTCTGTTTGGTCCGGGCCGATTAGTACCAAGCCTACTCCGGCGCCCGATTTACTAGATGCTACATCAGTATATAACGCCCATTCTTCTTGGCCAGAGATGTTGCATATCTCCTTGCCCCCCTCTTTCGAAACCTGATCAGATGAGTTCAGCGGTATTTCTGTTATAAAGTCCGCTTGGACCTGCCCCTTGACAGCATTTCGTGGTATATATGTAATGTTGTAAGCCCCTAGCTCCACAGTATACTTAGCTAACCTTCCCGTCGCTTCCGCTTTGTTCAATATCTGTTTAACGGGTTGATCAGAGATGACCTTTATGGGATGGGCCTCGAAATACCTCCTAAGCCTCCTTGACAGGTGTAGCAAAGCCAAAGCTAATTTTGCAACCCGAGTGTAATTCCTTTCGGCCTCATGCAACGTTCGGCTTACATAATATACTGGGATCTGTCTCCCTTCCTGATGATGTACCCTCCGAACGGGTCGAAGGACTCCCCTTCGAGCCTGTGTGAAGCCCTCTCTTCGAAGGCCCAGGTTAATCTCCAAAAACATTTCATTGGCGTAAAACCATTCATCTATGAAGTGGTTACCATGTGGGAATCCGCCAATCGAAGCCCTAAGCCCTTCGGGGTATCTCCTTCAAAGGAACTAGAACGGAGAACCACCTTGACCTGGTCATACCCACGTTCCTTCTTCCCTTAGGCTTTCCCGCCAAGGAGGAGATCGTGGGCAACAAAGCCCTAGCGGTTACCACAAATCATGGGACGCCCCCATGATCTCCGAATCAAGTGCAACCGCCCTCTAAGGCCTATTTCTCCCCTATAAATAGCTTAGACGGGCAAGAACCATGGTAATGCCAACTGAACTCTCTCGATTTATTACAAACTTACCATATCACATACTTACTCGCACGCCGGAGGTGGTTCGCAGGGTCCCACCCCTGTGCAATCACTTAAAGTAGTGTCTTAGTATTTCCTATTTCAGGTCAAAGACAAGATTGGCACAACCTCAACACCCCATAAATCCTTTGATCATCATCGAAGGCCTGGTCGTGCAATTTATTGTACAATCAGTGGCGCCATCCGTGGGACCGCTACAATTGGTCTCATTATTTCCAAGCTTATAACCAACAACCTACTTTCCCTATATATCCGGCATGGATCAAGGGAGAGAAGATACTCCCCCACCGGGTTTCTAGACCTTGGCGCCAATACCAATCAACGACTCCAACAACCTTCCCCCAATAACCGCCTCCACTATCACAACACTTTCTCACCCAGAAGTAACAGCCAACCATCATGCTTCGACATCAGCTAATCCGGAGCCTATTATTAGCCCAGCCTTTGTCAAAGCCAACCACGAAGCGTTGGAATCTCTCTTAAGGGCTTGCAAAAGGCAAGTTAGGAATGCTGAGATGCGAAGGGAATTGGAATACTCAAGTGACGAGTAATGTGAAGAGATAGAAATGGAGCCTAGGCCTCCAGCCCACGGAGCAACACTCTCGGCCCTAAGGATTGGGTCACCAATGGGTCGAAGGCTAAGCAGAAGGTCCGTTGGGTTTGAAGGAGTCCCGGAGAGGGCTCCGACAAGGAGAGAAGGTGCGGTTGTCGAAGGTCCCAATGGGAGGAGCCAACGAAGGGAAGAGACGGGGGTGAATTTGCCTCCATTGTTAGCAGCTCATCTTGGAAGGACCAAAGTAGGGGTTCCGTTGCAGCCTTCTCACGCATCAGGCGTAGAAGGCAATCCGCCTACAATTAATATGGGAGAAAATCTTCCTCCCAATGGTATGTACCCCTCGTTCCAAACTCAGTCTTATCCTCAAGGTTTATATCCTCCAGTAAATGGGTAGCCTAATAACCCAAGTCTTCCTCAACCTTATGGGAGCATACCCTTCGGGCATCCTATCGCGAACCCTCCGTATGCCATGGGAAATGGTTATCCGTTCACCATAAACAAATCTTATCAGTCCTACCCAAGCCAAACTCCTATGGGAATACCCCTAAATAATAATCCGTATAATATTGTTCCTATGTATGCACCACCCTATAATTGTCTATACTCGGACCCTATGGGTTCGGCTACACCCTTCGTTCGGTGGATAAAAGACTACCCATTGTCTGATGGGTTGAAAATGCCTTCACATATTGGGACTTATGACGGGAAGGGGGATCCGAAAATTTTCCTACATTTGTTCGAAGGGGCTATTAAGATGCAAAAGTGGGTTATGCATGTGGCCTGTCACATGTTTACATATACCCTATAGGATTCTTCTCGTATTTGCTAGAACGGGCAAAAGCTTGGCAGCATTTTCAATCTTGATGATCTCAAGGCGAAGTTCCGATCACACTTCAGTCAGCAAAAGAAGTTTACAAGGACCCATCTGACGGTGCACAACATTAAACAAAAGGAAAACCAAAGCACAAGGGCCTTCGTCACTAGGTACACCGATAAAACTTTACAGATCTTGGGTCTACATGAAGATCAGCGCATTTTGGGTTTCGTACATGGTCTTCGAAATTGGAGCTTCGTGGAGTTCTTATCCACTGACCTTCCGACAACTTACAAAAGGTTAATGTAAAATACATATATTTCGATTGAAGCAAAGGAAGTATCTACTAATGGTGCTTCGATCGATAGAGACAGCAACAACAAATTCACAAAGCATTCTGTGTAGGAAGGGTCGAAGAACAAGAACAAAAGCAGAGATAGGTTTTCTCCGTACAAAGGTCCTAACCACGGCTTGCTAGGAAGCTTAACTAAGTCTCCAAAGGAAATAATTGTAACAGAGAGGGCTTGATACCATGTGGGAACCCGCCAATCGAAGCCTTAAGCCGTTCGGGGTATCCCTCTCGAAGGGACTACAACGGAGAACCCTCTTGACCTGGTCATACCCACGTGTCCTCTTCCTTTAGGCCTTCCCGCTAAAATAGAGATCGTGGGCTACAAAGCCCTAGCGGTTACCACAAATCATGGGACGCCCCCATGATCTCCGAACAAAGTGCAACTGCCCACTAAGTCCTATTTCTCTCCTATGAATAGCTTAGTCGGGCCAAGACGATGTAAGTTAACTTCACTCTCGCAAATTACAACCTACTTATCATATCACACATACTTACTCGCACGCCGGAGGTGGTTCGCAGGATCCAACCCCTGCGCAATCACTTAACGTAATGTCTTGGTATTTCTTATTTCAGGTTAAGAACAAGCTTGGCGCAATCCCAACACCCCATAAATCCTTTGATCATCATCGAAGGCCTGGTCGTGCAATTATTTGTACAATCACTGGCGCCATCCGTGGGACCGCTACAATTGGTCTCGTTATTTCCAAGCTTATAACCAACCAACTACTTTCACTATTATTCCGGCATGGATCAAGGGAGAGAAGATACTCCCCCACCGGGTTTCTCGACCTTGGCGCCAATACCAGTCAATGACTCTAATAATCTTCCCCCAATAACCGCCTCCACATTCACAACACGTTCTCACCCAGAAACAACACCCAACCATCATGCTTCGACATCAACCAATTCGGAGCCCATTATTAGCCCAGCCTTTGTCGAACCCAACCACAAAGTGTTGGAATCCCTCCTAAGGGCTCGTAAGAGGCAAGTCAGGAATGCTGAGATGCGAAGGGAGTTGGAATACTCAAGTGATGAGTATGATGAAGAAATGGAGATGGAACCTAGGCCTCCAACCCAAGGAGCAACTCTATCGGCCTTAATGATTGGGTCTCCAGTTAGTAGAAGGCTAAGCAAAAAGGTCCGTTGGTTTCGAAGGAGTCCTTGAGAGGGCTACGACAAGGAGAGAAGGGGCGGTTACCGAAGGCTCTAATAGTAGGAGCCAACTAAGGGAAGAAGTAGGGGTGACTTTGCCTCCATTGCTAGCAGCTCATCTTGGAAGGACTGAAGCTGGGGTTCCGTTGTAGCCTTCTCACGCATCAGGCGTAGAAGGCAATCCGCCTACAATTAATATGGGAGGAAATCTTCCTCCCAATGGTATGTACCCCTCGTTCCAAACTCAGTCTTATCCTCAAAATTTATATCCTCCAGTAAATGGACAGCCTAATAACCCAAGCCTCCCTCAAACATATGGGAGCATACCCTTCGGGCATCCTATGGTGTACCCTCTGTATGCCATGGGAAACGGTTATCCGTTTGCCATGAATACACCTTATCAGTCCTACCCAAGTCAAACTCCTATGGGAATGCCCCCAAACAACAATCCCTATAATACTGTTCCCATGTATGCACCACCTTACAATTGTCTATACTCAGACCCTATGGGTTCAGCTACACCCTTCGTTAGGTGGATAGAAGATTACCCATTGTCTGATGGGTTGAAAATGCCTTCGCACATTGGGACTTATGATGGGAAGGGGGATTCGGACAATTTCTTACACTTGTTCGAAGGGGCTATCAAAATGCAAAAATGGGTTATGCCGGTGGCCTGTCATATGTTTACATACACCCTACGGGATTCTGCTCGTATTTGGTGGAATGGGCAAAAGCCCGGTAGCATCGTCAATCTTGATGATCTTAAGGCTAAGTTCCGGTCACACTTCAGTCAGCAAAAGAAGTTCACAAGGACTCATTTAACGGTGCACAACATCAAACAAAAGGAAAACGAAAGCACAAGGGCCTTCGTTACAAGGTACACCGATGAGACTTTGCAGATTTTGGGTCTTCATGAAGATCAGCGCATTTCGGGTTTCGTACATGGTCTTCGAAATTGGAGTTTGGTGGAATTCTTGTCCACTGACCTTCCGACAACTTACAAAGGGTTAATGAAAAAGACGTATACTTGGATCGAAGCGAAAGAGGTATCTACTAATGGGGCTCCGATAGACAGAGACAGCAACAACAAGTTTTCGAAGCATTCTTCGTGGGAAGGGTCAAAGAACAAGAACAAGAACAGAGACAGGTTTTCCCCGTACAACAAAGGCCCCAACCATGGTTTGTTAAGCAATCTAACCAAGTCTCCAAAGGAAATACTTGCTACGGAGAGGGCGGCTAAGGCCTTCGAAGCACCCCCTCGTATGACAAGTAAGGGAAAAAACAGGGATACCAGCAAGTATTGTCACTTTCATGAAGATTATGGTCATGATACGAACAGTTGTAGAGAGTTGAAGAAACAGATAGAAGAAGCTGTGAAATCTGGGCAATTGGCACACTTGGTGAAGGGTGTAAAGAAGGGAAAGGAAAAGATGACCGAAACTCAATTGGCAAAAGATACTACTCCTCTCGAAGCCCCAATACTCATGGTTCATTGGGGCGAAGCCAGCTTGAAAAGAAAGGTAACGGAGCAGGAGGGTAATGCAGTAGGGGAAGTAACTTTTCGTCCTCTTACGGGCCAAGTCCCTTCAAATGATTCGGTAGTCATCAAAGTCCTCATTTCCAACCGAGAAGTGAATAGAGCCTATATAGACTGTGGAAGCTCCTGCGAAATCATTTATGAGCATTGTTTTCTTAAGCTCAAGCCTTCGATCAGGTCGCAGCGGGTTGATTCGAAGATACCTTTGGTAGTATTTTCTGGTGAGCATTCGTGGCCTCTGGGAGAAGTTCCGTTGGAAATAACAATTGGGGAAGGCAAGCTCGCAAGGACAGAAACCCTCATGTTCGCTATCGTGAGGTCCAACTCTCCTTACAACTTTGCTGATAGGAAGGACCGCCATGCAAAAGATGGGTATCGTAGTCTCCACTATACATGCAGCAGTAAAGTTCCATACACCTTATGGGATAGGAACCATGTTCTCCAGTTACGGTCAAGGACAAGTGGGGGACAGTGGCAAAAAGATTAGGGAAAGTCCGGAGGAGCCTCCGAAGGCTATCCTAAGTTGTACGGATGCCGAAGAATGTATTGTGATAAATGAGCTCTATCCAGAGCAAATGGTGGCAATCGGAAAGCAACTCCCTGCTAACTTCAAAGCAGACCTGGAGAAGCTACTCAAAGCCAACAAAGATGTGTTCGCATGGACATATTCAGACATGACAGGAGTTTCCAGGACTCTTATGATCGATGGCAAGCCCTTCGGTACAGAACATAAGCTTAACGAGTTCAAGCACATCGAACCAATTAAGCAAAAGCGACGAAGCCTGGCACCAGAAAGAAATGCAGCTGGTTGCAAAGAGGTGGATGAACTTGTGCGAGCTGGAATTCTCAGGGAAGTAAAATACCAAACTTGGGTTGCCAACCCAGTCATGGTAAAGAAAAGTGATGGAGGGTGGCGTATGTGCGTTGACTTCACCTACATCAACAAAGCTTGCCCGAAGGACTGCTACCCTCTACCAGAAATCGATTGGAAGGTCGAATCTCTCTCGGGGTTCCGTCTGAAATATTTTCAGGACGCCTACAAAGGGTATCACCAAATACAAATGGCGGAGGAAGATGAAGAAAAGAAAGCCTTCTACACAGGAAAGGGTGTCTATTGCTACAAGAAAATACCCTTCGGTCTAAAGAATGCAGGGGCAACTTACCAACGGCTAGTAGATAAAGCCTTCCACAAGCAAATTGGGAGGAACTTGGAAGCCTACGTTGATGACATGGTAATAAAAAGCAGAACTGAAGAGGACCTCCTCTCCGACATCCAAGAGACCTTCGATCAATTACGGGCAATCAACATGAAGCTTAACCCTAAGAAGTGTTCCTTTGGCATGGAGGAAGGACAATTCTTGGGGCATTTGATCAGTAAACAAGGGATTAAAGCTAACCCTTCGAAGGTAAAAGCCATCACTGACCTTTAAGCTCCGAAGTCACTAAAAGAAGTTCAAAGCCTCAATGGGAAGCTTGCGGCACTTAGCAGGTTCTTGTCGAAAGGGGCAGATCGGTCTCTACCATTCTTCAAAACACTCAAGGGGTGTACAGATAAAAAGACTTTCCAATGGAGTGGTGAGGCGGAAGCAGCCTTCGAAAAGCTAAAGGAATTCATGGAAATCTTACCAACACTTACAGCCCCAATCAAAGGCGAAGTGTTGTTCATGTACATTGCGGCATCATTCGAAAGCATCAGTGCGGTGCTCTTAGCCGAAAGGGAGAAGAAACAAGTCCCCATATACTTCGTTAGCAGGGTTCTGCAAGGAGCTGAATTAAACTATCCGGAATTGGAAAAGCTAATCCTAGCCTTGGTTTATGCTGCAAGGCGCCTTCGAAGGTACTTTCAAGCTCATCCCATCACGGTATTGACTGACAAGCCTATTAGGCAGATACTGTCGAAGCCTGAGAAATCAGGAAGGGTAGCTAAATGGGCTATCGAATTGGGAGAACATGAGATAGAGTACAAGGGTCGAAACTCCGTCAAAGGTCAGGTACTTGCAGATTTTCTCGGTGAAACACCTTCCGGACCTAGCCAAGATAAAGAAATTCTTAAGGAGAAGCCCCCAAAGATGAAGGAGGGGTGGAAATTGTACACAGACGGAGCCTCAAGTTCTGATGGTTCAAGAGCAGGTTTAATGCTAGTTAGTCCGGAAGGAAAGGAATACACTTACGCATTGCGTTTTGAATTCGAAGCCACCAACAATGAAGCTGAGTACTATACGAAGCTCTGTTAGCTGGTCTTCAACTAGCAAAGGAAATGGAAGTTCGTAATCTGTCCATTTTCATAGACTCCCAGCTAGTTGCTAATCAAATCAAGGGCTCCTATGAAGCAAGGCAGCCCACTATCAAACAATATTTGGATAAAGCCAAAGAACTCCTTCAAGGCTTCGAAACCTATGATATAGCACATGTTCGCCGAAATCAAAACAAGAAAGAAGATGCCTTAAGTAAATTGGCTTCAATGGCATTTGCTCATTTAACGAAGGAAGTTTTGGTAGAATTGTTGGCTGATAGGTCAATTAAACGGGGCGAAGTTTCTGACATCATACCCAAGGAAGGCACCAATTGGATGACTCCAATTAGGGAGTATTTGATCAGTGGTATTCTACCAGAAGACCCTAAGCTCGCTCGAAAGTTCCGGATCAAAGCTCCCCAATATAGACTTATTGGGGACAACCTATACAGGAGATCCTTTTTATCCCCATGGCTTCGTTGTGTGGGTCCAAAACAGGCTTCGAACATCATCTATGAGGTTCACGAAGGATATTGCGGGTTGCATGCAGGCCCTCACTCTGTTGTTTCAAAAGTAATGAAGCTTGGGTATTATTGGCCATCCATGCATAGGGATGACATAGAGATAATACAAAAGTGCGAAGCATGTCAGATCCACTCCAAAGTTCCAAGAATGCCTAAGCAAGACATGACCTCCGTTACGTCAGCATGGCCTTTCTGCCAATGGGGAATTGACATAGTCGGACCCCTACCAGTTGCTCCAGGAGGGGTAAAGTTCTTGGTCGTAGCCATAGACTACTTTACCAAATGGGTTAAAGCAAAGCCCTTGGCATCTGTGACAGGAAGGCATATGGAGAAATTTGTGTGGGAACATATAATATGTCGCTTTGGTGTCCCTCACATTATCATATCAGACAATGGGAAGCAGTTTGCCTAAGGAGTGTTCCCAACATTTTGCGAAGGTCTAAAGATCAAGCAGTCATTCACTTCTGTTTATCATCCCCAGGGCAATGGACAAGTAGAAGTCACAAACAGGGATATTATCAATGGAATTGAGAAGAGGTTAGGACGGAGCCATCATGGGTGGGTAGACGAACTACCCCAAGTTCTGTGGGCACATAGGACGCACCCCAAGTCAAGCCATGGGGAGACTCCTTTTAGCCTTACTTATGGAACGGAGGCTGTTATACCCTCCGAAATAAGCATCGAAACGGAACGTATTGTGAACTTTGAAGAAAAGACAAATGAAGAAAGGCTTTGGGAAAATCTTGATCTTCTCGAAGAGAGAAGAGAAGTAGCTTCAATTAGGGAGGCTATCTATAAACAGAAGTTTGAAAAGTACTATAACAACCGAGTCCGACCCTCCACGTTCAAGCCAGGTGAATATGTCCTTCGTTTAAATAGCGCAAGCAAGGCTGAATACGAAGGAAAACTAGGGCCAACATGGGAAGGACCCTACGTTATATTGGAAGCCTATGGCAACGGTGCTTACAAGCTCGCAACGCTTAAAGGGGAGGCCATGGATAGGACTTGGAATGGTACCAATCTTCGTAAGTTTTACATATAAAACTTACTACATTTAAAATAATCAGTTTGTTTTTCTATTTCATGTAACGCATTCTTCTCATTTGGGAAAAAAGCATTAATGGTAGGCGTCTTAGTGTTCATTTCTTAAAATGATGTAATCCTCCCTACCCACTTAATGATATAAATTATTTCCCTCAAAATCTCTTGTTTCGTTATTTACAACAAAGATTTGCTCAGCCAAGTACTTTACAAGTTTCAATGTCGAAGGATGAAGCAAGACACATGTCTTGTATAAAGATAACATCCAAAGCAATTCACATTATCATTTCCTATATAGTCTTAGGGTATTCTAAGCCCTACGTATCTTAAGGATAAAGACGGAGTGGGCCGCGACCCTCTGTCGCAGTCAAATTATACGATTGCGGAAAATCTTGGTTCAAAATACACACAATAAGGTTATAACCTTAGGTTGTTTATGTACGTTTATAAAAAGCGTACGAGAAGAAAAGCATGACATTCATAGCGGATTATTATCCCTAATTAACATTAATAAGACCACAAATGGTCAAAGCAAAAACAGTTTAAACAATTGTCTAACGCATGGGTCGAAGTCCATACAGCAACAAAGATAAATTGTCTTAAACAAATGAACATTAAACACGTTGGGGCATTATGCATAGAGATCCTTTCAAGGCAGAACAGAAGCAGATTTCTTTGTTGAAGACGGAGGATGGACCTTCATCGGCTTCTTCGCCAATAGTTCTTCTATTGGAGCTAACGGATCTTTGGTTACCTCGGCTAGGAAAGGGTACTCTGTTGAAGTAAACGCATCGCCAGCCTCATTAAATTCTTTCTCATAATTAGGGCGATAGTAGGGTACCTCCGACAAAACCACAGGTTTCTTTGTTTGGGCAATTTCTTCCAAAGCGGTACAGGTACCATAAAAGATGGTTGCGTTCACTAGTTTCCCAATAACTTCCCCCACCTCATCACTATGGTACAATTCCATTGCCACATGAGGAACAACCTTCGAAACTACCTCAGCTCGGTCTTCCTTCAAGTTTTGACACTGGAATTTCAGACTGTCAATCCTCTCGCAAAGCTTGACCTCCTGCTCAACCAGCCTAGACCTTTGGGTTCCAGCCTTGTACATTTGGATTCGAGCATTTCAATTTGGGCTCTATAAATGGACACTTTAGACTCCTCAACCTTCAACCTATCGCACCTTGCTTGGGATTCCTTCAATTGCCCTTCGAGTCTGTCAATCTTGGCTCGCATATCTTGCACAAAAGGATTCTTCTCAAAGTTCTCCATCACTTCTTTGCACTTAGCCTCCAATTTATCATATTCATGATCCCTAGCTTTTTCTTTGGCTAAGATAGCATCCATTTTCACTCTCACATTCAACACCGTTTGCACCAATTCCCTTGTTCTAGAATTAAGATGATTATCCAAAACAGCCTGCCTAGCATAACTTTTGGAATGAAAGTTGCAAAGCTCTTCCATAGACATGTTATCCAAGATTCCCCTCCAACTAGCAGGTGTCATTTTTTCAACCAATTGGCGACACGCACTCGAATTGGGTAGTTCCTTAACATTGGGAAGACCTGCGAAAGACAGAAGCACAAGTTATATGAGGAAGGACATTTATTACGTATGCAATATAATTTACTAGGAGTATCATCTTCAGGAATCGTCAGAGGGGTAGGTATAAAGGTTTTAGAATGAGAGCCTTTGGGCTTCACCATTCTTGTCGGAGGAGTAGGAAGGGATAATTTCCTCTTCAGAGGAGTCCTTACAGACATGGCATCCCTTGCTTTCTTACTTTTCTTCTTATCTGAAAGACCGGAGGACCTTATGAGCCTTGTTTGAAATTCCTTGATAAGGGGATCATCGGAATCTGCTACAGTCTCCACAAAATGTGGAGTCTCTTCATTATTAATTGATGTTGATGGAGAACCTACTTCATGGTTCACATTCTTTGTCCCTTTGGGGACAAAACTAAGCTCTCTAGTACTACGGGCTACAACGAAGTTCCTGAATGCCATCCCTACAGAAAAACAGAAAAGTGATAAATACCATCAGATAAGTTATTTACTTTATTTGAATAGGTATATACATACTTTTCCTATTGCAGATTATCTCAGGATCCAATGGAGAGCCTTCCCAATGATCTATAATGCCCGCCAGAAACAGTATCGGCTCAGGAAATGTTTGCACATCAAATGGGTGACGTTCAAGACGTTGGTAGAGGGGATAGCTTCTTACGAAGTGTGGCAAAGGATCATCAAAGCGTTTCTCGTCAAAACGAAAGTCTTTATCTAGCAACGCTGGATAATTGGGAGGTATGATCGTATCTTGCACATAGAAAAACAGACCTTTCCATTTTCTTATGTTGGCAAAAGGTTTAGTTATTAAGCAAGGCACATCGGGCTCACTTCTTTTGGCCAATGTTAACCAATCACCACCAAGACAAAGGTTTATAAAACCTCTAAGCACATTCAGTGTTGGCTCATACCCATAAGCTTTACATACAACAATGTAAGTTGTCAACTTGGCTAAGCCAAACGGGTTCAGCCTGGATATATGTACTTGATAATATTGTAGAAACTCCAGGATTAAGGGGTGGATCGGAATCCTAAAGTTAGATTCTGTAAATGCATGCACGTAAAGCCCCACATAACCTGCTGGAGCATCAAAAACATTTTGGTTTTGATTGGGAAGCATAACTTTAAACTCTTTAGGTATGGGATATTCTTTAAGAAATTCTATTAGAGCTTGCTCTGATAGAGTACATTTTTGCTCCCTAATAGTTCTTTTCGCTACCATACTCATCTTGAACTGGAGACTATGAACACAAAAGGACAAAGATCGGAGAGGAAAACTTACCTTTAAGCTCAACTGAAGCACAAAGCACAGGGTTGTGTACGTGTATTTTGGGCCAAAAGAAAATATGATCTAGGGTTGGAAGTATGAAGGGTTTATGTATATCCTTTGTAGTTTCATCCTAGCCATCCACGTGCAGTTATAATCCGAGACATACATCGACTCTAATTTTTTTTAATTTTTGAAAAGATGTTTACCGATATCTTAGCTGCTGTAGTATAGAGTAGTAGTTGAAGATTTATTAGCCGCATTTATTGCGCAAAGTTTGTTTAAAGCACTTATCTTCATTACGTTCAAATTTGTGACGAACGGGATAGAGTGTAGCAGGTTTTTTGAGTCGAATGCAATTTATACTTGTACGTATATATCACTTTCGACTGGGGGGCTTGATGATGTACCCTCCAAACGGGTCGAAGGACTCCCCTTCGAGCCTGTAGAAAGCCCTCCCTTCAGAGGCCCAGGTTAATCTCCTAACACGTTTCATTGGCGTAAAATCATCCGTCTACGAAATGGTTACCATGTGGGAACCCGCCAATCGAAGCCTTAAGCCCTTCGGGGTATCCCTCTCGAAGGGACTACAACGGAGAACCCTCTTGACCTGGTCATACCCACTTGTCCTCTTCCTTTAGGCCTTCCGTCTACGAAATGGTTACCATGTGGGAACCCGCCAATCGAAGCCTTAAGCCCTTCGGGGTATCCCTCTCGAAGGGACTACAACGGAGAACCCTCTTGACCTGGTCATACCCACGTGTCCTCTTCCTTTAGGCCTTCCCGCCAAAATAGAGATTGTGGGCTACAAAGCCCTAGCGGTTACCACAAATCATGGGACGCCCCCATGATCTCCGAACAAAGTGCAACCGCCCACTAAGTCCTGTTTCTCTCCTATAAATAGCTTAGTCGGGCCAAGACGATGTAAGTTAACTTCACTCTCGCAAATTACAACCTACTTATCATATCACACATACGCCGGAGGTGGTTCGCAGGGTCCAACCCCTGTGCAATCACTTAACGTAGTGTCTTGGTATTTCTTATTTCAAGTTAAGAACAAGCTTGGCGCAATCCCAACACCCCATAAATCCTTTGATCATCATCGAAGGCCTGGTCGTGCAATTATTTGTACAATCAGTTATATTTGTACATATTTGTTACTTAATCATGGAAAAAGTGTATATGCAAGTGAATATAGCCAAGTACAGGAAAAGATGAAGAAAAGACAAAGAATTGAAGTGATTATGCACATTTAAAAATTCCCGAGATGGAAACAAGTGAGAAACCACACAAGGACGCAATGAAATGAAAGTGTCAAGATTTCTATGTTCATATATCAAGAAAATATCAAGTTCTATGGAAGAAATCAGTGCCACATTGGAGCATAATGCATGCGACAAGAAAAGACCAAGAAAAGTCAAAGTTGTGAGTGCCAGAAGACTCCATCCGATCGGATGGAGCCCGCATCTGATTCGGATGGGAGAAATTGGATTTTACCAAGAGATCCAACCGAACGGTTGGAGCTAATACCGATCGGTTGGACTTAACTGCTGTTACAAAAGTTCATTTAATGACGGATTTAAGCCCCATAATCATGGTGGCTTATCATTTCTTGCTTATTAACTCACAAGTGACGTTTTTACTTGATAGAGAAGGGTTCTTTCACTTATTTATAGGACCCTAGGCTAGATTACTAAGTGTGACACCCCAAAATTAGTAAAGGCTTACACCAAGTCCTTGCTATCTTATTATTCTTGCCCAAAAGCTTAGAAACGCTGTAAAAACGTCCAGGAACTTTGAGTTAAAGTCTCAAGAGTGTGGTTCGAGTATGGAGTTGTTTATGTGTCTTGTTAGGCGATTGGAGGAGTGTGGTTGCTATAGTGCCACAAATCTAGTTCTTGTAATCTAAACTAGGTATATCTTGTTTATTTATCATGAACTACCTTTACTTTATGTTTAATGAAAGTATGTTTTGTTACTTGTGTTTTATAATGATTGTTATGGAGTAATTGTTGGTATACTTGTGTGTTATGATGTGACTAAGTGTTGGAGTATTCTTATTTCATAGTGATGCATGAAACCAATCCTTATTTTATGAGTTTGTTGGAATAACATCTAATCTTGCTTAATTAGTTGATAAAAACATTTTCAAAGGATAAAAGGGCCGAAAGGATTTTCTTTATGTTTTTATTCCAAAAAGTTAGTGCACGAATTAGTATGGGATATGGTGTGTGACAAGCACCATATTTACTCATTAAAATGGATTTGAAACGATTTCATCACGAATAAAAGGGCCGAAAGGATTCGTAGGAACAATTAAGATAAGAATTGCTTTTCAAACAACTAGTGCTTAAAAAGAATTGTCATAATAGTTAAAAAGGCCGAAAGGAGTTAACTAGGAGATTGAATTCTTAGAAATGATTTTTCATGACATAAACCATTGATTGTTAATCATTCACATAAAATTGTGCATCATTACAAGTTACACCCAACTTGTTAGAATACTCTATGCAATTTGTAACACCCCAACCCGACAAGGGCAAAGGTGTCACAGATACGGATTCTTATCAGAACAAACACAAGCATATGACATAAATAATACAATAGGATTCTAAGGGTTACAAACAAAAATCTGAAATTACAAGGTTACAAGAGATATACAATAATCACTAAGTCTGAATATCATCTCTAAATCCACATTAGCTAGCAAGGTCTTCTAAGTTCAAGGTCCTCTCTAATAACAACCCAGCTTCCAACTAAAAACCTGCCGTACACGAAAGAAAACGTACGGCTGAGCTTACAAAGCCCAGTGAACAGATATATAATAAACGGAAACAAAAGCAAACGGAAATGAACAGGCATATCATAAAGAGTGAGAAATAGGAAAAAAAAATAAAGAGTAAGGTTTAGGACAGTAATCCACCACGAGCCCACATATCACATCATATATCACATTCACAGTAATCTAGAGGGGATACCTCTTCAGTAACCAGATAATATGAGGGGTGGCCTCATGTATCCAACAGAAATATATGGAGTCGCGAGCTCCCAGAACATGAAAGACGTGGATTGCACCCATCATCAGTCACCACATATCAGATCATATATCACATATCAGAAACAGAACAAATCTAGGATGCATCCATTCGCCCCCCAGAATAGATCGGCCATAATAAATCATATAGTGTGCATGCATAATCAAAATCAGAATGGGGACGGTGTAACCAGATCACTAGGGCTACACACTAGTCATGCCAGTGGTGCATCACAGACACGGCCATGTTACCTTCATGGCTAGGGAACAAATTTTGGCTCGGGTATCAAACTGGGAGTCAAAGGTCAAAGGTCAAAGGTTCATATCAAAATCAGTGTGTCATATTAGAATGTTCAATATCAGAAGGGCAAATATCCCAGGTCAATATCCAAAAGGGTCAAAGTATCAGATAGTCAAATCTTCAAAAGGTTCAATATCAAAAATACTTTTCAAAAAGGTTTTCTCTTAAGGTTCAATTAAAACAATCATTCGAAATAGTTTTCATAAATGATCTTTCAAATAGCTTTCATAAAACGAACTTCAAAAATAGTTTTCTTTAAGTCAATATATGTCCCAAAATCAGAGATCAAAGGTCGAAGCAAAGGTATCATAGCAAAGGATCGTAACAGAGTATCAAATAAGAGATTTTAACAGATCAGAAAAGAATCATAGGAAACCTTACAGAGAAGGTCAGAATATCTGTACCTTATTCCAGAAGCAACCACAAATCAGAAATGGATGACACAAAGTGGATCAGGTCCTCTCTTTCTTCACACCTAGAGGGGTAGACAAGAATTACAAACCCTTTCATTTTAAGTAACTTTCCATTTTAGAAATTTTCCTCTTTTTAGCTTTTAGATTCCTCAAGTTACTCTTTTAGTCCTTTAGGTTTCATAATTTACATTTTATACCCTTATAATATCCATAATTACACATTAGACCCTTAGTTTATCAAAATTACACAATGGATACTTATTTCATCATATTATACGAATTCACCCTTAAGTTTTCATAAATTACACATCAAGTCCCTCAAGTTATCAAAGTTACATATTTAACCCTTAATTTACATTTTCAATCTTTAATTATCAATAATTACATATTAAGCCATTAAATTACCAAAATAACACATAACCCCCTGAATATAATTTATTACTCAAATAAAACCTAAGTTTCTAGAATTTACATGTTTAGTCCCTCTATTTAAATTATTTACAAATCGAATTGTATTTTATTAAAATAAACATTTTAATTCCTTTAAACATAAAAATTACACATGGGGCCCTCAACTTATATTTTATTCGAAATGTTCACAGCCCAAAATAAGTTCTAAACATAACCCTTAAGTTTCAAAAGTTACAAAACACCCCCTAACATTTTAATTTAAATCGAATAACACTTTTTATTAACAAAACCCTAACCCTAAAAATACCAATCATTCACCAATCATCATATAATCATTATAACATCATTTTTCAGTCAAGGTCAAACCCTAATTATAAACCCTAATTCGAATTACACTTTATTTCTTTTCTTTTTAAATTCCTTCAAATCGGTAAAATAGAATAAATCCACAAATAATTCGATTAGGCCCCAATAATTTGAAGTATCATTTTTCTCAGATTATTTTGATCATGAAGAGTCTAAATAAAATAAATAACAAGCCCCAAAAATTCGTATTCAAGTATTTTAGATTTAAACGCGATTTTAAGATTTAATTCACAATTAATTCGTAGATCATGCATGGTTCGTATATAGCATTTTATTTGATGTTCTAAATACATATAGGATCTGAGAAAAATACCACAAAGAGATTCGAACGTGTAGAATGGGTTGGAGGATTTATCTTGTACGCGTATAGCCAAAACGCCCAAGAATTCACCACGGCTTCAAAGATGATCTAAAAATCTTGAAACCAATTTTCACGTGTCACATATGATGTGAGGAACACAATAAAAATAAGAAACGAATTTATCCATGATCGAATGAATCAAAGTGGAATTTTTACCTTTCGAGTGGATTTAAACAAGAAATTTCGATAACCCTTGAATCCGGCCACCACAATTCGAAGTATTATTTTTCTAGGACTCCTTGGATGATGATTTAACACAAAAAAATAGCTTGGGAATTTTAGAGTGTCGATTGGAGGCTAGGTGAATTATGTGTGTGTTTTTATTCCACTCGGTAATAGGGTTCTAAAAGAAAGGTGTGTGATTGAATTTTAAATGGAAGGAACGAATCAAGGGGGGGGGATTAAGACCAGGAATTGATTAAAATTGATTGTCAAATTAATGTGATTAATTTCCCCATTTAACTACATTTATTTTAATTTATATAATTCAATTTATTAATAAAATGTTATTCGGCTCTTATGGGGGCATTTTGGTAATTTTATCTTTTGTATAAATGTTAAATGAAATTGTTAAAATTATTTGAGATCATATCTTATGCATTGCCAGAAATTTGGGATCGATTCGATACTTTATACGCTTTTAAACTTGCAGGGGCATTTTAGTCTTTTACATGTTTTAGATTTTTAGGGTTTTACAACTCTTCCCCTCTAAAAGAAAAATTTCGTCCTCGAAATTTGCAAAGAAGTAGAAAACACAGGGGATAGTGGAAGCAGGTTACACGCAGAACAAAACCTAAAAGATTGAGAACCATGACTTAACACGAATCACATATAAAACCCCAACCATATCTCAAGCCTTATTGTCAAAATACTTAGGAAAACCCGAAATCCAAACAAGGTACTAATGTCAAAGGAATCCAAACATGGTCTTAAACACTAATAGCATAAATGGCTTGAGCTCTAATCTTAACCCTAAATCGAGTTGCTTGCAGCAGATTTGGAATAGTTTAGCAGAATGGATCTTAACGTAAGATGACGGAGATAAACGGATGGAGTAAATTCTCTTAAGGTAGAGCAAAATGAAGTACATACTTGGTGTCTTCCATCGGATCATGATCATAAAATACTCAAAACAAATCAAGCCAAAATCTCAGAATTCAACTTGGAATGGAATTATTAGATCAAAATCCAAACTATTTGCACGAAAATCAAGAGAAAGTCAGTGCGTCATAAACGGAAGGGAAACATGCGTGGTTTTGCGACCTTACAACAGGTTTTACCTCTCAAGGGATCTTGAGAAGTTTGCAATCCCCACCAGGCAGTGTACCTGACCGTTGTAGTATAGTGAAGTGGCAAGTACCGGGGATTGATCGTTCAACTCAAAGAATAGTGTTCGTTAGGATTGAAATTAATCTAACTAGGTCTAAAGGTGAGGGATGATTCTTTTTGTATTTTTATATTTTATGGAAAGCAAGTAAAAATCTCTAGTTTTGGAAGAAGGGGCGGAATTAGTTGCTAATCAACTAACCCAAAAGCTACTAATTAAACTAATATGCAAGAAAAGTAAACTAGGGTTCTACAAGGGAAATGAAGCATGTCTACCTATGATATGTTACTCCTTGCTAGCTATCCAATTCTACCTATTGAATTGTCACACCTTGTTTTAATTAACGGGTTGTATTCCTTAATACCATTCGTGGGGTGGCGTACGTACTTCCCCAAATCTATAAGCTCCTACTTCACTCCTATGTCGAGCCGGCTAAGAAGCTCCTAACATGGGATCACTAGAATTCGCTCATGCATTAAATACAACCAAATAAACCTAGTACGCATTGGTTCATGTTTCTTAAGACGCTCAAGCAAGTTACCGTATAGGAGGTTAGCCAGTTTTCTTAAGCCTAACATCGATATCACCCAATCAAAACAAGAAACAATAGGAAGCAAGAATTATAAACTAAACCAACTAGATCTATTGAAGTTGTCACGCCCTAATTGATGGAGATGGACACACACATCAACAAGAAATCAATAAGATCTAATTGATTATATACAAGTTTCATACAATCATAAGTAGACACAAGGTGATTTAGCCAAGCATAATTAATGAAGAGCAATCAACAATAATCATAATTGAAGACATAACATAAGATTGAATCGATAAACAAACCATTACAAGATGTTTATGGCATGATTAGGACCCTCTAAGTTGCTGGAAAAACACCTACCCTAACCCTATAATCGGACTTAGGGTTTGGGGCTTACAAAAAATGAAGTTATGATGTTGTATTTATAGGCAGTTTACTGTCCGAGGGGTTCTGACGGCGGCAGACTTAACAAGTGACGGCGTCAGCTCCCCTTTTTCACCAAATTGTAGATCTTTTCGTCCCGATTCCGTGGCCTCTTGAATCACCAAAATCCAAGTTCGTATGAAGATTTTATGGCCAAAACAGTAACAGCTACTCCGCGCGCGAGTTGTGATTGTCTTGATTAACATGTGGCGGTTTCACTAAGGTTCCTTCTCGTGTAAGAATACTTTGACGCCGTCACTCTATATCATCTGACGTCGTCAGGATGAATCCTGACGCCGTCACCTTCAAGATCTTCTGGGCCGTCTCTCTTTAAATTAAACCGTGACGACCTTGATCACTCCAAAGGGTGACGCCGTCAGAATTCCAATCCAAATTTCTCTGGCTTATCATGAGTAATTTTCATATCCACCACTTTTGCCAAGCCATGACGCCGTCAGGAGGAATTTCTGACGCCGTCAAAGGTACTTTCCAGCACATTTTTGAGACTTTGTCGTTTTCTTCACTTTTATGCTCCAAAAACGTCCAAAATGCTTCCTTTTCCAGATTTCTTCTCCAAAGTACCTAAAATGACAAAAGGAACGATTTAGGGCAATATTTGATCAAATAAATACGATTTAGGGCTTAAATGACCCCCTAAAAGCGGTACACTTTTCGCTTCATCAAATACCCTTACACTTGAGATTTGCTTGTCCTCAAGCAAATGCGCTTTTATTCTAATCAAAATACAAGTTAGGGGTCATTTAATGCTAACATAAAAGTAATTACAACTAATATTCGTTCCACTTTAATCATAATAAGCACGGAGATTACAAACTAGCACCTCACAAGTAGTGTTTAGATACTCACATCTCTCAAGTGTCATCAAAATAAATCTCATAAATGAAAACGGATAATATCTCTCACTACCTGTCATAGCAAATAGATTACCATAGGCTTGGGAAAGGATCGAAAACCTCCTCCACTAGGCGTAAGCACCTAAGATAAACTATCAAAGAGGGCTTTTAAGGGTTATAACGTTAGGTGTAGGGATAAGGAAAACACGGTTTGTTGGATAAGGATATTTTTACTGGTGGCAAGTCAATCATCTTGGTCAATTACATGTAGAATGAGGCGTTGCTAAGCCAAGACTCGACTCAACTTAAACTAATCACGAACTAATAAACATAGAACAAAACAAAACATAAATAAAAGATAGAGGCGGATGGTAGTCCGTATGCTTTTTCTTCACTTTTTTTTTTTTTTTTTTTTTTTTTTTGCATACACTCTTGCCCTACCATCCAAAACAATACATCACTAGGGATTCTTTGTACCATCCCCACACTTGAACTTTTACATACTTTACATAAAATTATTCTAATGACTCGAATCAAGATAATCGAAACATTTGGAGTACTTTAAAATATTAACGTACATATGGGGGTAATAAATGATGTTCTTCCCCATTACTCCATTACACTAGTACTTTACCCATAAGTCCCAATCGTCCCAAAACAATATGTACAAGGATATGACTCGACTTAGCAACCATGTAATCAATTAGATAATTAACTTGGGTTTAAAACAAATGTTGACACAATAATGCACTAAAAATGAGTGCATATAAGGTAGGCTAAGGCGATTTGGGTGTACATTTTAGTGGGGTGTAAACAAATTCTTACTTTAAGTAAAATGCTTAAAGTTAGAAACGAAAAGATAGGCTCTGAGGGGTGTACTAGGGGTATCGTGTACTAAAAATAAGTACAACGCAAAGGGTGTGGGAGAATTACTTGACCAATGTAGCCAAAGTAATTATAACAAAAACACAGGTGTAAAACAAGGGGTTAATCCTAATGCCTCTTATCATGTAGTAAATCTAACTACACGAATGTAGTCTCACTTGTGGCCTCGGAATGGTCCTAACGCAAGTTCTAGAATCTAAGTGCTACCGGTACACACATCATAGCAAAATGCTTTTCCTACCAATTCTAGGGGCGAACCTCACATATTTGGGGTGGAAAATTTTTTTGTGGTACGGTTTTTGTGCTAGTCATATAACTCCTATCCATGAGACGCTCATTAAGATCAAAGTTTCACTCCTAAATGTTGTAAAAAATTTTAAATTTGGCACTAAAATTGCCCTAACAGGTATTTATCTCAGTTTTATTACACATCTACTATTAAACAAACAAAAATCAAGCGTAATAGCATTCTCTAATCGTACTTTTACCCTCCCCTTACACTTAAGATGAACATTGTCCCCAATGTTCAAATAACAAATGTAAAAGCATAAAGTAAAAGAATGAAATCAAATACTCCCCTGATTCGCTCGGTGGATAATGAAGTAACATGGTTAAATCTTCTTCCAAGGTAATGTAGAAGCTCCAAGACTAATGCATCGCCATAAGCTTGATTCCACATACATTTCCTTGTCCAAAATAACCTGTTAAACCTGAGAAAACAAACAAGAAAAACCAAAGCATCAAACCGAACAAAGAAAACTCACAACTAGATGTAATTCCAGACTTAGAAATAAAAACAAAACAATTAAAGATATAATGCTTGTGGAATGAATATTTGCATATTTTCTGGAGTTTATAAAACTAAAAATTTAACAAAAAACTTTTACGACTCCTGTATAAACAAAACTCGCAAAATTTTTCAGAATTTATGTACCTGACGCCGTCAAGTTATAACTCCTGACGCCGTCAGAATGTTCCTGCAAAACTCTCATGTTAAGTTTCCGGAAAATTTCTGGAAAAACTTATGCCTTACTTCCTGGAAAATCCTGCAAAACATCATTATGACTCGATACAAGCATTTGACTCAAACAATTACTAATATACATGTTCATTTAATATTGTTGTGGTTCATGCTCAATTTCGTTCTTATAAACAAATTTGGGTCTCCCCTTACACTTAGCTTTTGCAAAATACCTTTATATGTAATTAAGACGAAGTTAAAAACAAAATAAAGCATTTTCACAATTTATTTTGAATCATGATCCACAAACAATAAAAATAAAACATGCATACGGAAACAAATAAAATCAAATAAACAAACAAACAAACAATTAAATAAAGCTTGGGTTGCCTCCCAATAAGCGCTTGTTTTTGTTCGAGTCACGAGCCTGACTCTACCCTTATTTAACAAAAATAGGGGAGGTTTTCCCTACACTTAGGATTAAGTGCGGGTGAAAGTAGCGATACACACCCTTAGGGTGTGAATATGCCACGTGAGGTGAAGGGGGTGAGTGAATGGCTTCCTTCATCCTAAAACTACCCGGATAATTTTGGTTGATGGGTGGGTCGGTTCCTCTTTTTTCTCCTAGATGTAAATCTAAGGATGAAAAGTTCTGTAAAGGTTGAGGTTCCAATTCATCAACACTAGGAAATTCCCTAGAACTATGAGTAAGGTCATCACTAAAAGTGTGCAAACCTATATCCTCTAGTTGTGCTTGGTCCAAGGGTTCTACCTCCATCGGGATTCCTAAAGTCTCTACTACTTCTTCCGGGTAAGTCACGGGCGGTGTGGGTGCCTCAAATGATGGTTGAGTATTTTGTGGGCTTATGGTGTTTACCTCATTATTCCACGTGTCAAGATCACCTATATCCTCGTCAATTGTTTTCTTAGGTAGTGATAATAACAAACCTAGTGCTTCATCCAACTTATGATTTATTGATACGGCTCTATCCATAATTCCTTGGCAAACTAGGTCGCTTTTCCTATTAGCCTCACTAAAACAAGATCCTAAACATGGAGGTTGTTCATAAGAATCTATCCTAGGTGAAGGCTCATATGATTCATAAGTGTCTCTAAATGAGGTATTTTGAACTTCTTGGTGTTCTAGCCACTCAACCATATCATGCAATCTTAGAAATCTAAGTGAAAAGTCCATTTGAAGCAAATTACAAACAAAATCACAAAGAAAAGATAGACTACGAGAAAGCTACAAAATAAAAAGAAAAAATCTCACTTGATAGGAATCTTGTGAGTAGACCTAATAAAAATAAAATTTCAACCTAAGCAATAACTACTCCCCGGGCTGCGGCGCCAAAAACTTGATTGCGTGGTTTTGCGACCTTACAACAGGTTTTACCTCTCAAGGGATCTTGAGAAGTTTGCAATCCCCACCAGGCAGTGTACCTGACCGTTGTAGTATAGTGAAGTGGCAAGTACCGGGGATTGATCGTTCAACTCAAAGAATAGTGTTCGTTAGGATTGAAATTAATCTAACTAGGTCTAAAGGTGAGGGATGATTCTTTTTGTATTTTTATATTTTATGGAAAGCAAGTAAAAATCTCTGGTTTTGGAAGAAGGGGCGGAATTAGTTGCTAATCAACTAACCCAAAAGCTACTAATTAAACTAATATGCAAGAAAAGTAAACTAGGGTTCTACAAGGGAAATGAAGCATGTCTACCTATGATATGTTACTCCTTGCTAGCTATCCAATTCTACCTATTGAATTGTCACACCTTGTTTTAATTAACGGGTTGTATTCCTTAATACCATTCGTGGGGTGGCGTACGTACTTCCCCAACTCTATAAGCTCTTACTTCACTCCTATGTCGAGCCGGCTAAGAAGCTCCTAACATGGGATCACTAGAATTCGCTCATGCATTAAATACAACCAAATAAACCTAGTACGCATTGGTTCATGTTTCTTAAGACGCTCAAGCAAGTTACCGTATAGGAGGTTAGCCAGTTTTCTTAAGCCTAACATCGATATCACCCAATCAAAACAAGAAACAATAGGAAGCAAGAATTATAAACTAAACCAACTAGATCTATTGAAGTTGTCACGCCCTAATTGATGGAGATGGACACACACATCAACAAGAAATCAATAAGATCTAATTGATTATATACAAGTTTCATACAATCATAAGTAGACACAAGGTGATTTAGCCAAGTATAATTAATGAAGAGCAATCAACAATAATCATAATTGAAGACATAACATAAGATTGAATCGATAAACAAACCATTACAAGATGTTTATGGCATGATTAGGACCCTCTAAGTTGCTGGAAAAACACCTACCCTAACCCTATAATCGGACTTAGGGTTTGGGGCTTACAAAAAATGAAGTTATGATGTTGTATTTATAGGCAGTTTACTGTCCGAGGGGTTCTGACGGCGTCAGACTTAACAAGTGACGGCGTCAGCTCCCCTTTTTCACCAAATTGTAGATCTTTTCGTCCCGATTCCGTGGCCTCTTGAATCACCAAAATCCAAGTTCGTATGAAGATTTTATGGCCAAAACAGTAACAGCTACTCCGCGCGCGAGTTGTGATTGTCTTGATTAACATGTGGCGGTTTCACTAAGGTTCCTTCTCGTGTAAGAATACTTTGACGCCGTCACTCTATATCATCTGACGTCGTCAGGATGAATCCTGACGCCGTCACCTTCAAGATCTTCTGGGCCGTCTCTCTTTAAATTAAACCGTGACGACCTTGATCACTCCAAAGGGTGACGCCGTCAGAATTCCAATGCAAATTTCTCTGGCTTATCATGAGTAATTTTCATATCCACCACTTTTGCCAAGCCATGACGCCGTCAGGAGGAATTTCTGACGCCGTCAAAGGTACTTTCCAGCACATTTTTGAGACTTTGTCGTTTTCTTCACTTTTATGCTCCAAAAACGTCCAAAATGCTTCCTTTTCCAGATTTCTTCTCCAAAGTACCTAAAATGACAAAAGGAACGATTTAGGGCAATATTTGATCAAATAAATACGATTTAGGGCTTAAATGACCCCCTAAAAGCGGTACACTTTTCGCTTCATCAGTCAGTGCGTCATAAACGGAAGGGAAACATGCGTATCAATCATTCAAACAAACAGAAAGAAACAAATCATGCAGGCGATCTCTTCAGGCTGAGGCGGGAGTCGCATCGGCAGGGTCCTTCTTGTCATCCTCGAGGTTGTCCACGTTGCGGGGCTGGATTCGTACCACTCCATTCTCCTCAATGAAATTGAGGCACTTGCCTGCGTACCGAATGGTCGCTCCATCTTTGTAGATCACCTGGGTGGAGTACTCTAGCACTTCTGCTCCATCTTTGTTCACTATGGTCAGCTCCTCCTCGATATAACACGGCCATATACTAACAGGAATTAACTTCCTCCTTGCCGTTCTCCATATCTTCCCAATCTTCCTGCTGCCGGTAGGATAAACGATGGTCCATCGTTGCTTTTTCCGTGCGGAGTACTCTCGAGCGCGCGTGGACACCATCTACACGATTAGCAGAACGATCAGAAGGAGTATATTGATGACAAAATAGAATACGAAAGGTGTCGACATGAGCAAGTAGGATAACGGAAGCAACGGAAGAGAGTGCGCGGACGGAAACCTAATGTCTACCCAGATCCTCACAGGTCAGAACTTAAGTTCCTATAGGGAAGTCCTAAGGCAAATTCTTACAGGTTATCTTATGAGCGCCTACAGTGGAAACCTAATGGTCCAAACTTCACAGGTCAAGTGTAAATGTATTACAAGTCGCAGCCTGTTCTCTGATACCATAATTGTAACACCCCAACCCGACAAGGGCAAAGGTGTCACAGATACGGATTCTTATCAGAACAAACACAAGCATATGACATAAATAATACAATAGGATTCTAAGGGTTACAAACAAAAATCTGAAATTACAAGGTTACAAGAGATATACAATAATCACTAAGTCTGAATATCATCTCTAAATCCACATTAGCTAGCAAGGTCTTCTAAGTTCAAGGTCCTCTCTAATAACAACCCAGCTTCCAACTAAAAACCTGCCGTACACGAAAGAAAACGTACGGCTGAGCTTACAAAGCCCAGTGAACAGATATATAATAAACGGAAACAAAAGCAAACGGAAATGAACAGGCATATCATAAAGAGTGAGAAATAGGAAAAAAAAAATAAAGAGTAAGGTTTAGGACAGTAATCCACCACGAGCCCACATATCACATCATATATCACATTCACAGTAATCTAGAGGGGATACCTCTTCAGTAACCAGATAATATGAGGGGTGGCCTCATGTATCCAACAGAAATATATGGAGTCGCGAGCTCCCAGAACATGAAAGACGTGGATTGCACCCATCATCAGTCACCACATATCAGATCATATATCACATATCAGAAACAGAACAAATCTAGGATGCATCCATTCGCCCCCCAGAACAGATCGGCCATAATAAATCATATAGTGTGCATGCATAATCAAAATCAGAATGGGGACGGTGTAACCAGATCACTAGGGCTACACACTAGTCATGCCAGTGGTGCATCACAGACACGGCCATGTTACCTTCATGGCTAGGGAACAAATTTTGGCTCGGGTATCAAACTGGGAGTCAAAGGTCAAAGGTCAAAGGTTCATATCAAAATCAGTGTGTCATATTAGAATGTTCAATATCAGAAGGGCAAATATCCCAGGTCAATATCCAAAAGGGTCAAAGTATCAGATAGTCAAATCTTCAAAAGGTTCAATATCAAAAATACTTTTCAAAAAGGTTTTCTCTTAAGGTTCAATTAAAACAATCATTCGAAATAGTTTTCATAAATGATCTTTCAAATAGCTTTCATAAAACGAACTTCAAAAATAGTTTTCTTTAAGTCAATATATGTCCCAAAATCAGAGATCAAAGGTCGAAGCAAAGGTATCATAGCAAAGGATCGTAACAGAGTATCAAATAAGAGATTTTAACAGATCAGAAAAGAATCATAGGAAACCTTACAGAGAAGGTCAGAATATCTGTACCTTATTCCAGAAGCAACCACAAATCAGAAATGGATGACACAAAGTGGATCAGGTCCTCTCTTTCTTCACACCTAGAGGGGTAGACAAGAATTACAAACCCTTTCATTTTAAGTAACTTTCCATTTTAGAAATTTTCCTCTTTTTAGCTTTTAGATTCCTCAAGTTACTCTTTTAGTCCTTTAGGTTTCATAATTTACATTTTATACCCTTATAATATCCATAATTACACATTAGACCCTTAGTTTATCAAAATTACACAATGGATACTTATTTCATCATATTATACGAATTCACCCTTAAGTTTTCATAAATTACACATCAAGTCCCTCAAGTTATCAAAGTTACATATTTAACCCTTAATTTACATTTTCAATCTTTAATTATCAATAATTACATATTAAGCCATTAAATTACCAAAATAACACATAACCCCCTGAATATAATTTATTACTCAAATCAAACCTAAGTTTCTAGAATTTACATGTTTAGTCCCTCTATTTAAATTATTTACAAATCGAATTGTATTTTATTAAAATAAACATTTTAATTCCTTTAAACATAAAAATTACACATGGGGCCCTCAACTTATATTTTATTCGAAATGTTCACAGCCCAAAATAAGTTCTAAACATAACCCTTAAGTTTCAAAAGTTACAAAACACCCCCTAACATTTTAATTTAAATCGAATAACACTTTTTATTAACAAAACCCTAACCCTAAAAATACCAATCATTCACCAATCATCATATAATCATTATAACATCATTTTTCAGTCAAGGTCAAACCCTAATTATAAACCCTAATTCGAATTACACTTTATTTCTTTTCTTTTTAAATTCCTTCAAATCGGTAAAATAGAATAAATCCACAAATAATTCGATTAGGCCCCAATAATTTGAAGTATCATTTTTCTCAGATTATTTTGATCATGAAGAGTCTAAATAAAATAAATAACAAGCCCCAAAAATTCGTATTCAAGTATTTTAGATTTAAACGCGATTTTAAGATTTAATTCACAATTAATTCGTAGATCATGCATGGTTCGTATATAGCATTTTATTTGATGTTCTAAATACATATAGGATCTGAGAAAAATACCACAAAGAGATTCGAACGTGTAGAATGGGTTGGAGGATTTATCTTGTACGCGTATAGCCAAAACGCCCAAGAATTCACCACGGCTTCAAAGATGATCTAAAAATCTTGAAACCAATTTTCACGTGTCACATATGATGTGAGGAACACAATAAAAATAAGAAACGAATTTATCCATGATCGAATGAATCAAAGTGGAATTTTTACCTTTCGAGTGGATTTAAACAAGAAATTTCGATAACCCTTGAATCCGGCCACCACAATTCGAAGTATTATTTTTCTAGGACTCCTTGGATGATGATTTAACACAGAAAAATAGCTTGGGAATTTTAGAGTGTCGATTGGAGGCTAGGTGAATTATGGGTGTGTTTTTATTCCACTCGGTAATAGGGTTCTAAAAGAAAGGTGTGTGATTGAATTTTAAATGGAAGGAACGAATCAAGGGGGGGGATTAAGACCAGGAATTGATTAAAATTGATTGTCAAATTAATGTGATTAATTTCCCCATTTAACTACATTTATTTTAATTTATATAATTCAATTTATTAATAAAATGTTATTCGGCTCTTATGGGGGCATTTTGGTAATTTTATCTTTTGTATAAATGTTAAATGAAATTGTTAAAATTATTTGAGATCATATCTTATGCATTGCCAGAAATTTGGGATCGATTCGATACTTTATACGCTTTTAAACTTGCAGGGGCATTTTAGTCTTTTACATGTTTTAGATTTTTAGGGTTTTACACAATTAGTTATAGAATTTCACACAAGTATATGTTTTATTTGATTGAATTTACTTTGAGAATTTCCAACAAATTGGCTTGATAACCTTTTTGTTAAAACTTGTTTTACCAAATACAATTACCAAATCCCTTGGGACGATCTCGACTTACCCACCTTTACTATTACGGACGAGTATATTTGCTCGTATGTGTTAATTAGAGAATAGGATAAATCGTGTTTATAAATTTTTAAAACTTGTACACGAACGTGACACATCAAGTTTTTGACGCCGTTGCCGGGGATTTGATTGAAATTGTTTGAATTTGGTAGCTTAATTAGTTTTTATATTAGAAATTCGTGTTTAAAGAAAAAAGTAAAAAAAAAAAAAAAGGTTGTTTTGGTACGAACCGAATCGGATGGTTATCCATCCGATCGGTTGGAAGCCACGGTAAAAAAATTTAGATTTTTATTGTTTTTATTTATTTCTGTTTTTAATAATCGATTAATGTTAGATTAATGATAGTAATAGATATAATTAAGTATTTGTTTAATTAGATAGTTAATGGTGATCATTAGATTAGTTTTAATGTCTTTAATGTTTTTATTAAATTTAGTTAATGTTGTTAATTTTATGGTTAATGGTTAAGTAGTTTAAGAGTTTCATTTAATTTGCTTAGTTAATAATAGTTATTAGTTAAATGTTAATTAAAAGTTATTTATGTTTCCTTTTTTTATCATTCTTAGATAATTAGTTTATTTTATGTATTAGTTTTTATATTAAAGTTTTAATTTAGTTTTATAAAAGTTTTTTTTTTAAAGAAAAAAAAAAGTTTTTTTTTTAAAGATATTTGATCCAACCAATCGGATGTTGCCCGCATCCGATTCGGTTGGGTAACTTTGGATTTTTACGATTTGTCCATCCGATCGGATGGAGTGTAAAACCGATCGGATGGATGCCTCGTTAAAATTTTTAATTTTTTTTAATTTTTAGTTGTCTTAATGTTTTGAGTGTTTGAACTTGTTTGTTTACTTGATTTGATTCTATTTTGAGTATGTTTCGATTATGACTAACCCTAATGCTAATGGTTTGGATGTTTGTGATTGTGGTTATGTTATAGTTGATAATTGCTTTAGTGAAATGGAGAGTTTAAGCGAAGTATCGGAGTACTTGAGAAATTTGGAAGAAATGTTCAAGGATTCGGGTGATTCCTTGGAGCGTTTGGAGAATATGTTAGAAGATGTTAAGGTTGATGTTGGGAAGAAGGAAAAGAAGTTGATGAGATGTTTACGGAATTAGAAGAAGGGAAGGAAGAGATTGTTAAGATGGGAAAGGCAAGTAGAAAGAAGGCACCCCTAAACAAATTAACCCAACCCTCCACCCCAAAGAATGAAAAATCATCATCATCATCCAATTCAACACCAATTTCACCAGAACCTGTTAGACCTCTAACCCAAGAACAAAAGGAGGCGATTTTGGAGAATTTGGAGTTGAAGTTTCAAGAGCTTATGGAAGAGAAACCGGTCATAGATGTGTTGAACAATTACATAACGTACCGTAAGAAGTTGGATGCGGTAATGATGGCCAGGGCTAGACTAGAAGACAAAGATTTCGATGAGGTTGAGAGAGCAAGGATAGTTGAAAATGGATTGCCAAAGAAGATGAGTGATCGGGGAAATTTTGTTTTACCCATTAAGGTAAATGGAACAGTTGCGATGTATGCATTGGCTGATACAGGGTCAAGTGTTAGTGTTATGCCTTATACGTTGTACAAGAGGTTAGGGCTTAGTAACCCCTAACCTAATCAGTCTAATCTTACTATGGCTGATAACTCTCAGGCAAAGGCGATGGGTGAAGTAAGAAATGTACGAGTCCAAGTAGGGTACCAGGTATTTTTAGCCGATTTCTTAGTGCTTAACATTCCGGTGGACAAAGAGTTACCTTTATTGTTAGGTAGACCGTTTCTAAGAACTTGTGGGGCTATTATAGATATGGGTCGTGGTACTATGACTATTAATGATGGGATCTTGAAACATACTTATTATCCAAAGCTAAGAGGAAAGATAGTTAAGGAAGTGCATGAAGAAGAAGAAAAAGAAGAAGACCACTTTGGTTGTTTTGAAGTGGGAAGAGATGAAGAGGGTAGGCCTAAATATGGGCCGGTTGCTCCAAGTTACTTTGACATTGAAGATGAGATGGAGAGAGCTCTAGCAATGGAGGCTTTTTATAACCCCTTTAAAAATGTTTTTGTGTTTAATAACCTCACAGATTTTCTTGGATCTTTACCGGTCCAACTAAAGAATTTGGAGTGGGGACCAGACGGTCCTAGTGTTTATAAGAAGGAAGAAGGAGACGGAGAATGGCGTGTGAAGTTTGACATTATTTGCCCAGATGAAAGAAACTTTGCAAGACGATTTAAAACGCAAAAGACAAACCGAAAATTGTCCGAAAAGTTTCGAGGAGATTATATCTTAAGGCATGAGTATTTTGAAGGATGAAGATCAAGTGACAAGTTTGGAAATAAAGCACAACACTTGTGCTAGCTAATTGTTTGTTTTCCTTTATTTTTATGCATTTTACTTTTTAATGTTTGCATTTAATTTGTTTCAAGTTATTTAAGTTTAAGTTTAAGATAAGACCTTTGTTCTTTTTATTGAGTTTTTGTATTATGAAGTTATGTTTTAAGTTGAGTTTTTAGTATTCGTTTTGTTTTAGAATTAGTAGAGATAGATTTTGACCACAATTTGGTAGACTAAGTGTGTTGGAATTTTTATATACAAATAGAATTTTTGAAGAAAGAAAAATATTTTCACTTGCTCTAACAAGTATAACAAGGAGTTGGCAAGAGGAAAAGTGAATTTTTTGCAAAAACTTAATCCGAATCGGTTGGATCAAATACTGATCGGATTGAGTTTGATATATAAACTCAAAATTTCAAAAATCATAAAAACACACACATAAACAATCCACCAAATTCGGGTTCCAAAAATTCGACCGTAAAGAGATAATTAAGAGTTGAAGGAGTGTTTGCAGACAATCCATGGCTCCAAAACAAGTAAGTAACATCATCAATTTGGTTGAATTAAGTTTTAATTCAGATTTATTGAATTAGGTCAAGATTTGGGTATTTTTGATAGAGTTCGAATCAAGATGTAATTTTTTCTTGGATAGATAGGTAATTGATAGAGGAATTCATTGGAAAAAGAATTAGATTGATTGATTAAGTTTTGAGGGAGAATTGTTTGATTGAATTTTCGGATTAAATTGGGTCAAAACTTTAAATCAATTTAGGTTGCAATTGATGATTCCCAGATGTTATTTAGTTGTTAATTAGTGATGCTAGGATAGTTCATTATTGATTAGAACACTAGTTGAAGAGTTTGATTTGGTAGTGTTCTTGTGTTCTAGGAATGATTGAGAAATCACGTGGATGTGTTATAGATTGTTATAGGGATGAATGGGAAATGTAGAAACTGCTATAATTGTTCAAATGTAAGATAGGAGAGAGTAGGAATTGGTAGAAATTGATTGGAGTCGAGAAAAAAATTTATTTTGCCTTCACAGCAAGCCCCAACCGATTCGGTTGCGGGTTAAAACCGATCGGTTGGGCGGGGTAATTTACTCCATCCGATTCGGTTGGAGCCAATACCGATCGGATGGAGGGCTCGGTAAACTTAAAATGGAAATTTTGAAAACAAGTTTTTTTTACTTCTAAATCGTGTAGAGTTGGTTCTTAAACTATTATACTAATGTATAGTTGTGTTTTCTACAGAGTTATGTTGCAGGTAGTTCGAGATCATCACGTGAGAGTGTTAACACAATTGTGATAAAGTTAGTTAAAAGGAATGCGAAGAGTATGGTCACTTATGATGTTAAACCGGAGAGTAATGAAAATCTAAAGTTTAGTAAGCTTAGGAAGGAGGAAAAGCATACTTTTCGTGAGCGACTGTCAAAGCTACAGGTTCGAAAGATTGCTCAACCGCGTTTGGTTGATTGGGATGTGTTTACGGATTACGAGTTTGAGGATGAATTGAGAAAGATGATGAGGATGACTTATGTGTATGAGGGCGATGGAGATAATTTCGAAGATCTTTCATGGGAAATAGCTTTCAGTATTTCGAGAATGAGGAATTGGCCAATATTCGGAGCCAACTGAGAGTGAAACGTGGGATGCTATAGGTTTTGGGAAAGCATTGGATAGGAGAAGAAAGACGTTGGGAGCTTGGATGGAGCCAACGATGGCCGCACCTCAGGCCACACCACAAGCACCATATCAACCACCACCACCAATAAGGAATGTTCATGCACCGAGTGGTTTTGACTCGGGATGGGGGGATTGGAATCGAGAACTTAATGATATTGAGCGTAGGGACGTATGGAGAGATTCGATGATGATGAGGAATAATTACAATTTTGATTATTCAATGCCGATGCTCCAACACATGGCTCATGAAGCCAATTACGAGGTACCACCCTACAACCCACCAAACGTTCCACCCTATCCATTTCAGTATGACCCATATCCTTACCCATATCCGGGGTATGCTCCATTTCCCGAACCAGTACCGGTTTATGGTAGAGTTCCCAATGTTGGAGGTTCAAGTTATGATGTGGGAGGATCATCATCTGGAGCTGGAAAGAAAAGGCAAAAACTTTTTACAGTTTTTGATGAGGATGAGAACTACGAGGAAGTGAACGAGGAGGATGACGAGGAGAGTGAAGATAAGAGAATTCATACTCCTGACGACATGGATGATGAGTGATCATCGGTGATTTGATTGTGATGGTTTATGTTTAAAAAACAATTATGGGTCAAACAAATTTCTATTTCTATTATCTTAACTTAATTTTATTTTAGGATTGATTTCATATAGTTTACTTTTAATTACTTTTGTTTGTGTTAGTATTTTGGTTTGTTTGTTTGTTTTGTTTCGTATGTTTTTGTAGTTTTTTTTTTTTTTTTTTTTTTTTTTTTTTTTGCAGGGGAGAATTACTGGAAGCTTATTGTTGATCAATGTTTGGAGTCGGAGAACTCATTTGCGTATCTATGATCAAATATGCGTGTGCGTGTTTACCCTGGTAGTACCTTTTTAACTAAATTTTTCCCATTTCTTTTACTTTGAAGTTCATTTTTATTACATTGAGGACAATGCAAAACTTAAGTGTGGGGGAGGGAAGAAAATCGGAAAAATGGTTTACTTTTTAAATTTTTAGGTTTAGTATGATGTTGGATTCAAGTAACTAGAATTTGTTCACCCTTGATTTTCTAGTTATTTTATCATATAATTTATATAGTTTAAAGAACCAGATTGATTCAATGGTAAAAATGAGGCTATTTGAAAAAATTTTGGAATTTAATCAAGTTATGAGAGCTATTTCATGTTGGAATCGATAACATTTACTAGTACATGTTATAACCTACCTTAAATTGTGAGGATTTAAGCCTTTTTGTGTAAAGCATTTCTTATGCTATATATTTCGTTATGAGTGTGCCGGTGATTTTGTTGATTCTAGAACTTGTACTTGTTATGCATTACGGTTAAAGTCACTTTCGAGTGATAAAATATATTCAAATGATAAGAGGCAACTTCGGATTTACACCAAATGGCCATCCATTTACAGAAATATTTTTTGCTAACCACATCGGTTAGTTATCCTAGTATTTGGAACCCATTTGTTAGCGTTAATATCTTACGCTAGATACCCTTAGTTACACCTTCTGAGCCTATCTTTTCTTTTGATTAAATCCAGAAAATACAAAAATATTTTACACCTTACACCTTAGCCTTACCCGAATCAAGTTCATTTGAAGTTCAAAACTAATTTTTTTTATGATTACGTGATTGGCCACACTTTGATATGTGTATGTGTTGTTTCAATGAAGAAGGAGTTCGCTACTCTTATTTGTATTTTTTAGCGTGTGCTCATCCAAAGTGTGGGGGTGACGAGGAAGTATTGTTTGGTGAAAAAAAAAGAATGTGAAAAAGTGAATAGCCAATGAGCTATAGTGTATGAGTATAATTAGCCAATGAGCTAAGAAGGAAATAAGTGAGTATGTGAGGCGGATAAACGATTGAAGAAGTTTGGGAAGTGATCATGTTGTGGTATAAAGAGTTAGGAACGGAATTTGGACTTGATTCTTATTTTCATTTTTGTAGAAACCGATTATAAATAATTCCCATGTCTATTCCCTACCCTTTACCAAATTACTTTATTTGTTGTAAGCTTTCGAGCATCCAGATTAAGTGATGGCTTTGTTAAGATATGTAGTGCATGGATATTGTAGGAACCATCCGGTTGATGAATAGTTGAAAAACGCGCCAGCGAACTAGTGCGTATTTTGGTGACCATCCGTTATGCAAATAACGCGCCAGCGAACCTAGGTACAATCTAGTGACCATCCGTTGTTTAGCTAGTCAAAATCCGCGCCAGCGAGCTACTATATTCTTGTATGAAATGTTTGAACATTAGCCAGGTAACCCTTAACCTTAAACCCGAATAAAAGACCTCTTTGATATTTTATTTTGCTGTTTTGATACTTGTACAAGCTTATGGTAAGACGCATGAATCATGACTGAGCAATGAGTAATTTGCCAATCAATCTACCCTTAGAGTGTTGAGTGAATTTAAAAATTCCCTTGTGATGTGCTTAGTTATGTTATCAAGCTCAAAATTAACTTGTTTATGTTTCAAGAATTGTTCACGTTTAAATTAAAATTAACAATTGTTCCTTCGGGTTAGTTGTGAGATTTTTGGAATCATGATGACGATACCATTAAGATCATATTTTTCTAGAAACTAGACTTGCTCGAGGGCGTGCAAAACTCAAGTGTGGGGGAATTTGATAACGTTCAAAATGAACATGTTTTTAGTTGCGTTATCATTAGTTTTGTGCACTATATTTGGTTATATTTGTACATATTTGTTACTTAATCATGGAAAAAGTGTACATGCAAGTGAATATAGCCAAGTACAGGAAAAGATGAAGAAAAGACAAAGAATTGAAGTGATTATGCATATTTGAAGATTCCCGAGATGGAAACAAGTGAGAACCACACAAGGACGCAAGGAATTGAAAGTGTCAAAATTTCTATGTTCATATATCAAGAAAATATCAAGTTCTATGGAAGAAATCAGTGCCACAACGGAGCATAATGCATGCGACAAGAAAAGTCAAAGTTGTGAGTGCCAGAAGACTCCATCCGATCGGATGGAGCCTGCATCCGATTCGGATGAGAGAAAGTGGATTTCACTGAGAGATCCAACCGATTGGTTAAAGCTAATACCGATTGGTTGAACTTAACTGCTGTTACAAAAGTTCATTTAATGACGGATTTAAGCCCCATAATCATGGTGGCTTATCATTTCTTGCTTATTAACTCACAAGTGACGTTTTTACATGATAGAGAAGGGTTCTTTCACTTATTTATAGGACCCTAGACTAGATTACTAAGTGTGACACCCCAAAATTAGTAAAGGCTAACACCAAGTCCTTGCTATCTTATTATTCTTGCCCGAAAACTTAGAAACGCTGTAAAAATGTCCAGGAACTTTGAGTTAAAGTCTCAAGAGTGTGGTTCAAGTGTGGAGTTGTTTATGTGTCTTGTTAGGCGATTGGAGGAGTGTGGTTGCTATAGTGCCACAAATCTAGTTCTTGTAATCTAAACTAGGTATATCTTGTTTATTTACCATGAACTACCTTTACTTTATGTTTAATGAAAGTATGTTTTGTTACTTGTGTTTTATAATGATTGTTATGGAGTAATTGTTGGTATACTTGTGTGTTATGATGTGACTAAGTGTTGGAGTATTCTTATTTCATAGTGATGCATGAAACCAATCCTTATTTTATGAGTTTGTTGGAATAACATCTAATCTTGCTTAATTAGTTGATAAAAACATTTTCAAAGGATAAAAGGGCCGAAAGGATTTTCTTTATGTTTTTATTCCAAAAAGTTAGTGCACGAATTAGTATGGGATATGGTATGTGACAAGCACCATATTTACTCATTAAAATGGATTTGAAACGATTTCATTACGAATAAAAGGGCCGAAAGGATTCGTAGGAACAATTAAGATAAGAATTGATTTTCAAACAACTAGTGCTTAAAAAGAATTGTCATAATAGTTAAAAAGGCCGAAAGGAGTTAACTAGGAGATTGAATTCTTAGAAATGATTTTCATGACATAAACCATTGATAGTTAATCATTCACATAAAATTGTGCATCATTACAAGTTACACCCAACTTGTTAAAATACTCTATGCAATTAGTTATAGAATTACACACAAGTATATGTTTTATTTGATTGGATTTACTTTGAGAATTTCAACCAAATTGGCTTGACAACCTTTTTGTTAAAACTTGGTTTACCAAATACAAATGCCAAATCCTTTGGGATGATCTCAACTTACCCACCTTTACTATCACGGACGAGTATACTTGCTCGTATGTGTTAATTAGAGAATAGGATAAATCGTGTTTATAAATTTTTAAAACTTGTACACGAATGCGACACATCATGGCTCGTATGACAAGCAAGGGTAAAAACAGGGATACGAGCAAGTATTGTCATTTTTATGAAGACTATGGCCATGATACAAACAGTTGCAGGGAGCTAAAGAAACAGATTGAAGAAGCTGTAAAGTTCGGGCAATTGGCACATTTGGTGAAGGGTATAAAGAAGGGAAAGGAAAAAATGTCCGACACTCAATTGGCTAAAGATACTACTCCTCTCGAAGCCCTAATACTTATGGTTTGTTGGGGTGAAGCCAGCTTAAAAAGAAAGGTAACGGAGCAGGAGGTAAACGAAGTAGGGGAGGTAACATTTCTTCCTATTACAGGCCAAGTCCCTTCGAATGATCCAGTGGTCATCAAAGTTCTAATCTTCATCCGAGAAGTAAACAGAGCCTACATGGACTGCGGAAGCTCCTACGAAATCATATAAGAACATTTTTTTCTTAAGCTCAAACCTTCGATCAGGTCACAACGGGTTGATTCGAAGATACCTTTGGTAGGATTCTCCGGTGAGCATTCGTGGCCTCTGGGAGAAGTACCATTGGATATAACAATTGGAGAAGGCAAGCTCGCAGGGACAGAAACCCTCACATTTGCTATCGTAAGGTCCGAATCTCCTTACAATCTATTGATAGGAAGGACCACCATGCAAAAGATGGGTATTGTAGTCTCCACCATACATGCAGCGGTAAAATTCCATACACCTTATGGGATAGGAACCGTATTTTCTTGTTACAATCAGGGGAAGACTGGAGATATTGGAAAAAAGATCAAAGAAAGTCCCGAAGAGCCTCCGAAGGCCATTCTAAGTTGTACAAATTCCGAAGAACGTATTGTGGTAAATGAGCTCTATCCAGAGCAAACGGTGGTAATCGGAAAGCAACTCCCTGCCAACTTCAAGGCAGACTTGGAGAAGCTACTCAAAGGCAACAAGGATGTCTTCGCATGGACATACTCAGACATGACAGGGGTTCCTCGGACTCTTATGATCGATGGCAAGCCCTTTGGCACAGAGCATAAGCTTAATGAGTTCAAGCACATGGAACCAATTAAGCAGAAGCGACAAAGCCTGGCACCTGAAAGGAACGCAACCGCTTGCAAAGAGGTGGATGAACTTGTACGAGCAGGAATTTTAAGAGAAGTAAAATACCAAACCTGGGTAGCTAATCCAGTTATGGTAAAGAAGAGTGACGGAGGGTGGCAAATGTGTGTTGATTTCACTGACATCAACAAAACTTGCCCAAAGGACTGCTACCCTCTGCCAGAAATTGATTAGAAGGTCGAATCCCTCTCGGAGTTCCATTTGAAATGTTTCTTGGATGCCTACAAAGGGTATCACCAAATACAAATGGCGGAGGAAGATGAGGAGAAGATAGCCTTCTACACAGGAAAGGGTGTCTATTGCTACAAGAAAATGCCCTTCGATCTGAAGAACGCAAAGGCAACTTATCAATGGTTGGTAGACAAAGCCTTCTACAAGCAAATAGGGAGGAATTTGGAAGCCTACGTTGATGACATGGTAATAAAAAGTAGGATTGAGGAAGACCTACTCTCCGACATTCAAGAAACCTTCGATCAATTGAGGGCAATCAACATGAAGCTTAACCCAAAGAAGTGTTCCTTTGGCGTGGAAGAAGGATAATTCTTAGGACATTTGATAACAAAGAGTTGGTCCACGATTTGTATGGATCTCTAAGTAGCCTTGGTCCACGATTTGTATGGATCTCTAAGTAGCCTTTGATTACTTAGTGGATGACTTGAATAAATCCAAATCAATCCAAGCGAGAAACTCTTACACAATTGTTAGTGTTAATGCGGAAAATTAACAAGAACAATGAAGAACACAGAGTTATCACTAACTTCGTATATTTCACTAACTCACACAATTTGTACGTTCATAATAATGATCCCTTAGGGTTCCTTTTATACTTGAAGGAAACCCTAATTACAAAACCGTGTGAAAAGATATTTACGTATCTTCTATAAAGATACCTAACTCATACATATCCTTTCCTAACTTAATATTAACAAACTTTCTTATTTTCACTGACCCGACTTAACTATTAAGTCAACAAGACTTAACATAACTACCAGACTTAACTATTACAAAACCAGACTTAACTAACAACCAGACTTAACATAATAGCTACCAGACTTAACTTAATTCTGTTCTTCATTAAGTCTTCTTCGAACCTTGTGATAATTCCCAACAATCCTCCCCTAACTTGATCTTCATGTTTCATGAACTTCAAGTTCCTTTTGTGTAGGCTTTTGAGGATTAAACTTTGAACACTTGGAATTATCTTGATCGTCAAATCACTTTAAATCTGCAAATTTGATTGTTTATGCAGCAACTTGATCTTTTCACCATCTGATATGCCATCCACTTGATCTTTCCAGCAACCAGGACATTTTGTACATCAATTCATATTAAGTTTCATATCTATTCTCATCAATTCCAGGTGTGTTAACTCCTGTGAGAGGTGAATCATTGAAAATTAATGGATTTGATGTCTCTTTACCAATAGCCATCACTACTGGAGTAGCCAAATGTTTTGGTGTGTAAGACCATGGTACATTGATAACCATATGATTTTTAGTAAATCATCAACTATCAACAGATTTGTTATGTCTTTACCAAAAGCTGTACCCTTTTGGACTAGCCAATTCTTTGATGGAATGCACCTCATCATGGTGAATTGATTACCATTTATGGTTTTCCACAGCCTTTACCACAAGCCATAATCTTGTGGGCTAGTCAACTCTTCACAAACTCAGATATGGTGAGTTGAATACCATACAATTTTTGGCAAATTGTCAGCCATAAACGGATTTGAGCTATCTTTACCTGTAGCCGTTTGCTCAGGATTAGCCAGTCCTTGTGTGGGTCAGACAAGGTGGACTGATAACCTTTTGTTGTGTTAGTGCTATGCACCTCCACTAAGTGAGAAGTTCCAATAGTCTCACTTGACAACTTAATCCAGCACTGTAACAATATAATTTTTTTTATCACTAACAGATTTAAAAGAACTACCAGAATTAAAAATAAAACTACAAAACTTAAAAAGAACCTAAGTGCTGGTTAGTATACAACCTTTACATTTTGACCTCCCCTTAACACAAACCTCCCCTTAAGTCCAACTAGGGGTTCATCATACCAATGTTGACTACCAAATAATTAAACCTAGGGCCATCAAAAGCTTTAGTCAACAGGTCTGCAACATTAAAGTCTGTATGTATTTTCTCCACTCTAATCAATTTCTTTTCAAAGCAATCTCTAATAAAGTGATGCCTGATTTCTATATGTTTAGTCTTAGAGTGGTATACTGGGTTCTTAACAATACAGATAGTGCTTTCATTATCTATGTGGATAACAATATTCATAAAATTCAAACCATAGTCCAGCAGCTGATTCTGAATCCACAAGACTTGTCCACAGCACTCAGCTTCAGTAGTTGAGTTAGCCACAATTGTCTGCTTCTTGCATTGCCAAGAGATTAATCTGTTTCCAAGGAATTGACAACCTCCTGTTGTGGATTTCCTATCAAGGCTTGCACCAGCATAGTCACTATCTGAATAGGCTGTCAGGTCAAAAGATGACTCTTTAGGATACCAAAGGCCCAAATTTGGTTTGCCCTTTAGGTACCTAAAGATTCTCTTCACAGCATGAAAATGTGAAGTCTTTGGGTGTACCTGAAAACGTGAACAAACACATACTGCATACATAATGTCAGGTCTAGAAGCAGTAAGATACATGAGAGAACCTATCATGGATCTGTAATGATGCACATCCACATCAGCAGCATGTTCATCCTTTGTCAAAGGCACCTTGTTTTCCATGGGAGTGACTGCAGTCTTTACATTTGCAAATTCAAACTTCTTCAAAATTTCTGCAACATATTTGTCTTGAGAAATAAAGATGCCATCAGCTTTTTGCTTTACTTACAGCCCCAAGAAAAATGTAAGTTCTCCCATTGAGCTCATCTCAAACCTGCCTTTCATTAAGCCTTCAAATTCTACACACCAAGACTTCTTTGTTGATCCAAAAATGATATCATCCACATAAACTTGGACAAGAATGATATCCTTTTGGTCTCTTTTAATGAATAAAGTCTTGTCAATCACACCTCTGATGTACCCATGACCTTCCAGAAACTTGGAGAGAGTAGCATACCAAGCTCTAGGAGCTTGGTGAAGACCATAGAGAGCCTTAATAACCTTGTACACTTGATTTGGATTAGCAGGATCCTCAAAACCAGGAGGTTGGTGTACATACACTTCTTCTTCGATAGTGCCATAGAGAAAGGCACTCTTAACATCCATTTGATATACCTTGAATCCCATGTATGATGCATGGGCTAAAAATAACCTAATAGCCTCAATCCTGGCTACAGGAGCAAAAACCTCATCATAATCTATGCCTTCCTCCTGTTTGTATCCTTGTGCTACCAATCTTGCTTTGTTCCTTACTACCACTCCTCTTTCATCCCTTTTATTTCTGAAGACCCACTTAGTACCAATGACTTTTGCTCCATAAGGTAGATCTACAAGAACCCAAACCTTCTGCAACTTGAACTGCATCAATTCTTCCTGCATGGCTTCTATCCAACTTTCATCATCCAATGCCTCAGCAACTGATATGGGTTCCTTTTGGGAAAGGAAGCAAGCAAACAAGAAATGTTGCTGATCCTTATGGTTAACCCTTTGTTGCTTCTTAACAAAACTCACAAGTGCATGAGCATCAGAATGAATTTGCACTTTGCTTCTTGTTTGAACTGCAGACTTAAGATCACCAACAATTTGACTCTTGGGATGATTGGTGTGAACTCTGAGTGTGGGAGTTGGACTTACAACAACTTCTGTAGGTAAGTTGTTGAAGTCAGTTATGACACCTTCTTCATCATAGGAAGCCCCTTCAAAGATACCTTCATTTGGATTTTTGAACACTTCAAGTTCTGGCATCTCAGAGTCAACCCAAACAGCACTTGAAGTAGGTTCTGGTTGAGCATCACTACCAGACTTAAAGTTGGAAGTACTTGTAGTGTTGTAAGTACTGGTATCCTACTTTCCAAGATATTTATCAGCCAAAGCATCCATCTCTTTTCTGAAAGACAATACATCCTCTGAATCATTGATAGAAGTAGCCTCCTTTGCTTTTTCCTGAGACTTGATCACAGGTTCCTTCACTTGTGGAGAAAACTTTTTGTTATTTGCTATAGCTGCAGCAGACTTAACTTCTGTGGTAGGAATTACAATGAGCTCTACACTATCATTTTCTTGATCAGTGTTCCCTGCATTTGAAGGATCTTGGGTACCTGCATGGTTAGTAGTTTCTGTGGTACCTGCATCAAGGTTAGCTTGATTCTCCTTGGAGACAGGAATATAGTTCATAGAATCTGTTAAGTAATCAATGTCAAACATCCATCTATGTCCCAATCCCTGCACATTGGGTTTTTCTTCAAGAAAGTTGACATGCAAATTTTCCTCAACTTTCTTGGTCACTAGATTGTAAACCCTAAAGGCCTTACTATTCAGTGAGTACCCAACTAGAAAACCTTCATCAGACTTTCCTTCAAACTTCCCTAGAACACTGAGTGTATCAAGAATAGTCACATGACACCCAAATGGCCTTATATAGTTAACAATTGGTTTATGGCCAAACATAAGCTCATAAGGTGTTTTGATTTGAGGCTTGGTCACTCTAACCCTATTAAAGATGTAGCAGGCACAACTAACTGCTTCTGCCCAAAAGGTTGTAGGTAAAAGTGAATCTGCTAGCATAGTCCTAGCTGCCTCAATTAGTGTCCTGTTCATTCTCTCAGCAACTCCATTCTGCTGTGGAGTTCTAGAAATGCTAAACTGTTGTTTTATTCCTCTATTACCACAGAACTCTATCATGCTCTTGTTCTTAAATTCAGTGCCATTGTCACTCCTAATGATTTTAACTCTTTTATTAAGTAGGTTTTCAATCTGCCTAATGAAAGTTTGAATCAAAGGAGTGGTTTCATCCTTCCTAGACATAAAGAACACCAAACAATATCTAGTACAATCATCTGTAATGACAAGGCAGTAGCTAGCATGATTTATACTTTGGACAAATGTAGGGCCAAACAAGTCCATATGTAAGGTATGCAAAGGCTCAGTGATTAACCTATCTATCTTAGCCTTACACGATGCCCTATGTTGTTTGCCCTTGTTACAAGCTACACAGGTTTGGTCATTTTTAAACACTTTTGATGGTAACCCTCTAACCAAATTATTTTTCACAAGCTTATTCATATTCTTGAAATTTACATGACCTAATCTTCTGTGCCACAACTTAGATTCATCCAAAGTAGCTTTTGCAATCAAACAGGCAGAACCTTTTGAAGGTTCAGATGCTTTCATATCAAAACTATACATGTTGTGTTGTCTAGGAACTTTAAGAAGGATCTGATGTTCATCAGGCATCTTAAAATCCGGAGTCAATACAAGACATTCAGTTTCAGTAAGAAGCACCTTATGCTGCGTATCACATATTTGTGATATAGAGAAAAGGTTAAACTGCCCAAGTTCTTTTACAAAAGATACATTGTCAAATTCTAAATTGCCCACAATGATTCTTCCTTTTCCAGTAATCTGCCCCTTGCTTCCTCCAAAGGAAACAGAACCTCCTTTGAATTCTTGGAAATCCTTCAGATAGTCCTTGTTACTAGACATGTGCCCAGAGCACCCACTGTCAAAAATTCCTCTATCTCACATATAGCTGAGTGGATGATCCTGCATAAAAAAGAAGAGAAGTTAGTTTCTCTTAGGAACCCATGCCTGAGTAGGCTTGGGTCCGCCTTGTGGATCAACATATTTAATAGTCTTATATGAAACTGATCCACTGTTGCTTTGGGATTTATAAGTATATTCATTTTTGAATGGATCCCAAGACCAACATGCTGAGGTCTTAACAGCAGAACCCCCATTACCCTTTACAGCATTTGAAGTTGAAGGTCTTGCTGTATTCTTAGCAAATTGTCTCCTCACAGGTGAATGAGGTTTATAAAATTGGTTTCTTTGATTCACCTGTGGTTTTTGGAAAGGTTGTCTGGGTCTCACTTGATTAACATAACCAGAATTTACATTAGGCCTCACAGAATTAAAGTTTTGCCTACCCAAATTAAGGTTCCTCAAACCAGATTTAATATTTGGTCTACCAGTATTAACATTGAAGTTTGGTCTACCAGAATTAACTTGTTGTCTACTAGAATTAATGTTTGGTCGGGTAGAATTAACATGTTGGGCTGGTCTGGGAGCAAATTGGTTGGCATGATTTATTCTGTTAGCATTATTCCACACTGGTTTATTATTAACATGACCCATATTCACATTCCTTTTAAGCTCAGCTTCCCTTTTCATTCTTTTCTCATGGAAGTCACAATCTCTAATCAAATGACTTAAACTTCCACAAACAAAACATCTCTTCGGAGTGTAAGTGTAGCTACTCTTAACTTCTCTGTGAACACTATTACTTTTAGGTGACTCATTCATATTAACAGATTCCCTAGGAGATTTTATGTGGTTGACATAACTAGGTTTAACTGTTTGGGGTTTTGGTTCAGTCACAACAGGTTCACTTTCCTTAGCAATCTTAGGTTCAGGACTCTCTTTTACTTCACTTTTTGACTCAGACTTAGAGTGGTCAGAGACATCATCAATGGATCCTTCAGTGTCATTAGATTGACAAGTAGAATACTCACTAGTTTTGTCCTCTGAGGTGGTTGACTCAGGTATTTGAGGACCTCTTTTTCCATACACAAATAGAGAGCCATCTAACTCCTCTTTTTCAAGAGGAGTATAGTCTCCACTCAATGGATGTGGAACTCCCTTGAAATCATCAGCCTTAACAAACCTATTATATAAAGGTTTACCTTCATAGTCATCCTCTCTATGATTAAATATAGCCTTTTTCTCATCCTCCTCATATCCTAAGCCATGTTTCTTATTTGACTTTATTTGTGCATCCCAGCATTTAAACAGATTGTTATTTGAATTATTCCACTGGTCAACACGTTTTTGCAAATCATCCCTTTCCTTTTGTATTCTTAGGCCAATTCTTCTATATTTTTAAAGTTTTTCATCTTGCTCATATATTTTATTAGCCAGAAAGAATAGTTTTTCATTTAAATCAGCATGTTGTTTCTGAAGGGTGCCTTTTTGTGCTTCTAATGTTTTTAGAGCATTTTTATAAGCTAAAATTTGTGCTTCTTGGTCACCTATTAGTGTTAACTATTCATCACACAAAGCCTTAACATGATTATAGGAATCAGTACATAATTTGGAACATAATGATACCTCATTACTAGAACCAATGGCCATGAGTGCATGACTGGACTCTTCAGTCTCCTTTGTGTGCTCATTCCAGTTAATAGCTCCAGCTTCCAATGTCACCATACTCATCTGGTTTCTTTCCAGCTTGTCATCCTCTGCATCACTCTTCCTATACCCATCAGTAGACTTCTTCTCCGGGCAGTCTCTAGAAAAGTGTCCATGCTTATGACAATTGAAGCATTCAACTGTCCTCCTAGTGTACCCAACTGGAGACTTGTTGTTGAACTTAAATAGACCTCCCATACTGCTTTTGAAACCTTTTTACCCTCAGAGCAATCATGGCAATGTGCCATTTGATGTCCATCTCTTCAACCTCAGCATCATTTATCTGCTCCAAATCTTCATTGATAAAGCTCTCATCTTCTTGTTGATTGGCGAAGAATGAGTGAATCACCTCATCTGCAAAGCCTGTAGGAGCAGTTCTTTCCCTTGTAGAAGCTTCATAAACACCAGACTTAACACTGCCCGACTTAACCTTGTAAGTGCTGCCTTTGCTTTGAGACACAAAAGCAACATTTGAAGAACTAGGAGATGTCTGAGTAGTTTCATTGATGTCCCTTTCAAAAATCCTAGGATTGTTGTACAGGTCATCTGGGGTCATTGAGTCAACTTCATCCTTCATCCTCATAGTCATAGACACATTTACCCATTCTGGTGGTAGAGACCTAAGAAACTTGTGATTGGCATCCTCATTAGATATAGCAGCACCATGTACTTCTAGTTATGACAGAAGATGTTGAAATCTGTCATAACCCTTTTCCAATCCTTCAGCCTTTGACACACTGAATGTTTCAAATTGCTGTTTGAGAATAGCTTTCTGCATCTTTTTAGAGTTTGCATTCCCACCAAAACGTTTCTTAATTGCTTCCCAAATCTCCTTGGCATCTATCATCCCATGAAACCTTTGTAGATGCTCCTTTGGAATAGCCATAAGTAGCAAGGTTCTAGCCTTCTTCTCTTTTTCCGCAGCCCGTATCTCCTCAGCAGTCAATGGTGGTAATATTCTAATCTGCCCATCAGTACCAACTGAAACCCTTTTCTTAGAATTTCCCTTCTGAATAACCTTCCAAACTTCACTGTCAATGTACTCCAAGTAATGTTCCATCTCCATGGCCCACATGTCGTATTCTTCTCTTTTCAGTATTGGAAGCTTAATGTTGGATATGGTGGTGGTTGTAGGGATGGTTGGTTGTGATTTAGAGGTGCTAGTTTAAGGGTTTTCTTCTTCATGGTTTGATCTCTCATCCTCACTGTTATGGTTTGAAAAAGTTTCAGTATTGATTGGTTGCTCAAGGCCAGACATTGTGCAGGGTGAATTGATTGAGAATTTGTTTGTGGTGTTGTATTCTTCGAACTCAGAGTCTTTCTAAAGGCTCTGATACCACTTGTTGGTCCACGATTTGTATGGATCTCTAAGTAGCCTTTGATTACTTAGTGGATGACTTGAATAAATCCAAATCAATCCAAGCGAGAAACACTTACACAATTGTTAGTGTTAATGCGGATAATTAACAAGAACAATGAAGAACACAGAGTTATCACTAACTTCGTATATTTCACTAACTCACATAATTCGTACGTTCATAATAATTATCCCTTAAGGTTCCTTTTATACTTGAAGGAAACCCTAATTACAAAACCGTGTGAAAAGATATTTACATATCTTCTATAAAGACACCTAACTCATACATATCCTTTCCTAACTTAATACTAACAAACTTTCCTATTTTCACTGACCCGACTTAACTATTAAGTCAACAAGACTTAACATAACTACCAAACTTAACTATTACAAAACCAGACTTAACTAACAACCAGACTTAACATAATAGCTACCAGACTTAACTTAAGTCTGTTCTTCATTAAGTCTTCTTCGAACCTTGTGATAATTCCCAACACGAAGCAAGGGATCAAAGCTAACCCTTCGAAAGTCAAAGCCATCACTGATCTACAAGCTCCAAAGTCATTAAAAGAAGTACAATGCCTAAATGGGAAGCTCGCAGCACTTAGCAAGTTCCTATCGAAAGGCGCAGATCGGTCTTTACCATTTTTCAAGATACTCAAGGGGTGTACAGATAAAAAGACTTTCCAATGGAGTTGTGATGCAGAATCCGCTTTCCAAAAGCTAAAAGAGTTCATGAAAATATTACTAACACTTACAGCCCCAATCAAAGGTGATGTGTTGCTCATGTACATTGCGGCATCTTTTGAAAGCATCGGTGTTGTTCTTTTGGCAGAAAGGGATAAGAAGCAAGTCCTGATTTACTTTGTTAGCAGCGTCCTGCAAGGGGCTGAACTAAACTATCCGGAGTTGGAAAAGCTAATCCTAGCCTTGGTTAATGCTGCAAGGCGTCTCGAAGATACTTTCAAGCTCATCCCATCACAGTATTGACCGACAAGCCAATTAAGCAGATACTCTCGAAGCCTAAGAAATCGGGTAGAGTAGCTAAATGGGCCATCGAACTGGGAGAACATGACATAGAATACAAGGGTCGAAACTCCGTCAAAGGCCAAACAATTACAGACTTTCTTGCTGAAACACCCTCCGGACCTAGCCAAGACAAGGAAATCCGGAAGGAAAAGCCCCCAAAGACGAAGGAGGGGTGGAAATTGTACACAGACGGAGCCTCAAGCTCTGATGGTTCAGGAGCAGGTCTGATGCTGGTTAGTCCGGAGAAAAAAGAGTACATTTATGCATTAAGTTTTGAGTTCGAGGCTACGAACAATGAAGCAGAGTACGAAGCTTTGCTAGTTGGCCTCTGACTCGCAAAGGATATGGAGGTTCGTGACCTCTCCATTTTTGTGGACTCGCAGCTAGTCGCCAACCAAATCAAGGGCTCTTACGAAGCAAGGCAGCCCACCATCAAACAATATTTGGATAAAGCTAAAGAACTCCTTGAGGGGTTTGAATCCTATGAGATAGCACATGTTCGCAGAAACCAAAACTAGAAAGCGGATGCCTTAAGCAAGCTAGCTTCGATGGCATTTACTCATCTAACGAAGGAGGTTTTAGTGGAAATATTGGCCCATAGGTCAATTACACAAAGCGAAGCATCTGACGAAAGCTCCAACTGGATGACTCCAATAAAGGTGTACTTGATAAGTGGTATTCTGTCTGATGATCCAAAACTAGCACGAAGGGTCAGGGTCAAGGCTCCCCAATATAGACTTGTGGGGGATAATCTCTACAAAAGGTCTTTCTCATCTCCATGGCTTCATTGTGTGGGACTGAAACAGGCTTCAAGCATCATCTATGATGTCCATAAAGGATCTTGCGGAATGCACACAGGTCCTCGCTCCATTGCCTCGAAAATAACGAAGTTGGGATATTATTGGCCATCCATACTGGAAGACGCAACTGAAATAATACAAGCATGTGCGGCATGTCAGATACACTCAAAAGTTCAAAGACCATTAGAGCATGACGTGACCTCTATCACATTAGCAAGGCCTTTCGGCCAATGGGGATTCAACATAGCCGGACCTCTACCAGTAGCCCCAGGAGGGGTACAATTCTTGGTAATAGCCATAGATTATTTCACCAAATGGGTCGAAGCCAAACCTTTGGCATCAATAACAGGAAAGCATGTGGAAAAGTTTCCGTGGGAACACATAATTTGCCGATTTGGAATCCCACGATTCATCACCTTCGACAACGGGAAGTAATTTGCCGAAGGGGTATTCCCATCTTTCTGCAAAGGCCTAAACATAAAGCAAATGTTCACTTGTGTTGACAGGGACATTGTCATTGAAATCGAGATAAGGTTAGGGCAATACCAGCATGAGTGGGTAGATGAACTACCCTAAGTCCTGCGGGCATATAGGAATATGTCCTTCGAATAAAACAGCACAAGCAAAGCTAAGGCCTACCCAACGTCATATCGGAAGGCTGCGGCAACAAAGCATACAAGCTCGAAACGCTGGATAGAAGTGTCATGGATAAGACCGGAAATGATACTAATCTTCGTAAGTTTTACATACAAGACTTACTATTTTTAAAGCACTTAGCTTGTTTTTTAATTTCATGTAATGCATTCTTCTCACTTGGGAAAGAAGCATTAATGGTAGGTGTCTTAGTGTTCATTTCTTAAAATGATGTAATCCTCCCTACCCAATTAATGATATAAAATATTTCCCTCAAAATCTCTTGTTTCGTTCTATACAACAAAGATTTGCTCAGCCAAGTACTTTACAAGTTTCAATGTCGAAGGATGATTCAAGACACATGTCTTGTGTAAACATAACATCCATTACAATTCACATTAACTTTCCTACAATACTTAGGGTATTCTAAGCCCTTTGCATCTTAAGGATAAAAGACGGAGTGGGTCGCAACCCTCTGTCGCAGTTAAACTATACGATCGCTGAAAATCTTGGTCCAAAATATACACAATAAGGTCATAACCTTAGGTTGTATATTTACGTTTATACATAAGCGTAAGAGAAGACAAGCATGATATCAAAAACGGGGTACAGTCCCCTAAATTGGCATTCATAAGGCTACATATGGTCGTAGCCAACATTAAACATCAAAGAAATTATATGTAGTCTGGGTCGAAGCCCAGAAGGAAAGATAAATTGTTCAAAAAAACAGGCACATGCCTAATAAAACATCATAGGAAATTGTTTAAAGGGTACATGTCACCCTTAAGACCAAATTAATGCCAACATGGCAACCTTCATGCATTTTTTGAGGAATTTGGATCCTCTTGGTGAGATGAAGATGGAGGCTTGACAGATGCGGTTTTCTTGGTCGGAGAGGGAGGCTGTATTTTCCTTGGCTTCTTGGACAAGAGATCTTCTATTGAGGCTGAGGGGTCCTTGGTTGCTTCGGTAAGGAAAGGGTACTCTGTTGTGGTGTACGCGTTACCAGCATCGTTATATTCCTGCTCGGACGTTGGGCGGTAGTAAGGTACCTCCGACAACACCACCGATTTCTTGGTCATGGCGATTTCCTCCAACGTCATGCATTTACCATAGAATATGGCCGCGTTCACCAGCTTTCCCACTATCGCCCCCACCTCATCACTATGGTACAACTCCCTAGCAACATAAGGAACAACCTTCGACACCACCTTAGCCCTATCTTTCTTCAAGCTCTTGCATTTGAGTTTTAACCCATCCATCTCTTGATAAAGCTTGATCACCTGCTCTACCAACCTAGCTCTCTTCCTCCATCTTGCAGGTCTTAACCCTTTGCGACTTATTTTTAAGTTGTTCTTCAAGGCTATCAATCCTGGCCCGAAGGGCTTCATGCCGAGGATTCTTTTCAAAATACGACATGGCCGCATCACACTTGGCCTCTAGCTCCGCATACTGCTTCTCCCTGTTCTTCTTCCTAGCAACAAACACAGCTACCTCTTCCTTGGCATCTTTCACCATATGAACCAGCTCCCTTGTCCGGTTGTTCAAATGATTATCGAATATGGCCTGCCTGGTATAACTCTTGTCGTGCAAGTCACACAGCCCTTCAATGGACATATCATTCAAGGTTCTTCTCCAGCTAGCAGGAGTAACATTTTCCACCAGCAGATGACAAGTGAGAGCATTTGGTAGCTCCTTGGTGTTCGGCAGTCCTGCATAAGGCATATCCATCAGATACGGAGCACATTAAGAAAGAAGGGATTAAAAGAGATTTTACTTACCATGGATATCATCATCATCAACAACTTCATCATTTGAATACATGATTGCCTTCCCAAGAGACTTCTCTGTCTTTTGTCAGGTGGACCTTGAGGTAGGAGTGGGGATGTTTAATTTCCTCTTTGGGGTGGCCTTCGAAGGCTTTGCACTCGTGCCTTTCCTGCTTCGCACCCTGTCTATGATGCCGGAGGACCCCACGATTTTTAGTTGGTCACCCTCGGAGGGAAGGTCATCAGAATCGGCAATGTTCTCCATAAGCTGAGGGTTTCCATAGTACTCACAGGTTTTGAAGGATGGACTACTGCAAGTGGCTCAACTGGTGAAGCATCAACATCATTGTTATTCACAGACACGGATGGAGACCCAACTCCATAGCTCACATCTTGTGGGTCCTTGGGGATGAACCTAACCTCCTTTGCACCTCCTGACACAACAAAGTTCCTGAATGCCATTCCTGCAACAACAAAAGAAAAGAGATAAATATCAGCAGATAAGTTATTTATTTTATTTAAATGGGAATGTACATACTTTGTCCTTCACAAACTATCTCAGGCTTTGACGGAGACCCCTCCCAACGGTCCACAATGCCCGCCATAAACAAGATTGGCTCAGGGAATGTTTGCACATCAACTGGATGACGTGCAAGACGCTGGCACATAAGACTGCTTCTTATTTCATAAGGTAATGGGTCATTGAATCTTTTTCATCAAACATAAATGCCTTATCTAACAAAGCTAGATACTCAGAAGGTATGATTGTGTTCTCAACATAGAAAAATTGCCCTTTCCAATTTCTGATATTCGAAAAGGGTTTAGTCACTAGGTAGGGCACATCATGTTCACCTCTCTTAGCAATGGTTATCCAATCCCCACCAGGATATAGGATAACAAAGCCCATAAGCACAGTTAGTGTGGGCTCATAACCCTACGCTTTGCACATGACAATGTAGGTGGTTAATTTGGCTAAGCCAAAGGGATTTAACCTAGAAATGTGAACTTTGTAGTATTGCAAAAACTCCAAAATTAACGGATGGATAGGTATCCTAAAGTTTGACTGAGTAAATGCATGCACATATAAGCCCACATACCCTGTGGGAGCATCAAAAATATTTTGATTTTTGCTCGGAAGCATGATTTTGAACTCTTTAGGTATGGGATAATCACGAAGGAAGTCAGATAATGCTTCTTTTGACAAAGTACATTTTTGTTGCCTAATGATCCTTTTTGCTGCCATACTCATATTGCAATAACAAGATCAAGAAATCAAGGAAGGATGATGGAATATTACCTTTTGAGCCAACGGAAGCACAAAAAACACAGTAAAGTGTTTGTGTATTTTGGACGGAAGGTAAAAATGGGCTAGGGTTTACCGTACCATATCGTTTTATACTCACGGTATTTTCAATCTTGACCGCACATGTGTTCATCCATATTTGATGCATTCACGGATTTCAAATACAATTTAAACTTTGAAAGGATGTTTACTTTTACCGAGATCATAGCCATTTGGGTCTAAGTGGCAAGTGGAAGGATAATGATTAAGTTGCATTAAATGCGCAGTTAGTTAGGCATTCATTTTATTTTCGCACGATTGTGTAACACGAGGGACATACTGCATGTTGATTTTTGAGCCGAATGCAATATAAACTCATACGTATATATCACTTTCGACTGGGGGGGCTTGATGATGTACCCTCTGAACGGGTCGAAGGACTCCCCTTCGAGCCTGTGTGAAGCCGTCCTTTCGGAGGCCCAGGTTAATCTCCTAAAACGTTTCATTGGCGTAAAACCATTCATCTATGAAGTGGTTACCATGTGGGAATCCGCCAATCGAAGCCCTAAGCCCTTCGGGGTATCTCCTTCGAAGGAACTAGAACGGAGAACCACCTTGACCTGGTCATACCCACTTTCCCGCTTCCCCTAGGCTTTCCCGCCAAGGAGGAGATCGTGGGCCACAAAGCCCTAGCGGTTACCACAAATCATGGGACGCCCCCATGATCTCTGAATCAAGTGCAACCGCCCTCTAAGGCCTATTTCTCCCCTATAAATAGCTTAGACGAGCAAGAACCATGGTAATGCCAACTAAACTCTATCGATTTATTACAAACTTACCATATCAAATACTTACTCGCACGCCGGAGGTGGTTCGCAAGGTCCCACCCCTGCGCAATCACTTAACGTAGTGTCTTAGTATTTCTTATTTCAGGTTAAAGACAAGCTTAGCGCAACCTCAACACCCCATAAATCCTTTGATCATCATCGAAGGCCTGGTCGTGCAATTTATTGTACAATCACTTCCCTTTTTACCAACAGTACTTCGCTCATTGCTTCTCTTGATGCCGCCAGGTATACGTACAAGTCTTCCTTCGGCTTCGGGGTTGTCAGGTAAGGGAGCTCAAGGATCATCTTTCTCATCTCCTGAAAAGCCAATTCGGCCTTTTTCATCCAGCGGTATTCATCCTGATTCTCCTTTGTGATGTTTTTCAGTGTGTCAAAGAACGGAAGTGCTCTTTCCGCCGACCTAGACAAGAAACGGTTTAGAGCTGCTAACTTGCCGCTTAGACTTTGCATTTCTTTGAGCGACTTTGGAGATTGCATATCCGCGATAGCGCTGGTCTTCTTCGGATTTTCCCTGATCCCTTCGAATGTTACCATATATCCAAGAAACTTTCCTTCCTCTACACCGAAGGAACATTTCTTCGGGTTCAATTTCATGTTGATCCTTCGGAGATTGTCGAAGGTTTTCGCTATATCGGCTAACAATTCCTTCTCGGTCTTGCTTTTCATCTACATACGCTTCTAAATTTCTCCCGATCTGCGACCGAAAAGCTGAGTCCACCAACCATTGATACGTGGCTCCAGCATTTTTTAATCTGAACGGCATTTTGGTGTAGCAGTAAGTCCCATGTTTGGTATAAAAAGTTGTCTTTTCCTCATCATCCTTAGCCATTTGTACCTAGTGGTACCCCTTATAAGCATTCAAAAAATATTTGTACCAGAACCCCATGACGGACTCTATCTTCCAATCGATTTCAGGTAATGGGTAATAGTCTTTCAAACATGATGAGTTGAGATTTTTGAAGTCGATGCACATCCTCCAATTACCGTCGGACTTCTTCACTAGCACCGGGTTGGAGATCCATGTCGGATATCGCACCGGCCGAACTATTCCAGCTTTCACCCATTCCTCTACTTCTTTGGTTATGGCCTGGTTCTTTTCTGCTGAGAAAGTTCTTTTCTTTTGAGCTACCGGTCTGTCTTAGACATTCACGTTGAGTCTGTGTTCTGTGATTCGCCGCGGTATTCCTGTCATGTCTGGTAGTTCCCAGGCGAAAATGTCTTGACTATTCTTGAGTAGCGTAATTAACTGCCTTCTGCATTCTTAGGAGAAGTTCCTTCCGATGGTTACAAGCTGATCCGGATATGCCGGATGTACCATGACTTCCTCCGTCTTTCCAGTCAATTCTCCAGTTACCTCGGCGTCCTGGGATTCAGTTTTGGCCTCTTTCTCTACCATTTGTTTCTCTTCCAGCTTGCGGCATTCCGAGATAACAACTGATCGAGTAACCAATGTTGCTATGCCTTTCGGAGTAGGAAACTTCATCATCGAGTGAATGGTTGAGGGTATAGCCCGCAACTTTTTTAGTCCGGACCGGCCTAATATAATGTTGTATGGAGAAGGAGACCTTACCACGGCGAACTTCATAACAGTTTTACGAAATAACCCTTGACCCCCAAAACAAATCTCTAACTCTATTTTACCCAACGGTTTGATGGATTTCCCCGCGAATCCTACCAAAGGTGTGTTGGTTTCCTTCAGTCGGGCCTTGATGGAAGGGCATAAGTGTTCGAGGCAGTGTTCGTACATTACCTCCACCGAAGCACCTTGATCCACATACACCCTCCGTATCGTATAACCCTCCACTTCGGCCTCGACTATTAAAGGTTCGTCTGAAACATCTCCCGGAAGGATAGGAGGGAAGCTGATTGGGGCATTCATCCAATCCTCTTCCGAATCTGTGACCTTTCACTTCCTTGCGGTCCCTTGGCTTCGGATCATGTTGATGATCTTTCCCTTATTAGCATGGTTATCTCCCCTTTGTGGTGCCTTTCCTCTTTGTCGAACGTCTTTCAAGAGGTGGTCCAATTTACCCATTTCTACAGCTATTCTCAGCTGTTCTTTGAGGTGCCAACAGTCATTGGTGAGATGTCCCTTCTCACCGTGATAGTCACAGTACTTATCCAGGTTTTCTCTGAGGGGTTTTCCTTTTAGTGGTGGGGGTTGGGGAAGCCTCAACTGATGCTCAGTTGCAAGGATTTCTTTCGGCACCTTTGTCAAAGAGTTCAAGTCTATCGGCCTGGTGTCGTATCTTCGGATGTCATTACGACTAGGATCCGCTCTACCGGCATTGTCATACCTGACAAGAACATAGGGAGCACAATGATCATTCCTGCGAAGCCTGAACTCATTCTTGTGATTATTCTAGCGACGATCCCCTCCGAAGGGAGCCTTAGGGGCATAGTGATCATTCTTGTCGTTATAAGGGTTGGGACGATACTACTTGTAAGCATCTACCTTCTCCCCCCTCGGTAGCTCAGTTGCCCGATATACTGCTTCCGAACGGACAAAATCATCCACCCTTATCATCATTTTCGTTACTGTCTGAGGTACCCTATCCGAGAAACACTTGGCTAATTTGGGGCATTTGCTTCCGTTGATAAAAAATGAGATTTGCATGAGTTCCGGCATGCCAGAGATATGGCTGGCTTCATCCGTCCAACGCTCCTTGAATTCAGGGAGCGACTCGTTCGCCAGCCGTACAATCTTAGTTATTTCCATAGGATCTTTGATACACTTTCTTCTGAGAGCAAACCTTGTTACAAATTGGTCACGAAGGGTTTCCCAATTGTCAATACTACCACTGGGCAAACGATCAAACCATCCTCTCGCCGAACCATCCAATGTTTGCTGGAACATCCTACACCAAACCAGCATAGGCAACTCACCGTGGTTGGCCGCGCCACAAAATATAGTGATATGATCGTCCGAGCGTTTTCAGTTTCTTTTCCGGCACCTTCGATTTCCGTTTCCTTAGGGTCTTCCACATCGAAGTCGATTCGGATTGGTTTCATTAAGCTTCCTCCCTTTGCGTTGTGCTCTTTTATTAAGGCTTTGAGTGCTGTCATTTGGCTCAGGATTTGTTCTTCTAAATTATTTGGGTCATTATCGTCACTGTTATTTCCACTTCCCTCTGCATGATTATCTGGTGTTTCCCAAGTGAGGCCCGTCATCCTTCAGTCTTGGTAGAATGAATAACGGGTCCCACGGATGGCGCCAATTTATTGAGGTAAAAATTTGCAGATCACTCGTTTAGATCTTCCAGACGAGGTCTTGTCGAGGTTCCGAAGCACCTACACATAAGAAGCACACGCGTTAGACTCGCCCCGGGTGTTATCCCAGGACCAGGCTCCGGCGTGAGAGTAATTATGAGATAGTCCGAAAGGTTAGATAATTAATGAGAGTAAATGAGAGCGGTAAAAGTTAGTTGAGAGTAGTAAATGAATTGGGTATTTATACTACCCAGCTTTGATACCTGTAATGGCGCCGTCGGATTTTCTAGAGACATGTCGCAGACACGATCCCGTAAATCCTGGGGTGGTGGCGGTTAGGCTGTTGTTGCCATCTGTCCAAAGGGTAACGCCACCTGTCCTATTGCTAAAGGTTGCACTGGACGAAGAGGCTATGTGCTCTCCGACCTTTCTTCCGAAGGGCGCCATGTCGTTCGGACATCCAGACAAGATAGGTCGTCCGGAAACATACGCCAACAATATCCAATATAAAAATCAAATGAGTAAATAGAATTTAGCATCGTGGAAAACTTCTCGATTAAATATGTCATGTACAATACTGCTCGTGCAATTATAAAGGGACAAGTTATTAGTACCCCCCCCCCCTTTTACAAAGGGAACCCCTTCCGTTTTTGTTTTTTTTATTATTTTTATTTTTTTTTATTTTTATAATTTTGTTTATATAAAAAAATATAAACCTGAAAGTACGGAATAGAAAATATAAAGTTTAATAAGTCAAATGCTTAAAACTGTCAGAAATACGGAACAAAAACTGACAAAAAAAACTGTGTTATACTGAAAATAAAGGGGAGATAAAAGTAATCTTTGACCAAACCCCCCCCCCCCCCTTATCTCACACCATAGGGGGGTCCCTATAGTATGTTATGTCTTTCGAATAACTAGTTTTTTTTTTTTTTTTTTTTTTTTTTTGAATGGCGATTAGTACAATACTAGTTAGTTATTCGATTCTATAGTATTTACCCATAAGGTAATACCTGCCAAATTCGAATAATAATAAGTGATTCGATTTCATAGTACATACCTAGAAGGTAGCCACTTCCAGCCTCGATTCGACGCATCTATGAGGCAGAACCCCACAGATTCCACATTGAAGGAAAACCCCTATGGAAAGACTCGAACCTAAGACCTCTCACATGTGATAACAACCTCCCCAAGGTCACCCTTGGTGACCAACTGAGCTAGTCCAGTTGGTTCTTTTCAATAATCGGTGGTCATGCAATTTCATTGCTCATTAGCTCCACAGTGTGTCGATACTATTTCAATTACTTGTAAAACTTGGGAGAATTTGGAAAGGCCGACTACCTGTTAGAGTTATGGAAAAATATTAAATCGTGTATGACTAGAATGGAACACGGGACCATGGGATTGCACACTTTACGTATGAATGATCAATGTAAATAATTAATATATATAACCATGGTATATTTAATTATTTGGACACGAAATAATGACTAACGAACGTTAAGTAATTAACGGAATTGATTAACGACCGTTAGTGAATAAAGGAAGGATCGTAGGTGCAAATAGGAGTTAAGAAGGATCTAGAATCCCTATGGATTTGGGATTGCCGATTGGTTTAGGGACAAGTTTCCTTATTCGTGTCAAACTTCTCCTTCAAAATTTGTAGCCTATAAATACAAACCCAAGGGTCATTAGTTTTTTTACCTTGTGCACTAAACTATAACCCTAAAGTTTCTTCTTTCTTCCTTGCTCTAAATTAGGTCGACATATCTCCTTGGGAATCGATCCATAGTTTTTGTTAAACAAATTGTTTGGTTTAATCGTGTCTTTTCACTAGCATCAAGCATTGATTGGTTATAGTACATGTGTACAAGACGTGGTAGTTAACTTACTTTAGTTAACACAATCTTGGATTGAGAAACAAAATGGTAAGGGGTTTCACATTAATCCTATTGCTTGATTATAAAAGAAGAAAAGAGAAGTTTAGATCCTTGTTCTTGCTAGGATCAAAGGTATGTAACTTTCATTATTCGGTAAACTTTTTATATGTTAATTATTGATCCTTGCTTCCGCTATGTGCTTTGATGTGTGTTTATTTATTATATAATTGTTATGATATCTAAATTCCAACAGTGGCATCATGAGCCGTTTAACATGTAATTGTTTTATCGAAACGCATAAAAATCAAATCTTGATTAGGATTATACATGTTTTAATCGATTTTTTTAGGGTTATTAGAACAAATAAAATTAAAAAAAAAAAAATCGACCTAATTTTAGGGGGGGGGGGGGGTTCGATCCTCTCTTAATTAAAAAGCTAGTTTTGTAACCCTAAAATTAGGAACATGTGTGTTTATGTGTGTAAAGGGTTACGTTCCTGGAATTAATCCATGATACTTCATGCAAGGTAATCATGGATTAGGGTTTGTTAATTATTTGCTACATGTTTTAGATAGATCTAAAATTAGGGAATACCTAATTAATAAATTAATGAATCTTTTATGTGCAACGTGGTATATCTTTACTAAGGCTTACGCGACCAACTTGTTTGGTGTCTGTGGTCCATTGGGTACAATGCGCTTGAAAACCAATGGGAGTCTTAGTAATTATATACATAATAATTCACATATAGATTATTAATAGGATTTATCAAAAGGTTTGCATATAGCTATATGATTTAATGGTTAAGATTATATGCGTTATTATGTGTTTATTTATTTTTATTAAAATTACTTGTCCTTTTTGTTTGAATTATTGTTGAATTGTAAGCAAAAAAAGGGTAATTTTTTTGAATAGAAAATAAATTGACCTAATAATTATGAAACCTTGATGTGTTAAATTATATATTTCCAAGTCTTATGTGCCGACAGTGGTTCGCTTCGCACGGTAATTTGCTCCCAGGCGAGACTAGCAATTTTATAATTTATAACATAATCTTTAAGACTTAGTATCATAAACTTTTGATTGATCGATGAGTTTTGTACCAATAGTGTGAACGGCTCACCCAATGTAGACAAACTATAAGAGGGGTATAAGGAGGCTTGACATTAAATTGTCATCCGAAAGGGGCGCGTTTTTAATTAGCCTTCGGGCGGACGTTTGCCTCTCCGCTCCTTTGAGCGTCTAATTGGAGCTACCAAGTAATGCTATTTATTTGTACAAAATCATCTTAAGGGTGAATTGACCTCAATTCCACGCGTCACTTTTGTGGTAATTATCCGAAACACTAGGTTTTTAACCTATGCAAAAGTACGATATAGTGGACGATAATTGGAGGTAATTCTTTGATTGGTGAACCCAATACCTCAATTAAAACTTATGATACGCAGATGTGCGCATGCTTCTTCGTACATATTTTGATTGTCACATCAAAATAAATACCCTAAAATTAAAGTCCATGCTATCTAATTATAAGAGACACTTGGAGTTAATATCTAGCGTAAGTGAGACCTTGACATAGATATTAATGACAAGGTAAATTACATACTTTCATTACTAGCAGATCAACTGATGTAATGAAACTATGTTAATTTGCAAGTTTCTAAATTAGACGACTTAATTAAGTTGTAAGTGAGACCTTGAAACTTAAAGCATGAGATGGGAAGAAACATGCTTACATTGCAAAATTGTTTTTGGCAAATGTAATTCCCATAATGATCTAGGAGTCGGAAAATGTTTGCCGATTATTGTACGACAGATTACCATATTTTGTACTTTCACTGCTAGCAGATCAACTGATGTAGTGAAACTATGGAAATTTGGATCCTAGTTTTCAAGAAAACTAAATGGTTATATGTATATTTCCTGGGTAATTTTCTTTTCATGAAATATTGTATTATCGAAAATACTAAAATTGAATTTTGTAAATTCTTTTAAAGTATAAATGCAATGTTAAAACTGTAAACGTGGGGCATTCTTTTAGTGGAAAATTGATCTACACCCGTAGGGGTTTAGGCTAGAGTCAACTTTACTAAAAGAATAAACCAAGTCTACTTTCTTTGAGAAGAGTGAGACTTAATCCTATTCCTTTTCATGAATGAGAAAGGTATAATAGGAAAATTAGAATTGTCTAAATTCTAAGGAATAACTCATAGCAAAATTTAATAGTTAAGAAAATTGCACATTTTATGAGTTATTTAATTAGAAGCTAGACTAATTACCGCGAAATGGGTAAAAGGCAAACTAGCATGATTTATCTAGTTGTTGTGCTTTGACCACTTAAAGATGCTACATACCATTGTGGGGATGGTAGTCAAATTAATGAAGAAATTGCATGCCCAATTTTTTTCAAGTTAATTGCATTGATGGATAGTTCATCATTCACAAAGTAGAATACATTCTTTTAGTACCTAAGTAATTGTTACGTATGGGATTACTCAAAGGTGTAGGAAAGTAAATAGCACACTATTTTCTTTTACTGGTTATGAAACACTTATAATGTTATCAAATCCAGTGGGAGCATTGTGTTGTAATTACTGAATTATATATATTGATGCAATGATCTGTAATTCAGTGGGAGCTACAAGCTTTGATATCTTGGTAGTAACCCAGATTATCTCTAGAATGTCTTGAGATAATTAGTTTCCAATTGTAGACACTTTTGGTTTTAAGGATAGTCATGTATGTTTCCTTACTAGACAAGGTGGTTCTATATCTACTAATATCTATGACACAATCATATTGATCGCAAAAACAAACGCGTGACGTGTTGTTTATCTGATACATGATGTTGTTCCATGCACAAGTGGGAGAAATCTTTATTGTGTGCAAGGAACAACACATAGGAATATGATTTAAAGGATTCTCTTGACTGCAAGGTAAGAGACTAATGTTCTAATGTGACTTAATCACATCTAATTAATAGAACACTTGAAGTTGTATTTAGCGTAAGTGAGACCTTGACCTAGATTACATTGGAAAGGTAAATTTCATACTTTCATTACTAGCAGATCAACTGATGTAATAAAACTATGTTAATTTTCAAGTTTCTAAATTAGATACTTATTAGAACAAGTGTCAATATGATAATGAGACTACTTCAAACTAAATATTTATGTATTATTGGAATGACTTAAAATAAATTAAGTAATCTAATACTACTTCAAAATTTGAATATTTATGTATTCTTGGAATGTCATAAATGAATGAAGTAATAAAATTAACTTGAAATTACAATTGAAACCAAATTGTGGTGTTCATTATTACTTTAGTTATACAAGTTTATATTTTATTGTAAAGATATAAATATGAAGTCTTTTAATTGTTACAAGACTTATAATAAAGTAAGACGTTAACTTGTTATGTTCTTTAATTAAGATATATACAAGAAGTCATTGAGTTGATAAATGATTTATAACGTATATTGGGATTATAACAGTTTATCTCTTCTTGTTAAGACATGGACATGAAGTGACTTGGTCAAAAAGTACTTATGTTATATTGCATGAAATTGATTTGGAAATTCTATTATACCATTAAGCTGACTTAGTTGGTAAATAGATAAGCCAAACGAAATATATTTATCTTACATATTGTAAGATTGTCTTACAATATTAATCCTAATGAAATACATAATATTTATGGTACGTTCAGTTAGGAAAATCAAACTGTTTTTATATTATTTGATTAAAGATAACTATATTTTCTATTCTTCCAAAGTTATCAAGGTTAGAAAATTGAGTAGTATATACTTAATTAGACTCCAACCTAAAAGATTAATAAGACACCATTTGTAACACCCCCAAAATCGGATCCAGCGGAAGCATACATGTCACTGGGGTGCTACTTAATTGGTATCACAACATAGGGTAGTAAGAACGGTTTTACCTCAACTGTTTAGAAGAAAATTCATTAACAAAAATGTTAAATTTACATTATTCAAAAGTAATGCGGAAATAGGCCCATAAAAGGATTGAAGCGATCCCAATAAATATATCAGAGTCGCCTATGACCATGCCCCTTGCCAAGCGCCTCCAAAAGTAAGCTATCACCTTAAACCTGAAAATACATGCTAAAAGGGTCAGCTTACGCTGGTGAGTTCACAGGTTTTAGTTTAAAACAGTTTGGTTGAACCAAAAGGTTTTCGAGTTCAAAACATCATTCGCAAATAAGTCAAGTCCAACGTAGGCTAACAGTGCCTAAGATCACAGTTCCAAAACCAAATCCGCAAGTAATAACCAAGTCAAAGCATCTCGAACCATAATCAATCACACAAGTACTATACTCATATAGTGTCATGCAAGTTTAACTGTTACGCTGGCTAAGTCACAAAAGTCAAAACACACAACAGCTTCCTATAGGTGCACACTATAGTAGTTTATAGGCACAGGAGCCCACTGGTTTTAGGCACAAAGAGCCCTTGCGTATAGTAGTCCTGCACTAATGCAGCTCATAACAATGACTCCGCACAAAAGCAGACATGGAATAATAACCTTAGCCAGCTCGCGTAACAGTTTCATAACAGTTTCAGGCCACATCAAATAACAGGTAAACACATAACGCATTCAAATAACCAGGTCAGATATATCAGCCAAACACTACGGTCTCAAGACATACAGCACGACGGAACACGGAGGTGCAAGCACAGCGGTACATAATGGTCTAGGATCGGCACAACCTAATACGTATACAGTTATCTCAAAATACGTCTCGCAAAATAATAAAGTCTATAAAAGACAACGTGTCGTAGTTTTCGTGGATTACTCGATTTTCAAAACTTATCAAAAGCTTAGTATCAATGTTTCGTGTGGTGTGGTAAGGAACATAGACTCGGAATACAACTCACGCCAAAGAGAATAGACATCAAAATAGTCGAGAAATACAGACGAGAACTCAAACCTGTGGAAACCAAGGTTGTCAGGATCGGGATCCTACCTAGGATCGTTTTCGGCTTTGCAAGATCGGGATCGTAGGATCGTAGGATCGGATCCTACCTAGGATCGTTTTCGGCTTTTCCTTTACATATGTATACAAACCATTTTTAAAAACCTTCCTCTCAAAAAAAGTAAAAAAAAGTAAAAAAAAAAACAGGATCGGATCGTTCACGATCCTACGATCCTACGAGCGATCCCACGATCCTGTAACGATCCTACCTGAAAAAAGGGTTACCAATAGGATCAGATCGTTCACGATCCTACGATCCTACGAGCGATCCCACGATCCTGTAACGATCCTACCTGAATTACGATCCCGTAACGATCCTGCTCGTTTTGTGTGTGTAGGATCGTAGGATCGTACGATCCTACGAGCAGGATCGCGATCCTGACAATCTTGGTGGAAACCGTAGAGGGGGGTGAATACGTTTCCATTTAAAATTTAAAACTTTTTGTATCAAACACCCGATCAAGTGTGACGTAATATGAAAAGTGTCAACTATGATTATATAGCATCTAGAGATGAATATAGTAAGTTACAACATATGCACAATCAAACCATGGAACATACATAATCAATCACGACCTAAGCAACTAACCACACAAACATATACGCAATGCAAATATAAATATAAAGCGATAACGAATGAAATGAAAGTAAAGAGATAAGTAAGAAGGCGCAAACCGGACACGGTGATTTATAGTGGTTCGGTCACGAAGCTCCTCTTCGCCCTACTCTACTCCCCGAGTACCCAACTCGAGAGTTACTTCACTAATCAACAAACTCCCTTCAGGCGGAGAAAACCGTACACGTCACTTAACTTGTTTTCCGACACTAAGCTAGATGTCGAGTGCTAATCTTAGCTAGCACCAATCTACCACGATCTACCCGATCTACACCGTACACGTCGCTTATCCTATTTCTGAAACTAAGCTAGATGTCAAGTGCTAATCTTAGCTAGCACCAATCTACCACGATCTACCCTTGATCCACATGATCAATCACACAAGCCCAATGGCTTCAAGAGATCTCCAAGATCTCAACACGATCACAATGATCTACTCCCGCTTGACTCGATCTACCCGATCTACCCTTGATCCACATGATCAATCACACAAGCCCAATGGCTTCAAGAGATCTTCACTATCTCTTAAGATCACAATGATCTTGACTCACTCTCTCACAAAAGAAAATTAATCTTGATGTATGCTATGATACAATCAAGAGTGTAACAAATGTTACAAGACCTAACAACTCCAACTCTTGTATCTTCTTGGATACCTTGAGTTCTTCTCTTGCACATGAAAAGGAATGATAACACTTTGTATCTACTTGGATACTTTGTGTTCTTCTCTTGCTAATCAAGAGGGATGACAACACTTTGTATCTACTTGGATACTTTATGTTCTTCTCTTGCTAATCAAGAGGGATGACAACACTTTGTATCTACTTGGACACTTTGTGTTCTTCTCTTGCTAATCAAGAGGAATGAAGAGGATCACTTGAATGGATGATTGGATCACTCTTAAACAAACTAAGACTCTCCAAATGATCAAAGAAAGTCATCTAAGTGAGGAGGGATTAGACCAGAGAAAAAGGACTGGAAAAATCAAGTTGGAAGTGTGAAATGGTCCACTATTTATAGGCAAGAAAAATCTGAACGTTACATAAAATTTTGTACGGACGGCTCCACTAAATGTCCCACGACTCCACTAAATTTAGTGGAACCGTGGAGCCGTCCCAGACAAGGACACTCCAAATTTTGTCTTTTCTGGTGAAAACTTATTTAGGGAAGGTTGGAGCTGATTTTGGGGGGGGGGGGGGGGGGGAATAGCTGTTGGGATTTTTAAACTTATTTTTCAAAATAAAACATTTCTTTTTAATTCAAAAATAATTTGTAAAATATATTTTTGAAAAAAATATTTTGTCACATTAAAAATGTGAAGTTTAGAAAAATATAATCCTTTGATCATTTGTCAAGTAGTAGATTTGTTTGTCCATACCTTGAGTGATTTATGTCGGGATGGAAATCCACGACTTCGTTGAAGCATACTTGAGATGTCGGGAGGTGTTGATGTAAGTATGCATTGATGATTTGTGTTTACAAGTAACTTGCACATTTTACGTTATGTATTACAAGTTACATGTTCGTCATTATTAAAACCGAAGAAATCGTTTAGTTTAAATATCGTAATATTTGCACTAACAAAACCAAAGAAGACAAATCTAGAGGTTAACGACAATAAAACACCTCAAATAAAATAAATCAGTTTGTACGTTTCGGTATATCCCAAATAATTTGTATAAAACATAAACGTCTTATAAATAGAAATAAGTTTAACTTATAAAATCGGTTTTCTCAAGTAGTCGAGACTTTAATAGAAATCAATTTCCTCAAAACAGTTTAATGGAATTTAATATCTTGTATTCGTTACGAATCAAATATATTAAAGTCGTCGTGAGTCTAATATATTGTATTCGTCTCCAGTCCAATAACTCCATAATGTTCAATATCCAAAAACATTAAATGTTCAAATTGTCCAAATAATTTATGTACAAGTCAAAATTTATATATAATCCATGTCGAATGTGTAATCCAACTCCAAGTCACAATCCCATTTATCCATATTCAAAGTAATAATTCTAAATGTCCGCAACGTACCAATTGTCACAAGTGTCACAAAAAATAAACACGTTAGTTCGCAACTTTGTTATCCATAATTAATTAAATACGCAAAATTTATTCTAAGAGTATACTTAAAATAAAACTAGACCACAAATTTAAATCAAATACCCCCCCTCCATTGGGTTTCATCCCATAAGCTAAACCAAATAGCTAATCCTGTTCCAAATTTAATACGCAACACAAAGACGGCAAACCGATTCTTAAGTTAACCCAAAATTTTCAAGCCGAGACTACAAGATAAGCAATAAGCAACCCAAGAACCCATGATCATGACGGGTTTTGACCAGTAACCTGTAAACCAACGAATCAACCGAACATACCAGAAAAGCAAAGAAGTCACGACTACAATTCCAAACCGGGTCATAAACCCGACCCGCGACTAAATAATCAAACAAACGCCCCTTTAAATTCTTACCACACGAAACACAATAAGATCAAAACGTTTAATTCTGGGGTTTAATCACAAAATCAATATTCTCGAGTTATATCCGGTTTTTAATCACTACAAAATAGTGACTCGATGTAATAAATTTTTAATTCACGAAAACAACAACGATAACCATTAGAATCGGTTTCAATCCAAAAAAAATTAAATAATCAAACTTTTTCTCGGTTTACCATGTCGAGAAAAAAGAGAGAGAGGAGGGGGAAAGACGGCGGCTGTGGCGGCTGAGGTGATGGTGGTCGTGGTAACTCGAACCATAAACAAATTCCATAAATACCCTTTGATCTGTGTCGCCAAAAATCTTGCCGGAAAAACTGTAAGTTACCGAGAGAGAGAGGGAATAGATGAGGGTGGGGTGGAGGCGCGTGAGCTATATAGAAATGATGGGAATGATGAGATAAGCAAGGTGGTGGTGGCGGTGTATGGCGGTGACTGGCGGTGAGAGCTCATACGGCCAGAGATTGGCCAGAAAATATGGAGGAGGTGGGCGGCTGCAGGGAAGGGAGGGGAGGAGGGTAAAACATTAACCCTAAAAATGAGTTATAAGATGTATATATAGGCCGCCAAGTATTGTGTAAAACCCTAGGGACCAAACTATCAATAACAAAAGTTTAGAGGCATTGGTGGAACTTTAGTTCAGGGACCAATTCTGTCATATTAGCAATCTTTCTTGAAAGGAGGCTCGGGGCTCGTTTAGACTAGCAAACGACCGATTCAAGACACAGGAATTTCACCATCACACTCAGAATAATTTTTCCAGTAAAATCGACTATTCATACGCCTCGTTCCTCACAAATAATAAAATACTCAAATCAAATCAGCAGTTGTGCCAGTACGCGTTGTGTACATATTCCACGTTTCACGAGATAACTTCATGTTTTTTAACCAAATAAGTTCAAAAGGATTCGTATATGAAAAACAGAGATAATCTTGTATAGGAATACGTCCAAAAAATTGCAGGTTGTTACAGTCTCACCTCTTTAAACGAAATCGCGTCCTCGCGATTTAATTCTAGTTACTCGTCACGGTTGAAAAGAGATGAGTACATACACACGAGGATTCATCCTCACGTTTCCACGTGAATTCAGGACCTTTTCGCGAGTTTCGACGAACTTTGTTGATAAGGATGCGATTTATTAAAGTCGTTCGACTTCTTGGTTCATGATTTCGGTAAGTTTCTCAACAAGGTTCAAACATTCGTCCATCTAGATCTCTCCCGGAGGAATTGCAACTGCCTCATTGGCAAGTCATTTCTTCACGATACATAAAAATATTTGCAAACACTGCTGAGTCGTGACGGTAGCTCGAGTCTGTGTGCTACCGGTTCAACTCTAGCAAGGATTTCATAAGAATCAATATAGCGAGGATTAAGTTTTCCACGTTTACTAAAGGTATCACACCTTCTCATGGTGAATCTTTAAGCATAATCTAGACTTTAACTAGGAATTCAAGAGGTTCACGTCATTAGCATACTCTTCTGACGATTCATGAGCAGCTTACAACTCGGTTCAAATCCGAACAATCTTCTCAGTAGTCACATGAACAAGTTCAGGGTCAGTAAGTTGGGTATCCTCAACTTCTACCCAACAAGTCGGCGATCGGCACTTGCGACCATAAGGTACCTCGTACGGTTTCGTTGAAATACTGGAGTCGTGGGTATTGTTATAAGAGGATGTGGCAAAAGGGAAATGTATATCCCAACCATTGCGACATTCGATTACTCGGATAGAGGTGCGGGATTCGCTCCTGAGGTTTAGCTTCCGATATGGTAGCAAAAACAGCAATTCGACTTACAAAATAATTTGTGAAACGGCTTATAGGATAATAGGAAGAAAAAAATTCATCGTTTAAAAAAAATTGTAGCAAAGTCAAAATTTTGATTTTTAGTTTGATTCATAACATCGTAACAAAATGTTTTATGAAATCATTTTGCTAAATGATTTATAGAAAGTTTACGGGTAACAGGAAAGCAGTTTGCCATTTATAAAATGTTAGTAAGATCAAATTTTTGATTTTTGTGAAATAGCAGTAAAACATTTTGTAGGATGACCGAAAATTGGTCGGTAGAAAAATCAAAGGCAGTTTGTAAAATTAATGGCAAAACAGTTTATTATCCTATAAGGGGTTAGTAAATATAACTGTATTCCCGAGGGACGAGAGAAGGATTAGGTTATTGTCCCAAGGAACGCGGTTCAAGTTACTTCTTAGAGTCTCAAAATTTCTGCTGGGCGTGGAATCTCTGCCAAATGGAGAGTTCAACAAGTTCAGAGTACAACTCTAAGGGAAGATGTTGATTGCTACTAGAAATCAGTCGGTTGAATCAGTAATGTACATAGTACTTAAAGTGAGAGGTACAACATTGATTGAATCACTTCGATTGAACAAAATCGAGTGAGCACAAGGCTTAAGGTAGAAGTGACTGTAACAAGGCCACAACAAAAACAAGGCCGAATAACAAATCCAAATCCAGGATGACGTCCAAAATCACAAAATCAAACAATCCGAATTCAATCAGAATCAAAATTAAATCCAAACATAGCCAATATCGAATACAAACGTGCCCAAAATCGATTCCAAACGTAGCCAATATCAAATCTAAACGAAGCTAAAATCAAATCCAAATGTGGCCAAAATCAAATATAAATGTGTAAAACCCTAAATTTTCATTCATTTGAAATTCCCTTTTTTTGCACCTCAAAATTTTTTTTTTGAAGTTATACGAGCATAAAATTAATTATACGAGGACAAGTATAGTTTTAACCATACATTGTGATACGATACGAAATGAAAACATAAACCTTGAGCCACAAATAAACCCCACACGTTAAGTATATTACTAAGGACCAAATTTTCATTTGAGTTGGACACAACTTACATTACACAATAGTATTAAGGAAATAAATAAATAAATTGTACACAAAGATAGACAAGTATCATTCTAATATTCAGAAAAAGGAAATTGTCACCAAATTTCCAAAATGCTAGGTCAAATATCACTTCCTATAATCAAGGCACTCCCTTATTTGTTTTTCATTCCACAACCGAATACCACTCTCCTCTCACACATAAAACCCTAAAACATTTCTGCAAGTGGCGGCTGTTTATAAAACTCATGGAGATAAAAAGGAGGTACGAAGGTGCTGTGGAGATCGGGGTATACTCAGGTTGTGATAATATAACATTGGTTCAAAGGGATCTAATTCTTGTTGTGTTCTCGTCTTCGTTCCTAACAGTCGACAAGAGGTATCTCTATCACTTGTTTGTTCTAACCATACGACACACCCATGTAACTTATAATCTGAAAACAAATCTGATGTGTTTGTTAAATATGATCATACAAATGAAACCTATACATGTCACGTAAGAAGATATACATAATACAATATGGTATTCGAACCTGGTTGTCTTATGTTTTAAGACTACCTATTATGTCGCACTTTGAGGTTGTTTTGTAGTCGTGTTCAAGCCCTATATACTGACCCTAAGCCTCCACCTAAATATGCCCTTATAACCAATCTGAAACACACTTTGTTGCTAACTATGATAACATGAAATCATTCGAATATCATATATATGTAAAAGAGTATCGTACAGAAGTTCGTAAACAAAACAAGGTCGAGTCCTGTTCCCTCCTCTTCGAGCAGCCTTAAGTTGGACTCTATACCTTACTAAGCCACGTTAAATCGCAAGCAAGAACCTGGAAAAGAAACCTAAGAAATAAAATATGGGGCGCAACATAACATTGTAAGTTATAAACACCTTCGAAGTTGTTTGTCGCGTTAACATGAACTGTTTTGATAACCTTGTTTCAAACTTTATATATGTCGACCACTATATGATCGAAAACGAGCTCTAAAAACCTGTTGACATAATCATTTAATAAGGGTGCGTTTAAGTGTGATTACAAACATGGTGTGTCTCATCAAAATTAGATGTTGAGTTGTGTGTTTGAGCATGGGTCATTAGGTGGTCAAGAACTGTTAAGACATGTTACAACTGATTGATATGGTCTTGTGGATGTGTCTAGTTTAAGGGAAAATAGAAATGGGTTCTCGATCAGTATGGTATTCAAGTTTGCATGGTGAGAGTGCATGTGAACTTGGTGGTTTTCAAATAAGTTGTAGAGTCATTAAAACGTGGTATACACTGAATATAAAAAGGGATAGAAAGGGTTGTTTTTGGGCTGTGAAGCTGCTTGTGTTAAGTCGTGTGTTATTGGGTGTAATTGGGTCAAGTACAAAGGGTTAAAACTAGGACGTATATACTACTATTTCATGTGTCTTTATTGGGTGTCGTGGGATGGAAAAAGGGAAGATTTGGGCGTGAAAACATGAGGTAATTTGGTAGTTCAAATGTGTGATTTTATGTGCTTGTTATGTCGTGTAAAATGAGTACAAAAAAAAAGGAGTAGCGTGGGTCGATGTAATTATGGCTAGAAAAGAAAGATCATGGAGTCTTATGTAGTTCGAAATTGTGCGGTTACATGTTAGGTTTTGACACGCTAAAAAGGGGAATAAAATGTGTTGAGTGGGTTAAGTGAAAAGGATGGTTCGAGTCGGGTAAATATAAATGAATTTGGGTTAATTGCATGGGGCATTTAAGGAGATGTTTAAAACATATAAAATATGAGAAATTCTATACGAATATATATTTTACACTTTAACCCCTGAACTTTGATATAATGACAGTTTAAACCCTAAACTAAAATGTTGATCATATTAAGTCTTAAAGTTTATTTAATTATTAATTATCACCCTAAAGGTCACTAAATCAGAAAACTTACTAAATATAGAAAGCTATTAAATCAGGAAACTTATTAAATAAGGAAACTTACTAAAAATGGAAAGCCGACTAAAGTAAGTAACCTGATTCATATGAACATAAAATAATACTTGATTTTCATATTCGTGTAGATCCGGTGAAGCGGGATTGGTTGTCATCCCTTTTGTGATCATCTTTGGTGTTTGTTTGCTTTCGTCAAGGTACAGATATTCTACCCTTTTTCAGTAAGGGTGATTTCGTTCTCATGACTTGCTGATCTTGATCTTTGATTCGTATTAAGATTCCCTAAGCCATTGCTATATTTCCCTTATACTTTGATTCGTCCTTCATGATTCTTTTGACCTTGATATTTGATATGAACCTTTGGCATTTGAACTTTGATATGAACCTTTGCTTTGAACCTTTGATATGAACCTTTGACATTTGGACTTTGACTATGACTTTAATGACTTAGACATTTGACTTTGATATGATTTGACATTTGATCCTTCAGTTTGATACCCGAGCCAAATTTGTTTCCTAGTCATGAAGGTAACATGGCCGTGTCATTGATGCACCAATGGCATGACTCTAGTGTGGTCGAGTGATGTTCCACACCGTCCCCTTTTGTTATATGATTATGAGCTCAAGAATTTATATATTTGGCCACTATGATTTGTTCGCGGGGGCGTATGGATGCATCCTAGATTTGTTTTGTATTCGAGGGATATATCATGATTATTATTTGATTTGGTGATTGATGTTGTGTGCTATACATGTCCTTCACATATTTGAGAGGTCGCTCCTCTATGGTTACTGATGGTTACTATATTTGATTTGTTTGGGCTCGTGGTGGATTACTGACCCTTTCTTACTTTAATTCCATTTGTTTATACCTTATGCTTTTCCCCAATGCACCATACTATACATATGTTCGTTCATTTGTTTTCGTTTTTTTTATATATATCTGTTCACTGGGCTTTTTAAGCTCAGCCGCATTTCTTTCCTGCGGCAGGTTTTAGTTCGGAAGTTAGGTTATGGGTGGAGAGTACCTTGGACTTAGAAGACTATCCTGGATTTAGAGATGACTAGAAGAGATTACATTTCAGACTTAGTATTTTGTTATTGTTCTCATTTGTAACCTTGTACTTCAGATTTTTCCTTTGTAACTGTTGATACAAAAGTTGGGCGTTCCTTGTTAAGACTCCTATTCTCGTACCAATTCGATCTTAATGCCTGATGGAACCTGCGCACTAAGAAAAAGAGCAAACACCGTTAGGCTTATCGAGGGATTGTCTCCCCCGATTATCCTCCGGCGTGAGAGTAAGTAATCGAAGTTTAGGGTTTAGTGAAGAGTTAAGGTTTTTGTAGATCGTACCTTTACCGAGGGCCTAGGTGCCCTTTATATACACATGAAACCCTAGTAGGTTTCGTGTTCCCTACTCCTCGGCGCATTCGCCGACATTGGATATTTGGTATATATCCCCTTTATTTAGGAGATACTCCATATCCATTCCAAAAATAACTTTGGGCTTGGGCCTTGTAGGTCCAAGCCGCATAACTGGTAGTCCAGTTATCGCCATGCGGCCCATACGTGGTGGGCTTAAGTATTAGTATTGTTTACTAATCGGGTTCGTGACCCGGGTGTAGACTATACGTCATCATGTCCCCCCAGTCTAGTGTGCGCAGGGTAAAACCTGCGGATGCTAGACTAAAGTCGTGTCGAAATTATTCCCTACGCGTACGCGGGAAGATTTCAAGAATATACCGCCAAAAACGCACGTATGATGTATCTAGTCCAAAAAAGTGCAATTCGGGTACCTTGGGAAATGGAGAGGCTATCCACATGTCCTGTACCGTCACATCTCCCAGCCACACGATTTGAGTTAGTGGGATACACGTGTCAATCATCTGTGGTTGTGGGAAAACTATATAAACTACCGCCTCCATTCACTGTGGTATCCACAGTTAAAAATCACCTTTCCACCATTTTTACATCTTCGAATCTGCTATCAAAAAAAGAACGATAATTCGAAGGTAATAGCGCTTGCGTACAGTCTGAAACACAAATGGTGGCGCAACTTCAGGATTTCACTTCTAACATAACCGAAGGTGAACTGATGCAGTTCACCTCGGATTACTTTATCCCTTTGGACCTGCACCCAGAGGTACCAGGTCCAAATGACACCATCGCGAATTTCCCCGTAGGGAAGGTGGGGCTATATACGCGCTTTTTCGAGTGGGCGAATCAGCGCGTACCCATTTCCGTGTTGTTGAGTGATATACTTAATTATTACGAGCTTCACATCTCACAGTTGCATTGTATTGGTGCTGGGAAGATTGCCAATTTTGAGGTGAACTGTCACTTGTTAGCGATTCACCCGACCCTCCAATTATTTCGCGCGTTCTATCACGCAACGTGGTCAAATGGGTGGGTTACCTTCTCTAAGCGCGTAGGCAAGTTACAATGCTATGTGAAGAAGGTAGATAAACTCAAGGACTGGAGGGAGAAATTCTTTTGGGTTGACGCCGCCGTTTTTCCTTCCAATTTTCAATTTTATACCCGTGCCACTCTGCCCAAGGATGAGCGCCCCCCCGAGACGTGGTATAACGCGGATCATGCGGTGATCATTGATGAGAACTGCCTTCCCATCAAGCCATATCCGGAAGCGTTCCTGGTGCATATGGGCATCAGTCGCAACTACTTCGAGTTTGAGACAGAGGTTCCCACATTCTTGGATGCGGATGGCACGGGTGGGTGCTCCTTCTGTCGTCTTACTGTCGTTATTAATGTAAGCGTTTCTTCGTTTTCCATACTTTATGTAACTTGCTTCTCTTTGTCTATTTTATACGCAGAGATGGATCTTTTTGTGGTTGTTAACTTGGAGGAACCGCGTTCCGTGGCAGTGGGGGTGCGTCCTCTGAGGGAGGGTGAGAGGAACATTCTGGAGGCGACGGCCGGGCGTGTCGTGGACTTGGTTATTCCAGAGTCCGAGGGCTCCCCTGATGTGGTGGTAGCTGAGCCGTTGCCGGAGGTGGCTCCTCCTTTGCAGCAGGGTCCTGACACTGCGCAGCCTCTTCCTAATGAAACACTGATCCATTTAGAGGAGACTGACAGTGAAATGGAGGAGCGCCCCCAACTGACGCGCAAGAGAGCGCTTGGTGGTGATGGTGAAGGGTCTTCCAAGAGGCCGCGACATGAGGCTGAGGCGAGTCCATCTTTTACTGAAGTGCAGATGAGGTAAGTATCTTAGTTATTAGTTATGAACTTTTGTCAAGTTATACTTTATTCTAACTTTGTTTCTTCGTGTCCTCAGTGTGGATGAGAAGTCTGGTGGGAGTACGTCCATGACTGAGATTGAGAAGGACGTGTCCTCGTCTCCTCCCCCCATGTAAGTAATTTTAGCAATCCCTTAGGATTTTGTATATGCTTTGACTGTTTTTCGTGCGCTGACCTTGCTTCTTGATCTTTCGTGCAGTGAACAGCCTGTGGAGGACGCTGGCGTCGTAGATGGAGGTGCGCCTCCCAAGATGAGTCCCTTTGGGGTGCCTTCACCAAGGGATGTTGGAGGGGAGTCAAGTTCGTTTGACTCTATAATGGAGGAGCTGGCCTCCATCGCTGTGCGCCAGTCCGAGCTGGTGGCGCAAGCTAGGGTGTGCCAGTCCGAGGAAGTTTCCAGACTGCAGGCGCAGTTAGCGTCTGTGCAGGCTGAGTTAGCAAGCTCTAAAGCTGAGCAGCTGAGCTCCAAGGCTAAACTGGAGCGCGCAGAAGCGTCTGCGCAAAGATTGGCTGAGGGGAAGCTCTTGGTGATGGCTGAGCTGGAGCAGGAGCGTGCTGCTGCGGACCGTCAGAGGTGTGACTCTTTATGGGCGCTAAAGTACTTGCAGCAGAATAGGAGCAAGCACTTTGCCAACATTGAGGAGTTCCGTAGCCGGGTGGAGCTTGCGCTGAAGATGCAAGAGGAGAAGCTCCGCAGGCTCAGCATCGAATATGATAAGGAGCTATACCCCCATATGGTTCAGTCCGTGGCTGAGCGCAGGTACATACTGCTTTATCTCTTTATAACTTGTATATATTTAGACCCTCTTTCTTATTAACACTTGTGTTATTGCGTAGGTGGTTGATCAGCCATGGTCTTCGTCTGGCCGCCATGTGTACGCTGGAGCATCCTGAGGTCACCACGTCCTTTGGAAAGGTTGTGGAGTGCGCTATTGCGCACGGTGAGACCTTGGCCGCCAACAAGCTTGCAGAGGCCAAGTTGTTGACCGTGCCGCTTGCCGAGGTACCTGGGTATAAGGCGAATGCCCGTGCTGAGCTTGTTGCTGCCATGGAAGAGCTAAAAAGGCTTGAGCTTTCGCATATCGCTCGTTTGGAGCGTGATCAGGATCAGCCTATCAGCGTGATCATGGCGGGGCTCACTCTTCCCCGGCATCTACAGGATGATGCAGATCAGCAATTGGACTTCTACTTGAAGCCTGACGTAGCGCAGTTGAAGGTACCCATTTTTGCTCAGCCTCGTGACATTCTAAATCCTTTCCGTATTGAGAAAGAGATTTCTTTGCAAAGGTCTCTAAATGCTCATGTTTCCAGAGTCGCAAAAAAGAAAGGCGTGAAAGGGAAAGCCATTCTGTGCGGCATAGGCGCTGCGCATCAGCCTAGATCCGACGGTGTGCCTGTCTCCGTGGCCACTGTCTCCCTTGATGATGCAGAGTTGTTGAAGCGGCTCGAGGATTCGAAGGAAACGGCTTTGAGTGGGGGCTCCAGCCAGCTAAGGCGTACATCTAGCATTTAGCTTTTTTGTACAAGTCTTTTGTAGAAACGTATTTCTATATATGGAAATTTTGCTTTTGTACTTAGTGTTTTTACAACTTCCAAATATTTACGCTTTTGAACACGTAGTTCTTATATGACTTATGTATCCTTGTGTGAAGATATCCTTAAGTGTCTAAGCGTACTTAGAAAAGAAGAATCATAGTTATATATGAATTTCCTTAAGTAAGGACCGTAGTCGTGTATTGAATTTTTCCAACTTAATGAAAAGAAGGGAATCATAGTAGTCTATGTATTTTTGTAAGTTTACTTGTCGTATTTTACTGTAAAGAATCAAGAGTCTTGATTTCCTGAGTTGTTAAACGCGCACAGTGTGCCCTTGTGTGCATCCGTCGTGGGGTGCGTAAGGAACTTGCGCCAACGTCTTGAGCGCAAGGTGTTTAACAAGGATTCGTGATCCAAAGTTGATGGGTTTGCAACCCTCTTACTCAACGAGTTGTTTATTAGGTTTACTCATCCTTTCTGCCATCGTAGGTCTTAGTGTGTGCATGCACGCCATGTAGGTAAGATTATAACAATATTGAAACACGATAATGAAAGATGCAAACAATAGAGTTAAATGTGTTATGGAGTTAGCTAGAAACCATAACGTTTTATTAATACTTGCAAGTTTTTCAAAATTAAAAGACAATTTCTTATGGAAAGAAAAATTAAAAAATACACGATAATTATTGGGCACGTACTAGAGTGCATAGTTGTCCGTGCGTGGGCCGTGGCCTATACTAAAGGTAGCATTTCTTAAGATTGCAGATATTCCAAGTGCGTGGTAGCTCGTGCCCCTCCGTATTACGCAGCTTGTAGGCGCCGTTGCCTAGTGCTTCTGTGACTTCATAAGGTCCTTCCCATTTGGGTCCAAGTTTTCCCGTGTCTTCTGCGTGGCTCGCGTCGTTTGCACGGTATACGAAGTCTCCTGGCCTGAAGGAGTTGTTTCTGACCTTTGCGTCATAATACTTCTTCATTTTTGCTTTCGCCTTTGCCTCGCGTATGAATGCGCGTTTGCGCTTCTCTTCTAATAGGTCCAAGTCTATGCGCCGCTCATCATCATTTGTTGTGATATTCACTTCCGCTGTGCGGATAGTTGGCATTCCAATCTCGGCTGGTATGACAGCTTCTGTCCCGTAGACAAGAGAGAATGGAGTGTCGCCTGTGCTGACTTTGATTGATGTGCGGTGCGCCCATAAAACGTGTGATAGTTCCTCCACCCATTTGCCTTTGTGTCTGTCCAAGCGCGCTTTGATTCCTTCACCCAAACTGCGGTTCGCGCGTTCAACCAGACCATTAGTTTGTGGATGTTTAACTGACGCAAAGTGTTGCGTGATATTCAATTGTGCGCACCAATCTCTGAATGGGTTATCACAGAATTGTTTTCTGTTATCCGAGATGATTTCCCCAGGTAATCCGAAGCGACATAAAATGTTGTCCCAAATGAATCGTTTGACTTGGTTGCCTGTTATGCTGGCCACTGCCTTCGCCTCAATCCACTTAGTAAAGTAGTCAATGGCCACTATAAGGAACTTTAATCCTCCTGCTGCGACAGGAAAGGGGCCTGCGATGTCAATGCCCCATTTATAAAATGGCCATGGAGAGGTGATGGGAGTTAGTTCTTGTTGTGGTCGGCGCGGAATAGGTCTATGTACTTGACAGTTGCTGCATTTCCGTATCATATCGCGCGCATCACGATGCATGGTGGGCCAGTAATACCCTGACCTCAAGGCTCGTGCTACAACAGACCGTGGTCCTGAGTGCATACTGCATGAGCTAGCGTGGATTTCTCTGAGCACATAGTCTGCTTTAAGGGGTCCGACGCAACGCAGCCACGGTTACAGGAAAGAGCGCTTATATAGGACGCCATCTCGAAGTTCAAACTTCTGCGCTGTACGCCGTATCCTTCGAGCGTCCTTCTGCTCCTGGGGTAGTATGCCCTTGCTAATGTAGTTGATGATGGGTGTCATCCATGTAGGATTTTCCTCTTCTATCACTGTGGATATTTCCATCTCTACGATTGACTTGTTTTTCAAGGTTTCCACCAATACTTGTTTTGATAAATGCGCAAAACTGGTGGATGCAATCTTGCTCAGCGCATCTGCTTTCCTGTTTTCACCCCGGGGAACCTGCTTGATGGTAAACCTATCGAAGTTCTGGATCAGAGATTTGGTTTTTTTCGAGGTATTGGATCATGTGTTCCTCCTTTGCTACATATTCTCCTAACACGTGGTTAGCAACTAGCCGTGAATCGACGTTCGCTTCTAGGTTGCGTGCACCCATTTGAGCTGCGATGCGTAACCCAGCCAGGAGCGCTTCTTATTCTGCCTCGTTGTTCGTGGCTGTGAATTCAAAACGCAGTGCGTAGGTGAATTCATCTCCTTCTGGGTTAGTGAGAATAAGACCACCTCCTGATCCATCTACGCATGAGGATCCATCGGTGAATAGAATTCATGGTTCTTGAGGTTCCTCCTTGCTTGTCGCAGGTGTAGTGTCAGTATCTGGCTTCTCAATGATGAAGTCGGCCAATATCTGCCCTTTGATTGCAGTGCGCGGTCTGTATGATATGTTATGCTCACCCAGTAACACGCTCCATTTTTGTAGGCATCCCGATGCGTCGGGTCTCGAGATAACTTGTTTGATGGGTTGGTCTGTGATAACAGCTATTGGGTGCGCCTGGAAATACCTGCGCAGTCTTTTTGCTGCAAACACTAAGGCTAGGACCAACTTTTCCATTGCAGTGTAGTTAATCTTCGTCTTCTTGAGCGCCTTACTAACAAAATAGATGGGTGTTTGGACAGAGTTCCTGTTAGTCAGTAGTACTGCGCTGACTGCTCCCTGAGTCCCGGATAGGTACATGATCAGTTCTTCCCCTGGTCGAGGCGCGACAAGCTTTGGGAGCGCTGCTATGTGTTGTTTGAGCTGTTGGAAGGCTTCTTCTGCTTCCGCGGTCCACCTGAAGTCTCCCTTTTTTGTGCACTTCTTGAGTGTTTTGAATAGGGGAAGTGACTTGTCCGCTGATTTGGATAAGAATCGGTTCAGTCCGGCTAGCTTGCCGTTTAGTGACTGAACCTCCTTCAGTGTGCGCGGTGAGGGGAGGTCAATGACTGCTTGGGTTTTCTCTGGGCAAGGCTTGATCCCATCGGGTTCTATCAGATACCCGAGAAACATGCCTTCTGTAGCGCCAAATGTACACTTCTTGGGGTTCAATTTCATGTTGATTCTCCGCAGTGTTTTGAACGTTTCCTCCATGTCGCGCACTAGTTCTTCCTCTGTATGGCTTTTGATGACGAGATCATCGACGTATACTTCCAAGTTGCGGCCTACTTGTTTCTCGAACGCAGTGTCTACCAATCGTTGGTATGTTGCTCCCGCGTTCTTTAGACCAAAGGGCATCTTTGTATAGCAGTAGACCCCTTGACTTGTGTGGAAGGCCGTTTTTTCTTCATCTTCCTCTGCCATTTGAATTTGGTGGTATCCCTTGTATGCGTCCAGGAAGCATTTGAAGGGATATCCACACAGAGATTCGATCTTCCAGTCTATCTCCGGTAGCGGGTAGCAGTCCTGTGGACATGCTTTATTGAGGTCTGTAAAGTCTACGCACATTCTCCAACTACCATCGCTCTTCTTTACCATTACTGGGTTAGAGAGCCAGTCATGGTAGTAGACTTCCCGCATGATGCCTGCGTCTACTAGTTTGTGTACTTCTTCCAGAATGGCTTTTGCGCGGTCTGGAGCTTGTCCGCGCTTTTTCTGTCGTATTGGAGGATATCCTTGTCGGATTTGCAGCTTGTGTTCCGTGATGGAGCGTGGCACTCCTGTCATATGCTTTGGTTCCCATGCAAAAATATCTAAGTTATTTTGCAGGAGTGCGCATATAGCTGATTTGCCTTTGTCAGACAGAGATCCGCCAATAGATACCTGTTGATCCGGGTAGTCGGGGTGAATGGCGACCTTTAGGTTTGGGACTTTGATTGCGCGCTGTTCTGGTACATCGCCTACGTCATTTGTCACTGTGTTGCATTCTTTGGGTGGTATGGTGGTATTGTAAAGGGTGACAATACCTCCTTCCACTGGGAACTTGAGCATCCCGTGCGCTGTAGATGGCACGGCGCGGATAGATGATATTCCAGGTCTCCCGATGATGCCGTTGTACGGAGAGGGGGATCTGATTACCATGAAGTTCATCCAGGTGACTGTAGAGTGTGGTTTGTCACCAACTTCTACAAATAGACGTAATTGCCCCATGGGCCATATCTTCTCCCCTGTGAAGCCAGTGAGCGACGTTGTGGCTGGGATCAACTGACTCTGTATCTCAGGTCGCAGCTTCTTGAAACAGTGTTCATATATAATATCAGCGGATGCACCTCCATCTATATACATGCGACGGATGTCGTGACCCCCCGTATGTATTTCAATGGTAAGTGGATCCACTACTGCGTTGTTCGCAGTCAGGGAGGGGAAAGAAATTTCATTTCCCTTAGAAAACCGTTGACTGACTTTCTGTCTTGTCGCGCGCTGCCATGGCTGTATCATGTAGATGATATCTGCCTTTTCTTTTGATGTCTCTTTCTTGGCCCCTGGTTTTGGTTTGTCTTTCCCTTCTCTGATGTTTTTTACGAGGTGGTCCATCTTTCCTTCCTTTACCAATTTGTCAATCAATTGGCGTAGTTGGACGCACTCGTTGGTTGTGTGACCTTTCTGTCCATGGTATTCGCAATAACCATTCCCTATGCGCCGATCCTCTGGGGTGCGCATTGGTGGTGGTTTCGGGAAGTTCGCCCCTTCCGTCGCGAATATCTCCTTTGGAGTTTTTGTTAATGGGGTGTACTTGTCGTTTCCCCTTCCACCGCCTTGAGTGCGATAACTCTTATTACGATTGACACTCTGGTCATTGGATTGTCTCCTTGACTCTTCTTGTGGCCTATGGTTCGAGTAGCCTTTCTTGCTATCCGCAGCGGCTGCTTCTCCTTGGACGAAAGACCTCGTGCGCTTCATGAGTTCGTCAAAGGTTAGGGGAACCTTATCGTTTAACTTTTTTATCAAATCTGGGTTATTGATTGCATTCATAAAACCCTATATTTTTAGTATCTCTGGACACGCCTTGACTTGCATGCATTCGTCCTTAAAGCGTTCCATAAAAGCGCTTGTGGATTCCCCTTGTCGCTGTTTAACCCTAGCGAGTTCGACAGGGTTTTTGGCGCACTTCTTCCTTTGAGTAAAGTTTAAGCGAAACGCCTTGCGCAACTCTTCAAACCCACCGATGCTTCTACGTGGAAGCTTGCTAAACCAGTTGCGCGCATTTCCTACTAATGTAGAGTTGAACATATGGCACCACACAGGTTGTGGCCAATTTTCGATAGTGGCTGCTGATTCAAAAATTTTTAGGTGATCATCAGGATCACCTGTCCCATCATATGTTTTGACGTTAGCAGGCATGCGCCTTTTCTTATTCTCCGAAAAATCGCTGATGCGTCTAGTGAACGCATCAACCTTTTGGCGACGCCAAGGAAGAGACATGTCTTCATCTTCTTGGTCGCGATATTTTCCTCTTGATTTCCAGTGTCCAGTTTCTTTGTCCTCGTTGTCCGAGGAATCACTTGAGGATGAGCGCACTCTTTTGCGATGCTTGCGCCGACTATTATCAGAATCTGAGCTTGTTCCTCTGCGGCGCTTGCGCCGACTATCATCAGAATCAGAGCTTGAGGGGCTTTCACTTGGGGAGCACCGTCGCCCAAGCCTATCTTGGATCCTGCGACTGCCAAGCCTAGCGTGGACATTAGCGCGCCTTTCCCCGTCTTGATGCTCCTCCAGATGCTGAAGGTCGATTGCTTCATCATCCGCAACCTTCCTTCCAATCCTGGTAAACACTGGTTGTTTGCGGTTATCCTTCTCGCGTCTTTCCTTTCGGTAGCGCGGTGGGGATACTTCGTACTCAGGGTCGAAGTTGAGTCTGGCGTGCAGACTTTGGCTCGACCTCTTCTTTGCCTCCTCTTGCATGAGTGCGGCCAGGGCTTCGTAGTTTTGAGATACGAAGTCACTTGGCGCTAGTTCAGGCGTGACTCCTTCTAGTGCGATGGAGTCCGTTTCCAAAACAAGATCCTTGTTTCGGACAGGCGCATTTGGTGGCTCAGAGAAGTTCACTTCTGGCATGGCAAGGGGAGTGCGCTGTGGGTCTACCGCGCTAGTACTTGTAGTAGTAGCATTGGTAGTCATAGTGAGCGGTTCTACTGGAGTAAGGAGCGGATCTAAGTACGCTCCAAAGCTTCTAGGCATACTGGTTGTTCCAGAGACCTGCTTGGAAGCCGCATCAGTTTGCTGTTTCTTCCCCAGTAAATCGTCATGCGTTTTCTTCGCATGCGGAGTCCGATCCTTTCCATGCTTCGTCATTCTAGTTTTTGGCAAAGCTCTTAGTGTAGGGTCCCACGGATGGCGCCACTTGTTGATACAAAAGTTGGGCGTTCCTTGTTAAGACTCCTATTCTCGTACCAATTCGATCTTAATGCTTGATGGAACCTGCGCACTAAGAAAAAGAGCAAACACCGTTAGGCTTATCGAGGGATTGTCTCCCCCGATTATCCTCCGGCGTGAGAGTAAGTAATCGAAGTTTAGGGTTTAGTGAAGAGTTAAGGTTTTAGTAGATCGTACCTTTACCGAGGGCCTAGGTGCCCTTTATATACACATGAAACCCTAGTAGGTTTCGTGTTCCCTACTCCTCGGCGCATTCGCCGACATCGGATATTTGGTATATATCCCCTTTATTTAGGAGATACTCCATATCCATTCCAAAAATAACTTTGGGCTTGGGCCTTGTAGGTCCAAGCCGCATAACTGGTAGTCCAGTTATCGCCATGCGGCCCATACGTGGTGGGCTTAAGTATTAGTATTGTTTACTAATCGGGTTCGTGACCCGGGTGTAGACTATACGTCATCAGTAACCTTTGGAATTCAATTGTATTATATGAGATGTATGCTTGTGTTTGCTTTGATATGTCACCGTAATGTAGTACTTCTACCCTTATCAGGTTGGGGTGTTAGAATTATGGTATCAGAGACCAGGCTGCGACTTGTAGTACATTAAACCTTGACCTATGAAGTTTGGACCATTAAGTTTCCACTGTAGGCGCTCATAAGACAACCTTTGAGAATTTGCTTTAGGATCTCCCCACAGGAACATAAGTTATTGCCGGTGAGGAATGGGTAGACTAGGACATCTATGTAAGTATCATTGCTTCCGCATCACTCTGATTCATGCCTCTGCCCTTAGCAATGTCTTATAAGAACTTTGATTCAGAGATTAGAAAGTTTTGCAACCTAAACTTAGTAGCTAGGTAAGTTTGGAATACCTCGGGGACTACATGGATACCTTACACTATTTAAGTTTCACTTCCTGATTCTGATCTCCATCTCTGATTTGTTTGATAAACAATTTGATACCTCTCCGACCATCCCGAAGGTTATTTAACCATAATGTGTTTGACACATTCTGTGAATTCATTGCATATGTTGGATAAGATGTATCATCTTATACTACTTGAATCTGCGTAATCCATTACTACTCCTATGAGAACTCTAGTATTGTTAACCACATATATGGGAAGATTTGTTCCCATCCTACAAATGATGAACTTTGTTTTCCGATCAGTTCCTTTGAAAGAATATGATGTTATTACTATCTCAGTATGGATTTGTTAACTGATCATGATGATGTTGACAACGGATATCCTATACATCTCACTTTTGACAATGATACTATGTTTGTATCACTAATGATACATACTCTACCTGTCACTTATGCTAAGGAGCTAAACAAGATTCCAACAACTTGAACAGTTCGCTTATCTATCTCAAACGCTTTGATAAACCATGTACTTGAATTTGATATATGAACATTCCTTATGTTTTGACGACCGTATTTGTTCTATGAATCCGTTTGCTTTTGATATAATTGATTTTGAGGTCTTTTGATTATGATTCGACTGGCTCTTCATAAGCTGCATAGACTGCCATATCCGATATGTAACCTTTAGCAACCTACTTCATCCTACTTTGTTATGATGGCTCGCAACCACTTAAATCTGTTAAGATTAATGTTTGATATGGATATGCAGACTCCGATCTCATTTGTTTGTCAAGTTCCTCTTGACACCTATTAGTATCCACCCTTGGAACCTTCGACATTGGAAGTATTTTGGTTGTACGAAAAATTTTCGATGTTCTTTGATAAACCTCTCGGTATGCCCTCCATTTTGGGAACTAGAATTGGCATTGAACTGATCTCAGTTGACGAAACCTTTGTGCCATCGAAGTTGAAGGAGCAGATGGAATATGATTTTGTTCACCCTAGTGTTTCTCTTGGGATGCTCCTGTCGGCTTATGAAGAAGAAAAGAGAGAAGTATGCGATGGTGTATCGACTATCGTGAACTTAACCGTATCACTATCCGTAATCATTATCCATTTTCCGTGAATCAATGATTGATTTGGCCTACCTTTGAAACTCCGTATCAGATAACATCTTTTGGATTTGAAGAAGTTGAAGAAAACAACCCCAAGATTTTCTAAGAAGAGGGTTAACTAATCGAGAATAACCTCCGTGAAGGATTTCAGTTTTATTCGTAAAAGAGAAGGGAAATGACGTGAAGTGTATGTAAGGTTTTCCCTAAGAGGATTCCTGAAGCTACTTTTGTACTCGTACTAATCATTATGAGCATTAATGATGCCAATTGTATTGGCTGCTATGTCAACTAATCTTATGCATCTGATGAAATTATGTTTTCGCGAATGTGTGGACAAATTGTCATAGTATGGCATGGTGTTGTGTTCGGAGACAAAAGAGGAACATGGAGATTATTTTTGTACTAAGTTAGAATGACCCTTTGTTCTGGAAGAGAAATTTGATTGGCGTTCAAAGATCGTAATAGACAACACAACCAAGTATCCTGGGAAGACAGAGTTTCTCACATAAAGGACCAAGATTGAAGACCGTTATCGGAGTTAGAAACCCTACAGAAGAGTGGTGGAAGATGTTCACGACTGGTGTTACCATCAATGAAGCATATGAGAAGAAGAGGGATGCTTAGAAAGGACCCGACTATACCTCATGCAGCACGTGGAGATTTCAGCTCGGGCAGCAAGACAATCAGATCGTAGGGGACGAATTATTCAACACATAACCTGGAAGACAGTGCTTGCAAGACAAACATGGTGGCGAACATAGAAGGAGAATGAAATCGAGTGGTAAATTTCAAACTGTGCTAGAAGACCTGTCGAAGACACGCAGTCTTGCTTCTCTATTCATTTTAGTTGTACTAAGATAAATTGAGAGCAGAAGCAGACTTGCGGATGGAAGGATGCACAGCGATCATGTCAGAGATTCGCGTTACTATACCACAATTCTGAGAAGAATCGACGAAGGCTTGAGGAACCAGACTCAAGTTTATAATCCCTTCTCACCGTATGATCGGATGGACAAGCGTAGACAGACTACTCGGACTTGAAAGAAATTTTGAAATCATGTATTTGAGTGGAAGATTTTGGAATAAACATTTGTGGTTGGATGAGTTGATTTCGTGAAGGATGAAGTTATTGATGACGTATTCACTTCTGCTTAACCCACTTAAGCTCCCGTTACCTGATGATAAGATCCTTTGAATGATTCGGGTTCTCCATTAGTAATTCCGTTCTGTGTTCATTCTGCGTATGTTTGATGAGGGTTTTGTTATGGGAAGGTTGACGAATTGTGGAAGATCTGATGCCTTTGATGACGTACCTTAAATTCCAATAGACATTCTAGGATTTCCGTTACTCTTACGAGTAGTTTCGTTCTCCTCTTGGTTATGTTGTTGATTTTGATGACCTCTGAGACTGTAGAAGGACTAGGTGGATTAAGATAGGTTGTTTTGTTCACGACTCGAGATAAAGTATGACCATCATAAGGGCATATTTATATGATGCTAGTATTATGACGCCTGATCAACGTGATAATACTTACATCATATAACGTGCACTTATTGTGGGCATAGGATATTTGGAGGAGTGCCTAGGAAGCTTAGATATCTGGCATCTTATCAGAATTATCAGCGGTTAGTGAAACTATAGATTTACTCTACTGATCCGTTTATTCTACCGTTATCGTCAGGCGACTGGATACGTTTGAACATTTGACCGCTGTTGCTAAATTATGTTCATCTGTTAAGGACTCATTGTAGAGCTTTCTGCCGTTTGATGTTATCAACCAATCTGTTTTCTGTCAGTATGGATTCGATCTGTTACTATGAAGAAGTACACCTATGTTTCGATGCATGTACGTTCCGCGTTCGTTGGACCTGTTTTGCTATGATCCGCCATGGGTAGAATCTGAGAATTTTGTTATATGAGGATCAATAACTGTCTGTTTATGAGAATGTCTTTGGAAGAATTATTCACGACATGTTAGCCCTTAGGCTCATTCTTATCCGTACGATTATCCTATCATTCTTATTATGCCTTCTGATATGTTTTGAAACTCTTGATACGTTTGATGAATCGATTGGTGTTCCTTCTATTTCGGCAAATTCCTTTGTTCATTCAGAATCTGGTAGGAGTTGATTAAGTTCTATCGATCTCTTCGTAGGTTTATGTGTTTCGTATGTCTCCTTGTAGGATTCCAACTATCATCTGTCATCTGTCATTTGTCATCTGCTACTCATTTGTCCCACATTCGTTGTATCTTTGTTGTCAAGACCGAGTCATGAGAAAGTATTTGGTTTGTGAAGATTCTTTTGGAAGAACCTCCCCGAGTGTGAGGATATTTGTAACGATCTTTGTGAATTGCTACGTCTCCGTCTAACTTTTGTAACTTCAATTTTCGAGGATGAAAATTTTCTTTTAGAGGGGAAGAGTTGTAAAACCCTAAATTTTCATTCATTTGAAATACCCTTTTTTTGCACCTCAAAATTTTTTTTTTGAAGTTATACGAGCATAAAATTAATTATACGAGGACAAGTATAGTTTTAACCATACATTGTGATACGATACGAAATGAAAACATAAACCTTGAGCCACAAATAAACCCCACACGTTAAGTATATTACTAAGGACCAAATTTTCATTTGAGTTGGACACAACTTACATTACACAATAGTATTAAGGAAATAAATAAATAAATTGTACACAAAGATAGACAAGTATCATTCTAATATTCAGAAAAAGGAAATTGTCACCAAATTACCAAAATGCTAGGTCAAATATCACTTCCTATAATCAAGGCACTCCCTTATTTGTTTTTCATTCCACAACCGAATACCACTCTCCTCTCACACATAAAACCCTAAAACATTTCTGCAAGTGGCGGCTGTTTATAAAACTCATGGAGATAAAAAGGAGGTACGAAGGTGCTGTGGAGATCGGGGTATACTCAGGTTGTGATAATATAACATTGGTTCAAAGGGATCTAATTCTTGCTGTGTTCTCGTCTTCGTTCCTAACAGTCGACAAGAGGTATCTCTATCACTTGTTTGTTCTAACCATACGACACACCCATGTAACTTATAATCTGAAAACAAATCTGATGTGTTTGTTAAATATGATCATACAAATGAAACATATACATGTCACATAAGAAGATATACATAATACAATATGGTATTCGAACCTGGTTGTCTTGTGTTTTAAGACTACCTATTATGTCGCACTTTGAGGCTGTTTTGTAGTCGTGTTCAAGCCCTATATACTAACCCTAAGCCTCCACCTAAATATGCCCTTATAACCAATCTGAAACACACTTTGTTGCTAACTATGATAACATGAAATCATTCGAATAACATATATATGTAAAAGAGTATCGTACAGAAGTTCGTAAACAAAACAAGGTCGAGTCCTGTTCCCTCCTCTTCGAGCAGCCTTAAGTTGGACTCTATACCTTACTAAGCCACGTTAAATCGCAAGCAAGAACCTGGAAAAGAAACCTAAGAAATAAAATATGGGGCGCAACATAAGATTGTAAGTTATAAACACCTTCGAAGTTGTTTGTCGCGTTAACATGAACTGTTTTGATAACCTTGTTTCAAACTTTATATATGTCGACCACTATATGATCGAAAACGAGCTCTAAAAACCTGTTGACATAATCATTTAATAAGGGTGCGTTTAAGTGTGATTACAAACATGGTGTATCTCATCAAAATTAGATGTTGAGTTGTGTGTTTGAGCATGGGTCATTAGGTGGTCAAGAACTGTTAAGACATGTTACAACTGATTGATATGGTCTTGTGGATGTGTCTAGTTTAAGGGAAAATAGAAATGGGTTCTCGATCAGTATGGTATTCAAGTTTGCATGGTGAGAGTGCATGTGAACTTGGTGGTTTTCAAATAAGTTGTAGAGTCATTAAAACGTCGTATACACTGAATATAAAAAGGGATAGAAAGGGTTGTTTGTGGGCTGTGAAGCTGCTTGTGTTAAGTCGTGTGTTATTGGGTGTAATTGGGTCAAGTGCAAAGGGTTAAAACTAGGACGTATATACTACTATTTCATGTGTGTTTATTGGGTGTCGTGGGCTGGAAAAAAGGGAAGATTTGGGCGTGAAAACATGAGGTAATTTGGTAGTTCAAATGTGTGATTTTATGTGCTTGTTATGTCGTGTAAAATGAGTACAAAAAAAAAGGAGTAGCGTGGGTCGATGTAATTATGGCTAGAAAAGAAAGATCATGGAGTCTTATGTAGTTCGAAATTGTGTGGTTACATGTTGGGTTTTGACACGCTAAAAAGGGGAATAAAAATGTGTTGAGTGGGTTAAGTGAAAAGGATGGTTCGAGTCGGGTAAATATAAATGAATTTGGGTTAATTGCATGGGGCATTTAAGGAGATGTTTAAAACATATAAAATATGAGAAATTCCATACGAATATATATTTTACACTTTAACCCCTGAACTTTGATATAATGACAGTTTAAACCCTAAACTAAAATGTTGATCATATTAAGTCTTAAAGTTTATTTAATTATTAATTATCACCCTAAAGGTCACTAAATCAGAAAACTTACTAAATATAGAAAGCTATTAAATCAGGAAACTTATTAAATAAGGAAACTTACTAAAAATGGAAAGCCGACTAAAGTAAGTAACCTGATTCATATGAACATAAAATAATACTTGATTTTCATATTCGTGTAGATCCGGTGAAGCGGGATTGGTTGTCATCCCTTTTGTGATCATCTTTGGTGTTTGTTTGCTTTCGTCAAGGTACAGATATTCTACCCTTTTTCAGTAAGGGTGATTTCGTTCTCATGACTTGTTGATCTTGATCTTTGATTCGTATTAAGATTCCCTAAGCCATTGCTATATTTCCCTTATACTTTGATTCGTCCTTCATGATTCTTTTGACCTTGATATTTGATATGAACCTTTGGCATTTGAACTTTGATATGAACCTTTGCTTTGAACCTTTGATATGAACCTTTGACATTTGGACTTTGACTATGACTTTAATGACTTAGACATTTGACTTTGATATGATTTGACATTTGATCCTTCAGTTTGATACCCGAGCCGAATTTGTTTCCTATCCATGAAGGTAACATGGCCGTGTCATTGATGCACCAATGGCATGACTCTAGTGTGGTCGAGTGATGTTCCACACCGTCCCCTTTTGTTATATGATTATGAGCTCAAGAATTTATATATTTGGCCACTATGATTTGTTCGCGGGGGCGTATGGATGCATCCTAGATTTGTTTTGTATTCGAGGGATATATCATGATTATTATTTGATTTGGTGATTGATGTTGTGTGCTATACACGTCCTTCACATATTTGAGAGGTCGCTCCTCTATGGTTACTGATGGTTACTATATTTGATTTGTTTGTGCTCGTGGTGGATTACTGACCCTTTCTTACTTTAATTCCATTTGTTTATACCTTATGCTTTTCCCCCAATGCACCATACTATACATATGTTCGTTCATTTGTTTTCATTTTTGTTTATATATATCTGTTCACTAGGCTTTTTAAGCTCAGCCGCATTTCTTTCCTGCGGCAGGTTTTAGTTCGGAAGTTGGGTTATGGGTGGAGAGTACCTTGGACTTAGAAGACTATCCTGGATTTAGAGATGACTAGAAGAGATTACATTTCAGACTTAGTATTTTGTTATTGTTCTCATTTGTAACCTTGTACTTCAAAATTTTCCTTTGTATCCTTTGGAATTCAATTGTATTATATGAGATGTATGCTTGTGTTTGCTTTGATATGTCACCGTAATGTAGTACTTCTACCCTTATCGGGTTGGGGTGTTACAAAACGTGGCCAAAATCAAATCCAAACGTTCCAGTAAGCTCGGACAGGCTTATTACGCTCTTAAAGGTTACAAATAAGTAACTCGAATTCAAACGGTGCCAATCGGGTCTAACCCGACCCGATGCAAATTACGGCCAGACAGCGACAAATAGGAATTCCATATAATGGAGAAGTATAGCGGTGTCAGAAGCATTACGGTTCATGCGGTGTTGTGATGCCAGTGTGTTGTGTGAGTAGGAGCAATATCCAATGTCCGTGTACACACGCAAAACTGTACCATTCAAAAAATCAAGGACCAACCCGAACATAATTCCATTATAACCACTCCAAGTATTGCAAAATTCACAGCTATGGAGAAAACCTGTGCAGCAGTCATAGCAGAGCTTTCAGGTTAAGTTATGGAAGTTCCGTTTTTTTTTCGGGCGTCAAATGCATCAAACACACCTATCCATGAATCCCTCTGAGTCGAACATAGGTGATCAGACTATGTCCCACTGTCCCTGGTTGAATATAGGTGATCAGTCTATATTCAGCCGAGGTTTAATGAATTTTGGAATACTCAGCCTAGTTATACTAGTAGTATGTCCTTTACATCCACAATTATTCCTAAAACCACGACAAGTGTACAAACTCGACATTTAATAGTGAGATTACGCAAAGAAATAGCGTAACTCTGTGACAGGTTCGGTGCGTGCATAAGCATATGGAAATGCTTATAGTGAACAGCTAAAACAGACGAATATAAAATATCCAATAGTCACGCACACATCTCAACAAATATAAAATCAAGCATCTCGTTAAACAACTCGTCGAGTATATCATGAACATCTCATCTAATATATCATAAACATCTCATCAATCATATCCTTAAACAAAGTCATACGCGAGGCATCGGCTTGGCAGGCAGACACGTGGCGATCATAGGGTTAAGTTTTCGCAAAAGTGCTTATATTCTAGGTTGCAAAATAAACCCAGTTCTCTATAACCTAGGCTCTGATACCAATCTGTAACACCCCCAAAATCGGATCCAGCAGAAGCATAAATGTCACTGGTGTGCTACTTAATTGGTATCACAACATAGGATACTAAGAACGGTTTTACCTCAACTGTTTAGAAGAAAATTCATTAACAAAAATGTTAAATTTACATTATTCAAAAGTAATGCGGAATTAGGCCCATAAAAGGATTGAAGCGGTCCCAATAAATATATCAGAGTCGCCTATGACCATGCCCCTTGCCAAGTGCCTCCAAAAGTAAGCTATCACCTTAAACCTGAAAATACATGCTAAAAGGGTCAGCTTACACTGGTGAGTTCACAGGTTTTAGTTTAAAACAGTTTGGTTGAACCAAAAGGTTTTTGAGTTCAAAACATCGTTCGCAAACAAGTCAAGTCCAACGTAGGCTAACAGTGCCTAAGATCACAGTTCCAAAACCAAATCCGCAAGTAATAACCAAGTCAAAGCATCTCGAACCATAATCAATCACACAAGTACTATACTCATATAGTGTCACGCAAGTTTAACTGTTACGCTGGCTAAGTCACAAAAGTCAAAACACACAACAGCTTCCTATACGTGCACACTATAGTAGTTTATAGGCACAGGAGCCCACTGGTTTTAGGCACAAAGAGCCCTTGCGTATAGTAGTCCTGCACTAATGCAGCTCATAACAATGACTCCGCACAAAAGCAGACATGGAATAATAACCTTAGCCAGCTCGCGTAACAGTATCATAACAGTTTCAGGCCACATCAAATAACAGGTAAACACATGACGCATTCAAATAACCAGGTCAGATATATCAGCCAAACACTACGTTGGAGAAAACAAATCACGTTTCAAGTAAAACAAGTATTGAGTTTAAGTAGAAATGAGCATGTATTCTCCCCCAAAAATAGTTAGAAAACCGGTAAAAGTAAGGGTCATGAACTCACCTTAGCCACAGCAATGCAAATATCACAACTGACACGACTGGCATCGAGAAGCAAGATACAACGGTCTCAAGACATACAGCATGATGGAACACGGAGGTGCAAGCACAGTGGTACACAACGGTCTAGGATCGGCACAACCTAATACGTATACAGTTATCTCAAAATACGTCTCGCAAAATAATAAAGTCTATAAAAGACAACGTATTTTAGTTTTCGTGGATTACTCGATTTTCAAAACTTATCAAAAGCTTAGTATCAATGTTTCGTGTGGTGTGGTAAGGAACATAGACTCGGCATACAACTCACGCCAAAGAGAATAGACATCGACATAGTCGAGAAATACATACGAGAACTCAAACCAAAGAAGACAAATCTAGAGGTTAACGACAATAAAACACCTCAAATAAAATAAATCAGTTTGTACGTTTCGGTATATCCCAAATAATTTGTATAAAACTTAAACGTCTTATAAATAGAAATAAGTTTAACTAATAAAATCAGTTTTCTCAAGTCGTCGAGACTTTAATAGAAATCAATTTCCTCAAAACAGTCTAATGGAATTTAATAAAATGCATCCGTTGGTTATTAGACATTATTTCCTTATTGTGTATCCGTTACGAATCAAATATATTAAAGTTGTCGTTAGTCTAATATATTGTATTCGTCTCCAGTCCAATAACTCCATAATGTTCAATATCCAAAAACATTAAATGTTCAAATTGTCCAAATAATTTATGTACAATTCAAAATTTATATCTAATCCATGTCGAATGTGTAATCCAACTCCAAGTCACAATCCCGTTTATCCATATTCAAAGTAATAATTCTAAATGTCCACAACGTACCAATTGTCACAAGTGTCACAACAAATAAACACGTTAGTTCGCAACTTTGTTATCCATAATTAATTAAATACGCAAAATTTATTCTAAGAGTATACTTAAAATAAAACTAGACCACAAATTTAAATCAAATACCCCCCATTGGGTTTCGTCCCATAAGTTAAACCAAATAGCAAATCCTGTTCCAAATTTCAGACGCAACACAAAGACGGCAAACCGATTCTTAAGTTAACCCAAAATTTTCAAGCCGAGACAACAAGATAAGCAATAAGCAACCCAAGCACCCATGATCATGACGGGTTTTGACAAGTAACCTGTAAACCAACGACTCAACCGAACATACCAGAAAAGCAAAGAAGTCACGACTACAATTCCAAACCGGGTCATAAACCCGACCCGCGACTAAATAATCAAACAAACGCCCCTTTAAATTCTTACCACTCGAAACACAATAAGATTGATGCGTGTAGCGTGTCGTTGCGGTTTAGCAGTTTTAATGCCTACTCAAGTTTTAAATTTATATTTAGCCGACTTATCAATAACACACACACTTAACGAGCAGTGTACCCGGTCAGTATGAATATAATGGTAAGTAGAGTGTCGATCACTAAGAGTGGAACGTATTACCTAGTTATTCTAATCAGTATTTTAATATATTAAGTTAGCTATACAATCTAATCTAACGCAAGGGGGTTTCAGCCTGAGAGACTGGCACGATTTGGTTGCAATTAAATAATAAACTAAACCAATAGGCACGAATCAGCAAGTAGCACACACGTACACAGATAAATACTCGAGACAATAAGAGGGCTGTCCTTATGATAAGTAGTTTGTCACTTGTTTTATTGCTAGTGTTATATGAAGTGTATAGTTCGATGCAACGCACCGAGATTAAGTCCTTTCTCGTTGGTTCTAATCTTATCGACGAGTAAACCCTTAATGATTACTTATGACTATCCTTTTTATCTTTCTCCTACTTTTCTACAGACCATAGAATGCATAGGCGATCTAATAAACAGGCGAGGGCAGAGGCATGGCGACCCGATCAATGCTCAGCTAGCCACAGAGGTTATCAATCCACTAATAAAAGTCACCAATGACACTAACATATAAACTTTAATTGATGAGAAAGCAGTTTTAAGGGAGTGCAACCTTTCCGTTGTCACATTACACAAGCCACCAATCTTGATGAATTAAAGTTTACTAACATAATAAAACAAAACTACTTAATGAATTAAACACATGCAGCACCTTCTTACAGCTCTTGTATCTTTGATTTGGGTGTGTCTTGTGCTGCTACCTTGACTGAATTCGTCCTTGGTTTCTGGTCTTCGGTCTTCTGTTAAAACTTCGGGACTCGGAACTCTTAATTCGTCTGGTCTTTGGGGTATTTATAGTTTCTGTCTGAGGGTGAGATGCGGCGCATCTAGTAAGTAGATGCAGCGCATTTACTTAACTTCGCGTGGGGTCCAAGATTATAATATTCAGGAATATTCGTACACCGCCAGAAGATGCGGCGTAACTCCATTATCAGATGCGGCGCATGTCCTCTTGTATCTTGGATCGTATCTGGTGAAATATTGATAGTGATGCGGCGCATGCAACGAATGAGATACGGCACATCTGGAGTAGAACAAGTTGGTTATTCTTCGTTGACCAAAGTTTCATATGCGGCGCATGGGATAAATCCATGCGGCGCATTCTTCAAAGTCAGGCAGTGGTCTTCATTCTCTTCATTCCAACAACAAATTCCAATCTTGATCATTTTACTCCGTTATTAGTCCATAATCGCTAAGTTTCACCAAATGCTTGTTTTTACCTGAGAATTACAAAAGTAAACGATTAAGTATCAATCCTCATACATAATATAGTAAAACAAGTCAAATTAATAGGATAAATGATAGTAATAATATGTACTTATTTGAGTTCATCAAAGATCAAAACGTTTAATTCTGGTCTTTAATCACAAAATCAATATTATCGAGTTATATCCGGTTTTTAATCACTACAAAATAGTGACTCGATGTAATAAATTTTTAATCCACAAAAACAACAACGATAACCATTAGAATCAGTTTCAATCCAAAAAAAATTAAATAATCAAAGTTTTTCTCGGTTTACCATGTCGAGAAAAAAGAGAGAGAGGAGGGGGAAAGACGGCGGCTGTGGGGGTTGGGGTGATGGTGGTCGTGGTAACTCGAACCATAAACAAATTCCAGAAATACCCTTCGATCTGTGTCGCCGAAAATCTTGCCGGAAAAACTGTAAGTTACCAAGAGAGAGAGGGAACAGATGAGGGTGGGGTGGAGGCGCGTGAGCTATATAGAAATGATGGGAATGATGAGATAAGCGAGGTGGTGGTGGCGGTGTATGGTGGTGACTGGTGGTGAGAGCTCATACGGCCGGAGATTGGCCAGAAAATATGGAGGAGGTGGGCGGCTGCAGGGAAGGGAGGAGAGGAGGGTAAAACATTAACCCTAAAAATGAGTTATAAGATGTAAATATAGGCTGCCAAGTATTGTGTAAAACCCTAAGGAACAAACTATCAATAACAAAAGTTTAGAGGCATTGGTGGAACTTTAGTTCAGGGACCAATTCTGTCATATTAGAAATCTTTCTTGAAAGGAGGCTCGGGGCTCGTTTTGACTAGCAAACGACCGATTCAAGACACGGAAATTTCACCATCGCGCTCAGAATAATTTTTCCAGTAAAAAAGACTATTTATACGCCTCGTTTCTCACAAATAATAAAATACACAAATCAAATCGTCGGTTGTGCTTTGGCTGAGGTACCTGTGAATGGGAATGAGCCCGTAACCGGGACTCTACATGCAGAATAAGGCAACCTATCTCAATCAGCTAGAGCCGTTGAGTACGCGTTGTGTACATATTCCATGTTTCGCGAGATAATTTCACGTTTTTAAACCAAATAAGTTCAGAAGGATTCATATATGAAAAACAGAGATAATCTTGTATAGGAATACGTCCGAAAAATTGCGGATTGTTACACCATTTATTATGGAATGTGATGAATCACATTAAGTCTTAAAATTGAAGTTCGGAATTTGTTAAACTGCTTTTGAGTAGGTTATTAACAAACTAATGTTAGGAACTGTCAATATGTATTTGTAATGTCCCAAAAGAGAATAATTTTGTGTTGCTCTACTTGCTAAGTATTTATAGATAGTCTATAAATTGCAAAAGGCAAGTGGGAGGTTTTATCTTGAAAAGATAAAATTACAAGATACATAATCTTCTAAAATACACTAGTAAAGTCATGATGAGGATTAAACATGTTAATGTTAAATCTCAAGATGATGGAATTCTCATTCATAGATCCACAAGGATATCTCAAATATTTGAATAATATATCGAGGATTATGAGTTACAGGATTATGGTAAACCTGTTGATGAATCGCAAATATTGAATTTGGCAAGTTACTCATACTATGAATGTTTAGATGCAGTCCATAAAGATAATTAGTTTTGGAAACTTAATTAATCTTGAACTCTATAGTTACACTATAGAATGAAGATGAGTTTCTTCAAAGGGAATGAAAATCCTAGAGATTTAAATTCTTGTGTAGAAATCATATGGACAAATTTTGTATACATATTTAATGTATGAAAAGATTATTAAACACACTTAAGCAATTAACTGTGATTGAAATTCTTTCTAGGCACATTAAATGTATAAAGATTATGATTGTTATTCTTAGTTTCATCTATATGAAATTAACAATGGAATATCAAAACTCTTTCTTGAGTAATTACTTGTGCGAGGACGATAAGTAATTGAAATGAGTATTTGAATTCAAATAATCTTTGGATGTATACAAAGTGCAATCATTTATGAATGGATTAATGCATGCATCTAGGAGATATACTTAAAGTTTAATTATTAAATCCAAGTTTTGATATTTAATTAAAATAAGATGATTCCTTATTATTCCTAAAAGCTAGTGAGAGTGTTATATATTTATTTTCTTATTTCATATATGTTGTATAACATATAGGAAGTAACATTTCATAACTATTAAATGTTAAGTCTTAGTTTAGAATGAAACTTCACTTGATGATTTAGAAAATAAACATACAACCTTGGAATATATGTTTATTGTTATAAACATAAGCGGTAAAATAATTGATTCTAATAAACATGATATACTATTAGAAAGTCTAGATAGAAACATATCTTTGAAAAGATAACACATGAATAAAATCTAAGTTTAACACAAGGATTTTTCATGTACATCATGTTGTTTGTTGTATCATGCTTGAATGAAAGATGATTTGACAACATTAATATCTAATTGAAAGTTATTAAATAACTAAGTGTAATGGATATGGTTGGATATAGAATTACATCCTCATCCTGGAATTGCTCTTAAATTCTAAATATGAACCATATGGCAAATTGTTGCGTAATTGTTATAGCCAACAAATCTTGAAAGATTTGAAGGTATCAAAGATAACACAATGGATATTAAAGTTTATGGAATTTTAAAGAGCATATTGTTGTTTGCATACAATGATGCTAATAATATTGAGATGACACTCAATACTAGTCATAGTAGGATTTCATCCTTGTTAATGGCCATGTGTACTAGTTATGCTTAACTATAAGCATAGTTGCATTATACATTAAAGAATTATGATACTTTAAAACTATAAAAGGTTTGATAGTTTAATTGTCATAAATTGGTGGTTGAGGATGTCACACATTTTATGAAATATAATGTGGCAACATCAAGATAATTGATTGCACACATACAAGAATTTTACTAATTAAGTTCTTGAAATAAGTATTCTCAAAATTCTGATAGATCAAGATTAGTTTATTTATGCCTTGTCAACAAGTATGTTTGACATGACTTGAGGCATAATTCATTAATAAGAATTATCATGCATTGATCTATTTTAGTATTTGGATAAGGGATGTTAAGCAATTATTATTTACAATGAATTAAAGTACTTGGTACGTTTGTTTTCATTAATAATAAATTGTATCCTATATTTGCATGTTTAAATCCTTGAATAACTTATGTTATTCTAAATTGTCCGTTGTCACTTAATGATATGGGAATATCATTAAATTAAGACAAATCTGAGTATTGGTAGAATATACTTGAAAGTATATTGATGCGTTGACATGCCAATTTCACATGATATTCAATGAATTGAATATAGGACTTATCCCAACTTCATGAGTTTACTTTATGGATCTTGTCATCAAGTAAATCATGTGAATATAGTTATCCTCATACTTGAGATGCCAGATAACTGTCATGCATGTAGTGCATTTCTGTGATTCAATTTAATGCTATACGAAACTGGTAGCTATAAGGATTGTTTTTGGGAGTGTTGCAAAGTGCGTGAGTTATGCTCGTAGTCAAGATAGAATTTGTTCCTTCAAATTGTTTGAAGTTTAATACTGTTGGGCCCCTCGTAGGGTTGACAAGATGTTTGGGTGCGCACGCCCAAGATCTCCCCTGAATATGCTCAGAAGATTTGGTAATCTTGCTCAATTGAAAACAACGAGAAACAGAATTATTAATAAAGAATGACTTAGATCCATATCTTTATTAATGTAGTATTAGAAACAAAAGGATGAGTATGATGATGAATCATCGAATGGTTTTTCCAGGAGACCACCACTCGAGTTGTACTAGGGGCATTGGCGTGTTGCTAGACGCTAACTGATTGTACAAAAAGATGTACTACCAGGCCTTCGATGGTGATCAAAGGAATTATGGGGTGTTGAGTTTGCGCCAAGCTTGTTCTTAACCTGAAATAAGAAATACTAAAACACTACGTTAAGTGATTGCGCATGGGATGGGACCTACGAACCACCTCCGGCGTGCGAGTAAGTATGTGTAATGTTTATGTAGGTTGTAAATGACGAGAGTGAAGTTAACTTACATTGTTCTTACCCGACTAAGCTATTTATAGGAGAGGAATAGGCCTTAGTAGGCGGTTGCACTTGTTTCGGAGATCATGGGGGCGTCCCATGATTTATGGTAACCGCTAGGGCTTTGTAGCCCACGATCTCTTCCTTGGCGGGAAAGGCTAAGGGAAGAGGGAACGTGGGTATGACCAGGTCAAGAGGGTTCTCCGTTGTAGTCCCTTCGAGAGGGATACCCCGAAGGGCTTAGGGCTTCGATTGGCGGGTTCCCACATGGTAACCACTTCGTAGATGAATGGTTTTACGCCAATGAAATGTGTTAGGAGTTTAACCTGGGCCTCCGAAGGGAGGGCTTTCTACAGGCTCGAAGGGGAGTCCTTCGACCCGTTAGGAGGGTACATCATCAAGCCCCCCAATTGAAAGTGATATATACACATGAGTTTATATTGCATTTGACTCAAAAAATATGCTACACTCTATCCCTTTCATCACAAATTCGTACGAGGAAGGATAAGTGCTTAAACAGACTTTGCGCAATAAATGCGGCTAATAAATATGCAACTACCACCCTATGCTACAGCAGCTAGGATTTCGGTAACCACAAACATCTTTTCAAAATTTAAAGAACAATTTAGAGTCCGTGTATGTCTCGGATTATAACTACACGTGGATGGCTAGGATAAAGCTACAAAGGATATACATAAACCCTTCATAATCCTAACCCTAGATCACTTTTTCTTTTGCGGCCAAAATACACATACACAACACTGTACTTCATGCTTCGGTTGAGCTTAAAGGTAATTATTCCTCCCCAATCCTTTGTCCTTTTTCTCTCATAGTTTCTAATTCAAAATGAGCATGGCAGCGAAGAGAATTATTAGGGAGCAAAAATGTACTCTATCAGAGCAGGCTTTGACGGAATTTCTTGGAAAATACCCCATACCCAGGGAGTTTAAAGTGATCCTTCCAAACGAAAACCAAAATATTTTTGATGCTCCTCCTGGGTATGTGGGGCTTTATGTTCATGCATTTACAGAATCCAACTTTAGGGTTCCCATTCATCCTCTAATCCTAGAGTTTTTACAGTACTATCAAGTACATATCTCCAGGTTGAATCCTTTTGGTTTAGCCAAACTAACCACTTACATTGTTGTATGCAAAGCTTATGGTTATGAGCCAACACTTAATGTGCTTAGAGGCTTTATTAACCTTTGCCCTGGTGGTGATTGGTTAACCTTAACGAAAAGAAGTGAGCCTGATGCGCCTTGCTTAATAACTAAACCTTTTGCTAATATAAGAAAATGGAAGGGTTTGTTTTTCTATGTACAAAGCACAATCATACCTCTCGAATACCCAGCCTTGCTGGATAAGGCATTTCAGTTTGATGAAAAATGTTTTGATGATCCCTGATGTTGCTGCGTGTGTCGTTGCGGTTTAGCAGTTTTTAATGCCTACTCAAGTTTTAAATTTATATTTAGCCGACTTATCAATAACACACACACTTAACGAGCAGTGTACCCGGTCAGTATGAATATAATGGTAAGTAGAGTGTCGATCACTAAGAGTGGAACGTATTATCTCGTTATTCTAATCAGTATTTTAATATCCTAACGCAAGGGGGTTTCAGCCTGAGAGACTGGCACGATTTTGTTTGCAATTAAATAGTAAAATAAACCAATAGGCACGAATCAGCAAGTAGCACACACGTACACAGATAAATACTCGAGACAATAAGAGGGCTGTCCTTATAATTAAGTAGTTTGTCACTTGTTTTATTGATAGCTTTATATGAAGTGTATGTAGTTAATCCTTTCTCGTTGGTCCTAAGCTTATCGGCGAGTAAACCCTTAATGATGACTTATGTCTAAAAGTTATTCCTAAGTGATCAATTTAGTAATAACCGTGGGAGTGCAACCTTTCCGTTGCCACATTACACAAGCCACTAATAAACACAGAGGTGATCAATGCACTAATAAGTAGTAACCAAAGACATCAACATATAAACTTTAATCGATGGGAAAGCAATTTTAAGGGGAGTTGAAGTGAATGATAACATAACACAAGCCCATCAATCCTGATGAATTAAAGTTTGCTAACACAATAAAACAAAACTACTTAATGAATTAAACACATGCAGCACCTTCTTACAGCTCTTGTATCTTCGTTTGGTGTGTCTTGTGCTGCTGCCTTGACTGAATTCGTCCTAGGGTTCTCCTTATTCGGTCTTCGGTATTATATGGTACGTACGAAATTCGTCTTGTCTTGGGGTATTTATAGTTTCTGTCTGAGGGAAGATGCGGCGCATCTAGTAAGTAGATGCGGCGCATTGACTTAACTTCGCGTGGGGTCCAAGATTATAATATTCAGGAATATTCGTACACCGCCAGAAGATGCGGCGTAACTCCATGATTAGATGCGGCGCATGTCCTCTTGTATCTTGGATCGTATCTGGTGATATCTTAATAGAGATGCGCCGTATGTAATGAGTGAGATGCGGCGCATCTGGAGCAGATTAGTCTTGATCTTCTTCATTTCAGTAGACTCTTAACTTCTTGCATGTTTTGCTCCATAATTAGTCCAAAATCGCTAAGTTTCACCAAATGCTTGTTTTTACCTGAGAATTACAAAAGTAAACGATTAAGTATCAATCCTCATACATAATATAGTAAAACAAGTCAAATTAATAGGATAAATGATAGTAATAAAATGTACTTATTTGAGTTCATCAAATATCCCCCCATTTGAACTTTACTTGTCCCCAAGTAAACCTTAGAATTTCTCTTATGAAAATGTATCCTAAAAGATGTTAGGATTTATTTTTATATCAAGCATGTATTCGTTTAATTCATAATCACACAACTAAACACTTTAACGAATTAGAAGTATAATAAAATAATTTGATAAAAGCAAATCTAATCGTTTAACTGTCCAGTCGCGACGAATATTCTATCATAAGCTTGGCAAGTATACACATCTCCCCCAGTAAAGCCAAGGAATAACAAGTCTAAAGTGGTAAAAAGGGTTTGTAGGCTTAAGGGTTAATTATTCTCTTTCACTATCGATCTCAAATTCCAGAAAAGGCGACAAAATCACAAATACATGATCGAATCCACGAACACGATACTTGCAATTGCTCAAATCCTTAACTCGAATAGGCTAAAGATAGGTCCAAACTTCACCAATAATAATATATCAAAAAGGGCGACAAAATCATAAATACATAGCCGAATCCACGACTACGATACTTAAGATTGCTCAAATCCCTAATCTCAATAAATCAAAGGTTTGGTTGGATAAAGAATAATATAGGGTATGGATAATATTTGGGATATAAATTGGTGTAAAATGAAAAATAAACAAAACAAATTAATTAAAATCCTAAGTGTGGTTAATCACTATCCCAACCATCCCATGAATAAGACTCATATCATTGAATAACTCACGCTTTAACACTTGAAACACACGCTTTAGGTAGACACGAATTATACTCAACAAGATCTTAATCAAAGAATAAACCTTAATTGGCGTTCCCATAACTGCCAATTCCCATTCAATCCATAGATATAGTATAACAAATAGTGGCCATATGAACCACTTACATAACTTTACATCGTTGGTTTAAAAACAAACATCCAACTTTTCTCTTTCTTTTTCTTTTTTTTTTTTTTTTTTTTTTTTTTTTTTTGAACATAGACATAGATGTGTAAAATTTCACCACATCACTATAATGATAATTCTGGATAATTTTTCCATACTTTTCATGACTTCAGAAATAACGGTAATAGTGAAAGTAGTAAACACACGAAAAATAAACTCAAAGATATACAATATTTACTTTCACTCCAATTGCATTGTGCAATTTCCCGACCTAACCATAGATAATGAATTACGCACGCGAACACAGGTAATGTAAGGAAACACACTTTGCCTATAGCAATTAACCAACCACGGATTCTAATCTACAGGGTAGGCTAAGGTGTAAGGGTGTAACGAAACATTTTAAACATAGGTGTAAGAAACGAAAGGAATGGCTCTGAGTGTTTTTCTAGGGGTATCTTACTCTAAAAATGAGAGTAACAAAAGGGTTTATACGGGGGTTAACTAACCAGTGTAGTTAGTTAATAACACATAACATATAATAGGCTATTTGGGTGTAATCCTAGAATTTTACCAATTTAGACAAGTCATTCCAATTATATAAATAATACTCATTATGGTGGTCTCGAATAGTATACAAGCCAAGTTCTAAAGTTTACAAGTCACCGGCACACTCATAGATTTGTGAATTTTGAAAAATCACAATTTTTGAAAATAACGTCATGTGTGCAGCTATGCAACTTAGATCTTAAACAAAAACATGCTAAAAATTTTTAAGTTTGATATATTAAGCATAATTTTTGAAAAAGTTTAGGACAAGTAATTGTTAAGTGTTCTAATTCTCCAATCCCCCCACTTAAGTTAAACAACGTCCTCGTTGTTTGTATAAAAGGTTAAAAACTGGAAAATAAAAGAATTAGAACAGGAAAACTCCCCTGAGATTTGCTCGGTATGATCCTCCATTAGTATAAGAGCAAAAATCATCTTCTTGTGGATTAGAACGTTAAAGCTTCATACTTGATGTATCCACAGGAAATCCAGGAAACTATAATACCACCAACACTTTAAAACACACCTAAGATAAGAAAGGTTCAAACTTGCATAATACATTAGTAGTTAGATAAAAATAAAACTTAAAAATTAAAACTGAAAATCATCAGGTCAGTCGATGCGCCGTATCTTATGGAAGAAGATACGCCGTATCGAGCCTGGAATTAATACGGATCAGAATAAAGATGCGCCGCATCCTTAACCAGGGATGCGCCGCATTAAAATAAACTGATAAATAGTTTTAAAGTCGAAAATAAAAATGCAGAAAAATAAAATAGGATATGACCATTGCAGGAGATGCGTCGCATCTCAGAATTGAGATGCGCCGTATCCTCATGCGGGCCTGACTGACTCGACACAGAAAACAGAATAATAAAAATTCTCCGGGTTGTCTCCCGGTAAGCACTTGTCTTTATTCCAGAGTCTTCAAGTTAGACTCACGTTCAGCTCTTCATTTAGTTCTTGTCACGGTCCATCCTTCTTCCTTCATCCGAAAGATTTTCCCGTATATCTCTGCGACGTTTTCTTCCGTTCGACTTAATCTAATATAACTCTTTGTCTTCGCCGCAGTATACTCTTCATCAGGACCTAAAGAATATTTGATGATTTTAAATTTTTCAGAAATAATCATGGGTGGCTCATTGTAAGGAATCCCAAGTAGTCGACACTTCCTTTTGGTAAACTCTTCATTGTCTTTATCAACGAACTCGAAATAAGGATCCTTAATCAAATAATCATCTAATTCTTCAATTAATGACTTATTGTCTTGAATCGCCTCCCATTCTCTTTCCAAATCCCATTGTAACCGTCGACTAAGCTTCGTAAAATCATCAAATTGTTCATGCACCCATTCCCAGAAAGTAGTATCCGATGTCCCCTTAAGTCCTTTCAAGCGTTCAATTCTTCCCTTTTCTTGCAAAGCCTCCGTTTTTTGTGGGCAGTCTTCAACATTATCGTACCACTCATAATCTTCAAAGGTTACATCGTTTCCAACCCGTTTCATCCCAATTATACTTCCCCCATTACAGGTTCCGTCATTTTTATAATCACAGGTCGGCCAAACACTACTTCCGTCCTTGAAAACGAAGGGTGTACAGGTGTGATTAATGTGCTCAAATTCCCATGGTTTATCCCAAACCCATGGTACTTGGTCATTCCATTCATAGTACCAGGTGTTTTTGAAATCGTCATAAGTCTTAAATCCTGGTAGATCTCCAGTAAGCACATCATCGTCGACTTGAAGAAGGTAGTTAAATTCCTTGAACTGCTTGCACAAGGGTGTCTCATAATCGAACACATCAATGTCAATTCTGAAAAGTTCTTCAATGCCCTCATTGATTGTTGAATCATGAAGTGACGACCCATAATCGCTTTCTACTTCTTCGTCTTCTCCTCTCATCCAATATACCCATAATGCATCCTTAGTAGCTCGATCCATGCTCTTATGGTTATTAAACTTACTAGCCAACCATTCTGAAAAATCAACATCGTTAGGATCGTGGTTAACGTCAAAGCAAGCCTTTCCAATCATATTCTTTTTTATCTCCATGAACTCGTTAAATTGCTTCTTAAAACTCCGAGTCAACCATGAAGTCATAATCTGCTTGACTTCATTTGCAGGGGCAAATTCCGGACTACCATATTTGAGTTCTAGCCAATCATTGAGGGAGAGGTCTATCAATCTTACCAATCTGCCATGAAATAGTAATTCCGCCAAAGCATAATTTCTGTCATTATCCAGATAGTTCTCATTTAATCCCCAGTACTGCTCGGAATATGGCATGTAAGAGTTTTGGGTATTGCCTCCACCACAGATTTCGTTGCTTGAATCCATGTATGCAAGATAGAATTTTCCATCATCTTCTTCGATAGTAGTCCAGTTCAATCCTTCGGCTTCAATGATAGGCCATAAGAGCGACAATTCTTCTCCAGTGTACCTCACAAATACATCATAAGAGAATACCTCTTTGTCAATGTTGCATAAACGCATGAATTCCTTAAAAGCAGCTTCAAGAGGAGTCTCCCAAGAGAATAAATCTGCATCGATCATGAGCACATTGAATGAATCTGAAAACAAGCATTCCTTAGCAAGATATCCGTTAACTGACATGTCTTCCATAGCAAAATCTGTCATCCAAGGTAAAATCATCAGTAGGATTTGTTCGCTAGAAGAGAAATTAATGAATATAGAAACGGATATATGAATACAAATAGCTGATATCTGCGGACGATGCGCCGTATCCAAAAAGTTGGATACGCCGTATCTTATAATCGTTAAAATTTAATTAGACTTTATCCAGAAAATAGATACGCCGCTTATAATTTATGAATGCGCCGTATCGAATTAATTGATCAAAAATCGATATTTATTTAAAATTAAATACGTCGTATTAACGAAAGTTAATGCGCCGTATTTTCGTTACGTTTAAAAATACAAGATTTTTTATTCAGAGGATACGCCGTATCGACAGAGATCGATACGTCGTATCTGTTTAATAATTCGCAAACTGTTTTTAATTAAAATAATAGATACGCCGTATCTGCTAAAGCAGATGCGTCGTATGGCGTTAACGTTTAGAAAAAAAATTTTATCAAAAACAGATACGCCGTATCTGCTAAAGCAGATGCGTCGTATTACTTTATCACTTAGAAAAAATTTCTTATTAAAAACAGATACGCCGTATCTTGGGGAAAAGATGCGTCGTATCGAATTAATTAAACGCGTTGTATTTTAAAAAAATTAAACGCAATACGCCGTATCTGAGAGATCAGATGCGCCGTATCGTTTGATTTAGCACAGTACAACGATAGCAGAACAGAAAAAATACGAAAAATAAAAACAAAAATTAAAACACACAAACAAAAATAAACACAAAAACAAAAATAAAAGCAAACAAATAACACACAAAACAACAAATATGCAAAATAATACAATGATGTAATTAATCTAATAAAAAGAAAAACCTAATTAAAATACTAAACAAATTAACAGATAATAACAATTCACTCCCCGGCAGCGGCGCCAAAAACTTGATGTTGCTGCGTGTGTCGTTGCGGTTTAGCAGTTTTAATGCCTACTCAAGTTTTAAATTTATATTTAGCCGACTTATCAATAACACACACACTTAACGAGCAGTGTACCCAGTCAGTATGAATATAATGGTAAGTAGAGTGTCGATCACTAAGAGTGGAACGTATTATCTCGTTATTCTAATCAGTATTTTAATATCCTAACGCAAGGGGGTTTCAGCCTGAGAGACTGGCACGATTTTGTTTGCAATTAAATAGTAAAATAAACCAATAGGCACGAATCAGCAAGTAGCACACACGTACACAGATAAATACTCGAGACAATAAGAGGGCTGTCCTTATAATTAAGTAGTTTGTCACTTGTTTTATTGATAGCTTTATATGAAGTGTATGTAGTTAATCCTTTCTCATTGGTCCTAAGCTTATCGGCGAGTAAACCCTTAATGATGACTTATGTCTAAAAGTTATTCCTAAGTGATCAATTTAGTAATAACCGTGGGAGTGCAACCTTTCCGTTGCCACATTACACAAGCCACTAATAAACACAGAGGTGATCAATGCACTAATAAGTAGTAACCAAAGACATCAACATATAAACTTTAATCGATGGGAAAGCAATTTTAAGGGGAGTTGAAGTGAATGATAACATAACACAAGCCCATCAATCCTGATGAATTAAAGTTTGCTAACACAATAAAACAAAACTACTTAATGAATTAAACACATGCAGCAACTTCTTACAGCTCTTGTATCTTCGTTTGGTGTGTCTTGTGCTGCTGCCTTGACTGAATTCGTCCTAGGGTTCTCCTTATTCGGTCTTCGGTATTATATGGTACGTACGAAATTCGTCTGGTCTTGGGGTATTTATAGTTTCTGTCTGAGGGAAGATGCGGCGCATCTAGTAAGTAGATGCGGCGCATTGACTTAACTTCGCGTGGGGTCCAAGATTATAATATTCAGGAATATTCGTACACCGCCAGAAGATGCGGCGTAACTCCATGATTAGATGCGGCGCATGTCCTCTTGTATCTTGGATCGTATCTGGTGATATCTTAATAGAGATGCGCCGTATGTAATGAGTGAGATGCGGCGCATCTGGAGCAGATTAGTCTTGATCTTCTTCATTTCAGTAGACTCTTAACTTCTTGCATGTTTTGCTCCATAATTAGTCCAAAATCGCTAAGTTTCACCAAATGCTTGTTTTTACCTGAGAATTACAAAAGTAAACGATTAAGTATCAATCCTCATACATAATATAGTAAAACAAGTCAAATTAATAGGATAAATGATAGTAATAAAATGTACTTATTTGAGTTCATCAATCCCTTACCTCACTTCGTAAGAAACAATCCACTATACCAACGTCTTGCACCCCATCCTTTTGATGTACAAACGTTTCCCGAACCAGTACTGTATATGGCAGGCATCGTTGATCGTTGGGAAGGCTCTCCGTTGAAACCTGAGATACTTTGTGAGGGGAGAAGTATGTATATAACTATTCAAATAAAGTAAATAACTTATCTGCTGATTCTAATCGCTTTCCTTTGCTGTTGTAGGAATGGCGTTCAGGAACTTCGTTGTATCCCGTGGTACCAGGGAAGTTACTTTCATCCCCCAAGATTTGAAGGATATGAGTGATGGAGTGTGTTCTCCATCAGCCTCAGCTAATGATGACAAGACTCCACACTTTGTAGAAACTGTAGCAGACTCTAATGATCCACTCATCAAGGAATTTCAAACGAGGCTTATGGGGTCTTCCAGTGTCTCAAACAAAAAGAAAACAATCAAGAGAAAAGCTGCCATGTCTGTGAAGACTCCTCCGAAAAGGAAATTATCGCTACCAACCCCTCCGACAAGAACGATGAAACCCAAAAGTTCTCATGCTAAAACCTTTATACCTACCCCCCTAAGGGTTCCTGAAAATGACACTCCTGGTAAGTTGAAATCTTGTATGTCTGGTGAACATAACGCATTATGTGACTGATTATCTTCTTTCTCGCAGGCCTTCCCAACGTCACAGATCTTCCGGATGCTCTTGCATGTCGTCAATTGGTTGAAAAAATGACACCTGCTGGCTGGAGAGGCATTTTGGACAACATGTCCATGGAAGAGCTTTGTGACTTTCATTCCAAAAGCTATGCCAGACAGGCTGTATTGGATAATCATCTGAATTCTCGAACAAGGGAATTGGTGCAAACGGTGTTGGATGTAAGGGGAAAAATGGATGCCATCGCAGCTAAGGAAAAGGCTAGGGATAATGAGTATGATGAGTTGGAGGCTAAGTGCAAAGAAGTGATGGAGAACTTTGAGAAGAATCCTATTGTCCAAGACATGCGAGCCAAGATTGACAGACTCGAAGGGCAATTGAGGGAATCTCGCACAAAATGCGATAGGTTGAAAGGTGAGGAGGCTAGGGTATCCATTTATAGGGCACAAATCACAATGCTTGAATCCAAATGTACAAGTCTGGAAACCGAAAGGTCTAGGTTGGTCGAGCAGAAGGTCGAGCTTTGCGAGGAGATCGATAGTCTTAAATTCCAGTGTGAAAAATTGAAGAAAGACCGAGCTGATGTAGTTTCGAAGGTTGTTCCTCATGTGGCAATGGAATTGTACCGTAGTGATGAGGTGGGGGAAGTTATTGGAAGACTAGTCAACGCAGCCATCTTTTATGGTACCTGCACCACATTGGAAGAAATTGCCCTGACCAAGAAACCTGTAGTTTTGTCGGAGGTACCCTACTACCACCCGAATTCTGAGAAAGAGTATAATGATGCTGGTACTTCATTTGCCTCAGCGAAATACTCCTTCCTTTCAGAGGTAACCAAGGATCCCCTAGCATCTCTAAAAGATCTCCTTTCAAAAAAGACTCGAAAAATTCAGCCTCCATCTTCCCCCAGGAACACTTCCTCTGCTAACCCTCTACCTACACCATGCTAGAGAAATTTCGCGTTCACAACGGATGTTTGAAGACTGTCATGTTGGCAGGGATTTGACCCCACGGGTGGTATGTACCCTTTCGACAATGTCACATTGTGTTTAATAGTTTGAACAATATATCTATGCATCTGCACGGGCTTCGACCCGTGCATTAAATATATGTTTGTTTTGTTTTGGCTATGACCATATTTGGCCTTGTTAATGCCAATTAGGGACAACGTCCCATTTTTGAATGCTATGTTTTTCTTCTCTTACGCTTATAATAGACGTACACATACAACCTAAGGCTATAACCTTATTGTGTGTATTTTGAACCAAGATTTTAAGCAATCGTATAATTTGACTGCGACAGAGGGTCGTGACCCACTCCGTCTTTATCCTTAAGATACGAAGGGCTTATAATATCCTAAGACTTTATAGGAAAAGTTAATGTGAATTGCAATGGATGTTATTTGAATACAAGACATTTGCCTTGCTACATCCTTCGACATTGAAACTTGTAAAGTACTTGGCTGATCAAATCTTTGTTGTAGAGAAACGAAACAAGAGATTTGAGGGAAATGCATTATATTATTAATTGGGTAGGAAGGATTACATCATTTTAAGAAATGAATACTAGGACACCTACCATTAATGCTTCTTTCCCCAAGTGAGAAGAATGTGTTACATGAAATTGAAAAAACAGACTGTGTGCTTTTAAAGGTAGTAAGTCTTATATGTAAAACTTACGAAGATTGGTACCATTCCAAGTTCTATCCAAGACCTCTCCCTTCGTTGTTGCGAGCTTGTAGGCTCCATTGTCGTAGGCTTCGGATATCACGTAGGGTCCTTCCCATGTGGGCCCTAGCTTTCCTTCGTATTCGGCCTTGCTCGCACTATTTAACTGAAGGACATATTCACCTGGCTTGAATGTGGAAGGTCAAACTCGGTTGTTGTAGTACTTTTCCAACTTTTGTTTATAGATAGCTGATGATGTACCCTCCGAACGGGTCGAAGGACTCCCCTTCGAGCCTGTAGAAAGCCCTCCCTTCGGAGGCCCAGGTTAATCTTCTAACACGTTTCATTGGCGTAAAACCATTCGCCTGTAAACTGGTTACCATGTGGGAATCCGCCAATCGAAGCCCTAAGCCCTTCGGGGTATTCCTGACGAAGGGACTAGCACGAAGGACCATCCTGACCTGGTTACCACAAATCATGGGACGCCCCCATGATCTCCGAAACATGTGCAAACCTCCCACTAAGGCCTATTTCTCCCCTATAAATAGCTTAGTCGGACATGAACAATGTAAGTTAACTTCACTCTCTCAATTTACGACCTATATTACCATTACACATACTTACTCGCACGCCAGAGGTGGTTCGCAGGGTCCAACCCCTGCGCAATCACTTAACGTAGTGTCTTCGTATTTCTTATTTTCAGGTTAAGAACAAACTTGGCGCAATCTCAACACCCCATTATTCCTTTGATCACCATCGAAGGCTTGGTTGGCAATTATTTGTTCAATCAGTGGCGCCATCCGTGGGACCGCTATAATTGGTCTCGTTAATTCCGAGCTTATAACCTACCAACTAATTTCACTATTATTCCGGCATGGATCAAGGGAGAGAAGATACTCCCCCACCGGGTTTCTCTACCTTGGCACCAATACCAATCGACGACCTAACAACCTTCCCCCAATAACCGCTTCCACCTTCACAACACGTTCTCACCCAGAAATCACAACCAACAATCATGCTTCGACATCAGCCAACCCAGAACCTGTCATTAGCCCAGCCTTTGTCGAAGCCAACCACGAAGTGTTGGAAACCCTTTTAAGGGCTCGTAACAGGCAAGTCAGGAATGCTGAGGTGCGAAGGGAGTTGGAATACTCGAGTGATGAGTATGATGAAGAAATGGAGATGGAACCTAGGCCTCTGACCCAAGGGCCAACCCTATCGGCCTTAAGAATTGGATCTCCAATCAGTCGAAGGCTAAACAAAAGGTCCGTTGGTTTCGAAGGAGTCCCTGAGAGGGCTCCGACAAGAAGAGAAGGGGCGGTTATCGAAGGCTCTAACGGTAGGAGCCAGCGAAGGGAAGAAATGGGGGTGACTTTGCCTCCATTGCTAGCAGCTCATCTTGGAAGGACTGAAGCTGGGGTTCCATTGCAGCCTTCTCACGCATCAGGCGTAGAAGGCAATCCGTCTACAATTAATATGGGAGGAAATCTTCCTCCCAATGGTATGTACCCCTCGTTCCAAACTCAGTCTTATCCTCAAAATTTATATCCTCCAGTAAATGGACAGCCTAATAACCCAAGCTTCCCCCAAAATTATGGGAGCATGCCCTTCGGCCATCCTATGGCGTACCCTCCGTACGCCATGGGAAACGGTTACCCGTTTGCCATGAATACACCTTATCAGTCCTACCCAAGCCAAACTCCTATGGGAATGCCCCCAAACAGCAATCCATACAATACTGTCCCCATGTACGCACCACCTTATAATTGTCTATATTCAGACCCTATGGGTTCAGCTACGCCATTCGTTAGGTGGATAGAAGATAACCCATTGCCTGATGGGTTGAAAATGCCTTCACATGTCGGGACTTATGATGGGAAGGGGGATCCGGACAATTTCTTACACTTGTTCGAATGGGCTATCAAAATGCAAAAATGGGTTATGCCGGTGGCCTGTCATATGTTTACATATACCCTACGGGATTCTGCCCGTATTTGGTGGAACGGGAAAAAGCCCGGTAGCATCGTCAACCTCGATGATCTCAAAGCTAAGTTCCGGTCACACTTCAGTCAGCAAAAGAAGTTCATGAGAACTCATTTAACGGTGCACAACATTAAACAAAAGGAAAACGAAAGCACAAGGGCCTTCGTTACTAGGTACACCGATGAGACTTTGCATATTTTGGGTCTTCATGAAGATCAGCGTATTTCGGGTTTCGTACATGGTCTTCGAAATCGGAGTTTGGTGGAATTCTTGTCCACTGACCTTCCGACAACTTACAAAGGGTTAACCGAAAAGGCATATACTTGGATCGAAGCAAAAGAGGTGTCCACTAACGGGGCTCCGATAGATAAAGATAGCAACAACAAGTTTTCGAAGCATTCTTCGTGGGAGGGGTCCAAGAACAAGAACAGAGATAGGTTTTCTCCGTACAACAAAGGCCCCAACCATGGTTTGTTAAGCAGTCTAACGAAGTCTCCAAAGGAAATACTTGCTACGGAGAGGGCAGCCAAAGCCTTCGAAGTACCTCCTCGCATGACAAGTAAAGGCAAAAACAGGGATACCAGCAAGTACTGTCACTTCCACAAAGACAATGGCCATGATACGAACAGTTGCAGAGAACTAAAGAAACAAATTGAAGAGGCCGTAAGATCTGGGCAGTTGGCACACCTGGTAAAAGGAATCAAGAAAGGCAAAGAAAAGATGACCGACACTCAAATGGCCAAGGATACTAACCCTACCGAAGCCCCCATACTAATGATACATCGGGGCGAAACCACTTCGAAAAGGAAAGTACCGGAGCCGGAAGCAAACGAGGTAAGGGAAATAACGTTTTCCCCTATCACAGGCAAGATCCCTTCGAGTGATCCGGGAGTTATCAAAATCCTAATCTTTAGCCAAGAAATAAGTGGAGCTTACATGGACTGCGGAAGCCCTTGTGAAGTCATATATGAACATTGCTTTCGAAAGCTCTCGCCTGCGGTCAGGTCTCAAAGGGTTGACTCAAAGATGCCTTTAGTAGGGTTTTCTGGCGAACGTTCGTGGCCTCTAGGAGAAGTTCCGTTGGAAATAACAATTGGAGAGGGCAGGGTTGCAAGGACAGAAACCCTCATGTTTACTATCGTAAGGTCCAACTCTCCCTACAACTTGTTGATAGGAAGGACCGCCATGCAAAAGATGGGTATAGTAGTCTCCACTATACACGCAGCGGTGAAATTTCATACACCCTACGGAATAGGGACGGTATTTTCTGAGCACGACCCGAAGGATAGCAAGAAAAAAAAGGAGGGTTCTAAAGAACTTACGAAGGATGCTGTCAGGGGTGCGGACGTTGAAAAAGATATCGTTACAAAAAAGCATCATGCAAGACGAAGGGTGGTAGGCGAAAAGCAGCCTCCAGCTAGTTCCACAACATACTTAAAGAAGCCACACAAAGCCGAGGGGAAAGTCTTCGAAGGGACACATTCTAGGAATACCAGAACTCCTCAGGCACCAGTGACTGATGACATGCTCTACGGCGAAGAATATCAACTCAAGGGGTTCAAACCCATTGAACCAACCAAGCAAGGAGTCAAATCCAACCCTTCGAAGTTGAAAGCAGCTATTGATCTACCAGCTCCGAGGTCATTAAAAGGACATGATAGTCCAAGCTCCATCAAAAATCAGAAATCCGCAGAAGTTCTCAACGAAACACCTTCCAGACACAGCCAAAATGGAGAAACTCCCCCGACAACAACGTAGGGGTGGAAATTATACACTGACGGAGCCTCAAGCTCCGATGGTTTCGGGACAGGCTTAATCCTGATTAATCTGGAGGGAAAGGAGTACAGTTATGCACTGCGTTTTGAATTCAAGGCCACAAAAAATGAAGCAGAGTATGAAGCCTTGCTGGCTGGCCTTCGACTCGCAAAGGGCATGGAAGTTCATGACCTCTCCACCTTCGTAGGCTCACTTTCAGTCACTAGCCAAATCAAGGGTTCTCACAGAGCAAGGCAGTCAATAATCAAGGAATATTTGAACGAAGTTAAAAAGCTCCTTCAGGGTTTCGAACGACACAAAGTAACAAATGTCCACATAAGCCAAAACAAAAAGGAGGAGACCCTAATCAGATTAGCATCGACTACTTTTGCTCATCTACCCAGTGAGGTTTTAGTGGAAGTATTGGCCACCAGGTCAATTGCACGAAGTGAAACATCTGATGAAGGCTCCAGCTGGATAGCACCAATAAAAACGTACTTGATAAGCGGCATTTTTCCTGATAATTCAAAGTCAGCGCGAAGAATCAAAGTCAAAAGTCCCCAGTACAGGCTCATAGGCAATAATCTCTACAAAAGGCGTCTTTCATCTCCTTGGCTTCGTTGTGTCGGATTCAAGCAGGCTTCGAGCATTCTCTACAATTCTCATGAAGAATTTTGTGGAAGACACACAAGCCCTAGAGCCATCGCTTCGAAGGTAACAAGGTGGGGTTATTACTGGCCATCCGTACTAGAAGACGCAAGGGAAGCAATCAAAACATGCATGGTATGTCAGGCACACTCCAAAGCCCGGAAACATTAGAGTATGATGCGTCTTCTACCATGACAGTAAGGCCTTTCGGTCAATGGGGAGTCAGCATAATCGGACCCCTACCAATAGTTCCCGGAGGGGTACAATTCTTGGTCATAGCCATCGACCATTTCACCAAATGGGTCGAGGCCAAGCCGTTGGCATCAACAAAAGGAAAAGATGCGGAAGAGTTTATGTGGGAACACATAATTTCCAGATTTGGAATCCCACAAGTCATCACCTCTTATGAAGGGACACACTTTGCCGAAGGAGTGTTCCCCTCTTTCTGCAAAAGCCTGAATGTGAAGCAAAGGTTCATTTGTGTTGACAAGGATATTGTCATCAAATCGAGATGAAGCTAGGGCAATATCAGCATAAGTGGGCAGACAAACTTCCCAAAGTCCTGAGGGCATATAGGAATTTGTCCTTCGAATGAAAGCAAGCAAACCAAGTGAAAAGCCCAACGTCAAAAAAGAAATGTTGTGGCAACAAGGCATACAAGCTCGAAGGGCAGAAAAAAAAATGTCGTGAACAAGTTTGGACATGACACCAACTCTCGTAAGTTTTGCATATACGAACTTACCTTTCTTTAAAAGCACTTAGTTGTTTTTTCAATTTCATGTAACGCACTCTTCTCACATGGGAAAGAAGCATTAATGGTAGGTGTCTAGTGTTCATTTCTTCAAATGATGTAATCCTCCCTACCCACTTAATGATATAACATGTTTCCTTCAAAATCTCTTGTTTCGTTTTATACAACATAGATTGGTTCAGCCAAGTACTTTACAAGTTTCAATGTCGAAGGATGAAGCAAGGCACATGTCTTGTATAACAATAACATCCATTACAATTCACATTAACTTTCCTATGAAGTATTAGGGTATTAAAAGCCCTCTGTAACTTAAGGATAAAGACGGAGTGGGTCGCGACCCTCTGTCGCAGTCAAATTATACGATTGCATAAAATCTTGGTCCAAAATACACACAATAAGGTTATAACCTTAGGTTGTATGTTTACGTTCTTGAAAGGAGCGTAAGAGAAGATAAGCATGGCATCAAAAAAGGAGTGTATCCCTCCATATTAATATTCATAAAGACTACGCACAGGCGTAGCTATCATCAAAAGAGATAATTGTTTAAATTTATGGGTCGAAGCCCAGAAAAACTATTCCAACAGGCACACGCCTGATAAAAGCATGATAAATTGTCTTAAACAAAGGCACCAGCCTTTAAACATAACCAAATTGTTTTAAAAGGGTACACGCCACCCTTACGGACTAAATTACTGCCAACAAGGCAGCCTTCATTTGTTGATGGAAGAATTTGGGTCTTCCTGATGAGTCGCGGACTTGGGTTTCTCAGACAAGGTTCTTTTGGTTGGAGACGGAGGCTGTATGCTCTTTGGCTTTTTAGAAAGGAGATCTTCGATGGAGGCTGAAGGATCTTTGGTTGCTTCGGCAAGAAAGGGGTACACTGCCATGGTGAATGCGTTACCAGCTTCATCATACTCCCGAACGGAATTCGGACGATAGTATGGCACCTCCGAAAGCACAACGGGTTTTTTGGTTTCAGCAATCTCCTCCAAAGTTGTGCATTTTCCATGGAATATGGCTGCATTCACTAGCCTTCCCACAACCTCCCCCACCTCATCGCTATGGTATAACTCCATAGCAATATAGGGAATAGCCTTCGATACAACCTCAGCCCTATCTTTTCTCAAACTTTGGCATTCGAGCTTCAACTTATCAACCTCTTGACAACGCTTGGCATCTTGCTCCACTAGTCTGGCCCTCTCAGTCTCCAACCCAGTACATTTAGACTCCAGGGCACTCACCTGGTTTTCATAGCCAACAACCTTAGCTTCCTCCAACTTTAGCCTACCACACTCAGCCTGTGATTCCTTAAGCTGTTTCTCAAGACCATCAATCTTGTCTCAAAGAGCCTCGTACCTTGGGTGTTTCTCAAAGTTCTCCATGGCTTCGTCACACTTCTTCTCCAACTCAGCATAACTCTTCTCCCTTTCTTTCTCTCTGGCAACAACAGCAGCAACCTCCTCCTTCGCCTCCTTGACTTTGTTAAGCAATCCCCTGGTGCGAAAGCTAAGATGGCTGTCCAGCATTGCTTGCCTGATATAACTTTTGTCGTTGAGATCGCAAAGTTTCTCAATGGACATCTCATTCATTTTACTCCTCCATGAGGCAGGAGTGACATTCTCAACAAGCAAGCGGCAGGAGAGAGCGTTGGGCAGTTCCTTCGTATCTGGCAAACCTAAACAAAAAAAAAAGCAATATAAGCCAAATACACAATATTACGGAAAGGGAGGAGGACTTGAAGAACTTTCACTTACCCGGGATGTCATCTTCATCAACCATTCTCTCTGGCGCATACATAATGGCTATCCCAAGAGCTTTTTCTATTTTTTGTTTGACATTCCTTGATGAGGGAGTAAGAACATTGGGTTTTCTTTTTGGAGCAGTCTTTGCAGCTTTGGCACTGGTACCTTTCCTTGTTCTTACTCTATCAGCAATGCCGGAGGACCCTACGATCCTGAGCTGATCACTCCCGAAAGGGGTATCATCAGAGTCACCAACATCCTCCACTAGCTGGGGGCTTCCTCAGTACCAAGGGGTTTGATTGGGGGGGAGCACAGCAAGAGGCTTGGGTAGAGAGACATCAACATCGTTATTATTGACAGAGATGGAAGGAGATCCCACTCCGTAACTTGTATCCTGAGGATTCCTTGGCATAAAGCTAACTTCCTTGGCACCTCCGGCCACAACAAAATTACGGAAAGCCATTCCTGCACAAACAAACAAATAGGAGATGAATATCAGCAGATAAGTTACTCAAATTATTTAAATAAGATATATACATACTTTGTCCTTCATAAATTATTTCAGGATGCAACGGAGAGCTTTCCCAACTTTTAGCAATACCAGCCATGAACAGGATAGGTTTGGGGAATGTCTGGACATCAGCAGGATGTCGTGCAAGTCGCTGATACAAGGGCTCGCTCCTCACATCGTAGGGCAAGGGATCATTATATTTCTTCTCATCATACATAAAGGCTTCGTCAACCAAAGCTGGGTACTCAGACGGTATAATGGTGCTTTCAATATAAAAGAACTGACCCTTCCAGTTTCTTATGTTCGAAAAAGGTTTCGTCAAAAGGATGGGAACATCATGTTCACTTCTTTTGGCAATAGTCACCCAATCCCCACCGGGATACAAATTAACAAAACCCCTAAGAACATTCAATGAGGGCTCATACCCATAAGCTTTACACATCACGATGTAAGTAGTTAGTTTGGCTAGCCCAAATGGGTTAAACCTGGAAATGTGCACCTTATAGTATTGCAAAAACTCTAAAATCAAAGGATGAAGTGGAATCCTAAGGTTTGATTGGGTAAACGCATAAATGTATAATCCTACGTACCCTTCTGGGGCATCAAAAACACTTTGTCTTTTACTGGGACGGATGATTTTGAGTCCAGATGGTAGGGGTAGTCACGCAGAAAATCAGTCAACGTTTCTTTAGACAAGGTGCATGTTTGTTCCCTAATAATCCTTTTGGCAGCCATACTCATAACAATAGAATCAAGTAAGAAGCTCAAAGAAAATGACAGAATTTTACCTTTTTTGTTCCAATGGAAGCACGATAACACAGAGTTGTGTGTGTATATTTTGGGCGGAGGTAAAAATATTCTAGGGTTTTACCGTATCAAGGTATAAGTACCTATCATATCTTAAATCATGACCGAACACGTGTCTAGTTTATCATTTATGCGGATTTGAAATCGATTTTAAATTTTGAAAGGACTCTTACTTATACCGAGGAAGTAGCTGTGGCAGGACAAGTGGGATAATTGTGATTAATCCGCATTAAATGCGTGGTTAGTTGAGCATTTATCCTCCTTTTTGCATGATTAGTGTTCTACAAGGAGTATAAGGCATGTTTGATGTGTTGAGTCGAATGTAATTTATACTTGTGCATCTATATCACTTTCGACTGGGGGGCTTGATGATGTACCCTCCGAACGGGTCGAAGGATTCCCCTTCGAGCCTGTACAAAGCCCTCCCTTCGAAGGCCCAGGTTAATCTTCTAACACGTTTCATTGGCGTAAAACCATTCGCCTGCGAACTGGTTACCATGTAGGAATCCGCCAATCGAAGCCCTAAGCCCTTTGGGGTATTCCTGATGAAGGGACTAGCACGAAGGACCATCCTGACCTGGTCAAACCCACGTCTCCTCTTCCCCTTGGCTTTCCCACCCAAACAGAGATCGTGGGCTACAAATCCCTAGCGGTTACCACAAATCATGGGACGCCCCCATGATCTCCGAAACATGTGCAAACCTCCCACTAAGGCCTATTTCTCCCCTATAAATAGCTTAGTCGGGCATGAACAATGTAAGTTAACTTCACTCTCTCAATTTACGACCTATATTACCATTACACATACTTACTTGCAAGCCGGAGGTGGTTCGCAGGGTCCAACCCCTGCGCAATCACTTAACGTAGTGTCTTCGTATTTCTTATTTTCAGGTTAAGAACAAGCTTGGCGCAATCTCAACACCCCATTATCCCTTTGATCACCATCGAAGGCTTGGTTGGCAATTATTTGTTCAATCAATAGCCTCCCTGATCGAAGCTATTTCTCTTCTTTCTTCTAGAAGATCAAGATTCTCACGAATCCTTTCGGCATTTGTTTTTTCTTCAAAGTTCATAATGCGTTCTGTTTCTATGCTGATTTCGAAGGGTATGACAGCCTCCATTCCATAAGCAAGGCTAAAAGGAGTTTCCCCATGGCTTGACTTGGGGTGTGTCCTATGTGCCCACAGAACTTGGGGTAGTTCGTCTACCCACCCATGATGGCTTCGTCCTAATCTCTTTTCGATACAGTCAATGATGTCCCTGTTGGTGACTTCAACTTGTCCGTTGCCCTGAGGATGGTATACGGAAGTAAATGATTGTTTGATTTTTAGGCCTTCGCAAAAGGTTGGGAATACCCCTTCGGTGAATTGCTTCCCGTTATCGGAGATGATAATGTGAGGAACACCAAATCGACAAATTATGTGCTCCCATACAAACTTTTCCATGTGCCTCCCCGTTACTGATGCCAAAGGCTTTGCTTCAACACATTTGGTGAAGTAATCGATTGCTACGACCAAGAATTTTACTCCTCCTGGAGCTACTGGTAGAGGTCCGACTATATCAATTCCCCATTGACAGAAGGGCCATGCTGAAGTAACTGAGGTCATGTCTTGTTTAGGAATTCTTGGAACTTTCGAGTGGATCTGACATGCTTCACACTTTTGTATTATTTCCATTGCATCCCTGTGCATGGACGGCCAATAATATCCGAGCTTCATTACTTTCGAGAAAACGGAACGAGGGCCTGCGTGCAAGCCGCAGGATCCTTCATGTACCTCACGAATGATGTTCGAGGCTTGCGTTTGTCCCACGCAGCGAAGCCATGGAGACAGGAAGGATCTTCTGTAGAGATTATCCCCAATAAGTCTATATTGGGGAGCCTTGACTCTGACCTTTCGAGCTAGCTTTGGGTCTACAGGAAGAATACCACTGATCAGGTATTCCCTTATTGGAGTCATCCAATTTGGGCCTTCTTCGGGTATGATATCAGATACTTCGCTTCTTTTTATTGACCTGTCAGCCAATACTTCCACCAGAACTTCCTTCGTTAGATGAGCAAATGCCATCGAAGCTAGCTTGCTTAAGGCATTTTCTTTCTTGTTTTGATTTCTGCGAACATGTCCTATCTCATTGGAGTCGAACTCCTGGAGAAGTTCCTTAGCTTTATCCAAATATTGTTTGATGGTGGGCTGTCTTGCTTCGTAAGAGCCCTTTATTTGGTTGGCGACTAGCTGCGAATCCACAAAGATGGAGAGGTTTCCAACCTCCATTTCCTTCGCAAGTCGAAGGCTGGCTAACAGAGCTTCGTACTCAGCTTCATTGTTCGTAGCTTTGAACTCAAAACGTAGAGCATAAGTATACTTCTTTCCTTCCGGACTGACCAACATTAGACCTGCTCCTGAACCATCGGAGCTTGAGGCTCCGTCTGTGTATAGCTTCCACCCCTCCTTCGTCTTTGGAGGTTTCTCTTTTGGGATTTCCTTGTCCTGGCTAGGCCCGGAAGGTGTTTCAGCAAGAAAGTCTGCAAGTATCTGCCCTTTGATGGAGTTTCGACCCTTGTACTCTATGTCGTGCTCCCCTAATTTGATGGCCCATTTAGCCACCCTACCTGATTTCTCAGGCTTCGACAATATCTGCTTAATTGGCTTGTCGGTCAATACTGTGATGGGATGAGCTTGGAAATACCTTCTAAGACGCCTTGCGGCATAAACCAAAGCTAGGATCAGCTTTTCCAACTCTGGGTAGTTCAATTCGGCCCCTTGCAGGACCCTGCTGACAAAGTAAATTGGAACTTGTTTCTTATCCCTTTCTGCCAAAAGAACAGCACTAATGCTTTCGAAAGATGCCGCAATGTACATGAACAACACTTCGCTTTTGATTGGGGCTGTAAGTGTTGGTAAAATTTCCATGAACTCCTTTAGCTTTTGGAAAGCGGCTTCTGCATCACAACTCCATTGAAAAGTCTTTTTATCCGTACACCCCTTGAGTGTTTTGAAAAATGGTAAAGAACGATCTGCCCCTTTCGATAGGAATCTGCTGAGTGCTGCGAGCTTCCCATTCAGGCTTTGCACTTCTTTCAATGACTTTGGAGCTTGGAGATCAGTGATGGCTTTTACTTTCGAAGGGTTAGCTTTGATTCCTTGCTTTGTAATTAGATTCCCCAAGAACTGTCCCTCTTCTATGCCGAAGGAACACTTCTTTGGGTTAAGCTTCATGTTGATTGCCCTTAATTGGTCGTAGGTTTCTTGGATGTCGGAGAGTAGGTCTTCCTCCGTCCGACTTTTTATTACCATGTCATCAACGTAAGCTTCTAAGTTCCTTCCTATTTTCTTGTGGAAAGCTTTATCCACCAATCGCTGATAGGTTGCCCCTGCGTTCTTTAGACCGAAGGGCATTTTCTTGTAGCAATAGACACCCTTTCCTGTGTAAAAGGCTGTCTTCTCCTCATCTTCCTTTGCCATTTGTATTTGATGATACCCTTTGTAAGCATCGAGAAAGCATTTCAAACGGAACCCCGAGAGGGATTCGACCTTCCAATCAATTTCTGGCAGAGGGTAGCAGTCCTTCGGGCAAGCTTTGTTGATGTCGGTGAAGTCAACACACATTCGCCACCCTCCGTCACTTTTCTTTACCATAACTGGATTGGCTACCCAGGTTTGATATTTCACTTCCCTGAGAATTCCTGCTCGTACAAGTTCATCCACCTCTTTGTAAGCGGCTGCGTTCCTTTCAGGTGCCAAGCTTCCCCGCTTCTGCTTAATTGGTTCAATGTGCTTGAACTCATTAAGCTTGTGCTCTATGCCGAAGGGCTTGCCATCGATCGTAAGAGTCCGAGGAACCCCTGTCATATCTGAGTACGTCCATGCGAAGATATCTTTGTTGGCTTTAAGTAGTTTCTCTAAGTCTGCTTTGAAGTGAGCAGGGAGTTATTTTTCGATTACCACCGTTTGCTCTGGATAAAACTCATTTACCACAATACATTCTTCGGCATCAGTACAACTTAGAATGGCCTTCGGAGGCTCTTCGGGACTTTCCTTGATCTTTTTGCCAGCACCTCTGGTCTTCCCCTGATTGTAACTGGAGAATACGGTTCCTATTCCATAAGGTGTATGAAATTTGACCGCTGCATGTATGGTGGAGACTACGATACCCATTTTTTGCATAGCGGTCCTTCCTATCAGCAAATTGTAGGGGGAATCGGACCTTACGATAGCAAATGTGAGGGTTTCCGTTCTTGCGAGCTTGCCTTCCCCTATGGTAATGTCCAATGGCACTTCTCCCAGTGGCCAAGAATGCTCGCCGGAGAAACCTACCAACGGTATCTTCGAATCAACCCGTTGTGATCTGATCGAAGATTTGAGCTTAAGGAAACAATGCTCGTATATGATTTCGCAGGAGCTTCCGCAGTCCATGTAGGCTCTGTTTACTTCTCGGTTGAAGACTAGGACTTTGATGACCACTGGATCATTCGAAGGGATTTGGCCTGTAATAGGAGGAAATGTTACCTCCCCCACTTCGTCTACTTCCCGCTTCGTCACCTTTCTTTTTAAATCGGCTTTGCCCCAACGAACCATGAGTATTGGGGCCTCGAGAGGAGTATTGTCTTTAGCCAATTGAGTATCGGAAATTTTTTCCTTTCCCTTCTTTATACCTTTTACCAAATGCGCCAATTGCCCGGACTTTACAGCTTCTTCTATCTGTTTCTTTAGCTCTCTGCAACTGTTCGTATCATGGCCATAATCTTCATGGAAATGACAATATTTGCTCGTATCCCTGTTCTTACCCTTGCTTGTCATGCGAGGGGGCGCTTCGAAAGCTTTAGCAGCCCTCTCCGTAGTAAGTATTTCCTTTGGAGATTTACTTAGACTTCCTAGCAAACCGTGGTTAGGGCCTTTGTATGGAGAAAACCTGTCTCTGTTTTTGTTCTTGTTCTTTGACCCTTCCCACTTTGATAATTTGTTGTTGTTGTCTCTATCGATCAAGCACCATTAGTAGATACCTCCTTTGCTTCAATCCAAGTGTATGTCTTTTCCATTAAGCCTTTGTAGGTTGTCGGAAGGTTAGTGGATAAGAACTCCACCAAACTCCGATTTTGAAGACCATGTACGAAACCCGAAATACGCTGATCTTCATGGAGACCCAGAATCTGCAAAGTTTCATCGGTGTACCTAGTAACGAAGGCCCTTGTGCTTTCGTTTTCCTTTTGTTTAATGTTGTGCACCGTAAGATGGGTCCTAGTAAACTTCTTTTGCTGACTGAAGTGTGATCGGAATTTAGCCTTGAGATCATCGAGATTAACAATGCTGCCAGGCTTCTGCCCATTCCACCAGAAACGGGCAGAATCCCGCAGGGTATAAGTAAACATGTGACAGGCCACAGGCATAACCCACTTTTGCATCTTAATAGCCCCTTCGAACAAATGTAGGAAATTGTCCGGATCCCCCTTCCCATCATAAGTCCCAATATGTGAAGGCATTTTCAACCCATCAGGTAATGGGTAATCCTCTATCCACCTAACGAAGGGTGTAGCCGAACCCATAGGGTCCGAGTATAGATAATTACAAGGTGGTGCATACATAGGGACAGTATTGTAAGGATTGTTGTTTGGGGGCATTCCCATAGGAGTTTGGTTTGGGTAAGACTGATAAGACGTGCTTATGGAGAACGGATAACCGTTTCCCGGGGCGTACGGAGGGTACGCCATAGGATGCCCGAAGGGTATGCTCCCATAAGGTTGAGGAAGACTTGGGTTATTAGGCTGTCCAATAATTGGAGGATACAAACTTTGAGGATAAGACTGAGTTTGGATTGAGGGGTACATACCATTGGGAGGATGATTTCCTCCCATATTAATTGTTGATGGATTGCCTTCAACGCCTGGTGCGTGAGAAGGCTGCAACGGAACCCCAGCTTCAATCCTTCCAAGATGAGCTGCTAACAACGGGGGTAGATTAACCCCCCCCCCTTCTTCCCTTCGTTGGCTCCTTCCATTGGATCCTTCCGTAACCACCCCTTCTCTTCTTGTCGGAGCCCTCTCTGGGACTCCTTCGAAACCAATGGACCTTCGGCTTAGCCTCCGATCAACTGGTGACCCAATTCTCAGGGCTGAGAGTGTTTGTCCATGAGTCGGAGGCCTGGGCTCTGCTTCCATTTCTTCATCATACTCTTCACTTGAGTATTCCAACTCCCTTCGCATTTCAACATTTCGGACTTGCCTTTTACGAGCCCTTAAGAGCGACTCCAATATTTCGTGGTTGGCTTCGACAAAGGCTGGGCTAATGATAGGCTCCGGATTAGCTGATGTCGAAGCATGATGGTTGGGTGTTGTTTCTGGGTGAGAACATGTTGTGAATGTGGAGGCGGTTATTGGGGGAAGGTTGTTAGGGTCGTTGATTGGTATTGGTGCCAAGGTAGAGAAACCCGGTGGGGGAGTATCTTCTCTTCCTTGATCCATGCCGGAATAATAGTGAAAGTAGTTGGTTGGTTATAAGCTTGGAAATAACGAGACCAATTGTAGCGGTCCCACGGATGGCGCCACTGATTGTACAAAAAGATGTACTACCAGGCCTTCGATGGTGATCAAAGGAATTATGGGGTGTTGAGGTTGCGCCAAGCTTGTTCTTAACCTGAAATAAGAAATACTAAAACACTACGTTAAGTGATTGCGCAGGGGATGGGCCCTACGAACCACCTCCGGCGTGCGAGTAAGTATGTGTAATGTTTATGTAGGTTGTAAATGACGAGAGTGAAGTTAACTTACATTGTTCTTGCCCGACTAAGCTATTTATAGGAGAGGAATAGGCCTTAGTGGGCGGTTGCACTTGTTTCGGAGATCATGGGGGCGTCCCATGATTTATGGTAACCGCTAGGGCTTTGTAGCCCACGATCTATTCCTTGGCGGGAAAGCCTAAGGGAAGAGGGAACGTTGGTATGACCAGGTCAAGAGGGTTCTCCGTTGTAGTCCCTTCGAGAGGGATACCCCAAAGGGCTTAAGGCTTCGATTGGCGGGTTCCCACATGGTAACCACTTCGTAGACGAATGGTTTTACGCCAATGAAACGTGTTAGGAGTTTAACCTGGGCCTCCGAAGGGAGGGCTTTCTACAGGCTCGAAGGGGAGTCCTTCGACCCGTTAGGAGGGTACATCATCACTAACCAATGTCAATTACACTTTTAATAGATTTTCAAGTAGGAGTTGTTAGAGTTATGGAAAAATATTAAATCGTGTATGACTAGAATCGAACACGGGACCATGGGATTGCACACTTTACGTATGAATGATCAATGTAAATAATGAATATATATAACCGTGATATATTTAATTATTTGGACACGAAATAATGACTAACGAACGTTAAGTAATTAACCGAATTGACTAACGACCGTTAGTGAATAAAGGAAGGACCGTAGGTGCAAATAGGAGTCAAGAAGGATCTAGAATCCCTATGGATTTGGGATTGCCGATTGGTTTAGGGAACAAGTTTCCTTATTTGGGTCAAACTTCTCCTCCAAGATTTGTAGCCTATAAATACAAACCCAACGGTCATTAGTTTTTTTACCTTGTGCACTAAACTATAACCCTAAAGTTTCTTCTTTCTTCCTTGCTCTAAATTAGGTCGACATATCCCCTTGGGAATCGATCCATAGTTTTTGTTAAACAAATTGTTTGGTTTAATCGTGTCTTTTCACTAGCATCAAGCATTGATTGGTTATAGTACGTGTGTACAAGACGTGGTAGTTAACTTACTTTAGTTAACACAATCTTGGAATGAGAAACAAAACGGTAAGGAGTTTCTCGTTAATCCTATTGCTTGATTATAGAAGAAGAAAAGAGAAGTTTAGATCCTTGTTCTTGCTAGGATCAAAGGTATGTAACTTTTATTATTTGATAAACTCCTTACATGTTAATTATTGATCCTTGCTTCCGCTATGTGCTTTGATGTGTGTTTATTTATTTATATAATTGTTACGATATCTAAATTCCAACACTACCACCAACTAAAACACTATACAACACAAATACACAATGAAAGCTCATAATAAGGGTAATTCGGTCTTACGATTCTTCATTATCCGCATATGGCTTTTAATGTCCTAGGTAGTCATTTTGTGTGCCTTATAGTTTAATGTTTTTATTCGGTAAATGTGATGATTATCAGTAACTTATTGAACCCATCGTTTAAGCTTATAATAAATTCAAATTTATTCCTGCTATCTAGTTATCGCCTTAAGAGTAACACATAACTTTCGAGTGAAATTGCCACAACATGGGCGTTGTTTTTAACAAGAATTATTGCAATGGGGTATACTATACAAACACTTTCTATAATCAACCGTACAAATCGCGAAGGACAAAATACAACATCACGATGCACACAGTACAACTATTCAATGCACGCAATGATTGCCAACCCCCTATAGGGGGGTCCGTATAAACTGCAATTATTGCAATATGATAATGGCAAGGTGGATATTAATTAAAGAGCAAGAGGGGTATTTTCTTGTGATTTCACCTTTGATTCTGATTCGCAATAGATTTGAGAGTGACGTAAAGTTGCTCTCTATAAAATAAAATCTTCATAATTTGAATACAACCTACATGTATCTATCCATCTGTTTTATATAATCATCACGCAAACAGTCTACGTAATTGGTGACCAAAGTTTAACTGATTGGAGTTAAGGCTAACCACTAGGGGCGAGCAAAAAATGCACCGCAAACCGCAAAACCGCAAAAACCGCAAAAAACCGACCCACAAAAACCGCAAAATCGCAAAAACCGGTGGATTTGGTTTCAGGAAAAAAATTAAAATACATTTTTTAGATAGTTTTCGTTTTTTAAAATAACACACCTAACATTAAAATTTTTTAATTTTTTAAATATATTTTTTTATTTTTTAGAAAATATTATTTAAAATTTGAATTTTTTTATTTTTTAACATATTTACTAATTTTAATATATTTTTTTAAAAATATTTTTTTATTTTTAGAATAAAATTCAAAAATTTTAAATTTTATTTATCATATAATGATTTTTTTACGGTATAATAAAAATTAAAAACCATAAAGTTAATTAATTCAGAGAATAGAAAAAAAATTAAAAAAAAAAAAAAAAAAAAAAAAAAAAAAAACTTTGAACCAAAAAACCGCAAAACCAACCCGCAAAACCGAAACCGCAAAAACCGCGCGGATGCGGATCCTCATTTTTTAAAAACCGCATTTTGCGGTGCGGGACGGTTTCGGCCAAAAACCGCACCGAACCGCCCCATGCTCACCCCTACTAACCACAGTGGACTGTTAAATATCGATCACTCAAGAGAATCGACCGACTTCAAAGTCGGTCACACCCATTGTGTTGTGATGGTCAAATATCGGTCACTCAAGGAACAAAACAACTATCGGTCTAATTTTTGACCGATTGCAACACACAAAAATTCAACCGTTAAATAAAAATAAAATAAAAACCTTTTTTTTTTTTAAACTTTACCACTTTATAACCTTATAAATAACCACCTCAAACACACTTCTAAACACACAATTTCAAATAACATTTCTATCAATACCTTCAAACACATTCTTTTAATTATGTCTTACGAGCTATTTTTTGGTTCTTCGTTTTCCGACGATGATGAAGTTATGAGTGAGTTTACGGAGTTTGCGGAGTTTGCTTGGAACGCTTACCAAGCATCACAGCCAAAAGTTCCACGAAGCTACATACGTAGGGATCATTCGGTTGCTCATAATCGTTTAGTGGCGGCATACTTCTCCGAAAACCTGCAGTTCGATAAAAGAACATTCTCTCAGCGATTCCGAATGAGCCGAGAACTTTTCACACAAATTGTTCGAGAGGTAACCGATTATTCTCCTTATTTTCAACAAACTCCTGATTGTAGGGGCATGCCTGGTATTAGCCGATTGGTCAAGTGTATTGTGGCCATTCGTCAATTGGGATATGCGGCCGTTCCTGATTCTCTTGACAAGAATCTGGCAGTGGCTGCAACAACATCCCGTGAATGTCTCCGTAGAAATCAAGTCTATCAAGAGAATGAAGACGAAGACGGTAGTGATGATGATGATGATGAGGACGACGATGAAGAATTTTTGTAATGTTTTTAATGTTATTTGAATAATGTAGGTAATGTTTTTAATGTTTAATTGAATAATATATGTAATGTTTTTATTTTTAATGAATTTTAAGTTTTTTGTTTAAAATGTTTGAATTAAAAATTAGAAAAAAAAAAAAAAAAAAAAAAAAAATAAATAAATAAATAAAAAATCGGTCACCACTGTGGCAACTTGGTCATGTCTGGTCACCGGAAAGAGAAAGCTGATGTGGCAGCTGGTGACCCAGGTCACCACTGTGCATAGCCTAATAGGGTTCATTCACCATCTGCTTGCAACTTGCTGACCCAACCAGTAGTCCAGTACTTACTATATTAAATTGAGTAGGTGTTGGAGCATCTGATTTTGGTCTCTACCAACCGACGTGTAAGTTAACTAGTTTTACACCTCGTTCACGCACAAGATTCGAACAGATATTATAACAGTTAATAATACTTAGCAACTTTGTTTTATAGTTAAATACGAGGTTGTTAGCCCGCGCGATGCTGCGTGGCGGGCTTTTTATTTATTTATTGTATTATATGGTGTTGATTGTAGGGTGCTTATAAACAGGTGGAACGGTTTACCGGATGGTCGGTATAAACTTGGGCATATTTTAAAATGAACAATTAATATTAAGACATGCCTTTTGAGTGAACATCAGGTGTAAGGTTAAAATGTGCATCTCTCATTATGACCCATGTTTTATCACCCAGAATATAATTATATATGACCAAGTCCTGTGATAGGTAACGAAACGAATAGCCAAAACATTTTTGTAATCATGGTAATGAGTACCCAAAAAAAACAAAAAAAAAAAAAAAAAAAAAAAAAAAGGAAAAGGCAAACGAATAGAAAAGGCACTATGAATTTGTGAAGGAATATATCATTATACATATAGACTGCAAAACCATGAGTACAAAACCATTTTATATATCTGTATATAATTTTTTTAATTAAAAAATGGAAATTGGCAAAGATCCTGGCAACAACTTTGATGGCTCAAAATAATTCAGCATGGCTCAGATTTTTAAATGGGAAGTGGTCAAAAAGCTCATAATACTGGCATGGCTGCAAATACACACGGTTGCAGAATAGCAAGTATGCTACTGCGCCATCCGGTGATCGCCCCGCCAAGTTACGGTTCCAACTTCGTTTGACCAATATCATCTGTTTCAGCAATCAACAGCCAATCATCATAGCCCATTACTATACAGCATTGAAACAGTCTTAAAAAAAGCACCTGTCATGGCTGCAACCATATAAGAGTCCTGGTTACGGTGCTAAGATACGGGGATACGTGAGGCATACTCATGAAACAGTTAATAAGCAAAAAGTTCATCATTGGCTTTTGCAATCAACATTGGAGTCAGCAGCGTCCCCTCATCTCATATACCCAATATTTGATTGTAAAACTGTCACAATGCCAACATAGTTGGAAGCCCTAATCTTTCTCTCTAGCTCCTTTTGTTACTTCAGTTAGACTTTACACAATGGCCTGCACCAGACGAATTGTTAGCGCACTAAAGTAACAAAAGGAACTGGAGAAGAAAGGTAAGAGCAGGCAGCTACATTGAACATCATGTGCAAATATTAACAAACGAAGAATAGATGGTATTCTTTGTTTGCCAATGTAAAACCCTAAAATCCGAAACATGTAAAATGACCAAATTGCCCCTACAAGTTTAAAAATTTATTTAAAGGATATTTAAAGTACCAAAGTGATTCCAAAATTCAAGTAACAATTTACACATGAAATGAAATAATTTCTACATGTCCAAAAATTATTATTACACCTTAATATATATGTATATGTACCGAAATTATATTTACTTAATTATTTATATTAAAACAAATTAAACTAAAGATAATTATCATTTAAAAAGGGAAATAATCACAAGATTTGAAAACCTTGATTTGCCAACTAAGGAAAACGTGTGATTTGGTCCTCCCCCTCCTCCTAACTCGGCCATTACCTTTTTTATATAACAAACACATTTATTTCCTCCATAAACCCTAAACCGAAAACAATTACACACACATAAATTCCAAACGCATGGATCCGGCCATCTAAAATTCATGGGTGATTTTTATGGGATTCTTCATCAATTAAGGGATCTAAGAAAATTGGTTTCAAGGTTTGAGGTGCTTTCGTTTGGGCGTGAGGTTTATTTCTTGTCGCAAATCCATCCGAGAAGCCTAAATTCATTTTGGCTCATACACACGTTCAACAATTGATTTGGTATTTTTCTTACACTTATTACATCACATATGATCTGTAAAAATTGTTGGAACTAAATCATGCAAGGGTTTTGGGTCGTTTTTGAATTAATGGGTTAAAACACACCTATTTTCCAAAATAATGTGTAACGATTTTTTTGAGGGCCATATATATTTTCTTTGGACCTTATACGAAGTACATAGTCTGGGAAAAATGGTGGTACGATTTGTGGAGTCCTAGATTAGTCGTGGTGAATTTTGTGATCAAAAACGTGCCTAAAATCTAAAATATAAGAAACGATTTTTTTGGGTTGTTTATTAAATTTTCTGGGTTCTAACATCATCATATAACATGGGAAAAATATGTGTTTGATTTATAGAAGCTTAAATGAATTATTGGAGAATTAATTTAAAACCGGGTTTTGTGAAAAGTGAAGAATAAATCAAATAAAATGGATCGGGCATTAGGGTTAGAATTTTGGGGCTTGGATCTGGTCAATTAAATGTGTTCAAAGATTATTCAATGATTGTTTTATGATTGGGTTTGTTAGGGTTTGAATTTGATAATTAAAAGTGGTAATCCGATTTGAAATTAAATCACAAGGGGGTGTTTTGTAACTTTTGAAACTTGTGGGTTATTTTTTAAAATGTTATTTAGGTCTGTTACAATGTGGGAAAAATATAACTTGAGGGTCCTAAGTGTAAATATTTCAAGATAATGAATTAATGGTAATTAAAGGGTATGATTTGTAATTAATTAAACTAGAGGGACTAAAAGTGTAAATTCTGGAAAGTTGAGGTTTTCCTGAGTAAATAATGATATTAAAAGTGTTTTGGGTAAATTTGAGTATTTATGGGCTTAATATGTAATTAATATGGAATTATGATTTAAATTATAAGTTTTGTAAACTTAAGGGACTAAGTGTGTAATTTCTGAAACTTGAGGGGCTGGATTCGTACAATAAGAAATTCTGAAGTTATATTCTGTATTTTGATAAAATATGAGGCTTGTTTGGTAATTATGGATAAGATAAGGATTTAAAGTGTAAAATTATGAATTAAGGGGTTTAAATGGAAATTTGTAAGCTAAGGGTATAAAATGTAATTTGGCAAACTTGAAGTATTGAAGACGTTACATTCTGAATAAATGAAGGGATTAAAAAGAATGAATGTGATAATTACATATTTGACCTTTAACTTTGGAAGAATTACATGTGAAACCCTAAATTATGAAAACTTGCAAAATGAGGAAACCTGCCTAAAATAGAAAGTTATTAAAAAGTAAAGGAAAACCAAAATGGTAATCTGACTTAGAATCTTCTGTAATTCCGTCTTCTATTCCTCTAGGTGTGAAGAAGGAGAGATCCTGATCTGTTTGTGCTTCTATTTCTGTTTTTGCATTCCTAATAAGGTACAGATATTCTGCCCTTCTTTAGTAAGGTGCCTTCGTCTCATTTCTGATTTCTGATTCACTGCCATGTTCTTCGATTCTGTGAAGCTTGTTTGTTTTCTTTCATGATATTATGAACCTTTGACATGACCTTTGTAGTACTGAATCTTTTGATACTGAACCTTTCTGATACATGACCTTTCTGTTATGAACCTTTCTGATATCAAACATTTCTGATATATGACCTTTCTGATATGGAACCTTTATGGTATGAACCTCTGATATGAACCTCTGATTATGAACTCTGATATTCTGAAATGGAAATTGACTTATGAAACTAAATTAAATATTGGATACATGATACTTGACCTTGACCCACAGTTTGATACTACGAGCCACTCACTAGGCATGAGGGTTTCATGTCCATGTCAGTCGATGCACCGATGGCATGACTTTAGGGCAGGAGAGTGATGACCTGTCCCGTCCCTTTTCTGTATTTTAATTGGTGTGTTGGGAGTTATGGCCACCAGGGGCGTATGGATGCATCCTAGATTTGTTTCTGTATTATGTTCATGTTATGATATGTTATGATATGCATGGTGACTGATGGTGTGTGCGATACACGTCTTTCACAACTCTGGGAGCTGATCACTCCATATTTCTGATTTCTGTGATTAGTGAGAGGAACATCTCTCTGCATGGCGGTATGATTATGATTTCATGTTCATGTTTCTGGGCTCGTAGAGGATTACTGTTTTCCATGCACCTTATAGACTTATGACCTTTACCTTTCATTACTGACACCCTATGACATGATACTGGACTTATCTCTATACTGGGCTTGGTATGTTTGGGCTTGATGGGATCTTTTGATTACTTCACCATTGCTCATGATACTATCCATACTTTCTGATATCTCTGTATAACCCTCATATTTCTTCTCATCTATTATTACATCATGTACGATTCCTTCCATCTTCCCTATTTCATTATTATTGTTTGTTACCGTTATATCTGTTCACTGAGCTCGTGTAGCTCAGCCGCGTTTCTTTTCCCGCGGCAGGTTTAGTTGGAAGCTGGGGGTTGGGTGAAAAGTGTTGACTTTAGAAGACTTCATTAGCTTTTGGAAGATGACTAGAAGAACCTTATATTAGACATAGAAATTTTGTAATGTAAAGCTTGTAGTTCTGATTTCAGTTGTAAACCTTGGATTTTCATTGTATTATTTATGTCAAATGTATGTGTTTGTTCTGATAAGAATCCGTATATGTGACACCTTTGCCCTTGTCGGGTTGGGGTGTTACAATTATGGTATCAGAGACCAGGCTGCGACTTGTAATACATTTACCCTTGACCTGTGAAGTTTGGACCATTAAGTTTCCACTGTAGGCGCTCATAAGATAACCGTTGAGGAATTGCTTTAGGATCTTCCCATAGGAACTTAAGTATTACCGGTGAGGAATGGGTAGACTAGGACATCTATGTAAGTAACATTGCTTCCGCATCACTCTGATTCGTGCCTTGCTTTTGGTTAAAGCTTGTTGAGATCACTTATGGAGATTGAAAGCTTATGCCTTGCATCACCTAAGTTTTGAAACCTAAATAAATCTTGAAGCCATTGAAAATTTCATAGTAATTGCCTGGCACTATTTGATCCTTACCTTCAGATTCTGACTCTGACCTCTGATCTTTTGTCAATCATTTCAATGCCTCTTGGGCATTTTGAGAATCTCCATGGCGAATAGTTTGGCGTTCCCTCTTGATTATGACATTTGATTTTGTTGACCTCCGAGACTATAGAAGTACTAGGTGGATTAAGATAGGTTGTTTTTGCTTACCACTCGAGATAAAGTATGATCATCATGAAGGCATATTTATGTGGTGCTAGTATTATGACGTCTGGCCAACGTGATAATACTTACACCATATAACGTGCCCTCATTGTGGCCATAGGATATCTTGGGAAGTACTTAAGAAGTTTAGAATTTGATCTCCGTTGGATTATCCGTGATTAGTGAGATTTTAGGTTCATTCTACCTATGTGTATACTATGCCTTTGTTCATTAGATATCTGGATGAGTTTGGACTCTCGTTTGCATTCCGTTGGCCTCGGTTATAAATTTTAAATTCTTGTAAAGCTCTCTTCTGTGGACACAATCAATTTAATTTGAACTCTTGTTCGTATTCCATAAAATTTCCTGAAGATTCACCTATCGTCCATTTTATGTTGCATGGACCTTTGATCAGAAATCAACTTATATTGTCTCCTTCTGAGGAATCTGAACCCACCTTGTTTGATCGAGTCATGAGAAACCAATTGTTTTGAAGATCCTTCTGGAAGAACCTCCCCGGGCATGAGGATTGTGCGTAACGATATTTTACGAGTTACGACGACTCTGTTTAACTTTGCGACTTCAAATTTCGAGGATGAAATTTTTCTGTTAGAGGGGAAGAGTTGTAAAACCCTAAAATCCGAAACATGTAAAATGACCAAATTGCCCCTACAAGTTTAAAAATTTATTTAAAGGATATTTAAAGTACCAAAGTGATTCCAAAATTCAAGTAACAATTTACACATGAAATGAAATAATTTCTACATGTCCAAAAATTATTATTACACCTTAATATATATGTATATGTACCGAAATTATATTTACTTAATTATTTATATTAAAACAAATTAAACTAAAGATAATTATCATTTAAAAAGGGAAATAATCACAAGATTTGAAAACCTTGATTTGCCAACTAAGGAAAACGTGTGATTTGGTCCTCCCCCTCCTCCTAACTCGGCCATTACCTTTTTTATATAACAAACACATTTATTTCCTCCATAAACCCTAAACCGAAAACAATTACACACACATAAATTCCAAACGCATGGATCCGGCCATCTAAAATTCATGGGTGATTTTTATGGGATTCTTCATCAATTAAGGGATCTAAGAAAATTGGTTTCAAGGTTTGAGGTGCTTTCGTTTGGGCGTGAGGTTTATTTCTTGTCGCAAATCCATCCGAGAAGCCTAAATTCATTTTGGCTCATACACACGTTCAACAATTGATTTGGTATTTTTCTTACACTTATTACATCACATATGATCTGTAAAAATTGTTGGACCTAAATCATGCAAGGGTTTTGGGTCGTTTTTGAATTAATGGGTTAAAACACACCTATTTTCCAAAATAATGTGTAACGATTTTTCTGAGGGCCATATATATTTTCTTTGGACCTTATACGAAGTACATAGTCTGGGAAAAATGGTGGTACGATTTGTGGAGTCCTAGATTAGTCGTGGTGAATTTTGTGATCAAAAACGTGCCTAAAATCTAAAATATAAGAAACGATTTTTTTTGGGTTTTTTATTTAAATTTTATGGGTTCTAACATCATCATATAACTTGGGAAAAATATGTGTTTGATTTATAGAAGCTTAAATGAATTATTGGAGAATTAATTTAAAACCGGGTTTTGTGAAAAGTGAAGAATAAATCAAATAAAATGGATCGGGCATTAGGGTTAGCATTTTGGGGCTTGGATCTGGTCAATTAAATGTGTTCAAAGATTATTCAATGATTGTTTTATGATTGGGTTTGTTAGGGTTTGAATTTGATAATTAAAAGTGGTAATCCGATTTGAAATTAAATCACAAGGGGGAGTTTTGTAACTTTTGAAACTTGTGGGTTATTTTTTAAAATGTTATTTAGGTCTGTTACAATGTGGGAAAAATATAACTTGAGGGTCCTAAGTGTAAATATTTCAAGATAATGAATTAATGGTAATTAAAGGGTATGATTTGTAATTAATTAAACTAGAGGGACTAAAAGTGTAAATTCTGGAAAGTTGAGGTTGTCCTGAGTAAATAATGATATTAAAAGTATTTTGGGTAAATTTGAGTATTTATGGGCTTAATATGTAATTAATATGGAATTATGATTTAAATTATAAGTTTTGTAAACTTAAGGGACTAAGTGTGTAATTTCTAAAACTTGAGGGGCTGGATTCGTACAATAAGAAATTCTGAAGTTATATTCTGTATTTTGATAAAATATGAGGCTTGTTTGGTAATTATGGATAAGATAAGGATTTAAAGTGTAAAATTATGAATTAAGGGGTTTAAATGGAAATTTTGTAAGCTAAGGGGTATAAAATGTAATTTGGCAAACTTGAAGTATTGAAGACGTACATTCTGAATAAATGAAGGATTAAAAAGAATGAATGTGATAATTACATATTTGACCTTTAACTTTGGAAGAATTACATGTGAAACCCTAAATTATGGAAACTTGCCAAATGAGGAAACCTGCCTAAAATAGAAAGTTATTAAAAAGTAAAGGAAAACCAAAATGGTAATCTGACTTAGAATCTTCTGTAATTCCGTCTTCTATTCCTCTAGGTGTGAAGAAGGAGAGATCCTGATCTGTTTGTGCTTCTATTTCTGTTTTTGCATTCCTAATAAGGTACAGATATTCTGCCCTTCTTTAGTAAGGTGCCTTCGTCTCATTTCTGATTTTTGATTCACTGCCATGTTCTTCGATTCTGTGAACCTTGTTTGTTTTCTTTCATGATATTATGAACCTTTGACATGACCTTTGTAGTACTGAATCTTTTGATACTGAACCTTTCTGATACATGACCTTTCTGTTATGAACCTTTCTGATATCAAACATTTCTGATATATGACCTTTCTAATATGGAACCTTTATGGTATGAACCTCTGATATGAACCTCTGATTATGAACTCTGATATTCTGAAATGGAAATTGACTTATGAAACTAAATTAAATACTGGATACATGATACTTGACCTTGACCCACAGTTTGATACTACGAGCCACTCACTAGGCATGAGGGTTTCATGTCCATGTCAGTCGATGCACCGATGGCATGACTCTAGGGCAGGAGAGTGATGACCTGTCCCGTCCCTTTTCTGTATTTTAATTGGTGTGTTGGGAGTTATGGCCACCAGGGGCGTATGGATGCATCCTAGATTTGTTTCTGTATTATGTTCATGTTATGATATGTTATGATATGCATGGTGACTGATGGTGTGTGCGATACACGTCTTTCACAACTCTGGGAGCTGATCACTCCATATTTCTGATTTCTGGGATTAGTGAGAGGAACATCTCTCTGCATGGCGGTATGATTATGATTTCATGTTCATGTTTCTGGGCTCGTAGAGGATTACTGTTTTTCATGCACCTTATAGACTTATGACCTTTACCTTTCATTACTGACACCCTATGACATGATACTGGACTTATCTCTGTACTGGGCTTGGTATGTTTGGGCTTGATGGGATCTTTTGATTACTTCACCACTGCTCATGATACTATCCATACTTTCTGATATCTCTGTATAACCCTCATATTTCTTCTCATCTATTATTACATCATGTACGATTCCTTCCATCTTCCCTATTTCATTATTATTGTTTGTTACCGTTATATCTGTTCACTGAGCTCGTGTAGCTCAGCCGCGTTTCTTTTCCCGCGGCAGGTTTAGTTGGAAGCTGGGGGTTGGGTTAAAAGTGTTGACTTTAGAAGACTTCATTAGCTTTTGGAAGATGACTAGAAGAACCTTATATTAGACATAGAAATTTTGTAATGTAAAGCTTGTAGTTCTGATTTCAGTTGTAAACCTTGGATTTTCATTGTATTATTTATGTCAAATGTCTGTGTTTGTTCTGATAAGAATCCGTATATGTGACACCTTTGCCCTTGTCGGGTTGGGGTGTTACTTGTTAGCCAATATTGACATCCAATATTTAACATTTGTGATAGAAAAGAGCCTTTTATTAAATGTATCTTTTAGCAGACTAAGATGCCCATTTGCTTTAAATATGATAATGTCTCAGTGAACTACTTCAACCTCCAGCCCTTTCTCTGCCTCGCCTTGCAGTTGGAACTGCATCTCACATCAGTTTGCCAATTGTTTGTTTTACCTGGACATGGGGTTCAGCGTATGTTTAAGATAAAGAAAAAGGGTCAAAAAGTAACAATATAGCACATGATATCAAATGTTAGAAATAAGCTAGAAATCATAAATATAAAACATTTATAAAACCATGGGTTGTGATACTAATAGACACTAAGATCAGCAGATGGAACCCCGAGATAAATTTTTTGCTGTGGTAGTCTAAATTTTTCACTTGACTTTGTAAAGTAATATAGTGCAACTACACTGCAGCATAGTTTAAGGTAAAACCAAGCTACATCTTTTTAATATAAATTTAATAGTTTAGCTATTCTGCATCACAAATGTGTGTTACCGACCCATTTTTATATGCATTCTAGTTTACACATATAATTTAATTATAAGATTAGAATTGCATTTGTTTCATTAAAAAACATAAGTAACCTTAGTAAAAATATGTGACTAATGTATAACAGTGACCTGATGTTTTTCTTCCAGTTACACCTGCTCCAGCAATTTATGTACTTCTGGAAGTTCATGATCACCATGTGCATTTCTTAAATATCAACATTGCCTTTTTCTGAATTGCAAGAAAAATCTAGCATTAAATAAGAAATGTATCAGATATGTGTTTTCCTCTATCAGAGTATCAGTATTCCTATTGTAATTCCATTTTAATCCCAGTGATTTTTTTTTACCCTAAAGTAAAAACAAAGCTTTTTACAACCCATTGTTATGAATAACTTTTTATAATTATCCAATGCACTCATCAGATTGACAGGAGCTAATAAATCTTTGCTGATAATGTGATATGAATACCTTATAGCAAATATAAAAATTGTAAACCTGTAACTTAGATATATTATCATTGTACAAAAGGCTTTTAAAACCCGTCGTTTGCATTTAAGCATAACAGCAATCACAGATGATGTACATTGTGTGTCAATATTAGGAAATGAACAGCACCTTGTATGCTTTATTTGCCGATACTAAAAGTTAATGTTATGTGCCTGTGAGAGTTAATTTTTTTTCGCATATTTATAACTGCAGTTCCACAAAAGGCCCTGATCAATAATACAGTCCAATTATGATAGAAAGATGGGAAACGGAAGAGGATGGTGCGAAGAAGTAATTTGCACCAAATAACTTTTCACAGCATTCTCTTCTGTTTCACATCTTTATTTAAGAATTGAACCCTACTATGGATCAGGGCCTTTTGTGCAACTGCAGTTATGAATATGCGGAAAAAAAATAACTTTCACAAGCACAGAACATCAACTGTTAGTATCGGCAAATTAAAAAATACCAGATAGTCTTCATTTGTTGATATTGACATACGATGCAGAACATTTGTGTTTGCTTTTACAGTTAAATGCAGAGGACCGATTATCAGAAAATTTTGTACTACTGAACCTGGCAAGATGCGCAAAAGATGGTCGTCTAGTAAAGTGGAGTAAGAGTGTAAATTAAAAACATGATAATCATGCATACACAAAAGGTAGTTATTAGGCTCAGAGTTTATAACAAAAAAGGGTGAAAAAGGTGTATGACCAGCCATGGCTGCAAACAAAGACGGTTGCATAATGATGTCATCCAGTCGTTGTCGTGCCAAGTCACGGTTACAATCTTTGAGTACCCAATTCATTAGTTTCAAAAAATAGGTTTTACTCATCATAGCCCTACCCTAAGTAAAGCAACGAATGACGGTTTTCAGAAAAATAAATGTCATACATAAAACATACAACGTTGTTGGATCTTTGAAACCATTGTCACACCTTCTCATTGGCTGTTGGGTTACGCCAACATTTACTGTTCATGTACGTGTGGTTTAACGATGTTGTTAATCACGTACAGATGGTTCAATGATACTGCTAATACACATTTGTATGGTATTAGCACGCTAATTTATTTGTCTTTATACTCATATGCAATCTTGATCATACATGTGTATATTTATGATCTACACAACTGAAAATGAACCTTGTTAAAGATAGCAGATGCCATTAGGCTCAGATTTTTAAATCGGATATGGTAAAAAAAAACTCAATAGCAAGTATGCTACCATGCCATCCGGTGATTGCCTCGCCAAGTTACGGTTGCGACTGCGTTTGACCAATATTATCTGATTCACTAATCAACACTTAATCATCATAGCCCATTACTATACTGCATTTTTCATAAATGATAAAAAGTGAAGTTATTTGATTTTGTGATTTTAAAAAAGCTGATATGGTTTATTAAAATATAATGACTTATATAAACATGAACATTAGAGTGAACTAAATGTTGCATAGTGTCTTTTATGAGTGGTAATGTGAAATGTTGGACCTGGTTGTCTTTATATTGTTAGGTTGTTCCTTGTATATATTGATATTGTAACCTATTGGTAAATGTGCCGTCTGATTACAATAGTTTTATAGATTAACCATGTATAGTTAGTAACATGGTGATACAAAACATATTTGTTATTATAGTACTTAAAATGGTTACACAGATATGTATGAATTACAAGGTTGAGCGAGATAAATACAATTATGATGAAACGAATTAGACCTTATAAATTCAACTAATTAATTAATTTAAAAATATAATTAAAATAATATATAAAACAAATTAAAATAAAAAATTAAAATAAATAAAAAATTATAAATATAAATAATAAACATGATGATAATTAGATAATGGTTGGTTACAGACACACTTTGGTACTTTGAGCCTACTCAAATCTCATTGCCATGTCGATGAAATAGTGCAAAGTTTGCGCTAAACCATTGCAATGACAGTGACATAGGAATGGGTTTCGAGGGGGAAGCTCAAAGTACGAAGTGTGCCGAAGAAAATTGTCGATTCTAGAAAAGCATGTAACATTAGGACTGTGTGAATGGGATATGAAAGAGCGTGGCCTGTCATAAAAAATACACACTATATCATTATCACAATCAACACACCTCAATTATCAGAGCCCATCTATCAAATGATGTATATGGGTTCTATTGCTTAATTTGACTGAGTTGTCTAAAAGCATATAGACAAATGGTTTTAGGGAACTCGGTCAATTTAACCAATGGAACCCAGCTGCATCGTTAGATAGATGTGCCCTAATAATTGAGGTTTTCAAGGTGAAATTCAATGTAGCAAGCTGTGTATGGCGACATTACTTTGTAAATGCTGGTTTTAGGTCATAAAAAAGAATGGAATTCAAAAAACAACATAGTTAACCCTTCTAAGGTCCCTTACAGTTTTTTTTGTCGTTTCAACTCCCTTTGTGCAAAGGCCTGCACCAAGCGAATTGCTAGATTGTTGAAATAACAAAAGGAACTGTATGGGAACTTAGAATGGGTAACTATGTTGAAATTCCAGACTCATTTATTAACTTAAACCATTCATCCACTAAGTAATGTGGGTACCTAATACATATCTTGTTACTTTCAACTTCTCTTTGAAACACTTTTATAGAATCCACAACTATAATTTTTCGCTAAGTTTTACAAATTCACTTCTTTGTATGACAGACTTTTGGCATGCCAAGTTACGGTTAGAATCTTTGATCACCCAATTCATTAGTGTCAGAAAATAGGTCTGAATCATCATAGCGCTGCCCTAAGTAAAGCGACGAACGACGTTTTGTAGGGAAATAAATGCGAATACATACCTGAGTATCTGGCTTATGTTGTTACTTTTTTTGTAGTGCCTGCAGGATGATTGAACGAACAAACATGAGGAATAGAACTTTCTGGGTAGCCCAGACCATGCGAATACAGTAATAGGTCAGCTCGGTTTTCGTACATCCAGTGCTGATACGTTGCTTCTGTGTGCATGTATTCATTTAAGTTTCAGTTGAACCTGTTAGGATTCGACACACGGTTAAGGTGGTTAAACCTTTTGAACTTTGTGTGTATGATATATTGAGTTAATATGATTAAGAATGCGGAATCTACTTAATCACACTTAGAAGGTTATTTGTATTATGGAAATGGAACAGTTGTGTTTGTTATATGACAATGAACAATGAAAGATTAACACCAAACGATTCAAAATTATTAATGATAATAATACGAGTGATCTTGAGATATCACTAGGGTTACAACCTTAAATCATAAGTTTTTCTTACTTGTGATATTTTTGTGTTTGTTCTAGTTCTAACAGTTATGAAAGTTCTAACACACAACCAACTACTAACTAAACAAATTCTAGTCTAAGATCTTCTTTTATAGTCTAAGAAGATCTTTACAATATTGCTTAAAGTCTTGATAAACTACTTGCTAACTTATCTTGAGTGTGTCAGTACATAAGATACAACATGTATCTTAGTACACAACTTGATATTGATCACTTTGGTAAAAGATATTATCTACCGTATATCCTTGACTTTAGTACACAAATATCTTTTCAATACTTATCCAACTAGCATTTGTATATGCGACCTTATCCACTCAGCAGTATCAACTAGCAGTCCCTTCTTTGTACTACCAGTACCAACATCAGTTAGTACGGTTAGTTATAACTTGAACAGTCCTAAGATATACACCAGCAGTTGGAACTGTTAGAGTATTCTTCTCAGCAGTTGGAACTGTTAATACTTGTAATTCTTGATACTTAATCTTCAGAACATTTAATTCCCAACAATCCTCCCCTAAACATGTAAATCCATTTCAACATGTTTCTGAATTAAATTATGGATTGTGAAGATCTTTCAAACACTTCATAGTCAGACCCTTGATCTGAACTTTCTTTTGTTCTGTGAGATTGAATATCTTTCTCAGTAGCTCATCTGCTTTCTGATCTTTGACTTCAACAATATCAATACACTAATCTTTAGTCTTCAAACATTGACCTAAAGATGGTGCAATTTCCTTGGATGGAGGAATTATAAGAGGCAATGGTGCTGTGTATCTTGGATGCTTGTTTCAACAAGTGAAATCATCTATCAGCATGCCTTTGCAAGTGATGAACAAACGTGGTAAACTGAAATTGAAACTTTTCTTCATTTGACCTAGATAGAACTTTCTCCTTTGGAATGCTTCATCCCTTCTGAATATATATAATACTCCAGAATAAGCTCTATTCTTGTCATTTTCAACCTCCATGTCATCATCTTATATGTTCTTGTCTTTTCCTCCCTTTCATTGGTTAATCTTTAATCTTCCTTGGGCTTTATTTCCTCCCCTGAGATGTTTCCTCCCCTGAAGCAAATAACATTTTATCCTCCCCTGTTTGGAAGATCTCTCACCATCATCCCATCATTATCTGATCTACCAATGTGAACTTGTTTTCAGACAATGTTGTACATGAAGCCATCAATTCCTTAAGAGTTTAAGTTGCTGTCCTCATCACTTCTAGGTGTGTTAACTCCTATGAGAGGTGATTCATTAGACATTTGACTCATGGTCCATCAATGGATGGGTTTTGTGAGTCTCTTTGAAAATCCTTTTAAGAAACTTTTGCCTTAGCAGTATGTAATTGATTTTATTATGAAAAACCATACTGCCTTCAACCATTTTGAAGGGATTAAGTGTATAACAGACACTTAATCAAAATTTCGGTTTAATGCAACCTCTGTTTGTGTGAGAACCAATGTTTTTAGTTATAAATAACTGCCTGTGTGCAGATAAACTCATTCAAAGAGTTTTCCTGACAGGGTTTCCAGCTCATAGTAATTGTTACCTCTAACACAAGTGTTAGATTCACTTTTACTAGCTGTTCTTTCTATCAGATGTCCTTAGACTTGCTCATTATACTTTGAAAGTATAAAATGATAGAAAGTGAGTTGAGTCAGTTACTATCTGACCAACTAAGTCATCAATTCAATGTGAAATATGATAACCAGGTTTCAAGAAAGAAGTTTTAAGGAGTTTTAAATTCCCAAACTCAGTCCATCATAAACCTGTTAGGAAAGCAACTGGAATCACTTTTCTTCTGCTTCCATTTCACTTGAAATTTCCTTATTGCTCAAAGTTCATACCTGAAATTGTTAGTCCAAAACCAAGAAACAAAATGCATAGCATTTGTCTTATAGCAGTATCAATATATGACCAACAGTATGAACTGTTTAAACAAAAATTTGTACCAGCCGTACTAACTGTTTGCACTAGCAGTACTAACTGTTTGCATTTAATAGTATCAACTTACATAGATATCAGTACAACCTTAACATATATAAAAACCACATAGATTAGAAATTTTAAGGATTAAGCATTCCAATACTTGCTACCAAGTACTGAAACCTTCCAACATCAAAAGCTTTTGTTAGTAGATCTGCAAAGTTAAATTCTGAAGCAATTTTAAGAACTTGAATTAATCTTTTCTCATTGCAATCTCTAATAAAATGATGTCTAATTTCAATGTGTTTTGTTTTAGAATGATGTACTGGATTTTTAATGATGCAAATTGTACTGCTATTGTCAATATAAATAACAGTGTTTAAGAAATTGTACCCATAGTCAAGGAGTTGGTTTTGAAGCCATAGAACTTGACCACAGCAACTTGCAGCAGCTACATATTCAGCTTCAGTTGTTGAATTAGCCATAATTGTTTGCTTCTTACACTGCCATGAGATAAGTCTACACCCAAGGAATTGACATCCTCCAGTTGTTGACTTTCTGTCCAAGCTAGCACTAGCATAATCACTATCCGAAAATGCTACCAAATCAAAAGTTGATTCCCTTGAATACCATAGAACCAACCTAGGTTGACCCTTGAGATATCTAAAAATTCTCTTGACTGCTGTTAAATGAGAAACCTTTGGAGTAACTTGAAATCTTGCACAAGCACAAACAGAGAACATGATATCAGGTCTTGATGATGTAAGATACATCAAAGATCCTATCATAGATCTGTAAGTGTGTACATCCACATTTTCTCCATCTAAGTCTTTTAGAAGAGGCTTCTCAGAGTCCATTGGTGTGCTTGCCATTTTTGAATCAGCAAAGTTAAATTTTCTAAGTATCTCTGCAACATACTTGTCCTGAGAGATAAAGATTCCTTCATTTGATTGCTTAACTTGCAGACCCAAAAAGAATGTGAGTTCTCCCATAGAACTCATTTGAAACTTATCATGCATAAGTTTCTCAAACTCTAAACACATCTCCTTCCTAGTAGATCCAAAGATAATATCATCCACATACACCTGCACTAACAGAAGATCCTTCTTATGCTGTTTGATGAAAAGTGTCTGATCAATCTTTCCTCTTTGAAATCCATTTGATTTTAAATAGGAAGCAAGTGTTTCATACCAAGCTCTCGGTGCCTAATGAAGGCCATATAGAGCTTTAACTACTCTGTACACTCTATCTGGATGTTGTAGGTCAATGAAGCCTGGAGGTTGTGAAACATACACCTCTTCTTTAATTGTTCCATATAAAAATGCACTCTTGACATCCATTTGATAAACTGTGAAGCCTAAAAATGAAGCATAAGCTAGGAAAAGCCTAATTGCCTCAATCCTTGCTACTGGAGCATAAACCTCATCATAGTCTATTCCTTCTTGTTGTGTGTACCCTTGGGCTACTAATCTAGCCTTATTCCTAATCACTATTCCCCGTTCATCCCTTTTATTCGTGAAAACCCATCTAGTGCCAATTACCTTTGCATCCTTAGCTAAATCAACTAGCACCCAAACCTTCTGAATCTTGAACTGAAGAAGCTCCTCTTGCGTAGCTTCTACCCAGCTTGAATCATCTAAGGCTTTCAGAATGTTCTTTGGTTCATCTTGTGAGAGAAAACATACAAACAAGCAAGAGTTTGAAAACTCATGCTGCTTTGAAGCATAAAGGGCATCAAGAAGCCCTTGTTGGTCTGAAGACATCAGTTGTTGTCTTGTCTTCACACCTGATTGTACATCTCCAATCACATTATCTAGGGAGTGGACTTTGTGAATTCTTGTTTGTGGAGTAGAAGGAACTTGATAATTTGATGGAAGATTATTGAAATCCTCCTCATTTTCTGAGAATTCTGCTTCTTTCGATTCTGAAGGGCCAGCAGTTGAATGCTCTGTCTCAGCAGTACAAACTGCTTTTGAACTGCTAACTTGACTGTCTTGTTTCTCAGTTCCATCTTCCTTGCTTTCATCTTCAACACCTTCTTTAGCTTTGCCAGAAGAAGATTCATCAGTTGTTGAAGTTGATTCCACACTTGTACTTGACCATATTGGCATCCAAACATGATCTTGGTTTGTCTCCTTTTCTAACCTTGCCTCATCTGTTGCTTGTGAACCTGAAAAATTATTAGTTTTTGCAACAACAGGCACATAATTCATTGAATTGGTTAGAGATTCAAGATCAAATAGCCATTTTGGTCCTTGACCTTCTACATTGGATTTATCTTCCAAAAACTCCACATGTAGATTTTCTTCTACAATCATAGTTCTTGTGTTGTATACTCTAAATGCTTTGCTATTAAGAGAATATCCAACAAAGAATCCTTCATCTGCTTTACCATCGAATTTTCCTAAATGGTCTGAGGTATTGAGAATTGTCACATGACATCCAAAAGGTCTAAGAAATCCTATTGCAGGAGTTCTACCTCTAAAAAGTTCATATGATGTCTTATTGTGAGGCTGTACAACTAAAACTCTATTTTGAACATAGCAAGCAGTGCTAACGGCTTCAGCCCAAAAAGTTATAGGTAGCTTAGAATCAGCTAACATAGTTCTAGCAGCTTCAATTAGTGTTCTATTCTTCCTCTGAACAACACCATTCTGTTGTGGTGTTCTAGCAACACTAAATTCTCTCCTAATACCATTTTGTTTGCAGAAGTCATCCATAACTCTATTCTTAAACTCTGTCGCATTATCACATCTAATGACTTTCACTTTCTTGTCTACTTAATTTTCTATCTGAGTAATGAATGTCTTAAGGATGCTTGTAGTCTCATCCTTAGTAGATAGAAAACCCATGTAAATCTAGTATAGTCATCAATTATAACAAGACAATATCTCTTATGCATTATACTCCCTCCGTCTCAATTTATTTGTCAGGAGAGAGAAAACACAAAGTTTAATAAAAGTAGGGCCACTTTAATTTTCAACCACTAAAATAGAATATTCCTCCTTTAGATTCTCTAGTTTTTACTAAATAAGGAAAGTGGACAATTAATTTGAGACATCCATAAAAGGAAATATGGACAAATAAATTGAGACGGAGGGAGTACTACTTACTGAAACAGGTCCAAATAAGTCCATATGCAGCATAAACAATGATTGATTAATAGAGTTAAAAAATCTTGGGCTTACAAGTGGCTTTGTGTTGTTTGACTTTAAGACAAGCAATGCATGTTTGATCATTTTCAAATCATTTTTTAGGTAAACCTCTTACCAAACCATTCTTAACAATTTTATTTATGGTTTTGAAATTAATATGACCAAGCCTTCTATGCCATTTCATTGATTCATCCAATGTGGCCTTTGCAACAAGACAAGTTAAATTCTTTTTAGGAACAATGTTCTTCATGTCTACACTGTACATATTGCCCTTTCTAGGAATTTTAAGAAGTACTTGACTTTCATCAGGCATCTTAAAATCAGGAGAAAGTACAAGACATTCAGTCTCACAGAAAAGAACATTGTTCTTTTTGTCACACATTTGTGAGACACTAAAAAGATTATAATTTAGCTCTTTTACATAGAACACATCTTCAAAATCTAAATTTCCAGTTTTAATGGTACCTTTACCGGAAATTTTACCACCAACACCTCCTCCAAAGGTAACATAGCCTCCATCTATTGATTGAAAATCTGAGAGATAAGACTTGTTGCCAGTCATGTGCCTTGAAAATCCACTATCTGAGTATCCTTGATCCTCTTGTTGATCATTTGAATGTTCCTGTACATAAATGAGAAGTATTAGTTTCTTTTGGGGACCCAAGCCATTACTGACTTGGATCTGCCTCTTGCATCAATGTAATTTAATCTTTTAAGGATAGTTGATGCAACATTGGATTTTAGAATCCAACAAGCTGAGGCCTTAACAGCATTTGCCTGTTTTTCCAAGCAACAGTACTAACTGCTTTCATAGCAGTTTTAACTGCTGGACTAGCAGTACTAACTGCTGGTTTTGCAGTTGAACCCTTTGGTTTCCAAACTTGTTTTTGGACCACTGCTTTTGATTGAATGGGCCTTGTAATAGTTTTTAGTGCATGTTTGAAAAATGTTTTTGCACCCTTAGCTGTTGATTTTGGGTTAACAGTCATAAATGGTCTAGCAGTTGAAACTGCTTGCCTAGCAGTAGGGACTGCTATCGAAACTGCTCTGGGTTTTATACTCTTGGACTTAGAGTGAAAGTGAGTTTGAGGAGTTTGCCTTTTGAAATTCACCCTATAGTTTTCATACCCAGTTACCCAATGGTTGCAGAAAGCTGCAAGATGGTCAAAACTACCACATGTGTAACAAGCTTTGTTATAAAAAGCAAAGTCATCACCTAATTGGTTAGACTTGAGGTTGTTCCAATTCCTTTGGTTACCTCTGGGCTTGTTGGTGGTTCTATATTGCTCACAATATCTAACTGGTTGCCTAACATGCTTAATGTTTGATTTAGGCTTAGCAGTATTGTGTTTGACTATCTTAGGAACACTTGTTCCTACTTTCTTAACCACTTTAGGTTTAGACATAACCTGTTCTTCTTCATCACTATCAGTTGTACAGTCTTCAACATAGCATCTAATTTCTTAACAAAGGACACCTTGTCCTGATAAAGTAAAGTTTTATCTAAACTTTCACTTACTTTTTCTACCTTAAGACTCTCAGTAGTCTTAGAACCATATTCCATTATTGGTTCTTGAAACTCAGGTAAACCTGAATTCCTTAGGTCAATCCCTGGGGGTTTTGGGATGCCTCTATAAGGAGGTGGGACACTCTTATATCCTACTCCTGACTTAGCTCTATTAATCACTTGACATTCTACTATGTTGTGCACACCTCTAGAAGCATGTTCTAGTGTCTGTATAGTCAAGTGAATGTTTCCATTTTCCTTTTTGGCCCTATCAAAAGCTTCTCTTAAAAGCTTAATTTCAGCATCTCTAAAGAATATGTCCTGTCTTAGGAGAGCTTTGTCATCAGAAAAAGCTAATTCATTTTCCTTATAGTGTGTGATTTATTTCTCTAGAGTCTCTAATCCACACTTATAGTTTATAAAGTTTTGAAAAGTGCTGCTTAGCTCTTTCTTTTGATCATCATATTGTTTGATTAAAACCTGTAGAGCATTAAGAGCAGTGCAAGTATTTGAACAAGCTTTATGATTTTGTACCTCAGTAGCAGAAAAAGCCATAAGTTCCATCTGAGTAGGAGTTTCTTCTTCATCTGCCATGAAGCTCCAATCAAAACCTAAGCCATCAATAGCTACCATAGCTTTTGGCTCAATAACCTCCTCTGTTTTGGATTTGCTTCCAAAACCTCTATTCTTGCTATCTTGCTGCCTTGGCCTTCTACATTCTCTTGAGAAGTGTCCCATCATGTGGCAGTTATAGCACTCTATCTTTGACTTATCAAAACCAGCAGCATCAGTGTTGCTGATTATGAGCTTCTTCCCCGTCTTGTGATAGAACTTCTTGGCTCTCATGCTAAGAAGAGAAATTTGCCATTTTAGATCCATTTCCTCCAGATCATCTTCATGGATCTCTTGGAGGTCTTCATAGGTGAGCATGGACCCATTATTTTGACTTGTAAGAAATGCACAACAAGTCTTTTCATCCAAAATACCCATGGTACTACTTGATGAACTAGCAGCACCAACATCATCAACAACTTTCATCTCTTCACTTGATTTTGAGGTACTAGGAGTTGACATAAATGCCTTGTTCCCAGTATTAGAACTAGTACCTCCATTCTTCTTCAAATCTTGCTCCACAATCTTGAAGTTGCTATACAAGTCCATCAGTTCCATGGTGTCTAGGTCTGGCATGTTCTTCTAGACAACAACATGCATAGCCCACTCTTCTGGTAAGCTTCTCAGAAATTTTGAGTTCAAATCTTCTTGAGGCATTTCAATCCCAAGAATAGCGAGTTGGCTCACAATATTCTGAAGCCTATTAAACATATGGTCAAGAGTGTTAGTGCAAATATTACGATATTTAAACTAAACGGTTTCTTCGGTTTTAATAATGACAAACATGTAACTTGTAATACATAACGTAAAATGTGCAAGTTACTTGCAAACACAAAACATCAATGCATACTTACATCAACACCTCCCGACGTCTCAATTATGCTTCAACGAAGTCGTAGATTTCCATCCCGACATAAATCACTCAAGGTATGGACAAACAAATCTACTACTTGACAAATGATCAAAGGATTTTATTTTTCTAAACTTCACATTTTTAATGTGACAAAACATTTTTTCAAAAATATATTTCACAAATTATTTTTGAATTAAAAAGAAATGTTTTATTTTGAAAAATATGTTTGAAAATCCCAACAGCCAAATTTCCCCCCAAAACAGCTCCTAACTTCCCCAAATAAACCTTCCCCACTAAAGACAAAAAAGGGAGCGTCCACGGCACCTTTAAGTATGGACGGCTCCACTAAATTTAGTGGAGCCGTAGGTCTGTAACGGTCAGATTTTCCCTTGCCTATAAATAGTGGACCATTCCACACTTCCAACTTGATTTTTCCAGTCCTTTTTCTCTGGTCTTATCCCTCTTCACTTAGATAACTTTCTTTGATCATTTGGAGAGTCTTAGGTTGTTTAAGAGTGATCCAATCATCCACTCAAGTGATCCTCTTCATTCCTCTTGATTAGCAAGAGAAGAACACAAAGTATCCTAGATACAAAGTGTTGTCATCCCTCTTGATTAGCAAGAGAAGAACACAAAGTATCCTAGATACAAAGTGTTGTCATCCCTCTTGATTAGCAAGAGAAGAAACAAACAAAGTATCCAAAGTAGAATACAAAGTGTTGGAGTTGTTAGGTCTTGTAACATTTGTTACACTCTTGATTGTATCATAGAATACATCAAGATTACTTTTCTTTTGTGAGAGAGTGAGTCAAGATCATTGTGATCTTAAGAGATAGTGAAGATCTCTTGAAGCCATTGGGCTTCTGTGATTGATCATGTGGATCAAGGGTAGATTGGGTAGATCGTGGTAGATTGGTGCTAGCTAAGATTAGCACTCGACATCTAGCTTAGTGTCGGAAATAGGATAAGCGACGTGTATGGTGTAGATCGGGTAGATCGTGGTAGATTGGTGCTAGCTAAGATTAGCACTCGACATCTAGCTTAGTGTCGAAAAACAAGTTAAGCGACGTGTACGGTTTTCTCCGCCTAAAGGGAGTTTGTTGATTAGTGAAGTAACTCTCGAGTTGGGTACTCGGGGAGTGGAGTAGGGCGAAGAGGAGCTTCGTGACCGAACCACTATAAATCACCGTGTCTGGTTTGCGCCTTCTAACTTATCTCTTTACTTTCATTTCATTAGTTATCGCTTTATATCTATATTTGCATTGCATATGTGTTTGTGTGGCTTGTTGCTCATGTAGTGATTGATCATGTATGTTCCATGGTTTGATTGTGCATATGTTGTAGTTTACTATAGTCATCTCTAGATGCTATATACTCATTGTTGACACTCTTCATATTACGTCACACTTGATCGGGTGTTTGATACAAAAGTTTTAAGTTTTTAAATGGAAACTATTCGCCCCCCCCCCCCCCCTCTACGGTTTCCACAATTGGTACCAGAGCCACGTCGCTCAAATTTTTAAAACAAATGGTTTTCAAAATTGAGTACGATCCATGTATCAAATTACCCATGAAGGTGATAAAAATATGAAAAGTATTTAGTTGCTTAATACTTACAAGTTTTGTTGTTAAGTATACTTTGTCATACTAGCTTGAAGGTTTTCTTAAACCACTTAAAAGAACAGTGTCTTTAAGTGTCCGGTCATGTTTTCAGAACGAGTCATTAAGTCATGCAGTTCTGAATCAGAAAACAGACCACGGTACCACTAAACATTGTACGGTACCGTTATATTTAATGGTACCGTGGGTCATTTAACAGTGCCGTGCATCTGATTGTCTGTTTTTCATTTTTGGTTCATTTTCAAAAATCCATATAACATCAACCATGAGTCTGTACGAGTCGTGTCGCCCATCATTTTGAACGATGTTGAGTCTACTTTCATTTGAGAAACATTTTTATGAATTAGTTCTAAATGAAAGTATTTTAAAGTCCTTGATTTTCAACTAAAGGTCTTCTGGTCATGCAGTTTGCGTAAACTTTTGGTCAAACTGAAAAAGGGCGATTCAACTTTTAAACCTTGACATGTTTTCAAAGTGCTCAGCAAAAATATTTGAAATGGGGAGGAAACCAATTCATTGTCAAATAAAATCAAGCTTAGTATACATTGTTATACCTAATACACAAAATGACGATAAGTATTTTTGTGTGTTAAATTGCTATTTGCTTATTATAGTTTTTCGGTTTATGCATTTATAAGGCTCATGCTAAATCACTTGCACTATATTAAGTAATTAGTTTGCATTGCATATAGGCATCAACCATTTGTCTTGCATTTGTTGCAAGTTCTTAAAATGGTTTAGTAACTTTCTTAGGAATAGAAACTAAGTTGGTAGATCATGTGTGTCGAAAGATATTGTCTTACACAATTATTTTTCCAAAGGTTTAAGTGTAAAAAGTATATCACCCCAAAACACTTAACACTTTCATAAAATCCGTAACATGATCCTTAAAACATCACATTATTTTGTCTTGTTTGACCATGGGTTGTCTAAACAAGATAAAAGGTCATTTTAATACATTAGTATTTAAGTAAAAGAAAATGTATTAAACTTGCATTGATTTAACACACATACAAAATGTTTTAAACATTTAGTATTTTACGTATGTGGTATAAAAATGGTTAAGATAATTATTTTTATACTAATGAGGTGTCGAAAAACTAAGAGTATTATACATAATAATATAAATAGTTTTTCTCAAATAAAAATAAATGACAATATCAAAGTAGTAACTTAGTTTGTCATTAACCTCACACATACAACTAGTGTTAAAATAAATGGAACACACTCCTTAAATTTTTATTTTCTTTTTAAAAAGGGAGTGATTGTGAGGGTCAAGAAAGATTTCGAGTACATATCAATTCATCATTCAAAATATGATTGATATCATCATCGAATCTAATTGACAAGTTTTCGAGTGTGGACATGAAATTGGAGTCATTATTTGTTTAGCTTCAAGATAACATCAAAACATGATGAAACATATTATCTTGAATCTACATACTCAATCACACTCGATTGTTATGAAAATAATGACGTCCTCTCAAGACGAAAATAATATGCATCGGATCATAACTCACACTTGTGTTGAAGATGCCATATTGAGTCTTGTTGTCCAATAGTTGTGTTCCAAACATTAAACTAATATGTTTAAAAGATGCATAAAATACACAACTAAGTAGGAGTGACAACTTGGATGTTTCATCCGAAATATACAAGTAATTTACATTGCAATGCAATTAGTAAATGTGTCATTTCCGAAAAACCAAACAAGAGCAAACAAACAACATATGTAAACTTTGCTCATGAACGACTCAACACTCAATGTCACATGTCTAGTAAAAGTGTCACACATAATATGTTATTAACTATTATGTAAGTCATCAATCTTTGAGAATATCACATGTATTTCTCTTATCAAAAGATTGACAAAGGATAACTTATATCCCATGCATCTTATTTTCTTTGTGACATGAATGGTTATGTTACAAGAGAATACATTGCATCCTGTTAACAAATATAGGATATTAGAGTTGAATAATAACCTAATACGTCATGTGTCATTGCATAAACAAGTAAAATTAGTCATACACTAAAATACTTGTTTCACAAAGCATTCATAAGAGTGATAAGTTTCCTCTTAGAAAAGCATACTTGTTGAAATAAACAGTATGTCTCATTTTAAATAAAATGCTCACAAGATCTATTGAGGTAAGTAACCTTTACTAGATTCTCACTCAAGATATGCAAAGGAGCATTCTTGAAACACACACGATTAGTAGATTCTACATTGTATCACATTAGAGTGTCTCTTGGTTCTAGGAAACCAAATCATGTTAAAATAACATGTAACAACTCAACAAACAAAGATGTTGTCCAAGAGATCATAAAATACACCATCTCCATCAAATAACATCTAAATCTCAAACACGAAATTAAAATATTTCGCTTGCCTTTGTTAGGAGTTGTGTAAGACATGTCATTCTCTTAATCGACCTTCAAAGTATGGTTAGTTGAGTCATATTAGGTCATGTATTAGCGAAATAAGCTAATATCATCTTTGTTACACTTCAATAAGCAAATATAGGAATTTGAAATTTTCTAATATGAGAATGATTACTAGAGAACCTATCGCACTGGAAATTCAATTTGACCTAACGGTTGAATTGCTTCCAGGAGAGAAGTTGGGTTTGTGGTATAACCCATAAAAATGGTCGTGTTCAGCCTTAATTGAGCACCACTAGTGATTGTCTCATACTCATTCTCTAACTTGAAAAATTTTCATTCCTACATTTGACTAGAGATAGTTTGCATCGTTGAACTATATCTCCCATTAGGATGTCATCTTGAACAAGTAGTAATTAGAATCTGCCTTAGCAAACCTAGATTGCTTGCATCCCACATACATGTTTCAAAATGATAACATGTTCTCATAAGACATGATTAAATGTCTTCATGATCTTAAATGCTAAATGATTATCATGTTTTGCATGATGTTTGCATTTATTCCTCATGTGCATTTTACTTGATTTACTTGTAAATTTTGCACCCACACTATGTTCTTTTGACACATTAGGAATTAGGTATGCCATCACTATGAACCCTTAGAAGTCATAGAGCCATACACTAGTGTCAAAACCCATAAGTCAAAGTAGTCGCGAAGTTATCCTAATTCCCCAGTCATCACTTCGCCTTCTTCCAAGTAATACACCTTTTTGTCATGGGAAGGTTAGGAACAAACCTAGTAGAACTCGGAGTAGGGTTGACAACTTAAATATTTCATCCGAAATATTCAAGTAAGTTTAACTTGCGATCGCAATTGTTAAATGTCATATCCGAAACATCATACTCAAGCCTTTTAACAACATATGTTAAAACGCTCATCCAAAGGACTCACGAGTTACTATATAAGTAATTAGTAGTTCCTTTCATCCTCGTGTGAATATACACGTCTTAAGATCCCAAACCCTGCTGCAAATCAGCACCATAGGCCTAGCTTTACATCTTTCAAAACCCCATGAAACACTCACGTGCGAAGCACATAGAAACCCTTAAATCAACCAAACCTCTCAACCGAGAATCCCCTTACCATCTCCGTCTAGGTCTAGGAATGATGAAACATTTTCCATAAAACTCATGACTATCTAAATATTTCACTGGAAATATTAAGTCATCCCTCACGTTCCTTGCATGATCTCTTGAATATTTCACTGGAAATATTGAGATCATCTATTCTATTTCGTGTCATGACTTTTAGATATTTCACTGGAAATATCAAGTCATTCCCTCGATCTCGTCCCATGACTGTTAGATATTTCACTGGAAATGTCAAGTCATATCCTGTGTCTCGTCTGATGACTTTTTAAATATTTCACAGGAAATATTAAGTCATCTTTCACATCGCTCTAATGACTACCTATGTATTTCCTCGGAAATATAAAAGTCATTTCTTCTCATCCAGTACCGGTCAAAGAATTTATTAGGTATAAATTCTCTCCTCGTGTCGAAAAATCTCCCTTAATCAGCGAAGATTTATTCGTAAAATCCTCTTAAACTCCAATGACAACTTAAATATTTCATCCGAAGTATTTAAAGTTTATTTAATTTGCGAAATGCAATTAAATGTCATTTCTCGTTCTCGACAAACATTCATCGAATCCCAGTGGATTCATTCATAAAGGAATTTATTCGGTATAAATTCTTTTAATCTAAGGTCCAGAAAAATCACAACATATGTGAAATTTCTTTGTCAGAAATCTAATTCTGGGTCAAAACTGACCTCAGCAGGTCACGGTACTCTTTAATAGGGGACAGTATCGTTATTTTTAACGGTACCGTCGGACCTTTATTTGCTGAGACAGTTTATTCTCACTGTTTCAAAACCACTATCGAAACACACTCGATGTAGTCTTGAACCAGAACAGTATCCTATCAGAACAGATTGTATCTATCTTCTGATTCCTAAGCCTTCTTTCTTTCACTTCCGCATGGTACTAAACACTACCAATGCTTCCGCATCCCACTCATCTCACACACACTTCAAACGAAGACATTAGGATACGTTGAGATAACCCTCCTTCATCAACATAGATAACCCTATAACCTTATCACCTACCTCACAACCCTGAAGATTTTATCTTCTTAACCCTTAGGATATCTCCAAGTAATCACATGTCTCATCATATAAATATTCTATGAATATTCACAATGATTGAGAAGAGCTATGTGACTTCAAAGGTGAAGTTTATCGTATGCTATCCACTACTTGTCATGACGTTACTAAGCTCATCGCTTCAGTCAACGTTTGTTTTCCTCTTTATCTTTTACATCTTGTCCGGTTGGTCATAGATTAAGGGGGAGCGAAAACATACTCATATAGTCTTTCACTAAACACTCTCAAGAACACACAAATGTGATTCTTATTCCCTAGGAAACTTCCCTTTAGCTGCCCAGAACTAGGCTGTATAGAAAAATTTGTGACTTCCAGGTCACGGTACCATTAAATAGGCCACGGTACCGTTAAATTTTGTAGGACCGATAATACAAGTGATTTATGTGATTCGGGGGGTCGGGGAAGCTCAAAGTAAAGGTTAAACATGGTATTATTAGCTTAAAGAAAGGGGAAGGTGTGCGTGTATTTTAGAGAGAAGGAGGAGAAACACACACACACCTTATTACAAATGAGACAATCCAACCTTCCTTGTTGAGACAAGGAAGGTATTTATACAAGAATACTAGTCTAACTATCCACTATTTGCTAAACTAGTCCCTGTACTTAAATACTATGCAATTCCCGAATATAACATTACTTTTAAGTCTAACAATCTCTCCCCAAAGTGATGTTATATGGGAATTGCTTACAAAGTTCCCTACAAGTAAAATATAAACCATTAAGCGCAGAGAATGATCTTCAAACTTCATTACTTCGTTCAGCTTGTAGAATCTTCTCAGCTTTCATTTCTTTACTTGCAGAAGAACGTGAGCAAATCTAATTAGGGTATAATTCTGGGTGCCCTGAGTGCTCTCCCCTAATTAGTGCTCTCCCCCAAACTAACAACCTTTCTGATTACTGCCGTGATTCTGAAGAAGTCTTTTGATAGTTAACTGCATCCCGTCTTTTGTCTTCTAAAGCGAAAAATGTAGAACAGACTATAGACTCGACCTTCTTCAAGATTATCCATTCGGGGGAAATTGAGTATCAACATCTTCATCTCACCAAATGCATCCCAGTTATCTTTCATATGATAAATCAGCCCATAACGTACACATGAAATGATAACACCAAAGTAACAAGTTGAACCACTGATCATCTTGATCTTGTTGCCCGAAATTGGTGAAGGTGGATAAGGTAGAAGTGCGTAGAATAAGATGAGTAGAAGATAAGACATAGAATCAACCAATCTCCGACATAAATCCCTTCATAAATCATTAAGCCCGATCACGTGAACTTGTTGTGCGTCCTCGATGTACACATTTCTCTCCCCTGCTGGTTACGATTTATCGGAATCAGCATGCTGATGTGTACTTGAAGTATTAACTGGAAGCATTTTATCATTAATCATATAAGCCCGTGAGAAGATGTCGATACACCCAATCTACTAACAATACCATTTGAAGTGTTTAACTCTTTACCAACCCCCTGTATCAAAAACAACGGCTGTCTGTAGTAACCACATATGAAGATAACCCAATATGACGAACTTGAGAATGAAGTAAAATCCCCCAGATTTATGACTTAAGCTTGTACTATCCTGTGACTAAGAACGGTATGCCTTATACCCTCAACAAAAGTATTAGTACAAAACCTTCTTGAAATATCCTCAACTACGTGAGACACTGAGCACTACAACGTAACTCCTTAAAGTGATAGCTACTTTGTGTGTAGAGGAAGAATCACAAAAGTAACTAGATATCCAAGTCTTCGTCACCATTAATATATGCCCAAACAAGTCATCTTCGCGGGATGGTAGAAAGAAAGAAGACGAAATAAGTACACGCATCCTTAAAACGTCACTTCAATCCCAAATAAATAATATCGAATCATCCCCGTAATCACAATTGATATTCATTAAACATTAGCCGTGACCTTTGTATCCCGTGAAATAATAAATCCAAAATACCATTTGATATACCAAAATTAAAAATTGTATCCAATAATTTTTGTATGAAAAATAATCGGATAACAATTATTAAGTCCAAGTATAACATTAGTCCATATCCAATACACCTTAAACACTTCAGTCCAATTTCAGTCCAACTCCATTGTAAGCCTGGAAGCAGCCCAAAATTGAAAACCTGATCCAGTCATAATACTACTTATAACCTCTTAACCCTAACCTTAACACATTACATCTGATAACTCCGCCTCCTTCCATCTCTCTCTCAACAGATCGAACAAAATCTATCTCATCATGAACATCATCTTATCATAACCGAATCACTCAAACACTTCACAACATCAACCATACCCAACCTATTTCTTCATTTGTTGCTCAATCCGATTCAAGAAATCAAGACGAAATCTTCAAGATTCTTGATGGGTCTCGGGTAGGTGATAATTGTTCTTGTGTTTTCTTGTAACCGAATCAAAAGCAAGATCAAAGCACTATTGTTTTGATATTTCTTTTAATTGTTTGGATATTTAAACGAAGCTAGGCTTTAGCAGAAAATGGTCGATGATGATTAAATTTTTTCGTGTGTTTGACCTTTAATGGTCTTGATAAATCTGAGAGTAACACAAATTAATTAAACTGAGATTTTTTATAATTTACAGTTTGGTACGAGTCATTGAGGAGTGATGAGGAGTTATTGGTTGTGTCTAGTTTTAAGATTAGATGATGTTTTCGGAATTTTGTTTGTGGACCAGATTTGGATCTGCTATTGTTGCTTCTTATTTCTTTAGATTGTTTAAGATTGTGGACTGAGTATGGTTAAAGGACTGAAGTCAACGAGTTGGGTTTTGGTATTTGAATAGTTTGTGGTCAAAGTGGTCTAGTCTTCATCATCTTTCATTCTATGTCGTTCGATTAAATCGTTCGACTAAATCGTTCGACTAAGTCGTTCGACTTTGTCGTTCGACTATGTCGTTCGACTAGGTCGTTCGACTAGGTCGTTCGACTTTGTCGTTCGACTTGGTCGTTCGATCAATTTGGAAGAGTGTCTAACTCGACTACCCTTGTCTCGTTCGATGTGCTCCTTCGATGACAAACCTCGTTCGATCAATGTTGGTCGTTCGATCAAATTTTCTCGTTCGATGAAGTATGAATTGTTCGACTAATGGAACAATAATAACTGTTAATATGAAAGATGAGATGTTTTTGGACCAAGGATACATAAAAGACACGTATTAGATCTGTTTTTATCGTATGAAACGGAATAAAAAGATTTCGATGACCGGAAAAAAAATTTCCGGCGACCAAATCTGTAATAAAAACAGCCTAAAACCAACAGATCGAATCACACAAATCAGTAAAAAACACAACCTGGCTCTGATACCAATTGTAGGACCGATAATACAAGTGATTTATGTGATTCGGGGGGTCGGGGAAGCTCAAAGTAAAGGTTAAACATGGTATTATTAGCTTAAAGAAAGGGGAAGGTGTGTGTGTATTTTAGAGAGAAGGAGGAGAAACACACACACACCTTATTACAAATGAGACAATCCAACCTTCCTTGTTGAGACAAGGAAGGTATTTATACAAGAATACTAGTCTAACTATCCACTATTTGCTAAACTAGTCCCTGTACTTAAATACTATGCAATTCCCGAATATAACATTACTTTTAAGTCTAACAAATTTAATGGTACCGTGTGGTATTTAGTGGTACCGTGCCTATGTTTGATGAATTTTCACTGTTTCCTTTAGATCCCTGCATTCCTAACCTCAAACCTGCAAAATCTTGCAAACTCACATACACCCTAGGATTCCCTCACTACACCATAGGACTCTAACACCAACTTTAGTTCGAATCCCACAACTCTTGCCTATATAAGGCCTCACCATTGCAAGCTTATCTTGCATCTCACCTTCAAACCTCACATTAACATCATCATCACACTCAAACCTTTTAGCTACACTTCACTCTTGACAGTGACAGTTAGTCTAAGAACCTTCAACCCATAGATCATCACACTCAAACCTTATAACCTTCAACTCATCACACTCAAACCTTACAACTACTCCTCACTTTGGATAAGTGATAGTTAGTTCAACAACCTTCAATCCTCACAAACACACGAAACCCTTCATGCACCAAATTATCCCTAACACACAACTAGGATCATCCAACCTAGAAACCTAGAACTTCATTACCTTAACCCCGTTAGAGATATCCACCAACAATCCTGTTAGGATCACATGCACCTTTTCTTTTTCTCTTTTGAAATATATCATGCATCTCATTGTCAGTGCAAACGATATATTAACCTAAACCATCCTTTCCCACCTTTCCTCAAAGGGCAAAACCAACATCTCCAACCACATCATCATCATCCTCCACCTTTAGGATTCCTACACCCTTACCTCCACCAAGTCCACCACAACCTTTAGCTATCACACTAACCCTATCACCATCAAACCTCTTTGGACTTGGCACCAACACATCATCCTTATCACTATCACCATCACCACAACCACTAATGGGTCATCCCATTATTTATCCCCTTCAACCACATAACCCAAGTTGTCCTTGTTGTCACCACAGCCAACACTCTCCCACCTTATGGAATCATTTAGGTATAACCTCTATCGAGTCTACTTTATGGCACGACTTGTCATAATAGTAATCATTTAGAGTATGTCTTATCAACAAACTATCCTTAACATCAATCATCTTAGGTAGATGATTATGTTGTTCAAAAGGTTTGTTAGAACTTTCCTTCCCAATGACAACTTGGAATAAGTCATTTAGTGCGTCAGTCAATGAACGAATCTCGTTCTTGATTAGTGTGATTGAGTGAACAATTACACCTTAGGTTTTCGGTCGGGTTGTGACACTTACGTGTTAACATAGTTTAACCCATGCATGTCTTGCTATGTGTATTCTATCCCTATAATGTTGCTCCTATACTGTTATATATTATGCTGCACGAAGCTAACCCTTGATGTAGGAAAAGCCTTTGTAAGAATTTGATCCATGGATCCGCTAGATACTTAAGGTAAATAAACAAGGGGATTAAGTCACCATAGGGGAGCATTGAGCTAAGGGGAGCTCGAGAGTATTTGAATACATAGCATGGAGTCGTTTTCACAAATGGTGATAGAAGGCTTCACTGGGATGATGCAAACTCGCTTTTCTGGGGAGAAAGGATAGTAGTAAGGGGGAGTAGGAAGTAAATCCAAGGAAGCGCTCGAGGCAACTACCTTTTTGATTCGACAAAAGGGGGAGAAGGAAGTGTAAACAGGTAACTTTTACATTTTACTATGTCTTACGGTTTACATATTTGTCATCATCAAAAAGGGGGAGATTGTTAGTGCAAATATTACGATATTTAAACTAAACGGTTTCTTCGGTTTTAATAATGACAAACATGTAACTTGTAATACATAACGTAAAATGTGCAAGTTACTTGTAAACACAAAACATCAATGCATACTTACATCAACACCTCCCGACGTCTCAAGTATGCTTCAACGAAGTCGTAGATTTCCATCCCGACATAAATCACTCAAGGTATGGACAAACAAATCTACTACTTGACAAATGATCAAAGGATTTTATTTTTCTAAACTTCACATTTTTAATGTGACAAAACATTTTTTCAAAAATATATTTCACAAATTATTTTTGAATTAAAAAGAAATGTTTTATTTTGAAAAATATGTTTGAAAATCCCAACAGCCAAATTTCCCCCCAAAACAGCTCCTAACTTCCCCAAATAAACCTTCCCCACTAAAGACAAAAAAGGGAGCTCCACGGCACCGTTAAGTATGGACGGCTCCACTAAATTTAGTGGAGCCGTCGGGTATTTAGTGGAGCCGTAGGTCTGTAACGGTCAGATTTTCCCTTGCCATAAATAGTGGACCATTCCAAAACTTCCAACTTGATTTTTCCAGTCCTTTTTCTCTGGTCCTTATCCCTCTTCACTTAGATAACTTACTTTGATCATTTGGAGAGTCTTAGGTTGTTTAAGAGTGATCCAATCATCCACTCAAGTGATCCTCTTCATTCCTCTTGATTAGCAAGAGAAGAACACAAAGTATCCTAGATTATCAAAGTGTATTATTGTCATCCCTCTTGATTAGCAAGAGAAGAACACAAAGTATCCAAGTAGATACAAAGTGTTGTCATCTCCTCTTGATTAGCAAGAGAAGAACATAAAGTATCCAAGTAGATACAAAGTGTTGCAGTTGTTAGGTCTTGTAACATTTGTTACACTCTTGATTGTATCATAGAATACATCAAGATTACTTTTCTTTTGTGAGAGAGTGAGTCAAGATCATTGTGATCTTAAGAGATAGTGAAGATCTCTTGAAGCCATTGGGCTTGTGTGATTGATCATGTGGATCAAGGGTAGATCGGGTAGATCATGGTAGATTGGTGCTAGCTAAGATTAGCACTCGACATCTAGCTTAGTGTCGGAAATAGGATAAGCGACGTGTATGGTGTAGATCGGGTAGATCGTGGTAGATTGGTGCTAGCTAAGATTACCACTCGACATCTAGCTTAGTGTCGAAAAACAAGTTAAGCGACGTGTACGGTTTTCTCCGCCTAAAGGGAGTTTGTTGATTAGTGAAGTAACTCTCGAGTTGGGTACTCGGGGAGTGGAGTAGGGCGAAGAGGAGCTTCGTGACCGAACCACTATAAATCACCGTGTCTGGTTTGCGCCTTCTAACTTATCTCTTTACTTTCATTTCATTAGTTATCGCTTTATATCTATATTTGCATTGCATATGTGTTTGTGTGGCTTGTTGCTCATGTAGTGATTGATCATGTATGTTCCATGGTTTGATTGTGCATATGTTGTAGTTTACTATAGTCATCTCTAGATGCTATATACTCATTGTTGACACTCTTCATATTACGTCACATTTGATCGGGTGTTTGATACAAAAGTTTTAAGTTTTTAAATGGAAACGTATTCACCCCCCCCCCCTCTACGGTTTCCACAAAGAGATTCATTGTATGTAGAGGAGAAGTTTTCAAACTGCTGCTTGAGCAGTGACTTGTGGGTTTTCTTGGTGGCTTCATTTCCACCATATCTGGCAATAATAGCTTCAAATAATGACTTGGCATCTTTGAACTTGCTGAAGTTTAGAAGTTGATCATTGGGAATGGTCATCATCAGTATGCTTCTTGCCATCAAGTCATTTTTCTTCTTTATTCTATCTTCTGTAGATGTTGGTTTTGTCTGCAGAGTTGACACTACTTTTCCGTCCACTGTTGATGTAGTGGTGGTAGGCTGGTAAGAGTCTCCATCTTTATTGATTTCCCAAAGTGCATAATCTTGAACTTGGAAATATTTCTCTATCCTCAGCCTCCACATCTCAAACTTATTCTGTTTGAGCATGGGAATCTTTGCAGCAACATTTGTCTGAATAGATTCAACGTCCATTTCTACTTCTTCTTCTAAATCAAATATCAGCCTGAGCTCTGATACCACTTGTTAGGATTCGACACACGGTTAAGGTGGTTAAACCTTTTGTACTTTGTGTGTTTGATATATTGAGTTAATATGATTAAGAATGCGGAATCTACTTAATCACACTTAGAAGGTTATTTGTATTATGGAAATGGAACCGTTGTGTTTGTTATATGACAATGAACAATGAAAGATTAACAACAAACGATTCAATATTATTAATGATAATAATACGAGTGATCTTGAAATATCACTAGGGTTACAACCTTGAATCTTAAGTTTTTCTTACTTGTGATATTTTTGTGTTTGTTCTAGTTCTAACAGTTATGAAAGTTCTAACACACAACCAACTACTAACTAAACAAAGTCTAGTCTAAGATCTTCTTTTATAGTCTAAGAAGATCTTTACAATATTGCTTAAAGTATTGATAAACTACTTGATAACTTATCTTGAGTGTGTCAGTACATAAGATACAACATGTATCTTAGTACACAACTTGATATTGATCACTTTGGTAAAAGATATTATCTGTCGTATATCCTTGACTTTAGTACACAAATATCTTTTCAATACTTATCCAACCAGCAGTTGTATAAGCGACCTTATCCACTCAGCAGTATCAACTAGCAGTCCCTTCTTTGTATTACCAGTACCAACATCAGTTAGTATGGTAAGTTATAACTTGAACAGTCCTAAGATATACACCAGCAGTTGGAACTGTTAGAGTATTCTTCTCAGCAGTTGGAACTGTTAATACTTGTAATTCTTGATACTTAATCTTCAGAACATTTAATTCCCAATAGAACCTGTTAATGAACCTTACAAAATCAAATTTCAACAACTGATGACTATGAAAGACTACAAATTGAATCCCATAAACACATATTAATATTTAAGTTTATGGTTACACAATCTTTAATGTTCAAATTTAAATTAACTAAAATTAAATTTTATACCTTTGAAAGGCATACATACGAAGTATATATATGGAAGCTGACCAACAGCCGATCTTGATGTGAGTTGAAGCGTAATGTATTGAGATAGGTGAGTGCGCAAACTGGAGGGGCATAAAAATATTGACAAAGTCCTAATACTGCACTTGATTGACTCTTTAAATTCATTAGTGTGTTTCACATATGTCGTGTAACACTATTATTGATTATGAACTTGAAAAAAAAAAGGAAAACATAAGCAGACATTGGCACGCAAAGTTGTAATTGGAGAAAACAGGGTATCATTAAGCATTATATAAAACTCCTTTGACTCAACTTAAAACAATGGTAGCTTGTTAAAAAGTTTTAGCAGATGAGCAATGTCAAACACAGCTGTGTTTTACGCATCTTGGCAGGTTAAGTGATACAAAAGGTTCTGATAATCCGTCATATGCATTTAACCATAACTGCAACCACAGATGATGTACATCGCTTGTCAATATTAGGAAATGAAGAGTATATGGTTTTTTTTATTTGCCAATACTAAAAGCTGATGTTTTGTGTCTGTCATGTTAAGTTTGTTTTCGCATACTCGCAATTGCGATTACACAAAAGGTCCTGGTCAACAATACGGTTCGATTCTAAAAGATAGATGGGAAACAGAAGAGGATGGTGCGAAGAAGTAATTTGCACCAAACCACTTGTCACAGCATTCTCTTCTGTTTCTCATCTACCTTTTAGAATTGTACCCTATTGGTGATCAGGGCCTTTTGTGGAAACGCAGTTACGAATATGCAAAAAAAAAAATTACCATGACAGACACAGAACATCAAGTGCTAGTATTGACAAATAAAGAATACCAGATACTATTCAATTCCTAATATTGACACGCGATGTACAACATTTGTCGATGCTGTTATGGTCAAATGCAGGTGGCTGATTATCAAAGTTTTTTCTACCACTGAACCTGCCAAGATGCATAAAAGATAGTCGTCTACTACAGTAGAGTAACATTCTAAATCTAATATATGATAATTATGCATATACAAAGGCAGCCATAAGGCTCAGATTTTATAAGCAAACAGGGTGAAAAAGATGTATGACCCGCATTGACTGCAAACAAAAATGGTTGCATGATGATGCCATCCAGTCGTTGCCATGCCAAGTTACGGTTACAATCTTCGACTACCCAATGCATTAGTTTCATAAAATAGGTCTGAATCATCATAGCCCTACCCTCAGTAAACCAATGAAAATGTGATTAAGTGACGCGTGTCTATTTCTCATTGGCTCCTTCATTAATGAAACCAATGAAACTGCGCTGCTATTGGTCCATATGTGGTTCGATTGGAACTGTTCACAATGATTAAACTTAATCCGCTCTCCTATTGGTGGTGATGTAGTTACAAAGTTACTGTTCACATATTAACGATCTAATTGCCTGACAATGCAATAAATGCTATGTATAACACATGTATTCATCTTATGCACCACATGTATTAATCCTATGCATCTACGATGTTGATGTAGAAAGTTCTTCATTGTCTTTAACCTGGTAAACCACTCTAGTTAACACAATTTCTTATTGCCTGATATGTGGTTACACAATTACTGTTGACTGATTATTAATTTCATACTTTGATAATACATTGTAAAGCTCCAACAGTATGCACAACACATGTATTCATCTTATGCATGATATGTATTCATCTTATGCATCTACGCTATTCATGTAGAAACTTTGAACACAAAAAGTAACATTTCAATATGTAGGAGGCTACTGTACTTATGCAGTTTTGCTTGTCTTGGTATATTCATTTTGGGTCTGAATTGTGTACTTTTTTTTATCAATTTGTAAAAGTCAAACTCTTGTTTGATGCACATAAATGACTACACCAACTTACTAATTAATGGCATTAACTTTTACTTCAATACATGGGTAAGATTTGCTTTAAATTTACATCACTACACCCATTAATACACAAATTACTTCCACTAAAAATCTTAAATCTTCCCAAAATTCTAAAAAATGAGTTCAAAGTCAGGAATCATTAAAAAAATTTCAGATGATTCAAGCTCTTCTGATGAAACTTCTTCATCATGGTTTAGCTATTTTCCCACTTGGTATTCAAGCTCATCTAATGTCTCTAAACAGAGTACAGCTGATAGGTGTTGCAAAAAGGTTTCAACTTCTGTCAATCCTCATGTTACCACTCAAGGTTTTTCAATGACTGGCAAAAGGATCCAAGTCCTAGGCCTTCCAACTAAGGAGACTTACGCAAAGATCACAGCCAAAGGGAAAGGGAAAAGAACCCTTAGTTGAAGTATTCCGACTATTGTCTTTTGTTAAGAATGTATCACTTTATGTTCTGAATGAAGTATGCATCTATCTATGTAATGTAATATGCATGTATGTATGCATCTATGTAATGAAATGCTACTTGTTTCTGTTAGGATAAGCAAGTAAACACAAAAGAGGTGAAATATGGTATACATATACATATACATATACATATACATATAATATACATATATATATATATATATATATATATATATATATATATATATATATATATGTGTACTAAAGATTTTGAAGATATAGCAAAAATTAAGAAAAGTGAAAGATACTCTTACTTATTGTTGACATTTCACATTTCCACTGGTGATTATATGCTTTCATGGCAGGCTATTTGAAGACAGGTGTCAGTAATATGGAATTTAAAACCGTCTATTGGTTAAGCTATCTGGACCACAAAAATAATAGGAACGCACATTCCTGCCCTTCTGATCCAATGATATATACATAGAGTCTGTTAGATAATTAGAAACGACAATACTGATACAATAGATCATTAGGCTCAGATTTGTAACTGGAAAACGGTCATAAAAGTCTGAATTCCGCCATGGTTGCAAATAAGCACGGTTGCACAATAGCAAGTATGCTATGACGCCATCCGGCTATTGCCATGCCAAGTTACGATCTCAGGTTTCTTATGACCGATATCATTTGATTCAGAAAACAACTGATCATCATAGCCCATTAGTATCGTCGAATGAAATAGGCCAACAAAAAACCACGGGAAAAGACCAAGGAACATTATATACTATATACTAACCATCAAAATGATGCGGCTTTCAAAACAGGATATCAAGTTTCCAGCGATATATACATAGGGTCTATTAAATAGATCATTAGGGTCAGATTTGTTGTCGCAGCACAGTCATAAAGCTCTGAATTCCGCCATGGCTGCAAATAAAGTCGGTTGCACAATAGCAAGTATGCTATGACGCCATCCGGTAATTGCCCTGCCAAGTTACGGGTTCAAGCTTCTTATGACCAATATCATTTGATTCAGAGAACAGGTGATCATCATAGGCTATTAGTGGCCTGTAATGAAACATCCCTACAAAAACCGACAGGAAAACGATGAGTGATATTGACTAATTACAATCAATGGTAATGAAACCACAAAACTGATAGACCAGATTATTAGGGTCAGAATTGTAACTGGAAAACGGTCATAAATCTCTGAATTCCACCATGGCTGCAAATAAGCACGGTTGCACAATAGCAAGTATGCTACCACGCCATCCGACTATTGCCATGCCAAGTTACGAGTTGAGGCTACTGAATTCCGTCATGGCTGCAAATAAACTTAGTTGCATAATAGTAAGTATGCTATGACGCCATCCGGTAATTGCCCTTCCAAGTTACGGTTTGAGCCTTCTTATGACCAATATCATTTGATTCAGAGAACAGCTGATCATCATAGGCTATTAGTGTCCTGTAACGAAACATCCCTACAAAAAATGACAGGAAAACGGTGAGTGATATTGACTAATTACAATCAATGGTAATGAAACCACAAAAGTGATAGAACAGATTATTAGGGTCAGATTTGTAACTGGAAAACGGTCATAAATCTCTGAACTCCGCCATAGCTGCAAATAAGCACGGTTGCACAATAGCAATTATGCTACCACGCCATCCGGCTATTGCCATGGCAAGTTACGGGTTCAGTCTTCTTATAACCGATATCATATGATTCATAAAACAGCTGATCATCATAGGCCATTAGTATCCTCTAACGAAACAGGCCAACAAAAAACCCATGGGAAATGAAACGAACATTATACTATATACTAACCATGAAAATGTAGCAGCCATCAAAACAGGGTATTAAGTATCCAACGATATATACATAAAGTTTGTTAAATTGATCATTAGGCTCAGATTTGTAGTTGCAAAACGGTCATAAAGCTTTGAATTCCACCATGGCTGCAAATAAAAGCGGCTACACAATACCAAGTATGGTATCAAGGCATCCGGTAATTGCCCTGCCAACTTATGGGTTCATGCTTCTAATGACCAATATCATTTGATTCAGAAAACAGCTGATCATCATAGCCTATTAGTATCCTGGAACGAAACACCCCTACAAAAAACCATAGGAAAACAGTGAGAGATATCAATGGTAATGAAATAACTCAAGGAACATGCACACCCAACTGAATGGTGCCGTACAAAGTATTAGTCAGTAATTGGTACTTTCTTATTTAACCCCCAAAAACAACTTCCTATTGACTCATGTCTGGTTTGGCATTTAAAAGGCTATATGACACACATAAAAGACCCGCAAGTACAACTTGGTTCATAGTGTGTAAGTATAATTTAAAAGGCTTTATCATACACATAAAACAGCTACAATCCATTGTAAAAAAAACACATCAAATTAGTTGGTGTAAGAGAATCCCCAAATTAATAAATCCCTAATTTCAAATAAAGATTAAATTAAATGCAACCATCTAAATTAAAGAATCAATTAAACAAAAACCCTAAAGCATCAATTAAACGAAAACCCTAATTTCAAATCAAGATTAAATTAAATGAAACATCTAAATTAAATCATGAATTAAAAAAAAAAAAAAAAAACTTATATATATGAAACCCCAAATTAACAAACCCTAATTGGCTACAATCAAGAGTTTTCTACAGACGCCTTAACTAAACCCCTTTCTTTACAGCCGTACCATTTCAGTGGTTAATTAAGAGTGGTTTAGCAGATTAAAGACAATGAAGAAAAAAGGCAATGAAGAAGTTTCTACATCAATACCGTAGATGCATAAGATGAATACATGTAGTGCATAAGATGAATCCATGTGTTATACATACCATTGGAGCCGTACAAATAATACGTGAACAGTAACTTTGTAACCACATCTCCACCAATAGGAGAGCGGATTAAGTTTAATCGTTGTGAACGGTTTCAATCGAACCACATATGGACCAAGAGCAGCGCACTTTCATGGGTTTCATTAAGGAAGGATCCAATGAGAAATACCCACACGTCCCTTAATCACTTATTTTTAGGGCCGCACCATTTTGGTGGTTAGTATATAGTATAATTATGACAATTTATAAATTCATGATTTTCTAATGTTTAGATTGTTTACAAATTTATACTAAATTTTTAAAACTTATATAGTTATGATACCCGTGCACGTACGACCTATTACATTTTTTTTTTATTATGTGTTAATATCGATTAATATTTTATATAGACTTTTGTTGCACGAATAATTTGACTTTATTAATTGTTATGGTGTTTAAGTTGATCTTGTTTAAATATAACTATTGATATCATGTTCTACACATTATGTGTGTTTAGTAACGACCCTTGAAAAAATATGTGCCTTTGTTATATGTACAATTTTATCGATTTACTTTTCATCTCACAGTAACCCGTGAGGTCGTGCCCTCATATTGATATTTATATTCCTATTAATAATAATTTAAGCCACATTAAATTTTTAAACCCGTGCGCGGATTAAACTTATAAAAATGAATAGCATGAGTCGTTATTGAATGTGGATAGTTAAAAATTTTTAAAAAATAAAAAAAATAAAAAAATAAAACCTGGGTATCCATACTTAATCTCATAAAAATGAGTAACATGAGTTGTTCGTGCATTTATAATCTCCTATATTCATTTTTATATCACAATAATTTGTACTTTCTTTTTTATATTTATAATTTTGTGCAAATATGTTAATTTAATATATGCAGTTAATAATATTTATAAATAACATCAACATATATGTTGTATTTACTTATAAAATATATAGCATATGGGGTAAAAAGTTAAGGAATATTTACTAAGTTTATAAAGTTATTAAAAACATAAAAACTGATAAGTATATATAAATACATACAATTTATATTAAATTTATCAACTAAAGTTTTATTAATTACCCTTTTTATTTTATCTTCTTTTAAAAATAAAAATAAATAACACGTGTATTTTATACATATTTATTTTGTTTGATGTAATTTAAATTAGTTTGATCAAATTGAAGTTAATTTTGACTTTTATTGGCTAACAAAAATGTTTAATTTTGCCACGTTTGTAAAATGATGTCCTTTCGTTAGTCCATTTGATTTTTTCAAAATTATTCATTTACTTTTTGAGAATCTTTCATAAGAAATGAGAGCCACTAAATTAGTATATATATAATACAGCGTCAATAACATGGTGTCAAATTTCCTTTTAATACTTTCGGGGAATTTGGTAGCAGCCCATATGGCCCACACATTGTTCCATTTACGCTATACGAGAGTCATATATCTTCTGGGTGAAGAAAAAGGTCGTTTAGAATTCACGGGACAGATGTCATTGCCTCTCTCATTCTTATCACAAACGATTCAATTCTTGATCCTTGAAACCCACCAGGATAAAAAAGTATGTGAAGTTTCACCATGGAGAGTTTTGATTGATACTACTGATGGAAAAGCTGACGAAGGTCAAAGTAAAGGGAATACTTAAAGAGCCTTTGTTTGTGAATCTGAATGATTAGTTACAAAGAGCAAAATTTTGGTGGTATGCTTGCAGCAGGTTTCATTAATTTTGGAGTATGATATGCTTTTTTGTTTTTTTTTTCTTTTTAATTAATTCTTTAATAAGTAACTCTTATTTGCTTTTTTTTTTTTTTTTTTTTTTTTTTTTTTTTTTTTTTTTGCCAATTTTGTGACCTTATTAGCTTCTTGAAAAATTTATAAGGTTATTTTAATGGCCTATGCAGAGTTGTTATAATATGGTGGTTGTATTTTTGTATGCCAAACCAATAACGATGTTCAAAAGTTTGTGGGATTTGGTAAGTTTATTGATTGACTTTTTGTTTAAAAGATTTATTTCTTATAAAAAACCTTTTTAGGATTTTATATTATTGCAATGTTTAGTAGTAGTTATACTAGTATATAGTATGGGCCTGCAATCTAGATTCAATCCAAACAAATCCACTCAAGGGCTCAAGGCAGATTTGGACCTAGGTGAATTAATGAAACTTAAAAACCAATTTAATATTAAAGGCCCAGCAAACAACTTAAGTTGGTATCGAGCCAAAGCGGCAAGATTTGCATTAAAAACATGTGTTGTCAACCATCCCAACTGGCCATACGATCTTACACAGTGGCGATGATTAGCATGTGCAAGTAGGACAGCCGCACAGGGCCACCATTTGTGAGGGGCCTCCAATTTAGTAATGTCCATTAGTATTTATACATGTCTAACTTGACTTTTTATAACATTTTTTATATATTATATGAGGAGGCATCCGATTTAGTATATGTCCATTAGTATTTATATTTGTTTAAGTATATTATGTTTTGAATTTTCCATTATAATTAAGATTTCCGTATTTTCGGGGCCTCATTCGTAATTTCGCACCGGGCCACCCCAAATCAATGAGACGGCCCTGCCCTTACATACGAGCAACATTGGAATATATGCACCTAAAGATCATTAATATAACAAATAATTTATAGGAATACAAATACATTGAACAGTTGTAACAAAAAGCTCTAAAACAGTTGGTAGTATGATGTCAAACTGAATCATATAACATCAAATTCAAAATTATTGCAATAACACGTTAGAAATCAATTAAAAATTAAAAGTTAAAGATAGAAAATAGGTGAAAAGAGAAACTAAAAGAAGAAGAAAAAAAAAGGTACTTGGATTGAAGAAATTAAGTTAGAATTGAATTTAGCTGTATTTCAATCGCAATCTATTTTCTAATCATTCTTGTGAATTTTACAATAGGAGTAATATTGTTAGACCGGAATACTCTTACTCACATACAATCTGTTAAATCTTTAAATACTTAATTGCAATTTAATGCACTAACTTTATCCACTTTAACTTACTCCACACTCATCTGTACACACACAAAATTACCGTTACTATACAATATCACCGTTATACCCTAGTAACGATCTCCTAAAACTCTAAATGGACTATAACGTATTGGTCTATCTAGTATTTTAACTAAATGAATAAATAATTTCTTGGCCCAAATCCAGCCATGCTCCCTTGTACTAAACTAGACTTCCTTCCATGATCAATATGTTTACCCACAAAACTGACAACTTTCCAATCAATTAGTCCACTTGTATCATTTATCTCACAAATGTCATAAACAAAACTTGTACAACCTTTTAATCAATAGACACACTCACATACTACTAGATACCTATTGTGAGAAATTTTTTGCAAAGAGCTAGTATCTTATTGGATAATCAAGAATTTTATCTTATGGTGGCTGGTTAACATTACTCAGATTCATTCCTGGAAGTCTTGTACTGTACTAATTTGTCTTTAAACATCCACATAAAATTGTAAGCTACCAAAAAGCCTTGAGGAGTTGGTTTTTAGTGTGGCATCACGGAGGAGAGGAAGCTCACTTAGATTTCTTAGTAAAATGTTCTCTTTGCGGAGGTCTTGGCATTGGTACCTTTAACGCTACCAATACTGCATTGTTATCTAAATAGTACTAGTAGAGTTTTCAAGTTGAACAACCAAGATCTTTGGTGTGGTATTGTCAAATTGATCCATGGACACAATTGTGGTATACATCAAACATTGGACCTTAAGAGACGAATAAGATATTCTCTCAAAACATCTATAAATCTAATGCCAATGTTTAAAACCAATATTGTTGATGGTAAAGACACTTCTTTTTGTAGTGAAAATTGGTTGGGAGACGAGACTCTAGCATCCAAAGCTAGAATTTTTATCAAGTGAGTTCAAAATTGAGATTGGTTACGTTTGTATACACTATAAATATAAATGGGTTAGAAGCTAAATTTATACCTACATTATATTAAAATTTCACTAACATTTTTCTGGAAAACTATTACTCGGCTATGTTTAGCTCAGCCCAAAATCCAAGATTGATTTGGTGATATGCTATAACATCGGTCTATTTGGGCTTGGTGGAGTCTTATAAGGCTAGCCGGCTAGGCCTTGAAGCTTAGAATTTGATTATGAGCTGAACCATCTTGTAAGAAACATGGTTCTTTTAGGGATAACATTGCAATATTACTACAATCTCAACTTTGTTAAATTCAGTGTAAGACGGAACAAGATGCTCCTGAAGGTTAATATAACGTTGTGGTGAATGACTAAAAAACGTCTTGATACACTGCCTAGTCTAGACATTCGGGGAATAGATCTAGACTCCAATCAATGCCTGTTTGCAATGATATGATGACCATGAAAACGACATTTTTATTCCAAAGTTGATCAGTAGTCAAGATAGTCCATAGTAAAACTGTTTGAATACACCTAGTAAAACTGTTTGAATACACCGGTAAACATTGCACACTCGACTCAACTAAACGTGGACTGTAGAAAACTTTTACGTGTTGTCATCCAAAGCGTCTCTTAGGTTTTATTGTGCTACATAAACAGCGTTACGTACATTTGTGAAGACGTCATTTGTTTTTATCATTAGTGTGGATTTCAAGTCTGAACGAAAAGGTCAATCTCACTATATTTAATTGATTCGTAATAAAAGTTGTATCAATGTAACGTAAATGTTCTGATAGAGCCTCTATCAACTTGTTAATGTGTATTTTTTAATGAAACTATGACATAAATTAATAGAAAATATAACTTTACTTGCTAGCAAATGGTTGTATTCTCATTCACATCACCACGTGTATAATCCGTGATCATAGATTTAGGGGCCGTTTACTTTCAACTTAATGTCCTGTTTGGTAACAAAACTGGCTCGAAACAGGAAACTTTGGTGTTTCTTTTTAACTTATTGCAAAAGAGAATCCTTAATGTGGAAGGGGGGCAAAATTTGATACTGTTTCTATTCAGGACGTCTTAATACGATTTTTTTCCCGAACTAGTGTAGGTGGAAAAAATAAATTCGAAAAATTTAGAAAACTTCGAAAAAATTTATAAAAATTCAAAAAAAATTTAAAAATTCGAAAAATTTATAAAAATTCGAAAAATTTATGAAAATTCGAAAAAATTTATAAAAATTTTAAAAAAATTCAAAAAATTTTAAAAATACAAAAATTTATAAAAATTGAAAAAATTTATAAAATTCAAAAATTTATAAAAATTCAAAAAAATTTATAAAAATTCGAAAAATTGATAAAAAATCAAAAAATTCGAAAATTTTATAAAAAATTTATAAAAATTCAAAAAATTTATAAAAATTGAAAAAATTTATAAAAATTCAAAAAATTTATAAAAATTCAAAAAAAATTTTAAAAATTCGAAAAATTGATAAAAAATCAAAAAATTTGAAAATTTTATAAAAAATTTATAAAAATTCAAAAAATTTATAAAAATTCAAAAAATTCGAAAATTTTATAAAAATTTATAAAAATTCAAAAAAACTTATAAAAAATTTGAATTTATTAAATTTTTTTTCGAATTTTTATAATTTTTTTTGAATTTTTAAAAAATTATAAATTTTTACAAATTTTTTGAATTTTTAAAAAATTATAAATTTTTATAAATTTTTTGAATTTTTTAAAAATTTTTATAATTTTTTATAAAATTTTCGAATTTTTTGAATTTTTATAATTTTTTTGAATTTTTAAAAAATTATAAATTTTTACAAATTTTTTGAATTTTAAAAAAATTATAAATTTTTATAAATTTTTTGAATTTTTTAAAAATTTTAATAAGTTTTTTCGAATTTTTATAATTTTTTATAAAATTTTCGAATTTTTTGAATTTTTATAAATTTTTTGAATTTTTAAAAATTTTCGAATTTTTTAAAAATTTTTATAAATTTTTTCGAATTTTCATAAATTTTTCGAATTTTTATAAATTTTTTCCACCTACACTAGTTCGGGAAAAAACTCGTATTAAGATGGTCAATTAAGCATAAAAAAGAAACAACATATATCCACACAGGACCTAACTAGAAACAGTACACATATATCCACACAGGACCTAACTAGAAACAGGAAAAAAAAGAAACACCACCTTAATTACTAAATGAACCAGGACGCAATCGTGTCGCCATTCGACTTATTTGTTTATTGAAATAAGCTACCAAGTTTGTCGTGTATCTAGTTGACATTTTTGAAACACAACTTGAAGTGTCTTTATATGTCAATGTCAAGTGGAGTAATACTTTTGGTCATTTATTTTGCCCTATCTGTGTTAAGGTTATTATTTTGTATTCGGTTTCTTGGATTTTAGGAACGGAAAATATACATACGAATTTATTTATTTCATAGATCTTTTGGTTTATCTGTTTAAAATTAGCAGAAGAAAGAGTCGCACCCTATTTGGGTTCATCTTTTTACATAGTTAAACAAGCTATGAGTAAGAAAATTAAATAAAAGGGTACCATATGTTGTATATGTGGTATATAAGGGTAGTTGTGGTATCCTGATAACAATTAGAAGTCACGAATATGAACACTTTCAGATCGATTAAATTAGAGTGTATACCAATTAACGACCGAATAAAATCTAATTGATTCAAGTTTGTATGTTTGCAGAAAAACCGTGATCAAAATATGGTTGATCAGCCTTGTCCTCTCTCTATTCGAAATAGAGAATATATAAGACAGTTTATGGGTCGGTTATTAGGGTCTAAAACTGCAAAACAGTTATATTAACCGTAAAACAACTAGCAGCAGGAACCAGCAACTAGCAGCAGGAACGATCCACTAGCAGCAGGAACCACACTAACGATCCACTAGCAGCAGGAACCACACTAACGATCCACTAGCAGCAGGAACCACGCTAGCAGCAGGAACTGCACTAGCAGCAGAATCCACCAAGACTAGCAGCAGAAACTTATATGCATTATTTGGTGGAAAACAAATTCTAATGAATTTCTAACATAGCAATGCCCCTTGGACCCCAGCCAGGAACTGCACTAGCAGCAGAATCCACCAAGACCCCAGCCAGGGGCGCTGCCCCTTGGACCCTGCTTCTCTCAGGGGCTGCCGCCCTTGGACCCTGCTTCTCTCAGGGGCGTTGCCCCCGATGTTACACCCCGTGCCCGCTTATACCAAAAACTTAAACTTTTGACGCGGAAACGCTTGACTAAAACGGACATCTGGTCACTCTTTTGACCACTGACAAAAATCTATAAACTTTCAGACCTTGAAACTATTTTTAGATGAAACTAGACTCAATTACCTTCAAAACGATAGGTCATACGACCCATTTCGACTTACGGATTAAAAGATATGATTTTTCGAAAACTGCCCAACTAACCGTGACGCCGTCAGAAAAATGGTGACGCCGTCAGACCTTGACGGGCCAGAGGATTTTTGGACGATTAAAAGGGGACGCCGTCAAGAAGGCCATCAAGAACAAATCTGCAGTTTTCACCACTAAAAACCCATTTTGACCCATTTCATGACATCAAACTACTTATACCACTTCCGTTTTACACCAAACTTTCCAGAAATCAATATATTAACATAATAAACATGTTCCAAGATCACTTGACCCGTTAACTACCCAAAATGGTTACGAACACGCTTAAACCAAACACCCCATTATCATTACTTAAAAACACTTAAAACACATTTTGACCCATCGTTAGACTCCCAAATCGTTATGACCTTTCTAACATACAAATTGACACTCGACTATACTTTACAAATCAATAAAAGACTCTCGGGGGTACAACCTTGACACTTGAGCTCGGTATTCTATACTAAACTCCTAATGCTTGTTATCTTCCAAATCCATTCCAACTCTTATGCTACACTCCAAGCCCTCCATTCCGCCGCACTTAAGCCTACAAAAACATTGACAACTAACGAATAAGCTTACGCTTAGTAAGTAACCCGACATAAAACATATCTCATACACATATTTCCACATAAGCATCATAATCACATAAAAGCTCTTAATCTACTATATACCACTCATATCATACACAACTTCATAACATAATCACATCCATTCATCACAATCCATAATCAACAACATACCTTAACTAGCCAAGTCCAACAAGCTAACCTACCCTTGGTCAAGAATCACTAGCCATCCATCCCTAGCTCACAACCACTCTAAATCCAACTATTATACTTTCATACAACCACAATACATACATGACAATACACATATAATACATGTTTTAGGGAGAGTTACTTACCTTAGTCCAAGCACACAACATCAAAGTCATCATCATCACCACTATCATCCATCATCATCATCATTCTTCTACAACATATCAAACCCTAATAACATAACAATCAATAACATAACAAGGGTTAACATAACCCATCAAACATACTCATCTACCATCCTACATCATCATATGATCATATCTTGATCATATGGTGAAATCCCACTTAACTCATAATCTATCACTTCATTAACATAGGAACATACATACTTACTTGATAATGATCATAGAAAAGGGTGGTCATAAATACTAAGACTTGATCATCTTCATCTTCTTGGATCATCACCTCACTTTTTCCCTCTCTTTTTCTCCTATAGAACCGGCCTTCATCACCTCTCAATAATTGTGGATATCTCTAGAATTAGCTAGTTATAACTAGTTAGGTGGATCTTTTGTTAATTGGCAAGAATGGTCCCTCAAGTCCCTTTCTTCTTATTTTAGCCACAACTAACTTATAACACATAATTAACTCTTGGCAACTTAGGTCCTTCTAGTTTATACCTCACATTTCATATTACTACATTAGTCATACTTTGACTATTAATTTGACTACCGGGTTTGACTTTCCACATAACTTCGTTGACCAACCAATTACATCCAACCTTAGCATATTTCATCTAGGGTGGGGCCTACTCGTAGCCGGGATACGGGTCTAACAATTCTACCCCCTTATTTAGATTTCGTCCCCGAAATCTGCCATTCATTACTAACCTATACTTAGTCACATAACTCATCTCATTACTAGCACCTTAACCCCTAGTTTACTTAGTTCAACGATCTAAGTGATCTTGCAATTTATGCATACTATAACATATCACATGCCCTAATCCACATTACCCCCGCTTACTTTTATACCACACAACTCTCGCTTAGATTTTACATAATACAAGATTTACTTATTATCGCCAATCATCATTCTAATCCGCTCTATAACCGCACATCATTATTTCACTCGCTTTATCCTCTACCCTCATTCTTTGACTCTTGCTACTTAAGAACTCGCACTATTTGACTTGACATGATCACACCCGGCTAATACGTTCACATTCTTTTATCTTCATTCATCATCTTTTGCACCACACCGCAAGGCCCATCCTATCATCATTACAATTTCTCTATCCCATCAAGGTCCTTCTAAGTCTCAACTAAAGCCATGGTCCAACTCTAATCCTCCTATCTTAGTCCTTAAAATTCCTAACTAACTCTAAACTCCCTCTTTCTACTTCTCTAACCCTACTCGTGCCATGTCGGCAACACATAGCCCACTCGTTTATAATTCCTCATTTACATGGAGAGGCGTCCCAATCGATGTAAATCAAGAAATATAAACTAGTGGTTATGTACTCCCGACATAACACCACTACTCCTAATTCCCAATTTAACTTTTATTATTTCATTTTCATTTTATATTTCACTTGATATTTAAATTCTTCTATTTTCTAGCTTGGATCCCCTTTACTTTAACATTTTCCCCGAAAGAACTTTCACACATGCCAAGGATGTAGGCAATCTTTGCCTGTGTAGGCAATGCATTTTTATCCCGAAGGATCTTTAACATTCATCCCGAAGGATTCCTTAACATTCCTTTACTTGGTCATCCCAATGGATACCACATTTAACATTCATCCTGAAGGATCATTACATTCATCACTTTACCACTTTTACATTTTAACATCGGATCCAAGCCATAAGCACCACAAACACACATTATTACATTCGTTTATTATAGTATTTACCGCTAATCGCCTTAGTAGTAATATGATAATTTTAGAACAACGCCTTTATCTCATACACACTCCTTACATTCTTAATCCGCTTTAGTTATTTTCACATCTTTACTTTACCTCTTGCATTCTTAGCCTTCGTTAATCATTTTCACATTCTTACATTACGTTTTAGTCCACTCGACTCATTTACATCTAGACTTCTCACATTTTACCAACCGAAACTCATGCATTCATTATGGTGATTACAGCGCCGTAATATGATAATCTCAAGACAACTTCTTTATCTCACACATACCCCTCTCATTCTTTCTTACGTTTTTAATCCATCACCTTTTTATTTCCATATTTTATCTCTCTTCTTTTAGTCTCACTCGCATCCTTTACATGTAGACCTTACATAGATCATCAATTATAACACGCTCATTATTTATTAATGATTACAGCTAATCGCCTTAGCCGTAATATAATTATTTCATGACAACACCTTAGCTTCACACATATTCATCTCATTTTAGCTAGTATCACTTAAGAATTTCGCTCTATTTCATTATTTACTCAACCCCTATGCCTTTCCTCATCTTGTAACTAAGTTCATCACAAACTTATTATGCATATATTTTTATTTCATTTCTTCACTACACACATTCAACGTCACCACATGTTCATACTTATACCCCTAATACTTTATGCTCACACAACATATCACGTATTCCACTTCATAAACAATCAAAGACTCAAGTTCAACTTATTAATTCTACCACTAGTAAATCCACATTCTCAATATTCACATTATATCCAATCAAAGCCTAATCCCCCTATTGCTCTAAGCTCTTTCACATCGCACCACTAAGGCATTTATTTTTCGCGTCTAAATCATTACTTCTATACTTCACTACGTTCACATAATCGTATAATAATTACCGATACAACCCGAGGTGCACGGTCATCCTATCACTCACACGTCAAGTCTCCCATGCCATATATCACATAAGACACATCCCTAAGTCCCCATCATACTACCCATATAACGATCACATCATTCGTTTCAAACTCTACATCCACATCCTATAACTCACAAACTATTAGCCCACCTATCTCAAACTTAACTTAACGCGTCTACGAGTGGTTTAAGTCTAGGCAACCTAAAGGAAACCTAATTCACTTAAACCGAAGCTTTGATACCAATTTGTTACACCCGTGCCCGCTTATACCAAAAACTTAAACTTTTGACGCGGAAACGCTTGACTAAAACGGACATCTGGTCACTCTTTTGACCACTGACAAAAATCTATAAACTTTCAGACCTTGAAACTATTTTTAGATGAAACTAGACTCAATTACTTCAAAACGATAGGTCATACGACCATTTTGACTTACGGATTAAAAGATATGATTTTTCGAAAACTGCCAACTAACCGTGACGCCGTCAGAAAAATGGTGACGCCGTCAGACCTTGACGGGCCAGAGGATTTTTGGACGATTAAAAGGGGACGCCGTCAAGAAGGCCATCAAGAACAAATCTGCAGTTTTCACCACTAAAAACCCATTTTGACCCATTTCATGACATCAAACTACTTATACCACTTCCGTTTTACACCAAACTTTCCAGAAATCAATATATTAACATAATAAACATGTTCCAAGATCACTTGACCCGTTAACTACCCAAAATGGTTACGAACACGCTTAAACCAAACACCCCATTATCATTACTTAAAAACACTTAAAACACATTTTGACCCATCGTTAGACTCCCAAATCGTTATGACCTTTCTAACATACAAATTGACACTCGACTATACTTTACAAATCAATAAAAGACTCTCGGGGGTACAACCTTGACACTTGAGCTCGGTATTCTATACTAAACTCCTAATGCTTGTTATCTTCCAAATCCATTCCAACTCTTATGCTACACTCCAAGCCCTCCATTCCGCCGCACTTAAGCCTACAAAAACATTGACAACTAACGAATAAGCTTACGCTTAGTAAGTAACCCGACATAAAACATATCTCATACACATATTTCCACATAAGCATCATAATCACATAAAAGCTCTTAATCTACTATATACCACTCATATCATACACAACTTCATAACATAATCACATCCATTCATCACAATCCATAATCAACAACATACCTTAACTAGCCAAGTCCAACAAGCTAACCTACCCTTGGTCAAGAATCACTAGCCATCCATCCCTAGCTCACAACCACTCTAAATCCAATATTATACTTTCATACAACCACAATACATACATGACAATACACATATAATACATGTTTTAGGGAGAGTTACTTACCTTAGTCCAAGCTAACAACATCAAAGTCATCATCATCACCACTATCATCCATCATCATCATCATTCTTCTACAACATATCAAACCCTAATAACATAACAATCAATAACATAACAAGGGTTAACATAACCCATCAAACATACTCATCTACCATCCTACATCATCATATGATCATATCTTGATCATATGGTGAAATCTCACTTAACTCATAATCTATCACTTCATTAACATAGGAACATACATACTTACTTGATAATGATCATAGAAAAGGGTGGTCATAAATACTAAGACTTGATCATCTTCATCTTCTTGGATCATCACCTCACTTTTTCCCTCTCTTTTTCTCCTATAGAACTGGCCTTCATCACCTCTCAATAATTGTGGATATCTCTAGAATTAGCTAGTTATAACTAGTTAGGTGGATCTTTTGTTAATTGGCAAGAATGGTCCCTCAAGTCCCTTTCTTCTTATTTTAGCCACAACTAACTTATAACACATAATTAACTCTTGGCAACTTAGGTCCTTCTAGTTTATACCTCACATTTCATATTACTACATTAGTCATACTTTGACTATTAATTTGACTACCGGGTTTGACTTTCCACATAACTTCGTTGACCAACCAATTACATCCAACCTTAACATATTTCATCTAGGGTGGGGCCTACTCGTAGTCGGGATACGGGTCTAACACCCGAACCCCATTAGTCCCGTGAATATCCAAATAAGTGTCGACCCTTATTTGCATATTAAACTCAATCTATTTTACACTAAAATACCAACAAACCTCCCCCATTTTAGTGTAATCATAAATTAACTAACTAGTTCACAGCAAACAATCAAACTAATGCATAAATGAAATGTCGAGACGATTGAATTTCACATTAGTATATTACACATTCCAAATATTCGGATATCAAGGTTTCCCGAAAGATTGAACCTTGTAATATCACTATTGAATACATGAAGATAATATACACATTAGTTTTACATACACAATTCTTACTTGACACATTCTTTTACTAGCCTATGTCCCTATCCTTTCTTGAGTACATCAAAGCCAAGTCTCAACTTCTTGAAGCAGCTAAACTTCGTACTCATATAGGTAGTTCTTTTAATCTCGCACCTGCAAATGCAATTTTTCAAAAGAACTATTAAGAAGAATACTTCTTTTAATCTCGGACCCTGCCAAGGGCTGCCGCCCCTTGGACCCTGCTTCTCTCAGGGGCGTTGCCCCCGAACCCCCATTAGTCCCGTTAATATCCAAATAAGTGTCGACCCTTATTTGCATATTAAACTCAATCTATTTTACACTAAAATACCAACACCATATCCTCTGACGGGCTGAAGGGCCTCGTCGAACCTTCTTAGAATATGTGAGGCAAATATTGTAACACTACTTAATGAGACATGCGAACATGAGTTGAACCCATAACCTTCGTCTTATGTTGCATGTCTCTCGCCGTTAGGCTACAACCGCGGAGACACCAGTAGGAGAGCATGATCATATATCAGGGACGGAGCATGAACAATATTTTTGGAAGAGCCGAAATACAATAATTTAATTTTGAAATGGTCAAACTTTTAGTTGTCTTTTATTTACATTATTTTTGCACGTAAAATACACACAATTATACATAATGGTCCTAAATTTTAGGGGCCACAACCCCCTCTTACTCCTTAAAAGATCCGTCTTGCACATTTCTTTGGTAAACTGATCATACAGTGTTTTCAAAATTGTACATTTATCACGGACCATATTAGAACTTGCAACCACTTAAGCACACGCAAGCTATTCATTTTCACGTACTCGCAAAAACTTAAGATGTGTATACTAATGGGATTTAAACCACAACCGCGTCGTAATATTATTCTCACCCGAACACCACAAAATAAAAGGCTCATTATCTATCAAAAAGCTTGTGTCTCAATGATATCCCTTGTTGTATGAGAAGTTCCTTAACCAAATGTTTATGAGTTCAAGTCTTATTTAGGACATATGAGATGGTTGTAATGTATAAATTGTGAGATAGTTAGTTGTCGTTTTTTTAAAAAAAAAAGACCCATTATCTAATTATCATAGACTTGGGTTGTATTTTACGACAAGCTTTTTGAAGCATTTAGGATCACCTAGCATCCACTTTTTAGCTTTAAAATATAATGTGTGTTTGACACGAGTAAATAACTTATAGATTTTGTTTAATTGCTCCCGTTGAAAACACTAAAATAAGAAGAGCATTTATATCACTTCACACTTATAATTACATATTCAACTACGTTGCTCAACGTTTTTATAAATAAACACTTACCGCTAACAAGTGTAACTAACTGCTACCGTTAATAGCTGCCACTTACAACGATGTTAGTTATGTCAAACATGATCCGGCGGTCTAACAAGGTAACAGAATACAACTAAAGTATGAGATTTTAACGCACATTTTTAACACATATTTACAACTTTGGTATTGTATTATAGAGTCGTTATCGTTGTGATTTGAGATTTAGATTTGTATTGAATAATAGATCCTGTCTGCCTAGGTGGCACATTTCAATTACGAGGTAATGTAAAAGCCTCATGCAAGCAGCCCTTGGTGGCTCCGAAAAGCCGTTTTTGTCGCCATGTCATCTTTTCCAGTTGTCCCACGTGGCATCAATATCTTGCATTTTTCTCGCCGCAAAGTATTTAAGATATGCATTGACTAATTTATGTACCATAATATTTATCAAATCATTTTTACAATTTTTTCTTTGTGCAATCGAGTAACGTTTCTTTTTTCTTGAAGCGCCTTCATAAGGATGTATATCTAAATTCTATAATGTTTCGCATTTGCTAGCTTTAAGCCATGTTTTGGTACGGCTACAGTATTAGTAGCAATAAGCCAATAAGCCAAATCTAACAAACGTGGGGCAGGCGATCGAAGCTAAAAAAAAACTGAACCAAAATTTACCAAATGAAACGCCAATTGCCATTTAGCTTCCTTAAATGAAACGCCAATTGCCATTTAGTTGATATCATATGACTATCGATATGTTAAAGTCATGAGTCATGACTATTGCATGAAAAAACATCTTAATATAATGATCTTTGCATGGGTTCCATGTTATAGTCATGCATGATAAAAACTCAAAATACCAAGATCATTAATTTTTATGGATGTGTTTGTTTTATGGAATTTGCAAATTGTGAAGTGATATTGAGAGTATGATTTTGAAATACAGGTTATGTTTGTTAAAAGTAGCAGTAGTAGTGAATAGGGTTGTAAATGAACTGAACGTTTAGTGAACATTTCATGAAACGTTCGGTAAAAAGTTCGTTTATGTCTGTTTATTTATTAAATGCACGAACATGAACTATATTTTACGTGCGTTTAGTTAAATGAACGAACATGAACAAAAGGCGCCTCCGTTTATTTATGTTCGTGAACGTCCGATTATGCGTTCGTTAACGTTTGTTTATGTTCATTTATTTATTTATTTTCGTATATCATATCTTTTAATTGTATAATTTTTAAATAGGTTTGTTTAAACAAAACAACATTTATAAAACAATATATTGTGCACAATTTAATAAAGTTTATGTTTGTTTTTCTATGTTCATTTATGTTCGATCGTTTATGTTCGTTTAGTGTCTTAATAAACGAACATGAACAACTTATTTTCTTAATAAAAGAACATGTACAAGAAAATTCGTCCGTTTAAGCGTCCGTGTCCGTTTATTTGTCACGTTAAAATTAAACGAACGAACATGAACAAGGCTCCGTTCGTGTTCGCCCGGTTCGTTTATAGCCCTAGTAGTGAACAGTAGCTGTGAGTAGTAGTCATAGCTCATCGCTTCTTAAACAAGCATTGAAGAATTAGCCTTCATAAAAATAGTCACAACTCACCGCTCTTTTGCCAAACAACCAATAAAAATCAAAATACTCATTGCTCCCCGCTCACCGCCCCAAAAAGTTCTGCACCGCTTCACGCCAAACATACCCATAGTTTGCAACCCTTCTTTCACTACAAGAATCGGGGCTTTTAGCTAAGTCTTCTAAACGACAAAATAAACGATTTTCAAACCTTTGACTCTAACAATCACTTTTAGCGAAGACTTTATCGTTGCTAAAACCGTTTCAAAATTTGGCTTTGACTTTCAACGCAAGTTTTTGACAAAAACAAATGAACCAAGGTTTTCAAAATCGGGATCCTACTTAGGATCGATTTCGTCTTTGCAAGATCGAGATCGTAAGATCGGATCGGGATCTTAAGATCCTACTATAATGTCATTTTGTTAATAGTTTTTGTAATATTATACAAATCTATAAATTAATATATATCATAAACACAAATTATGTAAATATTTCATAGAAATGTTGTCTTAAATTATGATTATGAAATTTTTAAGAATATTAACATGTTGCTTTTTTTTTTTTTTTTTTAATTCTACAAAATACATTCCATAATTTTTAAGTTTTTTTAGTTTGTGGTTCGAGAAAAGTAAGATCGGATCGTATTAGATCTTAAGATCCTATGGTAAAGATCGGGATCCTATAAGATCTTAAGCTTTTAAAGATCATTTGTAAGATCCGGATCGTTTTTGCTTTGCAGTATCGTAAAATTGTAAGATCCTAAGATCAGGATCGGGATCCTGACAACCATGAAATGAACTATAACATTAGTCGTCGCTAAAAGTAAAAAATATTATTTTATTATTATGATTAAGAGATGAAATAAATAAATAAATGTTAAAACCTATTTATATTAACGTGAATTATGTTGAAACAATTTGAATTATGTTTATGTTGACACTATTTATGTTAATGTGAAACATGTAGAAAGTATTTGGGTTTGTTTCTCTGTTACGGATCTAGAAAAATAGCCGGGAAACCCCCGGGAAAGTGTAAGATTGTTGTTGTAAGACAGCAACAATATTGCAGAAACTGATATGACCAAGAATCACGTTGGAAGGTGGAGGAAACACCATAAACTCGAACTAAAGATTAAACTTTAAACTTTCGGTTTATTGATTGCCGAGGTGTGTATGTTGTCTAAAGAGAGAAGTAAAGACAACACACACACCTCATGTGTTACAAATGAATCCTCAACCCTCCTAGTATTGACATAGGAGGGTATTTATTACAAGCTACAAGTTCTAACTTAGCAATATGACTAAACTAGTCCTTGTACTTTGAATGCTATTGCAATTCTCACATATGACAAAACTTTAAAGCTAACAATCTCTCCCCAAAGTGAAGTCATATGGGAATTTCTTACAATGTTCCCTACAAGTAAAATATAAACAGTAAGTACAGAGAATAATCTTCAAACTTCATTACTTCGTTCAGCTTGCAGAATCTTCTCAGCTTTCATTTCTTTACTTGCAGACGAACCATGTGAGCAAATCTAATTAGGGTTTAATATAGAGTGCCCTGAGTGCTCTCCCCGTGCTCTCCCCTAATTAGCGCTCTCCTCCAAACTGACAACCTCTCTTATGATTGCCCTGTATCTGAAGTCCGTTCGGGGGAATACATTATCAACATCTTCATCTCACCAAATGCATCCCAGTTATTTTTCCCATAAGAGATCAGCCTGCACATTTCTCTCCCCTGCTGGTTACGATTCATCGGAATCAACATACTGATGTGTACGTGAAATACAAACTGGAAGCACTTCCTGTAATCCATGAGAAGATGTAGATAAATCTAATCTAACCTCCTGAATCAACAACAACGGCTTTATGTAGTGACCACTGATGGAGAAAACCCACTATGCCAAACTTGAGACTGAAGTAGAATAACCCAAACTTGTGACTTAAACTTGCACGATAGTGTGACTAAGAACCTATACTGAGCACTACCAACGTAACTCCTTAAAGCATATAGGTCGTTTCATATACCCATCCATCCATTCCTTAACTGTATATGAACCTCTCTTGAATTATCCACATCTTTGTGTGACACTGAGTACTACAACGTATCTCCTTTAAGTGATAGTTAACTAGGTCTTCGTCCATCCTCCCCTTGACCTATGAAAACTAGATAACCCAAGACTTAATCACTATTCCCATGAGTGCCCAAACAAGGATCTCGAAGAATCATGCATCCAACCAACCCCGATATCTTCAAGATACTAAGTACACGTACCCGAGATATTCCACTTCAACTTCAAATAAGTAATAATGAATCATCATCCTTGTAGTCACAGCTGATAATTTGACCATTGTCATCTGATTGTGAATCTTGATCAGGATCTTTTCGGCTATACGTGGTGATGTTGAAGGTGCCGTCCGACAATTTCAATTGTGATTTTGATGTGAAATATGCCATAAAATGACATTATAATGATGCTGGGAAAATTTGAGTTTTACAATTTTTACGCCAAAAATTCCCCGGAAAATTCGAATTTTGGCCAAAAATTTTGAATTTTAGGCCAAAATTTTCACTCTTGTACCAGAATTTGAATCTCGCGTAAAAATTGTCCGTTTAGTCCCCTGAGAAAATTAAATTTTACTCGGATTTTCCCGCCAAAGGTTGTCCGATATCACAGAAGCTTCTTTGTCCGATATCGCAGTTGATAAAACTTCTCGGACAGAACTGCGATAATTTGAACTGCGATAAGTATGATCAGACCTCAAATGCGATAACCTCAATTGCGATAAGTGTCTGAGTTGCAACTGCGATAAGGCCAAATGCGATAGGATTGCAGAAATGCGATAATGTCCAATTGCGATAACTATCGCAATTCTCATACAAGAAATGCGATAAACAAGACGAATTGCGATAACTCGCTGGCTGCCATGCAATTGCGATAAAACGCATATTTCTACTAACTTTCACCCACTTTTTGACTTTTTCCTCCTACCCATGCAGCTCCCATACTTGTTAGTCAACATTTCTGCCAACTTTCACTAACTCTTCACACTCCAATAATTCACAATCTTCACTAAAATAATCAACAACAATTCTTTTACAAAAATTGTTAGTGATTTTCGATTAGTGAACCAAGAACAAACACAAGTGTATGATCTTCCACACCAAGATAAGAATGAAGAGCTAGAAAACTTTGCACAGCCAAGTCGATTTAACACACAACAGACACAACCTTTGATCTTCAAAAGGTGTACGATTTCAAGATAAACACCAAAAGGGTCACGTTTTTATGAAACAAAAACGCAACATTTGGGTTCTTTTAAACATAAATCGAACACAAAGCATCAAAACTGCTACTGATGAACAGTAACAATCAAGAACACACCAAAAAATCACATTGTTTACCTCAAACACACCACGATTCGCCCCCGGTTAGCTCTTGATACCAATTGATATGACCAAGAATCACGTTGGGAGGTGGAGGAAACACCATAAACTCGAACTAAAGATTAAACTTTAAACTTTCGGTTTATTGATTGCTGAGGTGTGTATGTTGTCTAAAGAGAGAAGTAAAGACAACACACACACCTCATGTGTTACAAATGAATCCTCAACCCTCCTAGTATTGACATAGGAGGGTATTTATTACAAGCTACAAGTTCTAACTTAGCAATATGACTAAACTAGTCCTTGTACTTTGAATGCTATTGCAATTCCCACATATGACAAAACTTTAAAGCTAACAGAAACAGATACCACTTTTAATCACAACTAGTTGTCACTAAAAGTGTATAACTGAAATAATAGTATACCTTTAGCCATGACTTAGGGGTGCGCATGAAACCGAAAAACCAAACCTAAACCCAAAAAACCAAAAAACCGAAAGCGATTGAAAACCGATGATTCGATTTTTGTATTTCGGAAAACCCAAAGTTTACAGTTCAGTTTGGTTTTAGCATAAAAACCAAACCGAAAAAAACCGAACCGAAAAAATACAAATAATCTTAAAACTCTAATAATATATTGCTTTTTGAATGTGTCATTTAAAACGCATAAACAATTTCTTTTAGGATTTTGTGTTAATTAGTTTTTTATTGTTATTATTGTGTCAATTTATGAAACATAAACAATTATCTTATAGCATTTTCTTTATTGTCATTGGTTTCTCTTGGTCCCGAAATTTGGATAAAACATGAATATATTTGATAAGATTAACAAAAGTTTTACACAATACCCATTTGACAACTAATAACACCATTCATACTTTTCAATGTTTATAATTCTTATTAGAAATGAATCAAAGAATTACAAGTGATAGTTGCGGAATACTATCTCAATTAAATGACAAATGAAACTCTCCTAAAAGTGAATAAAAGTTTGCTAGCTTAGATTATAATTCAAGGAGAGGAGGATTCTATCACTAATGCATTTGTATTATTTTTTGTGTTTAAAATATCTAACTATCTCTTTTATAAACATTCTCTTATATAGATGGGGATACGAGGGTAACATGTGAGGTCTTCAATACGTGTCAAGCATTTAATGGAGAAGTACACTTTTCATTAAATGCTTTTATTCTTGGAATAAGATAAAACTTACTTTAGGGAATAGTTTTGACAACGGTTCTCACATTTATACCAACTCCTCGTACTTGTTTGACTTTATTGTAGTTGATTTTAGAAAGTTCCCGCTCATATTTCATGTTTGTTTCAAACATAGAGTATTCAGAGTCATGGAAACTTTGTCAAATCTCAGTGCCTCTGATGTTGTTTGTAGCTCAGGTACTTTACTCACTGATACCACATCAGTGAGGTAAAGTTTTTCTACAGTTGGTCTTTGACGTCTCTGAAGCTTGTTGTTAATCGAGCTTTGTACAACAGTCACTGACTTCTCATCAGTAAGTAACTTACTCACTGATTCTTCAATGAGTAACATACTCATTGATTCGTCAGTGAGTAACTCACGCTGTTTTATGTTCAAGTATAGTTAGAAACAACTGGGTCAAATTTTTGGCCTAACAATCCCCCTATTTGAATATACAAATAATCTGAGTTGTCATCTTTTTTGGTTGAGGGCTTCATTTACCGAGCTCCGCTTCTGGAAGTGGCAAGACTTTCTTTAGTCTCTGAAGAACACTGAAGATGACCCCCTGAGTGTATTCACTCACGGACTAATTCTGCACTTAGGTTATGTTAAGTTTAAATCCTAGTTAGAGACTATTGGGCACTGAAATGGACAATAAATCTCTTCCATTTGGATAAACAAATTGCCTAAGTATTTTTAGATGTAAGTGAGCATAACAAATTCTTTTTACATTCTGAATTACATTAAAGAGTTAAATAAGAAGTGTAAAGTTTGATCCTTTGTTGTTGAGGTTATTGAGATTTTTTCATCATGTTTAGGGACTTTTCGAGGTTCAGGAGCCTTTCCATCTTCATTTTGAGGGACAACTGTCATGTGTAGTGTCGTCCATGATCGCATGTTCAGCCACTGATGCTCCTCCTTCCTCCCTCCCATGTGTTCAGTCATTGATGCTCCTCCTTCCGCCCACAGCTTCGTCAGTGATGCTCCTCTTTCCTCCCATAGCTCCCTGATGCTCCTTCCTCATATTTTTGGTAACAGCCTTTTGTGAATACTTTTTGTGTCACAAAGTCTCCTTCCTCCCATTATATTTAGTGACTACTTTTTGTGACAACAATTCGTGTCACTAAGTCTCCTTCCTCCCATTACTTCACGGTGATAATTTTCAATAGAAATTTGTGTCACTAACGTCCTTCCTCCCATTTTTTATTTTGAGCGACAATTTTTTGCAACAACAATTTTGTCACTAACCTCCTTCCTCCTTTTTCTTGTTTGGAGGATTTGGTCAAAGGCTTGAATAAAAAATTGTAAAGTTTGTTTAAAGGATTTGTGTGAGATTTTTGTGGAGGGTCTCATGAGAATTTGTGTGAGGTTTTTTTTGCGTGTAGGGTTTTGTGTAGCTTTTTTTTGTAAAGGGTTTTGGTGAAAGGGTTTTTTTTTTGGCAAGAGGGCTTTTTTTTAGAGGTTTTGTTTGTGGAGGTTTTTGTGAATTTGTTTAGGTATATGAACTGATCAATTCAAAAGTTTTTATCAAAGTGTTTCTCCCCCTCAAAAGTTGCAACGTTACTAGCAATTTTTGAAGTAAACCCACTTCGATTGACGTATGAATTTGCCACACAACAGACTTTTTGGAACTATTTTTACTCAAGTATCTAAACTTGAGTCCGCACAATGGTAGCAATTTCTTTGACTTTTTTAAAAATCATTTTTCTTTTTTTTTTGTTTAAAGTTATTAATGGTCAAAGCAAATCTGGATTATTGAGATTAATCCACCTGCTTTGATACCACTTGTTGGTCCCAAAATTTAGGTAAAACATGAATATGTTTGATAAGATAAACAAAAGTTTTACACAAGACCCATTTGACATCTAATAACATCATTCGTACTTTTCAACGTTTATAATTCTTATTAGAAATGAATCAAAGAATAGCAAGAGATAGTTGCGGATCACTATCTTAATTGAATGACGAATGAAACTCTCCTAAAAATGAATCAAAGCTTGCTATCTTAGCTTATGATTCAATGAGAGAAGGGGATTTTATCAGTATAATACAATTATATTATTTTTTGTGTTTAGAATCTTTAACTATCTTTCTTACAAACATTTTCTTATATAGGTAGAGATATGAGGGTAACATGTGAGGTCTTCAATACATGTCAAGCATTTAATGGAGAAGTACACTTTCCATTAAATGCTTCTATTCTTGGAATAAGATAAACCTTACTTTAGGGGAAAAGTGTTGATAACTCTTCTCACCTTTATACCAACTCCTTGTACTTATTTGACTTTCTTGTAGTTGCTTTTAGAAAATTCTCGCCCATATTTCATGTTTGTTTCAGAGATAGAGTATTCCCGCGAGACTTTGTCAGATCTCAGTGCCCCTGATCTTGTTTGTAGCTCAGGTACTTATTCACTAATACCGCATAGTGAGGTAAAGTGTTTCTTCAGTTGGTCTTTGACGTCTCTGAAACTTTTTGTTGATCGAGATTTGTACAACACTCACTTACTTCTCATCAATGAGTAACATACTCAGTGATTCTTCAGTGAGTAACTCAGGCTATTTATGTTCAAATATTGTCAGAAATAATTGGGTCAATTTTTTGCCCAACGGTTTCTTATTATCATTAATGTGTATTTCTTTATTGTTGTATCTTGAAAATGTTATTTATGATGCATCAAAAAATGACCTTGGAAAGACCAAACCTCGAACAAAAACCAAAAAACCTAACAAAAAAGAAACCAAAAACTGAACCCAGATAAAACCGAAACTAGAACGATTTTTAGAAAGCAAAAACCGAAAATTTTGGTTCGATTTCGGTTTTAATCTAATACTGAGGCAAACCGAACTATGCTCACCCCTACCACGACTTGTTGTCAATAAAAGTATACTATTAAAATAATGATACAACTTTTAGCCACAGCCGGTCGTGGCTAAAAGTATATTATTATTTTAATAGTCGTTTTTATGTCATATTTTTCAAAAAGTTTTTGTTACGACTGTTGTTATTAAAAAAGTTGATTTTTCATGGCTAAAGGTGTCATGGCTAAAAGTCTGAGCCGTGGCTAAAGGTCTTTAGCTAGGAATTTTTAGCCATAATTTTTTGGCAAAAGTCATGGCTAAAAGGCCCGATTCTTGAATGTGTAAATTGTCATATACTAAGTTAATCATTGTATTCCTTATAAACTTGAACACCGATATATCAATCGAGTCCATTGTATAGTAAGATTAGCTTCATGTCGTGTGCCGATCTTGAATATATACCAAGATAGTGAATAGGTCTCGTCTTTATTAAAGAAAGATCACTTAACTAAAATATACCCTGACGCGTCTCACAACAATAACTCCCAACAAACTATATGGAATAGATTGTTTCCTTCAAATGTAAACATTCTCATTCAGCGAGCTATGAACAAAAGGCTCCCTACTATGTATAACCTTGATAAGAAAGGTATTGATCTTGATTCGGTTAAACGTCCCCTATGCAGTAACGATATAGAAACGAAAGATCGTGTGTTTGTCTCTTGTCCAATCGCCACTGATTTATGGAAAAAAGTTCTTTCATGGTGGCACCTCACGGGCACCCCATTCTCATCTTTTCCCGAATTAATTACAATGGAGGACTGGGTTCACTTAGATCAAAAGAATTCAATCTTCTTCGGTGTGGTTGTAAGTACCACTTTGGTCCATATGGAACTACATGAATAAATTTATCTTCAACCTAAAACGGCCCCCAAATGATTGTGTGTTTAACAATATTAAGCTCTCGTCGTTTAATTGGATTTCTAGTAGGTGTAATAAAGTTTCTTTTAGTTGGATCGATTGGCTTAGTCAACCACGTAACGCTATTTCCTCCACGTAATTGTTTTTCTGGCGTATTGCTAGTTTTTTTTATAAATCAGTCGTTCCCAAAAAAACATTTTATTCCTTTTCTGAAAAGTGCAAGAAATGTATAAGTTTATACACTTATAAAAATATACTCCTTCCGTCCTAATATTATTGTCCACGTTTCTTTTTTAGAATGCCACAAATTAATTGTCCATTACTAAAAATATATAAGAAAATTTGATGTTGATTATCGTATTACCCTTACTTGATATCATTACTACCAACTTTAAAGAAAAAATAATTAGTTAGTTAAAAGTAAAACTGTCATTTTATAAAAAGTAACATAAAGAAAGCAGTAATGATTATACTTTTTTTTAAACTTTGTATTTTTTGTCGGAAAATAATTATTTTAAAACGGAGGGAGTAAAGTGTGAAAAATGGTAATTTTCACGTTATTAATTAGTATTAAATGAGTATTAATTATTTTTAAGCTGAGCATTTCTATGCGCATTTGCATGTTTCTGAGTATTTTTGAGCATTTTTTGGAGTTGTCCCGCACACTGTAGCTTACAGTCACTGCAGAAAAAGTATATTTTTGTCAGTAAGCATAAATTATCCTATTTCCGGTAGTTACTGACAAGTCTCGTAATTAACTGAGAGCTTTCTCACATTTTGCTGAAAAACAACCGCACCCGCGTACTGACATCACAATACACATGGTAACAGTCAAATAAAAATATTTTTGAGTCAGTAATAATATTTTATTACATTTCTGACAAAAACGTGGATAAAAACTTTATTTTACATATACGTGTCCAAAAACGTCAAATCGGGACTTTACGGCCACATTTAAGCTCAAACCGACACACGATACACCAACGAGAGGTAAAAATATTTCCCCCCCTCCTCTTATCCCTCCATAACCAGCCTTAGGTGGATACTCCACCACTACAATCCAAAATGTATCCACTAACTAATATATCTTATATATATTAACCCTTATTACCTTAAGTGACACCAAAACAAAACATACTATCCATAATATTATCATCAACTTTCCTAGATCATCCTCCCTATCAAACCACACGGCTCAAACCAAAATACCCAGATCCATCATTTTTCTTTGAAATTCAAACAATTTAGAGTGCATATTCAAGAGTTTCGGGTTATTTGGAATATGGTTTGGGTAAATTTGGTGAAGTTTGGGTTGTTCTTGGTCTCCTCTACCCCACGTTAACCTTCAAGCATTGTAAGGAATCATCAAACTTTTCAAATCTTGTTAAATACATGTTCTTTCAATGTCTAATGATGTTAAAATTTGTTAAAAGTATATATTTTGTTGAAATGGAAAAAGCTAGGGCTTGTATTATGGTGAATAGTGCTCGACCTAAGTATGATCTATGAGCAAATTTGTAAATCTCTTGCTTGTGTGGTAAATCTTGATGCATATGGTGCTAGTTTGATGATGCAAACATGATTAATATTAATTTCGCGAGATTAAGCAATATATACACTTTTGAGGCTATATATATGTTTCGTCGAAAGTAAAAATTACAAAACTATTGGGGTTTTCAAAAACATAAAATTTTGGCTCAAGTGGTGAAATGGTGGAATTAATGCTTAAAAGCTTATTTTGAATAGCTTATTGAATAAGCCATAACTAATTGAGATTAGCTTATAAAAAGGTGAAAATGGGTCGAATTATGTAATATGGGTCGAATATAATGTATTTTGGTCATGTTTGACTATTTGACTTAATAGCTTATTTATAAGAGCTTAATTGATAAAATTAAAATTCGTTACGTAACTAATATTCGCTAAAAAGGAAAAATGGGCTAAATATAATTTTTGGGCTAAAATGCCACGTGTGGGCTGTTGGGCCGAGCCCAACATGATATTGAACAACTTTGACTTTTTGACCAAACGGATTTAACGAACGTGTTAAGTGATTTTTAGAAACGCAACGATATATATAATTTAACTAAAAAGTGATTTGGGCTAAAATTAATGAATTGGGCTTATGGACTTTCGGTGGCAGTTGGGCCAAGCCCAACCCAACTAGTCACAGTTGACTTATTGACCAAACGTGGTGACAAATGTGTTAAAATTATTTTTAGCAAACTAACGATATATATATCGTAAATTAAAAAGGCTAAATGGTTTGGACTAAAAATTAAACTATTAGGCTTATTTAGAAAGTTTCGGCCCAATAGATAAGTTGGATGACAAAAATGATTTTTGAAATATTTTCCGACTCACTATGGATATTATTACTTAATGATACGATAGATATAACAAAAAACTAGTTTTGGACTTGTTTTGAGACGCGTTAGTCTCCAAAAGGGTGAAAAATGACATTTTGACCAAATTCTTATTAATATTGACTTTTGTTAACTTTCCGACTAAATATTGACTTTGTGTCGAAATCTATTGTTAATAATTAAACGTAACGATAACGATAATTATAACGATAAAAATACTTACGATGACCAATATATATTACGAACCAAATTTTTGCATATAACGTAAACAACGCGGATTATTTGAGGAATTGCAACACCTGAGAAAAAAGGAAACGTTGAATAAACGAATGGGTCATGCCCAAATTTTCTAAAAATCTAACACTTAGAGTATTTTGGTAAAAATACTTAACTTAGGTAAATTTTTCTAAAATACTTAACAATGTTTCTAAATTTCTTATAATTAAAATTGTATTATAAATAATAAATAATATTTATAATATAATAATCCTCCACTAACTCTATTACTTTATTAATTTCTCAAAAACCTATTTAATTAATTATAATCATTAATTAATTAAATACTTAAGTATTCAACTTAACCTAATATACATATATACATGTATGATTGTACATATATATATAATACTTGCGGCGATTACTAGCACGGATGTTCCGTTACGTATTCCCACATTTTGAAATATACTTTACCACACAGCAAGCAAGAAATACACGAGCACTGTTCACGAGTAAACGTTTCAAATAAAGTAAAGACATATAAGACACGAATATTTCGCTAAGACTTACCGTACTGATTTAGGTTGCGTGTCGGCGCGGTTGCACTATTTTGTTGATTAGCAGATTGCTGTTGTATTTAAGGTGAGTTTATAGCCCCATATTTTTATACGATTTGTTTTATAAGCTTTGGGGTGAGAAACATGCAAAACTGTTTTCATGGACCAAAAATGGATTTTGTTATTTTATACACACTAGTATGCAGAAACCTAAGTTTAGCTGAACCTCATTGCGCCCACTATCATCAACCCTTAATTCCTATCTAGGAAGCCGTTTGATATAAATAGATCTATTGGGGATGACACCCCCGTTCGGTTGGCTCGGCATAGCCAAGGCGAACGTATACCATATGAAAATAGGTCGAGTGTCTGGGGATTAACACTCGCGGGCACCCCTTTCTAGCTAATGCCAGCTTGACATGCTGCGATGTCATAGTTCGGTTAGATGAGGCTTAATGTTTGCATAGCAGGTAGGGGTGTCTGTCGGATCGGGTCAACCCGACCCGAACCCGAACCCGATCGGGTCGGGTCTAATCGGGTCGGGTCTAATCGGGTCAAAAAATTTAATCGGGTCAAATTGACCCGACCCGATAACCCGATAGCGTTATCGGGTCGGGTTTCGGGTTAAATAAAAATTGTTATCGGGTTATCGGGTCAACCCGATAAGACCCGACAATTTAAAGCAGCTTGGAAAATATCAGAAGAGGCTTCAATTATAGATCTTATATGTCTGCTACAATAGGCTGTAAAATATGATATATGATGCATTAACACAATTAAATAATGCAATTTGCTTTAGTTAGTCGATCTAGCCATGACAAATGCTATATGTATCAAACTAGTTCATGCAGACTTTTTTATATTGTCAATAAAATTCGACCATACTGCCAACTCCAGCTGAAGCTCTTGCAATGAGACACATTCAAACACTCCATCAGTCCATCACAACATTATGAACAGTCAAAACTCAAAAGATATCCAAACACTACTTTTTTACTTACACAAGATGAGGATGCTATTGAATAAGTGTATGCATATGTGTCACACAATGTAGATTAGTCAGGTTAGTAAAGCTAGCTCATTTCTATTGTTAGATATTTTAGTTATTTTGGTAGCAGTTAGCGTATAAAGCCACAAGTATTAAAAGACTTCTTTGTACATATCATTGTAATAACTTATTACTATTATTTGTTAATAAGTTACAAAAAAAAGGGACTTGTATTGTATGAATAAACATGACAGAACAAGTATATGCAAATTACTATCGGGTCACCCGATAACCCGAATCACCCGACCCGACATAACCCGACCCGACTACCACCCGAACCCGATAACCCGAATCCTTATCGGGTCGGGTGTCGGGTGAGTTTTTAAAAAATCCAAACCCGACTCAACCCGACCCGATAGACCCGATAACCCGATAACCCGACCCGATAACACCCCTAATAGCAGGATAGTGTGTTATTGCTGATTTGTTTTGCTGATATTGCTATTGGTCCATATGTGTTATATATTTCTAAACCTATGAACTCACCAGTGTTAGCTGACTTTTACTCCCTCCGTCCCATTTTAGTTGTCAGTTGACTAAACTTTGACTGTAAATATTTTTGTTTGTATTATATAATACTTGATGAAAGTTATATCATTGAAAAGTTCGTTTAAAATCAAATTTATTTATATATTTTATATCAAGTGTTATATAATACAAACAAAAATATTTACGGTCAAAGTTTGGTCAACTGACAACTAAAATGGGACGGAGGGAGTAGCATGTTTTTCTCAGGAAACTGAGGTGTGTTAGCTGAAGGCAGGGCATGGCGATGGTCATAATAAATGTTGGAAATGTTTTTAGAATTGCGTTAACTCTGAAATTTGGACCGCTTTGTTAATGGGCTACATTTTTATTTGAAATGGATTTTATGTAAGACAACATGACTTTAAACATGTAATGTATTTTAAAACGGATTTTTAATCCGTTCCCAATATCTTGTGTTGTGATTATCGATTTAGTAGCACTCAAAGTGTATGCTTCCGCAATATTATGATTTTGGGGGTGTTACATAAAGGTTTTGTACGGTATTGTTTCAAGCTTACTTTTTGTCCAATCGTGTGAGAAAGACAATGGAAGAGGTTAGTGTTAAGGGTAATCTTGCTAATCTCATTTCCTACCTCATATAGATATTTAAAGTTTTAAAATAAACTGAAAACCCTAGAAGTTGATTATCACAAAATATAATTGTGATCAACTTGTCAATATTGTTCATTTTTAAAGTTTTAAAATAAACTGAAAACCCTAAAAGTTGCTTATCAGAAAATAAAATTGTGATCAACTTGTCAATATTGTTCATTTTTTATGTTTCTATGGGTCTATTAGCTAGTATTTAAAAGATACTACTCCAATGACTTTGCTTTTTCATGGCTGCTTGTTTCTGTTAGTATTTTTTTTTTTTTTTTTTTTTTTTTTTTTTAATTTTATTTTATTTTTTAACGGCGTTAGTCATTGCTTTTTATATGTTACTCCGTAAATATTTGAGTAATAGTCAAGTTATATGTCAAAGAAAAGTTGAATAGGAGATGTCAAAGCTTCACTTCATATTTCTCCCGTGAAGTTAGACTACTTTGTACATGATGCCGTACAGATAGTTATTCTAAATTTGGTAATCAAAAGTCACAAAATCATGTGAAGATTTAGGTGCTATTCACGTGCATTCTCAAGAAAAATTCGTAACGCAAAGGGAAATAAATATTACTGAAGTACGTTAACGACAATCAAATTACTTTGAGTGATAATTGGAATTCATGGTTACTAGGCAAGTACCCGCGCATAAAGTCAGAAATGTAAAGAGGCAACTAGTTATAGTTGTGAAGTTGTGGTTAATGATTCATGTATTAAATGGATGAATATCGCTAATGGTCCGAACTAATAATTTATAAGTAGCTATGGAAAATATATGAGTGTAAAGTATAATATTGAAAAGTAAGAGTAATAACTTAAATAGTAAAGGTAGATTAGTAATTTTACATTTCTCACTTTTAAAGTTTTTAAATAAATTTATTTTCTCCTTATATATTAAAGATATATGGGGATAACATACCTGCTTCCGGAGGTAGCCAAGTTGGTTGCTTCCCCTTTGTAAAAAGTTTTAAAAATGTAAAACTTAGCCCTTTCCGGTAAGCCACTGTTACATATTTTTCCCCTGTCCCCACCCTTTTTTTCAAAGAGAAGTAGGCAGTTGACTGACTTCAGAAGCAGGCATCATTTTCCTTAAAGATATATGCATGAAATATTAAAAATTTTGACACACGTATTAAGTTTTTTTTTCTTCTTTTTCTCATATCTGTATTTAACTAACTTTTTAGCACTGTAAGACCACATCTACAACGAAAATGTGAAATAAATAATTGTCTCGTGTATATTATAAAGCATTTGAAGTAGTTGTCTCGTGTATGTTATTTTTCCCGGTCCTTGGTGCCGCATAAAACAAATACACAACCACATATATATATATCACTACAACATTCGACTTTATTGGCGAAGACACTTTATGCACTTTGGCGAGGACATATATTCGCTAATACTGTTTGGCAAGGACAATTCATCGTAAAAAGGTTCTCGCCAAAAGACCGTCGCTAAAAATATTGGTGAGGGTTAGACTTTAATATTTCGCCAAAAGACCATCGCAAATTAAAAATTTTAAAGATGTAGTTGTATTAGACTTTAAAATTTCATACTTGACTTATACCGAAACGTTTTAACAATATTCGTATTTGACTTGCGTAACTCAAAATATGTTGTCGCGTATTAGCGTTATCAATATAATTTAATAAAATGCGACGATTCCTCTCGATTGAATAAGAAGAAACTTGGTTCATACAACTCGAACACTTGAATATGCTCGTAAGTGACAAGACTTTTTTAGGGACAACGATACATTCGTATTTGATTTGCAGAATTCAAAATATGTTGTTGTATATATGCGTTATCATTACAATTTAATGAAATGTGACAATTCTTATGTATTGAATAGGAAGACACTTGGTTAGTACCACTCGCATCATCACTTGAGTATTCTCGAAAGTGATATATAAGACTAATTACTTAGGAACAACGATAGTTTTGTATTTGACTTATGTAAGTCAAAAGATGTTGTCGTGCATATGCGCTATCAATATAATTTAATGGAATGCAACAATTCCTATCGATTGAGCAAGAAGACACTTGGTCCATACAACTCGAGCACTTGAATATACTCGTAAGTGACAATACTTGCTTAGGGACAACAATACATCCGTATTTGACTTGCGTAACTCAAAAGATGTTGTCACGTATATGCGCTATCATTACAATTTAATGAAATGTGATACGGAGTATTTCTTATCTATTGAATAGGAAGACACTTGGTTAGTACCACTTGCTCGATCATCACTTGAATACTTTCGGAAGTGTATATGAGACTAATTGCTCAGGAACAACGATACTTTCGTATTTGACTTATGTAACTCAAAAGATGGTTTCGTGTATATGCACTATCAATATAATTTACTGAAATGCGCCGGTTCCTATCGATTGAATAAGAAGACACTTGATCCATAAAACTCGAACACTTGAATATACTCGTAAGTGACAAGTCTTGCTTAGGGACAATGATACATTCGTATTTGACTTGCTTAACTCAAAAGATGTTCTCGCGTATATGCGCTATCATTACAATATAATGAAATGTGACAATTCTTATCTATTGAATAGGAAGACACTTGGTTAGTATCACTCGCTCGATCATCACTTGAGTACTCTTGGAAGTGTATATAAGACTAATTGCTTAGGAACAAAGATACTTTCGTATTTGACTTATGTCGCGTATATGAGCTATCAATATAATTTAGTGAAATGCGACAATTCCTATCGATTGAATTAGAAGAGACTTGGTCATACAACTCGAACACATTGAATATACTCGTAAGTGACAAGACTTGCTTAAGGGCAACTATACATTCGTATTTGACTTGCATAACTCAAAAGATGTTGTCGCGTATATGCAGTATCATTACATTTTAATGAAATATGATAATTCTTATCTATTGAATAGAAAGACACTTGGTTAGTACCACTCGCTCGATCATCACTTGAATATAAAAGACTAATTGCTTAGGAATAACGATACTTTCGTATTTGACTTATGTAACTCAAAAGGTGTTGTCGCTTATATGTGCTATGAATATAATTTAATGAAATGTGATAATTCGTCTCGATTGAATAAAAAGACACTTGGTTCATACAACTCGATCGCTTGGATACACTCTTAAGTGACAAGACTTGCTTAGGGACAACGATACATCCGTATTTGACTTACGTAACTCAAAAATGTTGTCGCGTATATGCGCTCTCAATACAATTTAATGAATTTTGATGATTCTTATCGATTGAATAGAAAGACCTTTCGTTCATACCACTCGCTCGATTCTTATTAATAAATTCTCACATACTTTTCATGTTTAGAGAGAAAGAAAATAAGTTTCCTCATATACTACGTATGTTTTAATTTATATGCTTTTATAACTTAAATAATGTGTACAATTAAATTTAACAAATTAATAACATTTTTTTACTAATTTCAAGAGTATTTCAATGGTTTTTTACTTTTAACGACGACATATCCTCACCAATGGCAAAATCACGTAATCAGTTTCATTTAATTACGTACTAAGCTGTTAAATAAATATATATTAAGTGGTCAACCTTTTAGCGAGGACACGCCGAAAGATTGGTGGGAAAAATGAGAGTGAAATGAATAAAGTATAGCAAATGGTTAAAAAATAAAGTCGATAATAGTCAACCTTTTGGCGACGATATGTCCTCGCCATTGGCTTTGGTCAAAATTTCTTACTTTTTTTTTTGACAAAGTCAAGTCTGGAACCGGATCTTTTTGTCGTTTTGTGATCGTGTCCTCGCCAATTTCTTCATCGTTCGTTATACTTATTGTCGTAGTGATAGGGGTGACCAAGTTTGTAAGAGTTTGTGACTATCATCATTAAAATATAAAAAGTCTGGCCTTAAAAATTAACACGCCAACTTTTTAAAGGAAGGTTATCTTTGGGGAAAGAAAAAAAAAATATATATATATATATATATATATATATATATATATATATATATATATATATATATGAGGATAGTGAATATGGGGTTGTCTCACATCTAAGCTTACATGCGAAATCATCAAAAATTATGTCGTTTTAACAAGAAAAACATCAAATCTACCTCATTTGTATCATGTCTTTCACAATATTATTGTTTTCTCTTGATTTCATCACAACATCACTTATGTTGGGTTCACGTTTATACATGCGTTTTCTACATCATATTGTTAGGTGATTTCATTAACTAAAAAATTAGCTATAGATTCAACAATGGTTTGATTTAATTCACCACTAAAATGCGTTTCACTATGCATATATTAGTTCCACTACTCAAATTTTGAAAAAATAATAACCAAAATGACGAATTTTTTTGTGTTTTTTGATGGTTTCGCATGTAAGCTTAGATGTGAGACAGCCCCATATTCACTTTTCCCTATATATATATATATATATATATATATATATATATATATATATATATATATATATATATATATATATATATATATATATATATATATATATATATTATATGTATATATAAGGTAAAGTTAAAATAAAAAGACAAATATCCGTACACTACGTAAAAAGATTTTTTTTTTCAAAAAAGTTCGCGAAAAAATCCATAAAAATTCCACAAGATCGGGAATGTTAGTGCATAAAACTTTTGTGAAAGAAGTTTTTCTAATTTTGAGTTTTTATACGTTTATTTTAATGCACAAAAAACGAATTTTGATGCGCAAAAAAATTTTGATGCACAAAATTTTTAACTTGTTTTAGTTAGATGCGCAATGTTATTTTGATGAAAAAATTCAAAAGAAGTTGGGTGGCAAAACGAATTTTTGATGTACAAAAAGCGATTTAATGCACAAACGTAATTTTTCAAAACATTTTTTCGGAAAAAGTATCGACTTTTAGAAAAACTTCTTTCACAACTTTTTCATGCACCAACATTCCCGATCTTGTGGAATTTTTTTGGATTTTTTTGCAAACTTTTTTGAAAAAAAAAAAATCTTTTTACTTAGTGTACGGATATTTGTCTTTTTATTTGATCTTTATCCTATATATATATATATAAACAAATACACTTTTAGCATGCATGTGTCTTTTTTGAAACCTATAACAAGATAATATTTCTTATTCATCAAGCAACACAAATGGTCCCCCACTAAAAACGACCCCAACTTCAATAAAAACAAAACATAAAAAATTCCTACTACATATATATAAGAAGGAACAAAAAGCATGAAACCATGAATATGCCTCACACACATACACATACACATACTGCGTGCAAAATATTATAACTAGATCTCAAAAGAATCATAGTTTTACGTCGGAAAAAAATGGTGATTGCGGATAACAATGAGAGCATACAAAAGGTAACGACGACGGGGAATATAAGTAAGCGTTATCAGATACAGAAGCTAGAAGTATACAATGAGATCCTTCAACGACTTAAAGAAGCTGGAAATGATGAAGCCGTAAAACCTGGTTTTGATGATGATCTTTTGGCTCATTTTAATCGTCTTCCGAATAGGTATATATATGTTAAATCACTTAATCATATCATATTTATTTTATTTTATTGTGTTAATTAAATGGTAACCCTAGATTTTACACTTCGCAGTTTTATAGTACATATGATACTATGTTAGATTATATGTTAGGCGCGCTAACACGCATGTATGATTTTAATGTTTTTGAATGTTTATTCGGATTAAGAATTTTCATATGCATAAAATGGAACACTTGTGAATTTTTGAACTAATATATTTGTGAAAGTACGCTGCTATTAGATGTTTTAACCAAATGTTTTTGTTCATAAGATGATCATCAAATGAAAGTACGTTGTCCATAAGTAGTCAATGTTACAATCGTCTCAATGATGTGGAAGGTGTTTACCTTCTTCAAAGCAATGAAATTTCAGTCTGGATCTTTCTAGCTAAGATCCGTATCTATGCATTACTTTATTCAGCAAAAATAAGAACAGATAGCCGTCTTTGTTTATTTGGGTTTTGTATAGCTGTATATAGGTTTTTACAATCATATAATCTTCTTAGATATTATTGTTTGTGTGTGGGTGAGTAAGAGAGGGGGGGGTATGTTTTTTGTAACGCAAACACACAAATTAAATAAGGCGATATCACATTTAAGCTTTGCTGTTGAAGTACGATGCATTATGTGGAACCTGTGAAAATTCATTGACACCGGGTCCAGAAAAAGTAATCTCATAGTTCAGTACACTTGTGATAGTAAGTTGGTGTCACATGCATTTTGCTGAATGTTTTCACCGTTTTTGTACAAAAGTAGATCATCACAGCAATCCGTCTTTGTTTAGTTAGTTATATAACAACTGGTATATCGGATATGCCCAGTTTTAAAATCTTTTGAATATTACTATTTTTTTTTTAATGCAACTTGGAATACTTAATTAGTCTAGTTTGTGGATTGGAAACTAAAGTTGAAATGCCAAAGTGTTTGTTCTCTATACTCTATTTTTAATTAAGGCACGCAACAAAAGTTGAACATTTAATTTATATGCGGTGCATTTTCTATGCTGAATGAAGGTATGCACTTGATGTAAATGTTGAAAGGGCAGAAGATGTACTCATGCACAAGCGATTACTGAGTCTAGCACATGATCCTGCTAATGGGATTGCATTCAACGTCCGAATAGTACAGGTATATTTGATTTAACAATAGTACCATCATTGAATATATAATCATTTACAATAGTCGATTTCTTGCTGGTTTGCGTTTGTATATAACAATTCCTGCTCCTTCCATCCCAGATAGTAATTTCCGTTTATGGGTAGTTGGAATGGCTTTCTTACTTTAGTAAAAACCCATATATCATATGATTTACGATCTTACATAGTTTCTACTGAACATTTGAGTTTTTGTTATAAAGCTTAAAAACGAGGATATATGTTTGGTATGGATGCAGTGAATCACTATTGATTCATTGGCATGAGTAAACATATTACAGTAGAAAAAGTGTGAAAGAAGTTTCCTTCTAACTAGAAAGTGCCGGTGATACCTTAATTTATAGCAATGCATGAAAGCCTTGTAAAAAGGTAAATTTGCAGGGAAGTCCAAAACTGCATGCACTTAGGTATTATCCATTTGCAAATCTGCAGTTACATGTGCTATGCCTGTATAAGTAATGTTGGCCATCTCTTTACATTTTGCATGCTGCGCAAGTCATCTCTATGCCACCAACATTAGTCTTCTACAGTTATTAATCACATGACGCCGTGATGACATCGTTATTTGAAAATTACTAACGTGAAAATTGTGTACTAGTTATCTTGTACTGATTTAAACTTTAAGCTTTCAAAAATCTGATAACTGGAACTCTCAGGGGAAAAAAAAATCTGTTAATATCTGAGATATATTTTGACCCTGATGGTCAATTATTAGTTATTTGACGTGTGTACACATTTTTTTATTTCACTCCACCTTGCTAGGTATTTCCTTCTTTTTTGTTACCTCATGTAAAAAATTGATTGAATATATAATCGTTGTTATTTAAATCATTCTTTCTTTACTGGTGTAACAAGTCTAAATTATATTGCTTCTATGCAGGTTTCTACAGTGACTGAGAGTAACTCGGATGATTTAGTCAATTGCAGCTCACCTGGGAAGCAAATAGCCCAAAGGTACAATTGTAGATACATGGACATTATAACCTACCAGCATAAATTAATTTGTTAGCCAACTAAATCTTTATGCAAGTGTCACTTAAATGGTTATAAATACTCCGTGAGGCCCATTTTAAGTATCTACTTATTGTTTCTTTTCTTGTCCATCTTATGTCTTTTATATTTTTGGGATCTTCAAATTTTTTAAGTGATGATAAATTTTATGACAGCATTCATCCACCACCTGCCTTTGGGCCATCACCTAATCTTGAAGCCCTCGCACCTGAAGCATCAGGCCAGAGTGAGAATGCTGATATAGATAGCCACACAAACTTTTCCAGGTATATATATTAGTGATGCTGATATTTTTCGTGAGTCTAGGAAGGCAGCCTGAAACAGTAATCATTTTTCACTTGAGATTTAGACTCCACTGGTAAATGCCCAGTAAAATGCCATGTCTTCTTATGAGAATCACTATTATTTATGGCTTGTTATACATACTGTATTTGTTGACATTAACCGATTAACTAATGCATTAGCAGCAATAAGTATGATTCAGTTCAAATATTTTTCTCAAAAATAGGTATCAAGTTGAATGCTACGGAGTATATTAATTTTCACTATATTATATGCTATTAGAACTTTCCTATGTACATTTGAGTTGCAAGCTTTACCTAGTTTCTGAAGGTATAACCAGACTGTATAGTATTAATACAAGATATAAACCCTGTATATATCCATTTAATTTGAATGCCTATATCTATTTCTCCAACACCTTTGGTTAAAACTGTTATTGTTTTTCTGTTTTATGGCCTTATACACACTTTTTTTGTATGTGATCATACTAAAGATTTAATTAGACTTTTGGCTGAGGTTATAAATGGATAACACTCATGTTATTTATCAAACAGCTTACTCAATGTTTTTTATTATTACACAGTAGGCCAATGCATGAAATCACCTTTTCAACAGATGACAAGCCGAAGCTTCTGAATCAGGTACTTATTTGTTCCTTGACAACAATTGGATCCACACATTGACTGGAGTTTTTATTTTCCATATGCTTAATCTGTACATTCTACATTAGTGGGCACTTTAACAAAAGGGCATGCTTATTTCACTAAATGGCTTCTTTACACGACATCCTTTCGGTGCCTTTGTTTATTTATTCAAGAAGAGGAATTAATATGATTAGCATGCCTTCTTTTAGCCTAATTTATTTTATTTGCCCGATATTTGGTTACTTTTTTGAACACAAACTCTAATTGTATCTAATGCTTGATCTCAATTGCAAGGCTGGTACCAAAAAACTTGATGTCTTTTTGTGCAGAGTGATTTACATGTTTTTGAATTATCTTACAAGTCGTATTTTGCAGTAAATGAATATTTGGATGTGCAAAATTTCAGTTGACAAGTTTACTGGATGAAGTAGGACTGAATATTCAGGAAGCACATGCTTTTTCTACAGTAGACCGCTACTCATTAGATGTCTTTGTCGTCGATGGTTGGCCATATGAGGTATATAGTTTGGCTCCCTTAAATGTATTACATATATAATTTTATTATAAAGTTCGTATTTCTTTCTAAAAGAATTACATATAGAATTAGTTGCAAGTATCAAACAGGTACTTGCTTTTCATAATTTTAAGCCAATCGCCAGTTATGTGCATCTCTGTCAAGTGTCTCACTCTGACTTTGAGTACCAGAATGGTTATTGGCATTTGATTTCAAATTACTTGGATCTGTCAATCACAAGTATGTTCTGAGGAAAGCATCAAGTTAGGAATAAAGTTTAGGAGGATGGTTATTTTTATTCTCTCAGGTTTTCAATTCTAATTAGGTTTTGACTCGAAAAAGTTTCAGATTGACAGCTAATACTGAGACCATGACACGTGTTAGAAATTATAGGAATATTTTTTTCTAAATGTATATAACATACTGAAACATGGCTGCGCTTCCATTTCTACGTATTGGTCTGTATTAACTTGATCCACGATATATAATTTACTTCGTACAACCACATCCTCTAAATTTATAATGAAAATAAGTTTCATGTCAGATCGATAATATATAAGTTATTTCATACTTATTCTTCAGAACAACTTTAGGGTCAAGCTATGTTGTGCTTTCATAGAAATTATTATCTATTAGCTATTGGTTAATGAAAGTTTCTTGCTACATGTTTTCAGGAAACTGAACAGCTCCGGGATGCATTAAAAAGAAAACTTTCCAAACTTGAGGTACGTACTTATTTAAAATATAAAAAATTGGTAACGATGTACTTATTTAAATTTTGGCATAATATCATAAGTCTATGAGCTTCATACAGTACGTTTGATTCATTGTATGGCTGTGTTCCAATCAATGATCGCATATTACAAGTATACATGTTGGCATAGTGGTTACTCCCATGCTCTCATTTTAGACAAGAATGAAAGAACTAAATGCAGTTGCTAGTTATTTGTAATTAAGTAAAGCGCATGTCATCGTTGTAATCAAATTTTATTAATTGCTATGTTGGCAGGTGAACTTTATATAGGTAATTAAGTGCTCAGTACTTATGTCTAGTCGTTCATGACAATCTTTGTTAACAATATACAAAATGAGTAACCTCAATTCTAATGTTGTTGCTAGAAGCTTTACCGCTTCTGCATATTTTGAGGTCCGCAACTACTAGAGTGGTTGCTGCTTTGATTTGTGCATTTTATTAACTTTCTCTTAGGCGGATCCGGGTATATAATGGATAATAAAAAACCTTGTATAAGTGAATGAGATTGTATGAACAAGTTGATTATTTCTTTTTTCTTAGGAAGATGATTCTGATCCATGCAAGGGTTTAAAGAGTCGTCCTTAGAATATGCCTCCCTCAAATGCAAATGGTATACGATTTAGCCCACGTAGTGCAAATACCATATGCTGAAATGCATATAGTAGCGAAAATGAAAATACTACATGCAGATGGTAAATGCTGAATTCAGATTGTTTGACAACTACGTGATACTCGTCATCAGTGACATGCTGATGCTGCAATGTTTTGCTCTTTCTTCATGGATTTACCTTCCTGTACAAGTCCTATCTGAACCGTTCAGGTTCTTACACTGGGATAGATGGAAAATAGTATGTAGAATGTCTAATACTGCTTAAAATAGACAATATCTGGTTGTACAATATTATAGTCATTTGAGTGTATACGTGCCTGCTAGCCTTGGTGTTGAGTTGTGAATTAAACATTTCTTCTTTGTGTCAATTTACTGTCTACACCTTTCTTTGATGATAACTAGATTTCAATTTATGTGCATAAACAGTCAATGTCAGATCAGTGTTCATCGTCTCCTGTGTGCAATCACTTAAGAATACCTAATGACGGGGCTGATGTATGGGAAATTGATCATCAGTTTCTGAAACTTGACCACAAAGTTGCATCTGGATCTTATGGTGATCTGTAAGTCTTATATGACTCAGTGCTCCTTCCTTCTCAAATCAAACATGCCTTTTGGCTTTGGTTTCCGTCCCTAATTAAATGAGCCTTTTGATTTTTCAATTTTTTGGGAACACTTTTAATTATATATTGATAGTTATTTACATATGGAATGATGAATAATCATCTTGAAACAATGTGTTGGGCAAAAGGTTCGTTTATTTTGGGATGGAGAGATTTTATGTCATGCACCGTTTATGATTTTTTTCATCTGGATCATACGGGGATCTAAAATTGACATTTAGAATATCTTAATGTAGATATAAAGGTACATATCGTAGTCAAGAGGTGGCTATCAAGGTGCTTAAGGCCGAGAAAATAAGCTCAGCTATGCAGCAAGAATTTGCACAAGAAGTTTATATCATGAGGTTTGTCATCATTTACCGTGAAACTCTTGGCTGTACCAATTTGATGCAGAGTTTAAAATATATATGAATGTTGTTGCATCCAAGTTTTCCAACCTTTTTAGCATATACTTTTTCGGACTTCCTAAGTTTTACTAGTTACAGCTTCGGTATCCTCTAATCAGGATTTTCAAACGTTCCCTAGCTAAGAGGTCGGCATCTTTCTAAATGAAAATGATACTGAAATATGCTTCTATTTTGTATATGCAGGAAAATCAGACATAAGAATGTTGTACAGTTCATAGGAGCATGCACAAAACCTTCCAACTTGTGCATTGTAACTGGTAAGTACTGATAGCTATTTGAGGTTTTGTCAAGAATGTAAGGAAGGATTTTGTTTTTTTTCATATGTGATATCTTATCAAGGATACTATTTTAGTAACTGCATCCATCTTAACTTTTATGTGACACAGAATTCATGAGTGGGGGAAGCGTGTATGATTATTTGCACATTAAAAAGGGTACATTTAAGCTTCCATTGTTACTCAAGGTTGCAATTGACATATCAAGGGGGATGAACTACCTACACCAGAATAATATAATACACAGGGACCTGAAGGCTGCAAATCTTCTGATGGATGAGAATGACGTAAGATTCTTAATTTTTTTATAAAATAATTTGATTAGCAATCTTTATAGCATATTAGTAAAGTACTTCATTTTCTAGCTAATGGAAATTAAATTACTTCCATATAACATTTATTTAGAAGTCATTATTGTTCATGATGCTTAGCCAAAAATCTATGTAATGCTTCATATTCAGGTCGTTAAGGTAGCTGATTTTGGTGTTGCTAGAGTCAAGGCTCAGACTGGTGTCATGACAGCCGAAACTGGGACATATCGATGGATGGCTCCTGAGTGCTAATTATTCTATCAGCTTTAAAGATACTTGTTTTTTATATAAGTTCATCTGTCCGATGTTAACTCTAAGGGCAATTTCATATCTCCCTACTAAAATGAAAATTTCATATTTACCAAATTATGCTTTGTTAATAAAGCATTTACATTATGAATTTATGTTATGAATTTTTTAATTAATTATAATATGAAATGAGCAGCACGATTCTTTACATATCGACTACTACTGTCCAAGAAATCTGAACATTAGACAAGTATATGATTTAGAGATTATTGACAACATTAGACCAGAATAATAACGTGCAATTAGTTAGTATTACTTGAAAAGTTCCAAGAAACAATCAATGTTCATAAAACATCCCAAAATGGATAGTGTAACAATTTTTAAAGGTCTTTCATTGTTTCTGATTATAGGTCTTAAATATGATGAGGTCTAAGGTTATTGCTATCAGATTCACAAATATATTCAGCATATATGCTTTCCGTTTCTTAAATTATTTTGTACACTTAACATTCTTGGGTGTTCCATGGAATTACAATCTCCCCTATATTAAACTTTCATCTATAGTTACTTGTTTTGCTTTTTAATCATTACAAAAGACATTTTCTTATGATACTGTTTGTTATGTCAAAGGTGATTGAACACAAGCCCTATGATCTCAAGGTGGACGTTTTCAGTTTTGGGATTGTTTTATGGGAGTTACTAACCGGAAAGGTATTTTTTGTTGGTCATTAAAAGTTCACTTCGTTCAATCTTATGTGAAATTAATATTTATATTCTTGTATATTTGTTTGTCTAGCTTCCATACGAGTACTTGACGCCAGTACAAGCAGTCATTGGAGTGGTTCAAAAGGTAATTAAACTGTCAATTAGTCCTTCTGTTATTTGCAGAAATCTTTAATGTTCACCTAGCGACTTAGTAAAAGCTACCTTCAATAAAGATAAGTTAGGGGAATCATGTCAGTACTAAAATCAAGATCCAACTTCATTGTGATGGTACATATATGAGTAGTTTTAATTTTGCAAGTCGCCAGAATAGGAACATGTTGCAGTTTTTAATACCATAATGTAATAGTCTTTTATTTTCAATTTCTTGGGACTGAGAGAGTATCTTATTTCTTCTGTTCACGAAGGAAATATGACACATTATTATTCCAATTTTTCAGGGCTTACGGCCTACTATCCTGAAGAACACTCACCCAAAGCTTGCAGAGCTGCTTGGGAGATGCTGGCATAAAGAACCAAGTGTAAGACCCGACTTCACTGAAATCATAGATATTCTAAAGAGAATAACTTTCGAGGTACACAACTAATCTTAGTTCATGCTTGCTTGACATTTCCCTCTGCCATGTATTATTCCAAGTTTTATGGCAATGAACTTATATTATGTTGGTGATTTTAATGTCATCAAGCATTTTTTGTGTAATCAAGATTACCCGAGACAAAAGGGATTTCAAGTTAAGTTATAATACGAGCTGGGAGGTGCGGAGTCCACACTTGTATAAACTAATTAACTTGATTTTTAAAACTTTTAGTGACAGATTCTTTGTCACTATGGTGTTGCAACTGTTCAATAGATGTGACTATTCTCAACAGTAACAAAAAACTGTCGCTAATGAAGTGTCACTAAATTCTATGTGAAAGGTGGTTACTTTTCACCAAAAGCCTAACCATTCACGAAGAGTTGTGACTTTTCACCAAAAGTCACTTTGTTTACTATATAAACATGGTTTTGGTCTTTCATTCATTACATCAAATTCTTCATGTTTTTCTCTCTTTCTTTTGCCTAGACATTGAGAATTCATTCTTGTCTTATCCCTATACAAATTTCTTGTAACCCAAGGCAATAAATAGGGTAGAAATATTGTATAACTTTACACGATTCAAGAATTATCCATTCAATCTTATGATTATCACACCCTAATTCCAACATATTTTCATCCAAGTGTATTCGACGCTAGTGCCCATGGAAAGGGACCAAAAGCGTGATCTTGGCGCATGAAACCTCCTTGGTTTTGGAAGCTATGAGGAACGAATTTCCTTTATGCGAAAAAACCTGTTTTAGCCCCTCAATCCGTGACCTTAAGCTCAGAGAAATATAACCGGCTCATCTATTTCAATTTTTCAAGACTCTCCCCCTTAGCATTGCATATATTGTTTTCAAATTCATACCGGTGACTATTCCAATCAAGTAACCGTCCTAGTTGCTCCAATCCTCCCCTTGCCATTCATAAGCCATGACAGATTAGGAAGGATCCAATATAGTAAGACTGTTCATTTAGTGATCACAATCATTGGGATTGATCTTTTTCATAGTCTCGGTAATGGTTCAACTATTTGGAGATTTGGGGACACGTTTGGGTCAAATGGGGTAAATTTACGAAGTTATCTGAAAATGAATTGGGTCGAATGGGGCGAAAGTCGCCCAAATATATGTCAGTGCTTATAGCATGCATAACATTTTTGTTAAACAGTCGAATATATTATTAATATCTTTTCTTTTTTTAAATTATAAGCGCGTATTTAATATATTAGTAATTGTCTATTAAATCTAAAAAATGAACAAAAAAGTGTAAGTGGGTCAACACAATCTGACCCGTTTAATACTTTGCCACATTAAACTAACCAGGGCACAATGGTTTTTTCACAGGTTGAAACTGCGGAGGAACGACGAACAGAGAAAGGATCAGGTAGATTCCTATCGCTACTTAGACGGGGGCATTGAACTCAAACTCAATAAATTCTTCACTATACTTGGCTTCTTAAATGGCTCGTTGTCTATGCATATTGTAGAGTGTGTTGGATATTCTGTTTTTTACTTTTCTTTGTAAGCAGAGATTTGAAAATATAGAAAAATGTACGACTGAAAATTATAAGGTTAATTAATTGAAAATGTATCATACTTGCCACTTTTTGTTATTGTGTGTATCAAACTTTATTTTTTCTTATTGTGTGTACTGAACTTTCAAATTTCGATTATTGTGTGTATTTTGTGACTATTCAGCCATGTAAAATGACCATTTTACCCTTCGAAATTTGAAAAAAGTAAGGGTAAAATGGTCACGAAATACACACAATAATCGAAATTTGAAAGTTTAGTACACACAATAAGAAAAAATAAAGTTCAGTACACACAATAACAAAAAGTGGCAAGTATGATACATTTTCAAGGAATTAACAAAAAGATTATGATTCTCACCAGAAAAAAAAAATGTTTCTTCTTATATTCAATGATAGAGCTTCTTACTTCATTAATAGCTGCAAATTATGCACTCCATATTATATCTGACCCTGTATTTTGGTTGATCTTAGAATAATTGGTTATTTATGTTCCGAAAAAAGATATTAGGCTATGATTATTGATGTATTAATTATTAAATATATTTTAAATGAATATAGATGATATTTTTATATGGCGAAAGATTTCATGCAACAAGGTTATAAAGATCAAAACTAAACTTTGCATCCGTCAAAAAAAGAATTACACAAACACAAATGATACTATTTTTACCCTTGGCCACAAGAAATGAGATGGTTGCTTGCTTCAGTGATTATGTACCTCTTTAATATTCACATTGGAACAATAGTAGTGAAAATTGGAATTTGATGACTTGAGACATAAAACCTATCTTTAGCTGTTGTATACTCAACAAGTCAATAAATTGAGACTGTTAATGTATGTAGGGTTGGGCACAAAAGTTGACTATTATTTACCCAGCAACAACCTTGTGGCAAATAATTCAGTTTCTACTAGATTAACCAACTAAACAAAAAACCTCGTTACATGACTCGAACCCTATATAAACTCAGACTTGCTATACTAATTCTTCATTCACCATATCTCTGTCTCATGGATTCCATTGCCTTCGTATGCACAGCTTCCTTCCTTGCTGTTGGCCTTTATTGGTTGGTCTCCATGTTTGGAGCAACTGATGAAAAAAGAAAACGTGCTGCAACTGATGTGGCCTTTGGCTCCATCGACAGTGAAAAAGTCAAGGACACGTACTACAAGTACGCGTCTTTTTTCAGCCACCCTAGTGAGATTAAGAAAGATGAAAAAGTCCCCAACTTCGTGAATGTCTTCTATGACCTAGTTACTGATATGTATGAATACCTTTGGGGTCAATCTTTTCATTTTTCACCTTCAATCCCCGGAAAATCGAAAACTGAAACCGCTAGAATCCATGAAGAAATGGCTGTAGACTTAATTAATGTAAAACCTGGCCAAAAGATCATAGACGTAGGATGTGGCGTTGGAGGCCCCATGCATGCAATCGCTGCTCATTCGGGTTGCAATGTTGTTGGAATTACGATAAATGAGTATCAAGTGAGTAGAGCCAAGGCTTATAACCAAAAAGCTGGAATAGACAAACAATGCCAAGTCGTTTGTGGTAACTTTCTTGAAATGCCTTTTGAAGATGAAAGCTTTGACGGGCATACTCAATTGATTCGACTTGCCATGCACCTAAACTCGAGGATGTTTACCGCGAAATCTTTAGGGTTTTGAAGCCTGGTTCGATGTATGTATCATATGAATGGGTGACTACAGATTTGTATCATGCTCAAAATCCAAAACATGTGGATATCATCCAAGGAATCGAGAGAGGTAACGCCTTGCCAGGGCTAAGAAGTCACACCGACACAGCTGAGACTGCTAAAAATGTTGGGTTTGAGGTAGTGAAGGAAAAGGATTTGGCAAAACCGCCAGCAAACCCATGGTGGTCTAGGCTACAAGATGGAAGATTCGATATATGGAGGAGGCATATGTTGGTGTTGGTGCTCGAAAAGCTTGGAATTGTGGCTAAAGGTACAGTTGATGTTCAAGAAATGTTGCTACAAACGGTACTTGATCTTGCAAAGGGTGGCGAAACCGGAATCTTTTAACCGTCTCAAGGGGCAGGCGAACCAAGCGCATGCCTAGGGCCTCCCATTTTTAAGGGCCTCTAATTTTTTGAAAAAATTTGTATGTTTTCAGGTTATTTTGTTCATCGGAAATAATGGAGTAGAAGATGATACGTGAAAGGTGAGAAGTGATTGGGAGGGAGAAACACATAAAGCTAACTGGTGGGGTAGGCCTCTCATGGAAACTGGATTTTAGTACGTAACTTAGTACATTATTTTTTATGGTGGGGTACATTATTTTATCCAAATAAAGTCCAAAAGTAAGCATGTCCCAAAATATAAAATATTGATGATTGTATACGTGTGGACATGGTACATGATCTTCGGCCAAAAAAATACTTCATCTCATTTATATAGTCCCAACAAATTTTATATTTTCTTATCAGTAAAAATGTGGCCCCCAAATGAATTGATAGAATCCATGGGACTTACACTTGTTTAAGCCGAATCTTAAACATCATTTAAACAGCTTTCTAATACCGGAGCGTACAGCGTTTCATGTGAGTATGGTTTAAACGTGACTTTTAATTTTTTTTCCGCTCTATTAGAAAGGGCCACATTTTTTAGTTTCGCTTTAGGCCTCCAAAAACGTTGAGACAGCCCTGATCTTGCAAAGGGTGGCGAAACCGGAATCTTTTCTCCGATGCATATGATCTTATGCAAAAAACCTGAAAAGTCTCAACAAGCATGATCATATCATGGAACGTCATTTGCGTTTTAAAATAAGAAGCAAGCCGTAAAACACTTGTTGCGATCTTTAAACCTAGCAAAAATTAAAATGTATTAGGCTTAAGTTGGGGACATGGCGCATGAGCTATGACCGTATGTCTTAAATAAAGTTATTACTTTAATAATCTCTGTGTAAACAAACCAAATATATAAAGAGATTTCCTAACTTCGCGCTATGGTGGCGGTATGTTCATAATTGTTAGGAGATGCAAGGACTTCAAAATGATAATTTTGACCCAATGATCTTATCAACTACAACGATCAAAATAATTACACATGGTAATTTCTTTTGTTGAAAGCATCCAACGGTACCATTGTGCAACAAACCTTTGGTTAATAAAATACGCATACTTAAATGAACGAGCATGCATATAACCAAAATATATTATGTTTGTTCGTCTATTTCGCTTAATCTTTTGAATTTCTATCTCGTGTCTCTTTTAGAGCACACGGTGTGTTAACTTCCCAAGTGAGTGAAACTTTCATTTTGGTGCATTAAAGTCACGTTAACCACACCGGGTATCCACGTTAAAGGGTTGCGTTAAAGCCTTAACGCAATGTTAATGGTAGAATCAAAAAAAAAAAAAAAAAAAAAAAATCATTTAACCCCCTCCCCCTTCCCCCTTCCCCCTAACGTTTAAAAACGGCTAGTTTGAATAAATAAAAAATATTTTCAAAACCTTTTTTCTACCAGTATAAATAACCAATTAACACACAACTTTTTTTCACACTTCTGCAACTCAAACTCAAATTTATATACTTCCTCTCTAACCAAAAAAAAAAAAAAAAAAAAAATCTTGTTCATTCATAATAGATCCGAATCAAAGTGACGAAGAATTTAAGAACTGTTCAGATGTAGATGACGAAACTGACTTAGAGTTTATGATAGCCGCGTAAGAATATCAGCAACAGTTGGAACAAGCAGCAGCTCAACCTCGCTTGTCCCGTAACCCGATCTATCGTAAACGTGAGCTTGCCGAAGAACGTTTGCGTAACGACTATTTCAATCACGGTTGTAAGTATCTGCACATGAATTTTCGAAGAAGATTTCGTATGAGCCGGAAACTATTTCTATAAATAGTCGAAGGTATTGAATCTTATACTTCCGATCCTCTTCCAGATCATTTTAAATTCTTTAGCCAATCACCCGATGCTACGGGTCGAATGAGTATAAGTGTTCTTATGAAGTTTACATCTTTCATACGCCAATTGGCATACGACACCGCACCCGATGCGTTTGATGAATATTTGTAACCTTTTTTTTTTTTCTTAATTTCGTATTGTAATATGTTTAAGAATTAATGTTATGTTTTTTAATAAATGAAGTATTAGTTTTAGTTTAGAGGTTGGATTTGAAATTGTTGAGTTAAAGTTGAGTTATGATAAGGGGTGTTTTTTTTTTTTAGTTAAGGTGAAAAAGTTAAAGCTGATGTGGCACTAGGTGAAAGTTTAACCTTAAGTTAAGACACCCTATTCTCTTACCGTCTTGAACTCTTAAGAAATAAGAGAATACAAGAGATCCACAATGAGATATTAAAGAAAATGTTTGACCTTATGAAAAATTTATTTTTAGTTTCAGATGTCAATTTGGAACTTATTTGTTAAACATGGGTCAAGTTAAGTAAATATCTATTAATGGATGATTTAGTTGAGTCTTCTTAAATATTATAGATGAGTCTAATTGGTTATTTAATATAAGTGACAATTACATAATAATTACTCAACGGGTCCAGCAGGTCAATTTTTTTTATTTTTTTATTTTTTTTCTACATTAAACTCAAAATAAATAAATAAATAAATAAATGAAAATAGAAGGATCAACCCGACCAAAACCCGTCTAGACCTGAACCCGTTTAAACCCAAGCTCATCTAGACCTATAACCCAACCCATATATGTTGCCACCTATAGTTTCATTAAGTTTTGTTATGCTAATTTGTCATGAATAATTTCAAGATTTTCAATCTCTGCATAAATTAATGTATTTGAGCTATGTGAGTATTTTATAAAGGTTTAAAAGTGTATGCATATTGATGATGAGTCTAAAAAACAAAAGGGTAACTTGCAAATTTGTTCCCTAAAGTAATACGAATGCGCAGGATCACACCGAGACGATATTTTTTTTCAAAAAAACATTAATATTTACGTTTTTTTGCAAAACAGCCACCGAGAAGCATTGTTTACTAACTCTCGTTAGTTTTTAAGTGCCTCGTCACTGAGGGTAGTATTATCATTTTATTGCTTTAGGGACAAATTTTTCAATTTATGTTTTATCTATTTATTTGACAGCCACCACCACCACCCTCCTCTACCACCACACAACCAACACCACCACCTTCTACTACCACACAACCACCACCGGTGTTACACCCCGTGCCCGATTTGACCGAAATTTAAAAGTTTATACGCGAAAACGCTTTGACTATAACAACTCTTTGTTACACTTTAATAAAATGACAAGAATCTATTACACATTAGCCTTTAGAACTACTTTTAAAATATACTAGACTCAATTACCTTTAAAACGATAGGTGGTACGGCCACCAACGACTTACGGTTTGTTTTGAACAATATTTAGAAAATTGCCAAATTTGAACTGCTAAACCGATACGCCGTATCCCAAAAAGTGATACGGCGTATCCCCAAAGAGGGATACGCCGTATCACCTCTGAAATTGATATGCCATATCCCCAAAATGAGATACGCCATATCTACTCATTCGTTACAGAAACAGTTGCAGAAAACCTGCATAAACTCAACACACACAAACAATTCATTTTGACCTCAATACAACACTATAACTTTTACCAAAACACTCATTTAACATTCAAAACTATAACAAACTATAATACACGGCAAATGACACGTTTGACTCCAAAATAGGTACGAATAGACACTAATCCAAACACTCCTTTAAACATACATATACACTTTAACCATTTTTCTATAACCACCATTGACAATCGCAATACTTTAAAACCATTCTATAACATACCATTAAGACCTAAATTACTATAAAAACATAACACAAACTTTGACACTTGACTTTATCTTTAACAAATGACCACGACACATCGGGGGATCCAACCTTGATTCGAGCTCGGTATCTAATACTAAGCTCTAACATAATCCAACACTCTTCCATTACACACTTCCAAACCTTAAGCTTTAGTCCATGAACTTACCATAGCATCTCAACGAAAACCTACAAAACATTATTAACTATAACGTAAGCATAAAGCTTAGTAAGTAACATGATTAGTACATGATAATACGTAATCCATACATATGAGACATGAACATAACCATACTCCATAGCACATAACTATAACGTACACATACACATAGAACATGAACACATACCTTGGTCCTTTAACAATCCAAACTAACACTAAATCCTTCCCTTCTCAAGTCTCCTACTTCCAAATGCTTTTAAGTAACTATAACCACTCCTAACACTTATTCATAATCGCATATTATACAAATTCACATATTAATCACGTAGTAACGTAGTAACTGGACAAATATGTGAATTTGTATAATATGCATATTATGCGATTACGTCGTATTGGATAAGCTTAGCTTGGAGCGATTATGAATATGTGAATTTGAATACGGTACGCGAGAGTTAGTGAACAGTGCGTCTCGGTGGCTGTTTTGCAAAAAAAGTTAACATTAATGTTTTTTGCAACAAAAATCGTCTCGGTGTGATCCTTGCGCATTTGTGTTATTTTAGGGACCAAATTTGCAATTTACCCAAAACAAAAAAGTTATATTTTGGTGCTTTTGGCATAAAACAACACAATTATAAGCATCTTCAAAAGTTACCATTGTAGATGACTTAAATAAGTTTTTACGTGCTCATCTTTTTTCTTTCTTTTCAAAAAAAGGAGTACGTACAAACTTATTTATGTAATCAAAAAACACGAAATCCATTTGTTTAAGCTTGCTTCTCTTTTCAATCTCACTTCATTAACTATTGGTAATATTATATTTCCATAAGTAGTCAATAATCTTTGTATATGTATTTAAGATTGTATTGTGTGTGAACATTAAGGCAAGCTTGATGCATAAGGAGAAACCTCATAAGATGAGCACGAGCCAAAGCCAAAGACGTCCTGCTTGGAACACAAAAACAATGTATTTTAATTCGAAATGATCATTTTTATCTTTTACATGCATAGCTTTTGTTAATACAAATATCGTCCTAAAAATGTTATTTATATTTTACGATCTTTGCTATATTTTGTTAATGACAATTATAAAGTTTATCTTTAGCAAAACTTAAATATAAATTAAAGTCTTTTACATTTATAGTAATAAGCTTTTAAAACCCATCATATACATGCTACATGATCACTAGGATACATGTTACATACATATATACATTTATACTATTTACATTTTAATTCTTAAAATGTAAATATATACATGACATCATGGCATACATCATTTGGATAGCTTGTAAGACTTAGCATAATATTTTGGAAAGATCTTCAAGCAATGAGTGGATTGTGTAAGATCTTGGTAAGATTTGGTAAGAGCTAGCTGTCATGTCCCGGCGGACCCAAACAGCTGTATGGGCGGAACCCAGAATTTGGGTCCGCCAAATCCGTGGCCTGTCTGGTCAGTTTTGCCTATAAATAGCAAGCTGATCATTCAAGGTCACTCATCACTTATGTTAGCTTTAAAGTTTTGTCATTTGTGGGAATTGCAATAGCATGTAAAGTACAAGGACTAGTTTAGTCATATTGCTAAGTTAGACTTGTAGCTTTGTAATAAATACCCTCCTATGTCAATACTAAGAGGGTTGAGGATTCATTAATACAAAAGAGGTGTGTGTGTTTTCTCTAGCTTCTCTCTAGAAAAACATACACACCTCGACAGTTAAATAAACCGAATATCATGTTTAATCTTTAGTTCGAGTTTATGGTGTTTCCTCCACCTCCAAACGTGTTTTTTGGTCGTATCAATTGGTATCAAGAGCTAACCGGGGGCGAATCGTGGTGTGTTTAAGGTAAAAATGTGATTTTTTGGTGTGTTCTTGATCGTTACTGTTCATCAGTAGCAGTTTTGAAGGTCTTTGTGTTCGATCTATGTTCTTTAAATACCCTACTGTTGTGTTTTGTTCTTCAAAAATCGTGGCAGTTTGAGGTGGTTATCTTGAAATCGTACACATGTTATAGTTCAAAGGTTGTGTTTGTTTGGCGTTTTTAAGACTTGGCTGTTGAAGTTTTATTAACTTTTCACTCTTATTTTTGGTATGGAAGATCAAATACTTGTGTTTGTTCTTGGTTCATTGATCTAAAATCACTAACAAATTTTGTAAAAGATTTGTTATTGATTATTTTAGTGAAGATAGTGCATTATTGAAGTGTGTAAAAGTATGTAAAAGTTGGCAGAAGCATGGCAGACAAGCATGGTCTAGTTGCTAAAAGTCAAAAAGTTGGTAAAAATGGGTGGGAATCTGCGGTTATCGCAATTGGAGAAAATCCGGACGTCTTATCGCACTTCAGCTTTTATCGCAATTGGAGACTGCAAGTTCTATCGCAATTGGAGTCAACTCTGATAAGTATCGCAATTGAGAAGTCATCGCAGTTGACTATCGCATTTCACTTATCGCAATTGACACAGATCAGAGTTATCGCAGTTGACTATCGCATTTGACTTATCGCAATTGGCCCCAGACAAAGTTATCGCAGTTCTGTCCGAGAAATTTCACCAACTGCGATATCGGACGACTCTACAACTGCGATATCGGACAACCTTTGGCAAAAAAAAAAAAAAAAAAAAAAAAAAAGTTTTTTGGCGGGAAAATTTGAGTAAAATTTATTTTTCACAGGAGACTCTACGGTCCATTTTTACGCGAGATTTAAATTCTGGTACAAGAGTGAAAATTTTGGCCCAAAATTCAAATTTTTTGGCCAAAATTCGAATTTTTCGGGGAATTTTTGGCGTAAAAATTTCTTAAACTCAAATTTTTCCAGCATCATTATAATGTCATTTTATGGCATATTTCACATCAAAATCACAATTGAAATTATCGGACTGCACCTTCAACATCACCACGTATAGCCGAAAAAGATCCTGATCAAGATTCACAATCAGATGGCAATGGTCAAATTATCAGCTGTGGCTACAAGGATGATGATTCATTATTATTTATTTGAAGTTGAAGTGGAATATCTCGGGTACGTGTACTTAGTATCTTGAAGATATCGGGGTTGGTTGGATGCATGATTCTTCGAGATCCTTGTTTGGGCACTCATGGGAATAGTGATTAAGTCTTGGGTTATCTAGTTTTCATAGGTCAAGGGGAGGATGGACGAAGACCTAGTTAACTATCACTTAAAGGAGATACGTTGTAGTACTCAGTGTCACACAAAGATGTGGATAATTCAAGAGATGTTCATATACAGTTAAGGAAGGATGGATGGGTATATGAAACGACCTATATGCTTTAAGGAGTTACGTTGTAGTGCTCAGTATAGGTTCTTAGTCACACTATCGTGCAAGTTTAAGTCACAAGTTTGGGTTATTCTACTTCAGTCTCAAGTTCGTTATAGTGGGTTTTCTCCATCAGTAGTCACTACATGAAGCCGTTGTTTTTGATACAGGAGGTTAGACTGGGCGTATCGACATCTTCTCACGGACTAATATGATTCCTGATAAAGGGCTTCCAGTTTGTATTTCACGTACACAACATTATGCTGATTCCGATGAATCGTAATCATCAGGGGAGAGAAAGGTGTACATCGATGACGTAACTGGTATGCATTTCAAGTCTTACGAGTTGCTGAGGGCCTTTGATCGAGAAAAGATGGCTACAAAAAGGTTGCGACTTCAATCCTGATCATAAAAGCGGTTTTTATCACTCTGTGATAAAAATGGTACTTCATCGACAAAGGGGTTCTTTCGCAATTGAAGTGTTTTGCAATTCTTTCTCGAACATAGACTATCGCATTTTGTGAGATGAAGATGTTGATACTTCATTCCCCCGAACAGATTCAGGGCACTCAAGGCACTCATTAAATGAGGTTGTCAGTTTGGGGGAGAGCACTAATTAGGGGAGAGCACGGGAAGAGCACTCAGGGTACTCTAAATTAAACCCTAATTAGATTTGCTCACTTAGTTCGTCTGCAAGTAAAGAAATGGCGGCTGAGAAGATTATGCAAGCTGAACGAAGTAATGAAGTTTGAAGATCTTTCTCATGTTTTTGTATTGAATTTTACTTGTAGGGAACATTGTAAGCAATTCCCATATGACTTCACTTTGGGGAGAGATTGTTAGCTTTAAAGTTTTGTCATTTGTGGGAATTGCAATAGCATGTAAAGTACAAGGACTAGTTTAGTCATATTGCTAAGTTAGACTTGTAGCTTTGTAATAAATACCCTCCTATGTCAATACTAGGAGGGTTGGAGATTCATTAATACAAAAGAGGTGTGTGTGTTTTCTCTAGCTTCTCTCTAGAAAAACATACACACCTCGACAGTTAATAAACCGAATATCATGTTTAATCTTTAGTTCGTGTTTATTGTGTTTCCTCCACCTCCAAACGTGTTTTTTGGTCGTATCAACTTACATAGCATACATTGCATATACATTCTTTCTTACTTTACTAACCCATTCATTCATTCATTTCATTTGTAGAGATCTTTCTTTTGTAGCAAAGAGATCAAGCATCAAGGTTCAACACAGTGTTGTAAACCTTTAGTATAGTTACTGTGTGATTTATTAGTAGTTCACACATCATTGTTATACCAAATATTCAGTAGTGATCGGTTAGTGTTTTAGTCCTCAAAACACATAGAGTGTCGGAAGTGGTTGTACCCTTGTAAAGAACTCGGTATCTAGCTTAGTACCAGAAAAAAGGTTAAGCGACGTTGGGAGTGGTCATACCCTTGTAAAGAACTTGGTATTTAGCTTAGTACCGGAAAAAGAGTAAGCGACGTGTAAAGGTTTTCTCCACCTAGAAGTGAGCTTGTTTCTTAGTGAAGAAAAACTCTTGAGTTAGAGGCTCGAGGAGTGGAGTAGGGCAAGGAAGAGAGTCCTTGTAGACCGAACCACTATAAACATTTGTGTTGTGGTTTGATTTTTCTTTCCTTACTTTCTTTACTTATATTGTTTGATTATTTGCATTAGTTTGATATCACGTTAAGTACTCAAAGCAAATAAAAGTTAAAAACGGTAAAAAACTATTCAACCCCCCTTCTAGTTTTCCACAATTGGTATCAGAGCTACGTTACTCAAGATTTTCAAAATATATTGTATTTTAAAACTTGAAACGATCAATGGATTTTGAAAACTACAAAGAAGGGCAGTCTATGCAAAGACCACCACTATTTGAAGCAAATAGTTTTATTTATTGGAAAAATCGCTTTGAAACTTATGTGAAGTCAAAGGATATAGATCTATGGTACATCATTGTAGAATATGACCATAAACCTATAATTAAGGATATATCAGGTGGTCGGGATGAGGGTACTTCTCTTACTCGTCATAGTGATGAGCAAAAGAAGTTGATTGCCAAAAATAATGAAGCTAAAATGATGTTTTATAATGCTTTACCTAGGAAAGAGTATGAAAGAGTTTTTATGTGTAAAACAACTAATGATATTTGGCAATCATTAATTATCACTCATCAAGGGAACTCACAAGTAAAGGATAACAAAATTGATCTTCTTGTTCAACAATATGAACAATTTGCTATTCCTGAAGATGAGACCATTGATAGTGTTTTTGCTAGGTTCAATACTATTGTTATTTCTCTTAAAGCGCTTGACGATTCTTTTTCTGGTAAGAACTTTGTCAGGAAATTTATTAGAGCACTTCATCCAAAGTAGAGAGCGAAGGTGACGATTATTGAAGAATCCAAGGATCTTTCAAGCATGCCACTTGACGAGCTCATTGGAAATCTCAAAGTTCATGAGATGGTCATGGAAAAAGATTCTGAGATAGTCAAAGGCAAAAAGGAGAAGTTAAAGTCCATTGCCTTAAAAGCGAGGGTATAGTCAAGTGATGATGAAGAGTCTAGCTCAGGTAGCGAAGACGAAGCGTATGCCATGGCCGTAAGAGATTTCAAGAAGTTCTTCAGAAGACGAGGAAAGTTTGTAAGACAAACTCGAGAAGAAAGGAAATCCATCCGAAAAGACCGTGATGACAAGAAAGGCAAAGTAGATAGGAAGTGTTTTAGGTGCAGTGATACTAGTCACCTAATAGGAGATTGTCCGAAGCCACCCAAGAACAAGACTCAACGAGCCTTTGTTAGTGGTGCTTGGAGTGACAGTGAAGATGATGATGAAGAGCCAAAGAATGACGAAGTTGCTCTTATGGCTCATGACTCTAACGAGGTACAATCTGACTCATCTTACTCCTCTATTGATGATGACACATTAGAAATAGAATACAACAAACTGTGTGAAATAACTCTAAAAATCATAAACAAAAACAAGTTTCTAAAAACCAAAAAGGAATTTTTAGAAAACAAAGTTTATTGGTTAAAAGAGAAAGCTTTACGACTAGAAAAAGGTAAAGATGTTAAAGAAACATGTGTGTCATGTCAGGAACTTAAACTTGAACTAGAAACACTTAAGTCCACACAGGAAGAACTTATCAAACAAAATTCTAAATTTAAAATGTTTGATAAAAACATTAGTTGCATAGATGATCTAATGAAAGTTCAAAAGTTACCTCATGATAAAACCGGATTAGGTTTTATGAAACTAGGAGACTTAAGTAGCTTTAAGAAACAAACAGTGAAAGTATAAGAAACTGTTCCAACAAGCTCAGACACCCGCGGATCTGACGGAACCAAAAATTTGATTCCGCCAGTGTTGGCCAAAGGTTTCGCGGGTACTGTTGATGAACAGAAGGCTTGTACTTCAGACCGTACTGAATTTGTAAAAGTCACAAGAAAACCTAGCACTAGTACAACTGTTAACAAACAGAAACCAGCCGTTGTTGTAGGATTAGGGCAAGTTAAAAATGAGTTTAGGACAAACGGTTCAACACAGACCTAGAACTTCTATTCCCAAACGCCCATTTCCAAAGAGTAACTACAACTCTCAACATCATTATCAAAATAGTTGGAACCCAAACATGCCTAGGAAGTATCATGGTCCCAACTTGTAACACCCGTTTCCCAGGTGTTGGGACCCCACCCTAGATGAAAATGGATAAAGACCTAATGTGATTGGATGGTCAACAAAGTTACTTGGAAGTCAAACCCGATAGTCAAGTGATAGTCAAAATATGTGTTATAAGGTGATGGAAAGTATTATGTGCCACAAATAGATAGGAAATGGACCTAAGGGGCTAGAGTTGTAATAGATTAAATGTGTTATAAGTTAGTTGTGACCAAAATAGAAGGAATGAGACTTGAGGGGCCATTCTTGCCATTAGGCCAAACTTGTACAAGTAAATATCTTGAGTTGGAGGATTCTAGCATTTTCCAGGAGATGTGAGTGAGTGTGTCGGTGTTGGAGAGCAAAAGAGGAGGGAAAACCAAGTCTTGATGATTAAGGAAGAAGATGATGGAGATACAATGCTTATAGTCTTCCCTAGCATAATCCACTCCAAGTAAGTATTATAATCTAGTAGTTAATGATGATTATTGAGGTGAGGGTTTATGGATTAAGTGGGTTTTGATCACATGATCATGGGATGATCATGTGATGACATAGAAAAGATGATGGGTCCGTTAAATGGGTTTTATAACCCTTGATTATGATATGTTGTGATAATAAGTTTTGATGATGGTTATGGTTAGGAAGTAATGAAGAAGATGATGATGGCTAGTGAGGATGATGATGATGGTGGTGAAATAATGATATGATAGATTAGCTTGGATATGAGGTAAGTAACTCGCCCTAAAACTTGTATTATATGTGTATTTATCATGTATGTATTGTGGTTGTGTAAGAATATAGGAGTTGGACTTAGAATGGTTATAAGCTAAGTATGGATGGCTAGTGGTTTGTGGCTAAGGGTATGTAGCTTGTTGGATTTGGAATATTTAAGGTATGTAGTTGGTTACGGTTGTTGTGATTGATAATGGTTATGATATGAGAATATGTGGGATATGGTTTGGATGTTGTAGATTAGAAGCCTTTATGATGGTTTTGATGCTTATGTGAAAGTATGTGTATGATATATGTTTTATGTTGGGTTACTTACTAAGCGTAAGCTTATTCTTTTAGTTGTCAATGTTTTGTAGGCTTATGCGCGACGGAAGGAAGTTTCATGGATTATAGCATAAGGATTTGGAAGTGAATTCGGAAGATAATAAGTAGTAGGAGCTAGGTAGAATACCGAGCTCGAGACAAGGTTGTACCCCCGAGAGTCTTTCTTTTAGTTTGTATAATGTGTGTTGAGGTCGTCGTAAAGTTTGGGAGTCTAACTATGAGTCAAAGTGTAGTTTATGTGTTTATGTATAAAGTTAAAGGGGCGTTTGGTTTAGTTGTAAATATACCCATTTTGGGTAGTGAACGGGTCAAGTGTTGTTGGAACGTGTTTGATATGTTAAATAAATGAAGTTAGTCAAGTTTGGTGTAAAATGGAAGTCGTATGGGTTGTTTGTAGTGAAAATGGGTCAAACGGGTTATTTGCATAACCCGTCTATTTTGTAAGTACCCTTTCGGGAAGTCAAATGGTAAATGTTTTTATATGGGAATGAGCCCATGGACATACTAATGAAATCTGGAAAGTTTCGTTAATCATCGGGTCATAGAAGTTGTCTTTTCGAGAAATGGGTCAAAAGATGTATAAAAGGGGTTATGTAGTTAAAGGGGTGTTTGGGTTAAGTGTATTTCTACCCATTTTGGGTAGCAAACGGGTTGATTGATTATGTAATCGATCTAGTATGAGATGTTAATTGCTTTGAGTCAGTTTGGGGTGAAATTTCGGTTTGGGACACGAAATTTCGGTTTGGGACACCTAATTTCGGTTTGGGACACCAAATTTCGGTTTGATTTGGACAGATTTTGGTAAACTTTGAAAAATCATATCTTTTGATCCGTAAGTCGTTACGGGTCGTGCCACCTATCGTTTTGAAGGTAATTGAGTCTAGTTTCATTTAAAATTAGTCTTAAAGGCTAAATGTTTATAGATTTTTTTCAGTTGTCAAAAGAGTGACCGGATGTCCTTAAAAGTCAAGTGTTTTTGCGTAAAAAGTTTTAAATTTTTGGTCTAACGGGTACGGGGTGTAACACAACTACATGCCATGGAACCCATATCCAGCGTTTCCATACATGAATCAAGATAATGCTATGTTTAACCCAAATGGACCCTTGAGATATTGGGGACCAAACGCTTGAGTTTTTCTTTAACTTAGGTGTGCTTGAAAGTCGGGTTAGAACCGGACGAGTGGATCAAAGATAGTGGGTGTTCAAGACACATAACGGGAAACAAAGGCCTTTTCTCAACCTACCAAGTATACGACGGAGGTAATGTTACTTTTGGTAGCAGGCTTAAAAGCAAAATCATCAAAAAAGGTACGATCTCTCATGACTCTCTCACTATTGATGATGTTGCTCATGTAGTGTTGATCCCAGATGAGCTTAACGATCTTGTTAATTACTTTAGATATAAACCTAAAGCAATAGGTATAGAAACTGTTCTTGAATGATCTATTAATTACTATGCGAAAACTAGTAATTAATCTTAAGAAGAATTAATAATCAAACAAAAGAATTCTCAAACAACACTTCAATATATTTAATACGGCTGCTCAAAAGCAACAGGGTTACAAGATAACCTTGAAGTGATCGAATTACAAAAGATACGTATGCTAAACAATCGTATTCTAACCCTAACCCTAGATCCTCCTTTTATACTCTAAGGAGTCCTAGTCGGTTACAAAACTTTCTATACAAGAACAATATCTATTCGCATCTTTACTATAATTATCTTAACAAAACTATACATATCTGATAAGCAGCAGAATCATAACTCTAGCAGCAGAATCATCTTAGGCTAGCAGCAGTTTGATACTTAGCTTATTTCACTACTCGTCAGATATCATCAGCAGCAGAATAAATATACTAGCAGCAGGATAATTATGCCTAGCAGCAGAATCATACTTAGTATATTTCCATTAGAACCATGAGCAGCAGAATAAAATACTTAGCAGCAATATCTTCAAAGTAGCAGCAGTATCTTTTAAACCCAACAATCCTCCCCTAAACTTGATATTTTCCTCTATAATATACAAGTTTCTTCTAAGCACAGATATACACAAAGAGGATGCTTCCAAACACTTACTGCTTTGAAGTCTTTGATTTCAGAATCTTTCTATACTTTTCTACTAACTCATAAGCTTGATGATCTGACAGAAATGATCTTTGTAACCTTAACTTTCCATGTTGTAACATCTGGGTGATAACAGCAGTATTGTTGTTCAAGGGATAATATTTTTCCACCAGCATGTATACACCTACACCTCTACCAATCAACTCATGTACTCCACATGATTGATATAGATACCATTTATGAACCTTGGTTGAGCTTAACAAATCTATCCATTCAATATCTCTTGCATCAGGCTCAAACATGTTCTTCAAGTAGTAATAGTGTAGCCTTTCATAGATCACATCTGGTCTTCTATCCCCATAATTTTCCTTATACATCCTCCAGAGATGTACTATATCATCCCTATCCATGTAATGCAGCATTTGTGAGAATCTAACAAACTTCTGACATACACCATTTGATCTCTTGATCTCCCACCATGCTTCACTTCCATCTTGAATATCATGTGTATAAGAAATGATTGGATGTTTAGTTTCCAAGGGAACTGCATTTGTTATCTCTGGTTCTTCTTGAGGTTTATGAACTGTAAAATCCATAATCCTTTTCATATCATCTGCAGTTACTTCTTCAGCTCCATACTCATTAGCATTTGACTCCTTCTCACCTTTAGAATTGCTTTCTGAATCACTCATTACAACAGATTTAGCTCTTTTCTTTTTCCTTCCAATAGACTTTAACCTTCTTTTTCCTGTTCTTTTTATCCCAATAGTAGATTCAGATTTTGTCTCTTCAACATTCTGCTCCTCAACAACTTCTTTTTCCTTCTCAGCTTCACCTACAACCTCTTTCTCTTTCACTATCTTTTCTTGCACAACTTCAGTTACTTCTTTAGGCCTTGTAACTTGAAGTTCTGGATTAAGATAAGCCCTTGGTTCCACTCTTCTTGTAAGCTTCTTAATCTCAGCATCTGTTGAAGGTTCAATTGGTCTGTTGAGTCTTGCATGAGTCTCATAGTAAGACTTTGCAACAGCAGCTCTACTCATCCCTCTAAATGCATTAGGCCTCCAATAAGCATGGTTTCTCAGATACATCTTCATATAGTTGTACTCATCAGTTTTTGAAGGTTTCTTCTTCTTGTACTCTCCCTTTTTCTGATTTTGCTTCTTTCTAAATACTCCAAGCATATCAGCTATAGCATCTTGTTGTTCCTCAGGAGTGTACTTCTCTCTTTCCTCCTTCTGGGTTTTCATTGCCACTTCCCAATCCTCCTGTAATTGCCTTTGTCTTTCCATTTCATCATCTACTTTCCATTGAGCTTCCATTCTCCTTGCAGCCTCTTCATTAGTTTCACTTTGTTGTTCTTTGGCAGCAACATCCATAAACTTGAACTTCTTCTTTGGTTCTTCAACCAAGATTCCCTTGCCTTTGTCTGTTGATGAAATGGTTAGTTGTACAGGTTTGGGTGATTGTGCAGGTTCTCTTATTACAACTCCTTTGACTTTTGGTTTTGAAGGTATTGGTTGTTTCATTGTAGCAGCAGGTTTTGGTTTTTGTGGTGATTGTTGTTGTTGTTGTGTTGTTTTAAGGTTCAGCATGACTTGGGCTATAGGAATGGTATTATCATCTGATTCAGCAGCAGAACCCTTTTCTGAACCAGCAGTAGTATCCTTCAGTCCAACAGCAGAATGTCCTGCACCAGCAGCAGAATCATCCTGTGTCTTCTTTTCACCAACATCAGTAGCAACGTCACTTCTAACATCTTTTTCAACAGTTTCAAGTACCACCTCATTCCTAGACCTATCATTGACCACAAAGTTATCCTTACCAGAACCAACATCCATATCCACATTACCCTCATTCTCAGCAATACCAGCTACACTTTCATCTTGTTCCATGTCAACCTCCCCTTGACCCTTGTTTTCCTCCTCTTCATTCCTCCCCTGTTTGGGAGCATCCTCCCCCAAACCAGGTTTGGATTTTTGTGAGTGTGAAATTCTTGATCTTTTCATCCCCTCAAGTTGTTTAACCCTTTGCCTCAACCTTCTGATCTGAGCACCTTGAGAAGATTTCACCATGTGTAGTTGCCTTCTGAGACCAAGAACTTGTTTTGACAATTTTGTACAAGTGACCGTCAATTCATTTAAAAGTTTAAGAATGTCTTCACCACTTCGTTCTGTGTTACCTGACCCGAGAGGTGGATCACCAGACTTGACATTTTGTACATTTTCCATCAAAGTCTCAGGTTCAGTTTCAAGTCTAGTCTCAACACTTCGACCTGTGTTACCTGGTCCGAGAGGTGTATCATAGGCAATGTCATGTTGTACAAATTGATCCATCAATTCCTCATTAGTTTCATGTCTGTCCTCATCACTTCGGGATGTGTTAACTTCCCTGAGAGGTGAATCTTTGGACTGAAACTCAGTCTCAATCCTAGATTGAGCACCTGAGCCCCCCTTTTTAGCCAGTTGGCTGGGGTTACCATCTTGTGCTTCAGGTTCATGAGAATCCTCAGCAGTAGATGTTTCCAAGTTGGGGTCTTATCTATGTTAACACTGGCCTGTTCAACTTCTAAGTTGGAAACAGTAGTGTCAGCCCCTTCCATCATCCCACCTACATCACCTGTGGGAGCCTCATCTGCTTCCATACTAGCACTAGTCTGAGGTAACTCAGTGCTCTTTTCTTGTGAATGCCTAGGTGTTTGGGTCTTTTGGGGTTCATTTTGAGATGATTCACTTGTATTTTCAGGAGTGGGTGTGTGATGGGAAGCTGTGGGGTTTTCAGCTTCTTCACCCTGAGCAACAGCAGCAGCAATGTTTAAAATATGTTAGGACAAAGGTGTGATAGTTCCAGAAAATCCAGTCTCATTCTTTCTCAAGTGTTTAAACATTTTGGTTACAAGCACAGAACTTTTATAAGGCTTTTCATGTTCAAAAGGTTCTTGTAATTGACTATCAATGATTAATTGCAAAAACCTTGGATAAATATAAAAATTTCCAGAAATGTTCTTTTTCAACCCTTCAAAAATCATAGCCGAAAAGTTAAATGGTTGTCCTGTAGCCAGACAAATCAAGGTTGATGCTTGAGTTGTACTGAACTCATTCCACCCAGTTGTTTTAGGGCTAAGACAATGTAGAATGGTATGAATAAGAAATTTCCATTGTGGGCAGAGGAGACATTTGAAAATTTTTAATTTAGTGTTTGATCTCTCATACCCAATTTTTTCAAGTTCCTCAAAAATAGTAGAAGTAGGAAGGCAAGTTGTTGCTTCATCATCTGCAAGATGAAGAATTCGTCTTACAGATGTTTCAGTAACAACTATTCTTTCTTCATCTACTGTGACAATTAACATTTGTTCCCCATTTTGAGTTTCAGCCGTAACAGTCGACCAAAACTGTCTCATGTGGGATCTATATATAGTTGGATTAACTGTTAATGCATACCTAATTGAAGTAGCATTAAGAAAGTCAATGAATTCAGTAAATCCATCTGCCTCTGGGACCTTCTGAAGAAAAGCTATTTGATTGTGTTCGGCGGAGTAAGTGCGTCTTGACATTGTGAATTAGGGTTTTGATTTTGGGAGTTTTTGATCGAATGATGAAAAGAAGTGTTAGAGTTTGAATTAGGTTTAATTTTGGGCGCACAAAGTTATTGGTGAGATCGAATTGGGTTTTTATGCCGTTTAGATCCACTTAGGGCTTTATTCGCGCCAATTTACAAAATAGTCCCTTCACTTTCAAACCAAGCAGTAGAATCCAATAGTTTCAACTTTGAGCAGCATAACCTTCAGCAGCAGAATGGATTCTTTCAAACACTTATACAATTCCCAAAATAAATACCCAACTTTTTGGTCAACTTCACAAAAATTACCATAATCAAATTTATTCCAACAAGGAATTAATTCCTAATACCAACCCAATGAATTAATTCCTAAAACCAACCCTGCATTTAATGACTTTAATGCAACATTGGTTCTATAAAAGACCTCAAATTATCAACACCAACTCCATCACATACCATAAAATAATTTTCCAACACAATGAATCCTTCCCCATCAAACGTTGTGGAGATTTCATCCGATTCGTCTTCAGACTCAGTTTTCGGAGGATGGAAAGGATATTTTCCACCAAACTACACCTCAAGCTCAAGGAACAAAACTTCAAAGAAAAAGGTTGAAACAACCTCCTCTAATAAAATTTCAACAGATGAACTACCATCCTATGTGAATGATTCATCCTCCTCTTCTGACTCATCTGATGATGATGATCTCCAAGTGCTATCAGTCTTACTAACAAGTGAGATTGAAAAGGCTGCATCATCAATGAGTATGATCCCTGTGCCAGTGAAGAAGCAAAATCCAAAGCCAAGAACACAAGTGCTAGGACTCCCTTGCCTGAAGGTGTCTGATGTCATTGGTGGCAGAGGAGTCCACAAGACCATGCCTGATGTCCAAGGAAAAGGAAAAAGGAAGCTAGAGTAGTTGTTTTGTGATAGGTTTGTGTTTGGTTTTGTTTTGTGTTGATGATGTTTCCATTAAGTCCAGGATGAAGAAACTTCTGCTAATGTAATGAATGCAACACTTAATGAATAAACTTTTATGATCCTTCATCTTATTGTTTAGTATAACTTGATCCCATCAATCAACCATTCCCATATGACTTAACCTGCAAAAGATTAGTCCAAAACCACAAAAACACAAACAAGTGTATCTCACAATAATCACTAGACAATCAACAGAATAACCAACTTAGCAGTAGACAACATACAGACATAGCAAAGACTAGAAACAACTTATTTGATTAATAACAGCACAAATCCTCAAAAACTTTTTACAAATCATACAGAGATAAGATTTTAAAGATTGATCATACCTATACTAGCAACTAAAAATTGAAACCTACTTACATCAAAACCTTTTGTAAGTAGATCAGCAACATTATTGTCAGTATGTATTTTAACCATTTGAATTAACTTTTTCTCATAACAATCTCTAATAAAATGATGTCTTATCTCTATATGCTTTGTTTTAGAGTGAAAAACAGGATTCTTTATTATACACATTGTGCTGTTATTATCAATATAAATTTTGGTGTTCATGAAATTGTACCCATAATCCAAGAGTTGATTCTGAATCCAGAGTACTTGTCCACAGCAACTAGAAGCAGCCACATACTCAGCTTCAGTTGATGAATTAGCCACCACAGTCTGTTTCTTGCATTGCCATGAGATTAACCTATGTCCAAGGTATTGACATCCTCCAGTGGTTGACTTTCTGTCCAAACTTGCTCCAGCATAATCATTGTCTAAGTATGCTACCAAGTCAAATGATGAACTATTAGGATACCAAAGGCCCAATTTTGGTTGACCCTTTAGATACCTAAAAATTCTTTTGACAGCATTCAAGTGTGAGACTTTTGGGGACACTTGAAATCTGGCACAAGCACACACAGAAAACATGATGTCTGGCCTTGAAGCAGTCAGATACATCAATGAACCAATCATTGATCTATAAAGATGTACATCAACCTCTTCCCCATCTTCATCCTTGAGCAAAGGTTTGTTGTTGTCCATTGGTGTCTTAGCTGCCTTCACATCATTAAAACCAAATTTCTTTAACATATCAGCCACATACTTGTCTTGACTGATGAAGATCCCATCTGCTGTCTGCTTAACCTGAAGCCCCAGAAAGAATGTGAGTTCTCCCATAGAACTCATTTGAAATCTGTTATGCATGAGCTTCTCAAATTCTTCACAGAACACCTTGTTTGTAGACCCAAAAATGATATCATCTACATAAACCTGAACTAGTAGGATATCCTTTTTGTCTTTCTTAATGAACAAAGTTTTATCAATGTTTCCCCTTGTGAACCCATTAGATAACAAAAACTTGGACAAGGTGTCATACCAAGCTCTAGGAGCTTGATTTAAACCATACAGTGCTTTCTGCACTTTATATACTCTGTCTGGAAAGTCAGGATCTTCAAAACCAGGAGGTTGCATCACATAAACCTCTTCATCAATCTTTCCATACAAGAAAGCACTTTTCACATCCATTTGGTACACAGGAAAGTTCTTGAATGAGGCATAAGCTAAGAACAGTCTAATAGCCTCTATCCTTGCTACAGGAGCAAAGACCTCATCATAATCTATTCCTTCTTCCTGAGTGTACCCTTGAGCCACTGATGAAGCGAAAAGTGTACCGCTTTTAGGGGGTCATTTAAGCCCTAAATCGTATTTATTTGATCAAATATTGCCCTAAATCGTTCATTTTGTCATTTTAGGTACTTTGGAGAAGAAATCTGGAAAAGGAAGCATTTTGGACGTTTTTGGAGCATAAAAGTGAAGAAAACGACAAAGTCTTCAAAGTTGCTGGAAAAGTACACTTGACGGCGTCAAGTATTGCTCCTGACGGCGTCATGGCTTGGCAAAAGAGGTGGATATGAAAAATACACGTGACGCGCCAGAGAGTTTTGCAATGGAAATCTGACGGCGTCACCCTTTAAGGTGATCAAGGCCATCACGGTTTAAGTTAAAGAGAGACGGCGTCAAGCACATTTCTGACGGCGTCAACCCTTGATAGGCCAGAGCGGATTTTGGAGGATTAAAAAGGGACGGCGTCAGGAAGACCATCCGGGAACCCTAGCCACGGCGAGGTTACGGCGTCACCTCCTACAACGTGACGCCGTCAGCCACTAAACTCTATATATAGTTTTGCAATTTTTATTCATAGTGTGCAACTTTGTGAGGAGAAACCCTAAGACGGATTTTCTGCCATTTTTAAGGGTTTTATACCCTTGGATCTCCCATGTTTAATTGAAGATAAGTAATCATTTAATCAACCAATATGTCTATGTGTTGTTTGATTATATCTTGTTCTTGTCTTTTAATTAACATGCTAGGTTAGATTTATCTTGTGTTTGCTTAGATCTAATGAAACCTAACTATTGATTATTGGTTATTAGTGTGTCATTAATTGTATTGGATGATTGTTTATCGATGTTAGGCTTAAGAAAACTGGCTAACTTCCTATACGGTAACTTGCTTGAACGTCTTAAGAAACATGAACCAATGTGTACTAAGGTTATTATGGTTGTATTTAATGCATGAGCGAATTCTAGTGATCCCATGTTAGGAGCTTCTTAGCCGGCTCGACATAGGAGTGAAGTAGGAGCTTGTAGAGTTGGGGAAGTACGTACGCCACCCCACGATTGGTATTAAGGAATACACCCGTCATCCACGCAATTAATACACACTAATCAACCGGTAAAAGATAGTTAGGGAGTAAGGAAATATAAGTAAACACATTTCTCTCCATATAAGTTTCACAACCTTTTCATTTTCAGTTATTTTATTTTATTTGCAATTGTAGTTATTTGGGTTAGTTGACTAGCAACTAATTCCGCCCACTCTTTCAAACCCGAGATTTTACTTGCTTTTATAAAAAAATATAAAAATACAAAAAGAATCTTCCCTCACCCTTAGACCTATTAGAGTAGTTTTTCAATCCTAACGACACTATTCCCCTAGAGAACGATCAATCCCCCGGTACTTGCCACTTCACTATACTACATCGGTCAGGTACACTGCCTGGTGGGGATTGCAAGCCTCTTGAGATCCCTCGAGAGGTAAAACCTGTTGTAAGGTCGCAAAACCACGCATCAAGTTTTTGGCGCCGCTGCCGGGGAATAGTTATTGTTTAGGTTGAATTTTTATTTTATTAGGTTTACTCATTAGATTCCTTTCTAGTGAGATTTTTTATTTTATTTTTCTAGTTTTTCTTTAGTCTATCTTTTTTCTTCGTTTCTTTGTTCATAACCATTACCATCCGACATCATGGAAGGTGGTAATATCCTTGATCCCAACAACCCACCACCACAACAACACCCACCTCCTAGAGCCCGTACCTTAGGAGACTACTCCCGTCCTAGCCACCATGGCTATCGAAACACCATTGAGCTCACTCAAGGAGCCAATGTCACTCCCTTGCGATCCGACACCATCCGGTTGGTGCAAAGCGGATGCGCATTCCATGGACTTCGTTCCGAAGATCCTAATCAACATCTCAAGGACTTTCTCAAAATTGTTGATTCCATAGACCTTGATGTTGCCACTCGAGAGACGACCCGACTGCGTCTCTTTCAATTCTCTCTGCGGGACCAAGCTAGTCAATGGCTAGAACGTCTACCCGCAGGATCCATCACCTCTTGGGATGATCTCACCACTCGTTTCCTCGCTCAGTTTTTCCCACCAGGAAGAACTACCAAGCTAAGGAATGATATCTTGATGTTCCAACAACGTCAAGGCGAAACCCTCTACGAGGCATGGACTCGATTCAAGGACTTACTCCAAAAAGTCCCTCACCATGGCATAGAACTTTGGCTCCAAGTCCAAATCTTCTATGACCATATCAATCTCTCCACGAGGCAAACCATTGACCAAGCGGCTGGTGGTAAGCTGCGTGATCTAAATGCGGAACAATCATGGGCTCTCCTAGAAGATCTTGCTCTTTATGACAACGAAAGTTGGAGTGATCCCCGTGATTTGAATAAAACGGTCAAGGCAATATCTTTGCCTTCGAACAATTCAAGCACTTCCGACCGTAGGATCATAGAACTTGAAGACCAAGTCAAGTTTCTTATGAAATCCTACGAGGCTCCTAAACCTTCAAGCCAAGTGAACAAAATCACTTCTTCATGTTAACTATGTAGTGGTCCCCACGACACTCGTGATTGCATGGAACTCTCCGAACAAGCTTTTGCGGACTACGCATCCTCGCGTACCGATGGAGCGGGAGACAAGTGGTACACTTTCAAACCTGAGCCAAACCCCTACGGTGATTCATACAACCCCTCATGGAAAAATCACCCAAACCTGAGGTGGAAACAAAACCAAAACGCACAACAAACCAATTCTTCCAACCCACCTAATCGTTTCCAATCAAGCGGTTCCAACTCAAACCGTACTTTCAACAACAATCCTTCCAGCAATGGTAGTACCAATAACTTTGAAGGATTGATGTCCCAATTTATGGCATCTCAAGAAGCTCGTTTGGCCAAGTTTGAAGCCGATTTCAAACAAAAATAAAGCGAGATGACCAATAAGATTGACACTTTGTTGAAAGCCCTCAATGATCGAGAAATGGGAGCACTCCCTAGCAACCCAGTCAAGAACCCGAAACTAAACGTCAACGCCATTTCATCGGTTTTGTCTCCTAGTTCTTGTCCACAATATTATTCGGTCAATTCCATGAGCACGTGTTTCAAACAAACCCAAGTCGTTAAAAATGACCAAGAAGTTATGATATCCAAATTGGTCAACAACATAGTTGAAACACCTCCCACTCAAAACCTTGACAATGAATTCAAGGAGCTCCACTTTGAAAGTCCGGTTATTGATGTGTTGGATGAGAAGAAGCTTAAGTTAGGTGACAAAGGGACCGCCTTTGTTCAAAACAAACTACCTAAGAAGTTAGATGATCCGGGCTTATTTGTTCTACCTTGCAAGATCGGTAATTCGGAGGCTTATGACACATTAGCCGATCTTGGATCAAGCCTTAACCTACTTCCGTTACCTCTCTACACCTCTCTAAAACTAGGAAAACTTGAAGAAACCGAGGTGATAATAGGCTTAGCGGATGGGAGTGTTGCTTACCCGGTTGGAGTAGTCAAGGACGTGTTAGTACACATAGGAAAACTAACCATTTTAGCCGATTTCCACGTCCTTGATATGGTTAGCGACCCTACATGCCCCTTGTTGATAGGTAGAGGATTTTTAGCGACCGCTAGTGCTATGATTGATTGTAAGGAATCTAAGATAGCGGTAGGAGAAGGTGATACTTGGTCAGTCTATGATGTGAAGAAACATGCTTATGACATTAGTGATGAACCAACACCCCATTGGTTAGAATTAAATAGGAGACCATCTAGATATGGACCTTGGATCGATAGAGACTTCATAGGACCCCAACGCCCATTTTACCTAGAAGAGGACTTTGTGAACCGAACACATGCGGTAGAACAACTCTTGGCTAGGGACACCGAATTGGATCCATTTGAAGACCCTCTAGTTTTTAGGAAGATGATTGATTTCCTAGGAGTTTTGCCAATTAACCTAGGGATGAATAAGTGGACTTGTGAGGACGATGATCATAAGTGGGATTGGGACAAACCACCCAAAGATGGAGATGGGTCATGGCATATTAAGATGACATTGTATGACCCGGATGGAGAGAGGTTTGAAAAGATATATCGTACTAAGCGGACCAATAGGAAACTTCAATCCAAGCTTAACCCTAAAGACGTCCTCGATGACGAGCTCACTTACATAGGGTAGAAGGACTTTGAGTCTAGCTACAAGACTCGTTAATAAAGAAAAGCGCTTCTTGGGAGGCAACCCAAGCTTTATTTGCTTTGTGTGTTTATTTATTTGTTTGTTTGATTTTATTTGTTTCCGTATGTATGTTTAATTTTTATTATTATTGATTCATGTTCAAAAGTAAATTGTGAAAATGCTTTATCTTGTTTTTAACTTCGTCTTAACTACATATAAAGGTATTTTGCAAAAGATAAGTGTAAGGGAAATCCAAATCGGTTTATTAGAACAAATGAACATGAATCATAACAATAATAAATTAACATACATATTAGTAATTGTTTGAGTCAAATGCTTGTATCGAGTCATAATGATATTTTGCAGGAATTCCAGGAAGTAAGGTATAGGTTTTTCCAGAAATTTTCCGGAAACTTAACATGAGAATTCTGTCAGATCATTTCTGACGGCGTCAGGTTTTAATTTTCTGAAATTTTTGAAAGTTTTGTTTTCATAAAATTTTTTTATTAAATCTCTAACTTATAAACTCCAGGAATCTGCAAAATAATCATTCCACAAGCATTATATCCTTATATAGATTTATCCCGCCGATGTTATGCAGGTTTTCGTGTTTGTTTTCTCAGGTTTAACAGGTTATTTTGGACAAGGAAATGTATGTGGAATCAAGCTTTTGGCGATGCTTTAGTCTTGGAGCTTCTACATTCTCTTGGAAGAAGATCTAACCATGTTACCTCTTTATCCACCGAGCGAATCAGGGGAGTATTTGATTTCATTCTTTTACCTTATTTACTTTTACATCTTGTTATTTGAACATTGGGGACAATGTTCATCTTAAGTGTAAGGGGGGGTAAAGTACGATACTTTAGAGAATACAAGTGCACTTGATTTTTGTTTGTTTAATGGTAGATGTGTAATAAAACTGAGAGAAATACCTGGTAGATGTGTAATAAAACTGAGAGAAATACCTGTTAGGGTAATTTTTGTGCCAAATTTAAAATTTTTTACAACATATAGGAGTGAAACTTTGATCTTAATGAGCGTCTCATGGATAGGAGTTATATGACTAGCACAAAAACCATACCACTCAAAAATTTCCACCCCAAATATGTGAGGTTCGCCTTTAGATCTTTAGGAAAAAGCATTCATTGTTGGTGCTTATGAGTGTACCGGTAGTTTATAGATTCTAGAACTTGCGTTTGTGATGCATACCGAGACCGCTAGTGAGACTACATTCGTGTAGTTAGGATTGACTACATGATAAGAGGCATTAGGATTAACCCATTGTTTTACACCTGTGTTTTTGTTATAATTACATTGGCTACATTGGTCAAGTAATTCTCCCACACCCTTTGCGTTGTACTCATTTTTAGTACACGATACCCCTAGTACACCCCTCAGAGCCTATCTTTTCGTTTCTAACTTTAAGCATTTTACTTAAAGGAAGAATTTGTTTACACCCCACTTAAATGTACACCCAAATCGCCTTAGCCTACCTTGTGTGCACTCATCTTTAGTGCATTATTGTGACAACATTTGTTTAAACCCTTAGTTAATTATCTAATTGATTACATGGTTGCTAAGTCGAGTCATATCCTTGTACATATTGTTTTGGGACGATTGGGACTTATGGGTAAAGTACTAGTGTAATGGAGTAATGGGGAAGAACAACATTATTACCCCCATATGTGCTAAATATTTTAAAAGTACTCCAAGTGTTTCGATTATCTTAATTCGAGTCATTAGAATAATTAATTGTAAAGTTATGTAAAAGTTCAAGTGTAAGGGGAATGCAACGCCCCTATGATGTATTATTTTGGATGGTAGGGCAAGAGTGTATGAAAAAAAAAAAAAAAAAAAAAAAAAAAATCGAAAAAATCAAAAAAATAAAGAAAAATACAAAAAAATGAGAAAAAGAAAAGTAGAAAAAACATACGGACTACCATCCCGTTTCATTTTATGTTTATTTTATGTTTTTGTTATTTTGTTTTTAGCTTAAGTCGAGTCTAGTCTTGGCTTAGCAACGCCATATTGTACATGTAATTAATCAAGATCTTTAACTCGCCACCAGTAAAATATCCTTTATCCAACAAATCCGTGTTTATCATATCCCTACACCTCACGTTATAACCCATGTAAAAGCCCTCTTTGATAGTTTATCTTAGGTGCTTACGCCTAGTGGAGAAGGTTTTTGATCCTTTCCCAAGCCTATGGTAATCTATTTGCTATGACAGGTAGTGAGAGATATTATCCGTTTTCATTTATGAGATATACTTTTATGACACCTGAGAGATGTGAGTATCTAAACACTACTTGTGAGGTGCTAGTTTGTAATCTCCGTGCTTATTATGATTAAAGTGGAACGACTATTTGTTGTAATTACTTTTATATTAGCGTTAAATGACCCCTAACTTGTATTTTGATTAGAATAAAAGCGCATTTGCTTGAGGACAAGCAAATCTCAAGTGTAAGGGTATTTGATGAAGCGAAAAGTGTACCGCTTTTAGGGGTCATTTAAGCCCTAAATTGTATTTATTTGATCAAATATTGCCCTAAATCGTTCCTTTTGTCATTTTAGGTACTTTGGAGAAGAAATCTGGAAAAGGAAGCATTTTGGACGTTTTTGGAGCATAAAAGTGAAGAAAACGACAAAGTCTTCAAAGTTGCTGGAAAAGTACACTTGACGGCGTCAAGTATTGCTCCTGACGGCGTCATGGCTTGGCAAAAGAGGTGGATATGAAAAATACACGTGACGCGCCAGAGAGTTTTGCAATGGAAATCTGACGGCGTCACCCTTTAAGGTGATCAAGGCCATCACGGTTTAAGTTAAAGAGAGACGGCGTCAAGCACATTTCTGACGGCGTCAACCCTTGATAGGCCAGAGCGGATTTTGGAGGATTAAAAAGGGACGGCGTCAGGAAGACCATCCGGGAACCCTAGCCACGGCGAGGTGATGGCGTCACCTCCTACAACGTGACGCCGTCAGCCACTAAACTCTATATATAGTTTTGCAATTTTTATTCATAGTGTGCAACTTTGTGAGGAGAAACCCTAAGACGAATTTTCTGCCATTTTTAAGGGTTTTATACCCTTGGATCTCCCATGTTTAATTGAAGATAAGTAATCATTTAATCAACCAATATGTCTATGTGTTGTTTGATTATATCTTGTTCTTGTCTTTTAATTAACATGCTAGGCTAGATTTATCTTGTGTTTGCTTAGATCTAATGAAACCTAACTATTGATTATTGGTTATTAGTGTGTCATTAATTGTATTGGATGATTGTTTATCGATGTTAGGCTTAAGAAAACTGGCTAACTTCCTATACGGTAACTTGCTTGAACGTCTTAAGAAACATGAACCAATGCGTACTAAGGTTATTATGGTTGTATTTAATGCATGAGCGAATTCTAGTGATCCCATGTTAGGAGCTTCTTAGCCGGCTCGACATAGGAGTGAAGTAGGAGCTTGTAGAGTTGGGGAAGTACGTACGCCACCCCACGATTGGTATTAAGGAATACACCCGTCATCCACGCAATTAATACACACTAATCAACCGGTAAAAGATAGTTAGGGAGTAAGGAAATCTAAGTAAACACATTTCTCTCCATATAAGTTTCACAACCTTTTCATTTTCAGTTATTTTATTTTATTTGCAATTGTAGTTATTTGGGTTAGTTGACTAGCAAATAATTCCGCCCACTCTTTCAAACCCGATATTTTACTTTCTTTTATAAAAAAATATAAAAATACAAAAAGAATCTTCCCTCACCCTTAGACCTATTAGTGTAGTTTTTCAATCCTAACGACACTATTCCCCTAGAGAACGATCAATCCCCCGGTACTTGCCACTTCACTATACTACATCGGTCAGGTACACTGCCTGGTGGGGATTGCAAGCCTCTTGAGATCCCTCGAGAGGTAAAACCTGTTGTAAGGTCGCAAAACCACGCATCAGCCACTAGTCTTGCTTTGTTTCTCACCACAATTCCTCTTTCATCTCTTTTGCACCTGAACACCCATTTTTTACCAATTGCCCTCTTCCCATTAGGCAAATCCACTAGTGTCCAGACTTCTTGACGCTTGAACTGCAACAACTCCTCTTGCATGGCTTCAACCCAACTTGAATCTTGCATAACTTTGTGAATATTTTTGGGTTCCTCTTGTGATAAGAAACAGGCAAACTTGCAATTTTGTAGGTCCTTGTGGCTATTTCTCTGATGCAATGATTGAGCAAATAAACCTTGATGGAGTAGATCACCCAACCCTTTTGTTTTACTTCTGGTTTGTATAGCAGATTGTACATCACCAATTATCTGCTCCTTGGGATGGTTCTTATGTATCCTTGTAGTTGGAGTAGGACTGACTTGAATAACAGACTCCATATTTGTCAAATCAGCTTCTGCTCCAAAAACATCCACAACATCATCATCTGTGTCATAGTAGATTTCCTCTAATTCAGACATATGAGGAAAGTCAACATCATCATTAACACTTTTATTAAAGTCAGCAACAGAATCCTTGGGCATGGCAACAAAACCACTAGGCTTAGCAGTAGAATGAGAGGTACTACTGCTAGGCTTAACAGCATAATGATTTTTCTTAGCAGCAGAATGGGAGATACTACTGCTAGCTTTATTTCTTGAACTTCCATGCTTTGCTGACTTTTCAACATTCTTGCCATTATTAGAAGGTTCATCATCACCTTCTGCATAATCCTTTGGTACTTCCTTATGAACAACATCATCTTCAGAACTCTTTCCCTCTTTATCTGTTGGTGTGAAGAACTGATTAAACTTCCACTTCTCAATCAAAACAAACTCCTCTGCAGATGCATCCTTCTTTGATTGTGTACCTGCATTGGGGTTAGTTTGTGTTCCTGCAGACATGTTAGTAGAACCTGCCAACACTGGCTCATAATTCATGGTCTTAGTCAAAGAATCAATGTCAAAGAGCCACTTAGGTTCTGTTACAGCAACATTTGGGGTGTTTTCACTAAATCTAACATGCAGATTTTCTTCCACATGTCTAGTTCTGCTATTGAAAACCCTAAATGCCTTGCTATTAGTTGAATATCCTACAAAGAAACCTTTGTCTGCTTTGTGGTTGTTGATTTTCCAGCTGACTTTGTGGTTGTTGATTTCGACGCAGATCAAAAGGTTCCTCTAATTCTTGGAAGAGGATTCCTAAAAACGGGCCATACTCTTATTGATGTATTTAAGCATGAGATCACCTTGCGTGTGGGTAATGAAGTTGTTACCTTTAACCATGATCAAACGTCGAGGTACTCCTCAAATTTTGATTCTGCTTCGGTAAACCGAATCGATGTCATTGACATTACTTCAAAGGAGTACTCTCAAGAAAATCTTGGTTATTTTCATAATTCTGTGAGTGGGGAACCCACCACATCTTCTCAACTTATCATAGCCGACTCTTCCCCTTCTCTCACTTCGGTTGAGGGAAGTGATCCATTTTGGGATGAGGTCGATGCTTTTCTTGCTCTAGATAGTTCACTTCCGTATGAGGTTGATGATAACTATCTTGATCCTGAGGGGGACATTCTTTTTCTAGAAAATTTGTTAAACGAAGATTCATCTTCCCCTCTTCCACCAAAACAACTTCATAATGAGAAAACCAAGTCAGTTGAAAAAACTGATAAAATTCCTGAGATCAAGTTTAAGGACTTGCCTCCTCCTCTTGCAATTCTTGAGGAGGAAGTTCTTATTTTAATGGCTATTCAGATCTCTCTTCTTCCCTTCACCTACCCGGTGATTTCCCCTATCTTTCACTCATTCGGGAGTGAGGATATTACCTTTGACCCCGGCATTTTCCATCTAACATTGGTTTAAAATGCCGGATTTATCTCATCGGTGTGGAACTTTCTTATGCTCGATTGGTTATCCAAGCATCTTGAATGAAAGTCCGATAGAGATGGTTTCTTCCACTTACTTCCCCATGAACCAATGAATTCGGGGTCGAGTCAAGCTAGCGACTCGGTTAATAAAAACAGTAGCAAAATATGGGTTTTCACCCATGTCTCCACCTAGTGTGGGGGAGATGCCCCACATGTTGTAAATATGTATAGTTTAAAAAAAAATAAAAAAATGTGTATATAAAATAATGGCTATTAGTATTTCCCTTTCACGTTCTAAGTGTTGGTTTAACAACCGGTACTTTGAATATTGAGGGCAATATTCAGTTCTAAGTGTGGGGGGGAATTCTAGCGAATTTGATCAAATGTACCATCTAGTACCCCCATTTTAGCCAAAATTTTAAAATTTTTTCTCACTTAGAACGCAATAAATGGTTATCAGTCCACCATGTCTAACCCACATTAGGATTGGCTAATCCAGGAGCAAACGGCTCTTGGTAAAGATATATCAAATCCGTTTATGGCTTACAATTTGCCTAAAATTGTATGGTATTCGACTCACCATATCTTTATAAGTGAAGAGTTGGCTAGCCCGCAAGGTTATGGCTTGTGGTAAAGGCAGTGGAAAACCATGATTGGTAATCAGCTCACCAAAGATAATAGCTGTATTTTATCTAAGAGTTGGCTAGTCCAGAAGCAAACGGCTTTTGGTAAAGACAAATCAAAACCGTTGACAGCTGATGGTTTGCTCAAAATCATTTGGTTATCATTGTACCAAAGTATCACATACTGAAACATTGGCTACTCTAGAAGTAATGGCTTTTGGTAAAGAGATAAAATCCATTAAAACTTCATAAAAGATTGCTAGGGACTAGCAATAGTTTAGTGTGGGGGATTGATGAGTGTCTAAATACTCATCATTTTTACCTAATCTGAGCTGCCAAAACATCCAAAAACACTCAGAAATGCATCATAATACTGAAATTATCCCAGAATTGTGTTTTATATGTTTCAGATGCAAAATGTTTAAAAACAGATAAAAAATGAACAAAGTTTGCATAATTGGCAGTTTCAGTCCCTCAACTTTCAAAAGTTGTCAAAACTAGTCCCTGGTTATTCTAAAAACAGGAAAAGTCATCAAAGGTCCTTTAAGAATCATAAAATTACATAATAAGTCCTTTGGTGCAAAGTTTCATAAAATTACAAATTTAGTCCCTCAACTTTGCAAAATGTCAGAAATGGTCCCTGGGATGTAAAAAACTTTGAGAAAATCAGTTTTGGGTCTTGTACTACTAATCTTTGGCAGGAATTACCCTTGGTTTATTATGGAAGATGTGCAAGTTTGGTCCTCCAATTTTCAGGAATTACAAGTTTGGTCCCTATGTTTAACTAATAACCAAAATCCGGACCACCCTTAAATAAAAACACCCAACCCACTATATAACCATACCAGCCCAACCCTTTTTATTTAACTAACCCAACCCAGGCCCAATCAATAAAACCCGACCCATCCTTTTTATTTAAACCAAAGGGTTTGACCTGGTCAAACCCGTCTTCTTCAAACCATACCGCCAAAACACCAATACCACCCCCCACAGCTGGCTACTCTTATCCTCCACCTCAACCCCCCTCCAATACACGTTACCTAACAATCCAAACTCAATAAATGCTTCTCTCCCACTCCCACTAACTAAAACAGATAAAATCCCACATGTCCTGTTTTCCCGCCAAAAGTGGAAATGGATGACTGAGATCAAATGAAAGCAATTCAATGGTGGGGATATGATCAGGATGTCGACAAAGGGTTATCCCACTTTAATTTTGTATATATAGAATGCAATGTAGCTCAAATAGAGCAAGTAGGTACAAGTAGCATAATCGTATTTCCATTTCTAGTAGCAATAGTTTGTAATTTCGAATTTCAACAATCAATACAAAGTAATCTTAGTGTGTTTATTGTTGTCCTTTGGTTAATTGTCAGTAATTAATAATAATTCCAATTTTCTGATTTTCATTTGTACTGAGAATTAGAACATTGATAAGTAGTAATTAGAACAGCTTCTCAGTTGTTTTTAATATCTTATATAAGCTTTATATAGCTTATTGTAAGTCTATTATAGTGTAATTCTGTTCTAATTCAAGATTTGAAGAAAAGTCAACCAAAGTCAAAGAAGCAACCAAATAAGCTATTCTGGGGTTAAAAGCTATTCAGGAAGGCTTGTGTTGGTTTTCTAGCTTGTTTCTGACAAGCTAGATTGGTTCTAGTTCCTTGTTCTCTGTTCCATAAAGCTCACTCAGTTGTAAGCTTTTTAGCTTTTTAGCATTAAATTCCAAATTATTGTATAACTGCTTAAAAGTAGCTTATTCCTGTTGTTTCATACTTTTTGCTAGTTTCTAAGAGTATTTCATTAGTATAATCAGTAGTTAAATAGTCTTTCATTAATTTGCTTATAAAAATCTTAAAAAAGACCAAAAATAGTCATATATAGCATAGCTGATCATAGTGCTTAATTCTGTGTTAAAAGTTGCTATTCAGTACTCAAATAAGTTAGTTAAAGTAAGTTTATTAGAAATCTCAGCTTAAAAATACCCTTTTCAGTTCAAAAATCCACTCAGAACACCTAGAAGGGGTGTTTGGAATTGTGCAGTCAACTGGTCAAACCCAGTGATTACTGTACATTTACCTTTTTCCTAACTTTGGATCAGCTTATTTTAGCCATAATAAGCTGTGTTCAAGATCTTTTTAGTAGCTTAGATAGAAAATCTAGTTTTTAGTGCCTTGTGCTATTTTCAGCCCTCAAGTAGTCCATTTAAGCCAAATATAAGCACAAGCCTATTTTGGCCTTTTCATTGGCTTTTCTGAGTCACAAGTAGACCATATAGTACAAACATAATAGTTGGTTTAGCTCTCTTTTGGTGTTGTGCACTTCTGCACAGCAATCAGACAACACAGACCATAGCTTGTCTGCAACCTCAGTTTCACTACCTGGTCTAAGGCCAAATTGGACATCAATTGGTGTATTTGTGATGGGGCTTTTAGCATTTTAGGATAGCCAGTAGTATAGGGAAGATTTTGCCCCCATAATATTCAAGTTTTCTGCTTATTTGAGAGCTTAATCTGCTCTGCAATTTGGCTGCTTAACCTGAAATTTCTGCATAAGTTGTCCAACTGCATAGGTGCTTATCTTGTTAATTCCTTGTGCTTATTTGTAGTTTTAAGTTGTTTTAAGCTTAAATAAGTATATTAAACCTGTTCTGAGCATTTGGTGAACTTTTGTGCTTATTTGCTTATTTTTGGGCTTATTGCAAACTGCTTATCTGCCCAAATCAGCCTATTAAGCTTAGATAACTTTTCATTTTATTTTTCCTATCTTTTAATTTATATTTTAGAATTATCTGTAAAGTTTCATAATTTTTTGAATAGTTTTGATATTTTTAACCTTTTTAATTAGTTTCTAATAGTAATTAAATCATAATAAATAGAAAAATAATCATAAAAATATAATTTTAATTTTCGTAATTTTCTTTTGTCATTTATAATCTAGGAAAAATATAATAATATTTTTAGACCTTAAAAAAATCAAAAATAGAAAAATAGTGATAGCTTCTATTTAATAGAATTTATCTTTTTAAACTTTAATTAAGTAATTTTCATTTTTATAATTTTCTTAGCTTCTTTTTACTTAATAATATTTATAGAAAAAGTTTTAGAATTTTCTTTGTTCATTTAGTATTTTTTATAAATTTAAATAGTTTAATAAGTTATTAAATAATAAATAATTAATAATAATTAGATAAAAAGTGTAAAAAAAATATATAATTTAAGTTTTTAAATAAGTTTTAAGTCATTTTACATTTTTAGATTTTAAATTTCATTAATTTCATAAATTTCAGTTTTTGTCCCATTTTAGCTTTCTCGTTACGCATTTTTAGTTTATTTTTATCGCGTTTAATTTTCTTTTTAATCTGTTAATTAGAGTTAATTAAAAAAGCAAAATCTCAAATAACCCCTTTTCCATTTCAATAGCACTTGATCACAAATCGTTCTAAACACAATTTCACGCTTCGCTGGGATATAACGACCCGGGAAAACACTATACTCCAGGGAGATCGTGCCCTAGATTGATTGACTCTTGTTGACCATTCACCTGGTCAATATAAGTTGACTGTTTAGCACGTATCATGAGGCATAACTACCTTACTCCTATTTTGCACAAAACAAGCAGTGTTGACTGCTTCAGCCCAAAAAGTAGTGGGTAATTTTGACTCAGACAACATAGTCCTAGCAGCCTCAATTAATGTCCTATTCCTCCTTTCAGCAACACCATTTTGCTGAGGAGTTCTAGCCACACTAAACTACCTTAAAATACATTTTTCCTCACAGAACTGATTCATTACATGATTCTTAAATTCAGTTCCATTGTCACATCTAATTACTTTGACCTTATGATTTACTAGGTTTTCTACTCTAGTAATGAAAGCCTTAAGAATGCCAGCAGTCTCATCCTTAGTTGCTAAGAAGAATACCCAAGTAAACCTACTAAAATCATCAGTGACAACTAAGCAATACATCTTCTTATTCAAGCTCTTCACAAAAGTTGGTCCAAACAGATCCATATGCAACATATACAAGGGTTCAGAAATAGAGTTCACCACTTTGGACTTACAAGAAGCTCTGTGTTGCTTTCCCATCTGACAAGCAACACAGGTTTCAGAATTTTCAAAAATTTTTGAAGGTAAACCTCTTACAAGGTTGCCTTTAACCAATTTGTTTATTGTTTTGAAATTTAAGTGACCCAATCTTCTATGCCAAAGCTTGGATTCATCAATGGTGGCCTTTGCAAAATGACAAGTTAAATCTCTTTTAGGAATGATGTTCTTAATGTCCACACTGTATATATTGTTTGTTCTAGGGACTTTAAGTAGTACTTCTGAATCATGAGGCAACTTAAAGTCAGGAGACAAAACAAGACAATCAGTGTCTGTAAAAAGAACAAAATTCTTTTTGTCACACATTTGTGAGACACTAAAAAGATTGAACTTAAGTCCCTCTACAAAATACACCTTTTCAAAATCCAATTTTCCTATTCTAATAGTACCTTTACCAACAATCTTGCCACCTTTTGGATCATTGCCAAAAGCAACATAACCACCAACAAAAGCCTTAAAATCTTCCAAGTTGCTTTTGTCTCTAGTCATATGTCCAGAGCATCCACTATCAAAAATGCATTTATCCTTTAGCTCCAATTGTAGATTGCCCTGCACAAAAAGTAAGAGAATTAGTTTCTCTTTGGGACCCAAGCCATTACTGACTTGGATCTGCCTTGTGCATCAAAGTAATCATATTTCTTGAAGTCCATTGATGCACTGCTGTGTCTGGTTTTGGGTTTCCAGACCCAACAAGCTGAGGCCTTAACAGCATAGAAATGAGTGCCCACAACAGTATCAGTAACCACTTTTGGCTTAGCAGCAGAATGAGAAGTACTGCTGCTAACTTTAGCAGTAGAAAACTCTGTTTTCTTTGGAATGGGCCTTGGTGGTGCAACATGAGAAATAGTCCTAGAAACACCATTTCTTAACAAAATCTCCCTAGGATCCATGTTTCTTTTGGGATGTGGGTGAGTCTTTCTAGCAAAGTTCCTATGGTTCACCCTAGTATAATGGTTCCATACAGGTTTTGGAGCACTAGTTTTCTTAGGTATTGAATAATAACAATCTTCTTGCAAGTGCTCAAAACTACCACAGCTGTGACATGCTTTCTTAACCAGTTCAAAGTCACTACCTAACTTGTGTGAGATCACCTGGTGCAAGTTTCTCTGGTTTCCTCTGGGCAAGTCACAAGTCTTCCTAGGATAATCTCTAGGTTTATCATCATACTCAGCCACTTTCCTAGAGATTCTACTTCCTAGCACAGGTTTAACAAACTCAGTATGTTTGACTTTAGGTTCAATTGGTTTAACATCCTCTAACCTTTTAGCCTTAGATGTTGTTTCTACCTACTCATCATCATTACCTGATACCCAATCTTCAATGATTGGTGCATCAGACAATTTTTCATCAATCTTAGGTGTACTAGTCTTATCAGATGTTTCATTGTTTACTTGACTTGTTTCACCTACAGATTGTGCAGCTAACTCAGATATAAAGGACAATTCTTTCCTAGTTGGTGCAAAAGCACTTTTAAGTGGGGGAGCCACTTCATTGTATCCTAGGCCACATCCTCTTTTAATCATCTGAGATTCAACTACTTTATTGGCTAGAACAGATGCATATTGTTTTTATCTATCCTAACAACATGTTTTTCTTTTTCATTTAAAGCTGAGTCTCTAGCTAATTCAGCTTCTTCCACTCTTTTATTAAGCATGTTAATTTCACATTCTTACTTAATTAGCTCAGTTTCAAGAGTATGAATTTTATCAGCATATTCTCCCTCTATTTGCTTAAGAAACTCAACCTTGTTTTCTAAAGATTTTAGACCATGCTGATATCCTAAGTTATCAAGTTTGAGTTTATCAAATTCAACTCTTAAATCCTCATACCTAGATTTCAGTTCCTCTATAGTATCTGAACAAGATTTAAATGAACATGAAGATTCATTTGATACCTCAGAGTCTGATCCAGAGGAGGAGTAACCCATAAGAGCAAAGTGTTGTTCTTTGGGTTCTTCATCAGCTACCAATGCATAGTTGGGACCATCCTCAGCATGGTCACTCCAGTCAAAATCTCCCAAGCCATCACATGAGACCATAGCAGTAGTAGGTTTAACATCTTCAATGGGAATCTGCCTTGGATTTTCCTTAATCTGCTTTGGTGCTCTGCACTCCCTTGCAAAGTGTCCCTTTCTGTGGCAGTTATAACATTCAAACTTTGATTTGTCAAACCCCACATTGTTCTGTCTTCTAAACTTGAGCTCTCTTCCAGTTCTCTTCAAGAATCTTCTTGCCCTCATAGTCAACATTGCAAACTGCCAATGCAAATCCATTTCTTCTAAATCATCAGGATTAACTTGATCTAGATCCTGACTCATTACTTGAGTACTTGTAGTTAGTTCAGCTAAATAGGCACAAATAGCAGCATCACTAATGGTGTCACTATTTGTAGAACTAGTAGCAGAACCTTGTGAACTAGCAGCAGAACCAGTATGACCAACAGCAGAATGAGTTTCTTGAATATTCCCAGAAGCCTTGTTATTAGAAGACATAAAAGCAAGGTTGTTTGAACTTGAAGAACTGGTTGAACCCTTGACTTCAGTTTCATAGACCTTCAAGTTGTTGTACAAATCATCCCAATTCATGGTTTCAAAGTCAGACTTGTTCCTCCAGACAACTGTGTGAGTATTCCATTCTGGTGCAAGACTCCTTATAAACTTCAGATTAATATCTTCCTGTGCAATATAGACACTCAGAAGCGCCAACTGACTCACTAACTTTTGCAGTCTATCATAAGTACCATCAACATTTTCATTGCTTGAAGCAGTGAAAGTTTCAAATTCGTGCTTTAGCAAATTCTTCCTTGACTTTTTGGTGGCTTCATTCCCACCAAACCTGAGTTCAATTGCTGCCATCAACTCCTTGGCAGACTTGGTGTTGCTGAAGCTCAATTGGTACTCATTAGGTATTCCCATTAGAAGGATAGTGTGAGTTCTAATCTCCAGTTTCCTTTGAGCTTTTTCTTCATTGGTTTTGATGGGCAATACAGACCCATCAGCACCAGTCTTAGGCAGAGTATCTCCAGTTTGTATGATCTCCCACATTGTGTAGTCACACATCTTCATGTACTGCTCCATCCTCATCTTCCAGAGTTCATATTCTCCAACCTTGAGCATTGGAACCTTGGATGCAGTAACCATATGATGAGATTCAGACTCCATTGTTGATGATGAACATATCTGAACTTTTCAAAATTCTTCTCGGTATCAGTTTCTAGATCACAAGCTTTGATACCACTTGTTGATCGCAGATGAGCTTAACGATCTTGTTAATTACTTTAGATATAAACCTAAAGCAATAGGTATAGAAACTGTTCTTGAATGATCTATTAATTACTATGCGGAAACTAGTAATTAATCTTAAGAAGAATTAATAATCAAACAAAAGAATTCTCAAACAACACTTCAATATATTTAATACGGCTGCTCAAAAGCAACAGGGTTACAAGATAACCTTGAAGTGATCGAATTACAAAAGATACGTATGCAAAACAATCGTATTCTAACCCTAACCCTAGATCCTCCTTTTATACTTTAAGGAGTCCTAGTCGGTTACAAAACTTTCTATACAAGAACAATATCTATTCATATCTTTACTATAATTATCTTAACAAAACTATACATATCTAATAAGCAGCAGAATCATAACTCTAGCAGCAGAATCATAACTCTAGCAGCAGAATCATCTTAGGCTAGCAGCAGTTTGATACTTAGCTTATTTCACTACTCGTCAGATATCATCAGCAACAGAATAAATATACTAGCAGCAGGATAATTATGCCTAGCAGCAGAATCATACTTAGTATATTTCCATTAGAACCATGAGCAGCAGAATAAAATACTTAGCAGCAGCAGTATCTTTTAAACCCAACATGTAGATAACTTAGGTTTTAACTTGCTTAGTATTAGTCAATTATGCCGCAAAAAGTATGACGTCATTTTCAGTGAAAACGGAAGTAAGATACTTAAAAATGGCATAACCGTAGGAAAATGTGTTTTGAAGAACAACGTTTACGTTATGAAATTAGACAAAACATCTAAATACAAACTTTGTCTCACCTCCTTAGACGACAACTCAACTCTGTGGCATAGATGTTTAGGTCACGCGAACATGAGACTCATCCAATCCTTATCATCTAAGGAACTCGTGAGGAACCTACCCAAGTTGAAATACGACCAACACTTTTGTGATGCTTGCAAAAGTGGGAAACAAGTTCATACTAGCCATAAGGCTAAAAATATGGTGTCTACATCTAGGTGTCTAGAATTGTTGTATATGGATTTGTTTGGTCCATCCGCTATACAAAGTTATGGAGGAAACTTCTATACTTTGGTAATAGTAGATGATTACTCTAAGTATACTTGGACTAAGTTTTTGAAAACTAAAAATGAAGTATTTGATAAATTTGAAATTCTAAGTAAGAAAATTCAAAATCAAATAGGAAATAGCATTGTGTCAATTAGAATCGACCACGGTCATGAATTTGATAACGAAACCCAATTCGGAGCTTTTTGTGATGCTAATGGCATAACACATAATTTCTCGGCTCCTCGAACTCCTCAATCAAATGGTGTAGTAGAACGTAAGAATAGAATACTCCAAGAAATGAGTCGAACAATGCTAAACGAACAAAATATACCACAAAATTTTTGGCGTAACGCCGTAGACACATCAACATACATCCTAAATAGAGTCTTAATTAGGCCATTTTTTAAGAAAACACCATATGAGCTTTATAGAGGCAAAAAGCCTACTTTCGTATATTTTAGAGTTTTTGGAAGCAAGTGCTTCATTTTAAACACTAAGGATTATCTCACCAAGTTTGACCCAAAGTCTTATGAAGGTGTATTCCTTAGATACTCGCAAAATAGTAAAGCATACATTGTCTTAAACAAAGAAACCTCAAGAGTCGAGGAATCGTTGAACGTAACATTCGACGAAAGTCCACCTCCCTCTAAGACATCACCTTTGGTAGATGATGACTTAGTTGAAAGTCAAATGGTTGAAAACCAAGAAAATGTAGAAAATGACAAAGAAGATGAACCCGTGGATAGGGAATTAGTCAACATCAAAGAATCCAAAAGTCATCCATTAGATAACGTCATAGGAGAAATTAACAAAAGAACCTTAAGGTCAAGAGTTCAAAATCAAAGTAATTTCTTTTGCTTTATTTCAACAATTGAGCCTAAAAATATAAATGAGGCCATAAAAGACGAATCTTGGGTCGTAGCGATGCAAGAAGAACTTAATCAATTTGTTAGAAATGACGTTTTTGGACATTAGTCCCTCAACCAAAGTGTCAAACCATAATTGGAACTAAATGGGTGTTTAGGAACAAAATGGATGAAAATGGTGTAGTGTCTAGAAACAAAGCTAGGCTAGTAGCTCAAGGCTACAATCAACAAGAAGGTATAGATTACGACGAAATATTTGCACCCGTCGCTAGGCTTGAGTCAATTAGAATACTACTTGCATATGCATGTGCACATGACTTCAAACTTTTTCAAATGGATGTCAAAAGTGCATTTCTTAATGGTTTTATTAATGAGGAAGTGTACGTTGCACAACCTCCCGGCTTTGCCGATTTTGAAAAACCAAATCACGTCTACAAACTTAAAAAGGCTTTATAGGAACTTAAGCAAGCACCAAAAGCTTGGTATGATCGACTTAAGACTTTCCTAGTTGACCATAAGTATACCATGGGCCTAGTAGACAACACTCTTTTCACAAGAAAAAGGGATCACATATAATCATAGTTCAAATATATGTGGATGACATCATATTCGGATCAACTTGTCAAGAGTTATGCGATGATTTTTTGAAAATCATGCATGATGAGTTTGAAATGAGTATGATGGGGGAACTAAACTTTTTCTTAGGACTCCAAATTAAACAATTAGATGATGGGATATTCTTCAACCAATCTAAGTACATCAAGGATATGCTTAAGAAATTTGGTCTTGAAGATTCCAAATCCATGAAAACACCCATGTCCTCCGAAACCAAACTCACAAAGGATGAAGAAGGTGAATCCGTAGATAGCACTAAATATAGAGGAATGATTGGAAGTCTACTCTATCTAACGGCTAGTAGACCCGACATTATGTTCAGTGTTTGTGTATGTGCACGCTTTCAAGAAGATCCCAAAACATCCCATCTTGAAGCCGTCAAACGTATTTTTAGATATATCAAAGGCACTACACATTTAGGATTATGGTATCCCAAAGGAACGGGAATTGAAACCATAGTGTATGCCGACTCAGACCATGCCGGTGACTATGTTGATAGAAAAAGTACAAGTGGTATTTGTACTCTTGTTGGACATTGTCTTACCGCATGGTTCTCAAAGAAACAAACGGCACTAGCAATTTCAACAACCGAAGCCGAGTACGTGTCTGCAGGAAAGCCGTGTCAACAAGCACTGTGGATGAAACAAGCTCTCGTCGACTATGAAATTGAACTCAACGACATTCCCATTCTTTGCGACAACAAATGAGCTATCGACCTTAGCAAAAATCCAGTCCAACACGCTAGAACCAAACATATAGAAATACGTCACCACTTCCTACGCGACAATGTTCAAAAAGGAAACATCTCAATCGAGAAAGTATCCTCAGAGGACAACATTGCCGACATTCTCACAAAACCTCTTAAGAGAGCACCCTTTAACTTCCTTAGACTTGGTTTAGGATTAATGGAACCAAATGTGTAGTTAGAACCTTAGCTTGAACCTTAGACTAACCAAACACAACAATAACCAAAAATCAAGCCTGATCCCGCGGAACCAAACGAAAACAAGGACGGACCCCTTGTTTTGGTTCCGCCAGATCCGCGAAGTTCCTGAGTCAGTTTTCTAGAATATTAAACAAACACCCTGTATTGTGCATCACATTCCCCAAAAACATACAAGCTGCTGGAACTCGACTCAAAATAAACCAAACTCACAATTTAGGTCATCCCCTTCAACCAATTTGTGATTTTAACCTCTCTGTAAGTATCCTAATCATATCTACATTCCTGATCTGCGTCTAGGATTTCTATTTCATGCACAAAATCAAAACTTGGGGTTTATGCATAATTTTTGCAAAATCATGAAGCATATTTACTGAATTGCATAACAAATCATGTCTTCCTTAGTTAGGAATTGCATATCATAAGGCATTATCATAATTCATCAAAAACCCCATGAGAAATTTTTATAAAAATCTTCTCACGACTAGGAAAAACGGTTTTTGCACATTGTTCATACAAATAAAAACGTTATGTTTTTAAACATCACTTGCATAATGTCTCTTGAATGCTAAAGGGAATACATAACTAATATGTTTTTTCGGGTACATTCAATCGAAGCTACATTGAAGTAGGAGCGTTTGGGTTATCTCTCGTTTTGTTATAAAACTTGCATAAACAAAATTTTCATGCATCAAAAAGAGTCGAGATAGCCGCACCTCCACATTGTCCCCATGTAGGCACACACTAGAAATTTATATACATATTTTTGATAGTTTTAACTAAACTATGTAATCTTCGTGTCTAGGATAATCATGCCTCCCGCGACATACTATGATCATAAAGAAACCCTCAAATACCTACCTCAACACCATAAAACCAAAGGACTCTCTAGCGACCAAGTCAAAATCTTTAAGGCTTTAGAAAAACGTTATGTTCACGAGGGTAGAACCGTAGACCCCTCATTCTTAGAAGGAACCAATATCTGTGAACAACTAGCCGCCATCCACTTTGATTGCCTTCTAGATATAGATGAACCCATAATTCCTAGGTTTGTGCTAGAGTTTTATGCAAGCGTTGTTCTTAGTTCAAACGACTATGGCCTCATGAGCATCCACTTCAAAGTTAACCAACATGAATACACCATCCCTTTGAACCAATTTGTGGAAGTCCTAGGAATTCCGGGTCAAGGAGCTTGCTTTTATTCGGACAAATGGTCATTGTCCATCCTTGATTCCAACCTTGATCGTATTCATCCTTATGACACACCACTAACTCCAAAAGAGACCATACGCGATCATCTCTTCACACCTAGGACCTCTCACACTAGGACAAGTCGAGGTAAAGAAGTCGATAGAGACCCATTTGGCATGGAGCTAAATGAACTTAGACCTCAATTTAAAAAGTTGGAAGAGATTCTTAGAGCTAACGTCATAAGCACCATAGGAAATAGGGATCATGTCAACGCAAGCCTTTGCTACATGCTCTATTGTGTGTCTACCCACCAACCGTTCAACCTAGCCTACTATATCGCCAATACCGGTTTTGGGTACCACTGCCATGCCTTACGGGATGCTACTTACCCGTTTCTTTAGAGCTTTTTCACCCATTCCTCCAAATGCTAGAGGTTTCGTTGCCGACTACTCTGAAATTGAACATACCTTTGTACCTCTTAGTGACCATAGAGTAGTTGTGTCAAGAGGAAAACGTGCTCATCCTCCAACCTCATCATCATCATCATCGGTTAGCGAGGATGATGGTTTGCCCAATTCTAGGATTCCTCCACCCGAATACATGAGTCAACTTCCTCCCATCGACAACCAATCCGAGGAGTTTCGACAAACAAGAGGAATGATGAAGAATATTGGACGATGGATTATGAAGCTTAACAAGAAGTGAGGATTACGGAGTGTTTGGTATAAGACAATTTCAAACAATTATGTGATGAATTGTTTTGTTATTAGGATATTATGTTGGTATTATACTTTTATGTGAACTAACATAACAATGCAGGATGATAACACTCGATGTTATCAATTTTTCGTGTTTAAGCCATCGTTTGGCTTAACCTACTTATATGGTAAGTTCAATATCCTTGGTTTGAATTATATGCTCACATGTGTTAGAACCTGTGTTTTTGTGTTTAATCAATCATAACTAAGTAGTTACATAGGTTTTAGGAAAATTTTCGGGAATTGAACGGGTTTCGAGCATTTTGACATGCTCTCTGTTAAAAAATTCCATCTGGCGGATATGGCGGAACCAAATCTTAGGTTCCGTCTGTTGAATATTTTGGCTCCGCCAAATTTAGCCCAGCGGATTCTGCCGAACCAAAATTTTGGTTCCGTATTTGTTGTCATTTGGATCCGCCATTCCAACAATAACTTTTTTCAAATTTCCCGTCTAATCCCGTTCCTTAGATTATTGATTCTAGTTCCTAGGATTATTCTACTGATCATTAGGCACATTAGGATGATTTAGGCACACTTAGAACTATAAGAAATCCATTTCCCACCAAAATTTAAAAATTCAAATTTCCAACAAAGTTACCTTTCTGTGACAAACAAGGAGCCTTCAATTTGGATCCTTGTAATCCGTGGATCAATCAAATCACTAGAATCCCACTAAACCTTGCATTTACTGCATATCTTCACACTATTGCTCAATTCCAATTTCTATGGATTGACTTTAATAATATGACAAACCTCTTGTTCTTGTTCCAAGTCATTGGAAACCAACATCTCTTTATGAATCAACATCCAAACACACTAATCCATGACACTTAAAGCCTATAAATCAGAAGCTTTAAATAATCACAATTCACATCTTCACCTTCATACAACCTTCTTCCTTACAATGTCCTACTCAAACAACTTCTCAAAACCCAAACCACACAGAAGGACAGCAAGAATAAGTGTCAGGCCATGTTGGTTGATCAATCCCAACTTAACTCCAACACCACCTATCACTACTTCACCATCTACTAGAACACCCGTGGCTACCACACCACCATTCGCTCCATCTCAACCAACAAAATCTCCATCACCTACTCAAGTGACAAGATCACCACCCGCCGTGGCTACCACACCACCATCAGTGGCTAACACACCACCACCCACACCATCTCAAGTGACGAGATCATCATCACCTCCTTATTCACCCAACCTTCAACCCAATGATTTATTTGCCACACTCCAAGCCATTGATGAATCAATGTGGCTCAACCAACCAAACAATCAAGGCAATGAGGAACTTGATCCTCTCTACGCCTCTTCAAACATGATGGATTCTCACTTACGTGATACAAAGGATTTAGAATCCATATGGCTAGCCTCCATCATGTCTTCACCAAATCCAACCAACCCTCCAAAATAGATGCTAGGATCCTCTATTCGTTTCCTTTTATAGGACTTCATAGGACTTTTTAGGACTTCTCTTTTTAATTTCTAGGATATTTTATTTTGTAACTCCTTGTTTTGTGACTTTAATCACAAACAATTTTCAATGGAAGGATGTTATGGTTATGCTTGTATGTGATCAATATTTGTGCATTATCTTGGTTGGATTGAATTACTAACACTTGCATTATTAGATGGTTGGTTTAAACTATTAGCTTGGTTTGACCAATTTATACATAGTTGACTTTTTAAGTCAAACGGGTTGAACTACAATGTTTGGTTGACCTCAAATTACTTGATTGAATTATATACAACTAACATTTGATGTATAGCACTTGTCATCCTCGAATCAAATACGTTGGTACCCTAGCAACGGGGAGTATTGATCGAGGGGGAGCATATCATGTACTAATCCTTGTTTTGTAGCATTCATAATCCTTGAATCACATACGTTGGTACCCTAGCAACGGGGAATATTGATCAAGGGGGAGCATTACATACACTAACTTTTATTTTGTAGGATCATTCATCATAACCTTGGCACTCCAATTAGGGGGAGTATTATCCAAGGGGGAGCTTTTACGTTCTCAAAATCCATGCATTATACTTGGTACTCCAAATTAGGGGGAGTAATCACCAAGGGCCATTTTACCACATTCCGCTATGCATTTCTTCTTTTTGTTTCGACAAAAAGGGGGAGATAAGATTAGATTAAACTCATACATTGCATACATATTATATGACAAAATTGATTTCAAAAGACTTCACAATTTGCATAAAACTAGTTTTAATTTATATTATTAAAAGACTTATACTTTACTTATTCTTTTGCTTAAAAATAAAATTTATGTTTTGTCATCAACAAAAAGGGGGAGATTGTTAATACAAATATTGTCCTAAAAACGTTATTTATATTTTACGATCTTTGCTATATTTTGTTAATGACAATTATAAAGTTTATCTTTAGCAAAGCTTAAATATAAGTTAAAGTCTTTTACATTTATAGTAATAAGCTTTTAAAACCATCATATACATGCTACATGATCACTAGGATACATGTTACATACATATATACATTTATACTATTTACATTTTAATTTTTAAAATGTAAATATATATATGACATCATGACATACATCATTTAGATAGCGTGTAAGACTTAGCATAATATTTTGGAAAGATCTTCAAGCAATGAGTTGGATTGTGTAAGATCTTGGTAAGATTTGGTAAGAGCTAGTTGTCATGTCCCGGCGGACCCAAACAGCTGTATGGGCGGAACCCAGAATTTGGGTCCGCCAAATCCGTGGCCTGTCTAGTCAGTTTTGCCTATAAATAGCAAGCTGATCATTCAAGGTCACTCATCACTTACATAGCATACATTGCATATACATTCTTTCTTACTTTACTAACCCATTCATTCATTCATTTCATTTGTAGAGATCTTTCTTTTGTAGCAAAGAGATCAAGCATCAAGGTTCAACACAGTGTTGTAAACCTTTAGTATAGTTACTGTGTGATTTATTAGTAGTTCACACATCATTGTTATACCAAATATTCAGTAGTGATCGGTTAGTGTTTTAGTCCTCAAAACACATAGAGTGTCGGGAGTGGTTGTACCCTTGTAAAGAACTCGGTATCTAGCTTAGTACCAGAAAAAGGTTAAGCGACGTTGGGAGTGGTTGTACCCTTGTAAAGAACTCGGTATTTAGCTTAGTACCGGAAAAAGAGTAAGCGACGTGTAAAGGTTTTCTCCGCCTAGAAGGGAGCTTGTTTCTTAGTGAAGAAAAACTCTCGACTTAGAGAAGTGGAGTAGGGCAAGGAAGAGAGTCCTTGTAGACCGAACCACTATAAACATCTGTGTTGTGGTTTGATTGTTCTTTCCTTACTTTCTTTACTTATATTGTTTGATTATTTGCATTAGTTTGATATCACGTTAAGTAATCAAAGCAAATAAAAGTTAAAAACGGTAAAAACTATTCAACCCCCTTCTAGTTTTCCACAGCTTTTTAACATTTGGTAGCTACAAGCCTACAAGCTACAAGTATAAACAGGCTGCTATTGTCAATGTTTACATAAAATGTGGTTGTATCAGTTATCCAGCTTACACTCAGAGTACTAGCAACATATGTTATGAAAGTTTCAAGTATTATCTAATATATTAAAAAGGCGGAAATGCGCTACAGGAGAAAACAGTTCTGCTACAGTGGAAAACAGTACATGGACAATTTAGCCCATTAATCACAGGCCCAACCCAGAAAGCAGAAGATGAAAATTTGCATAAATTATACATATTGTTGTTGACCAATTTTTCTTCATTCACACTCTCTCAAACCTTCTGGAGAAATCTCCCAACATCACCTAACAAAATCAAAATACAAAATCGAGACACTCAATCAAGATACGGCTCCTTAATCCTTTCCATCTACGAAGAAAAATTATTAAGCGGTCCCGACTCAGAAGACATAGATGTTAGTATAGTAATGAAGTACTACTTCGTTTTTGTGGTTTATAATCTTTAATAAAAAAACCGGAATTTTGGTTGTTTGCAGATTATATTTGGAGGAGGCGAGGATGATGCAGAGGAGGGTCCATCAATGCTTAATCAAGTGGTAGAACTTTTCAATTCACTCAACAGATTCATGAAATTTATCTCCAAGTGTAATAATCGATAGATATATTGAATGCATTGCAAGGTAAAAAGATTACTAATTTTATTATTTTGTTATTTATTGATTATGTGATTATTGGTAAAATTGGATTGTGTGTTTTCTTTAATATTGAATTTCATATCTGGGTTATTATGGGTTTTTGATTTTGTGAATTGGTTGGATTTAATTTTGGGTTTTGACTGAATGGTGGAAATATGTCGTTTTGGAGGTATGGATGAACCGGAAAAGAGGGTTTTGCGACCTTCGTACTTTAAGACAACATGATTTTTGCTATTAAATATAAGGAAAAAAAATAGAGTATTTCTCAAACGTTTATATCAATTATATCATTAGAGCTTTACCCACATATAAATGGCATTCTATTAAAACTCATATGCTTTAGGAGTAGATGGAATATTTATTAAACATAATTAGTCTTTAAAGTGTACTTATACTTCATAATCTGTAGGAATTTAACACACCTGTGCCTTGGATAAACACTGCACGAGAGCTTCTGAAACTTACAAATTAAACTCCATGTTAGCGCCCCACATTTACTATCTAAATATTTTATAGAACCTTGACTATGGGTAAGAGTGCATTTTTTGCAAAATAAATATCTACGAGCCGATGTTTATTACAACAACAACAACAACACCCAATCTCGCTAAGACGAGCTATGGTAAGAGCCAAAGTTTACTACGGAGCCAAAAAACATTCTCTTAAGAAATGGAGTTGATAAGCTCTTAGCAAAGTACTCTATCTATATTTCCATTGTTGCATTAATAAAGAAGGTTAATAACCTCTTACCAAATTGCTCTATTAATATTTTTATCATTGCAAAAATAAAAGTTGGAATTTTTGCTTGCTATCAGAAGTGAAAACTTTTATTGAAGCTCGAATTGGACATGTAAATACATTTGTAATAGCAGTGAACAAGTTCACACCCAAGGAGCTTGATTCACACAGAAAGAAATTGTTGATTTTTGATAATGATGTTGAAGCCACAATTTCCCATTAGATCAATTTGTTTCCGTTGCTTTTATATCTATAGCCGATTCTAAAAGACAATACTAATAAAAATGTATGATCTAAGGTAACAAAGATCTTGGTTCGATCTTTCAAGTGTTCTCTGGATATGCTTATAAACAGTTGAGTCAATTTATTCTATTGATTATTCAATTTAGATAAAAGAAGCCCTTGGATTTTTAACAAATGAATGGTGAATTTTGAAGTGGGATTGTATTTGTTACAGGTTGTTGATATGGCCAAAGGTAAGAGAAACAGGTTGTTTGGGAAGTGACACTTGATTTCATGTCATGCTTATTTTTATACTAATACATTGTGCAAGCATGTTAGATCAAAGCTCCAATAGTCGTGGATTAAAAAAGAAATGCAGACACAACAAGGTTTAGTCAAACAACATGGTGAAGAGCACGGTGCTACACTAGCACACCAAATATTTACAAAGAATGGTTATATTCTACAAAAGGTTTGTGATTTTTCTGTAAATTTGTTTTAGTTTGTGAAAAAGAAAATAGGGTTTGATTCAAACTCTACTTTGATTAATAAAGATAGAAAGGAAAGAGAGTAAAAGGATGCAGGTATATACATGTTTGGATGCGTCTTTGATTTGATGATTTTATGACATACCATATCTGCTCATAAATGGTTCAAAATTTTCACATCTACATTCAACACACGGCAGTCTTGATACACAATTTTTTGTTGCATGAACTGATGATTTTCACAAAATTGGGTGTGCAGGAAGCAACAGCATTTGCAGCGGCGCTATTTGCTTTTGTATTGCAAGCAAGCAAAAGAAGAGGGTTACAAGTAACTCTAGCTTCATTGCAGGTGCAGCTTTTGTCTATTTAATATGTATTCTGGCAAAAGAAAAGGGTTACAAACATATTGTTCACCAATGTAGGATTTTTAAATTACCCATTCCACTATACCTTTGACAGAAGGTATCCCGTTCTCATATTTTTTTCTACGTACTCAAATTACTCATGCTAATAGAGCCATTGATTGCCACAGTTTAGCATACTGCTTATTGGAGTTTCGAGTAGAAAATGATGCTTGGAGGATGATATCGTTACAAGATACCTGAAACCCAATGGAACCAGAGAGCCTGTTATGTCGGCACATTCGCCATAGCTGGAAGCATTTCTTAAGGTTTGTTATTGACTGCATTTGTAGCACATGTACGTTTTTTTGTTTTTCATTCGTGTACTTTATTGTTGCCTCATTTAAGCTATTCGTTTTTATGTAACAGGATGATGTAAATGGCAATGAAATTGATAAGCTTCCACTATTCACGGCAGTTGATGATTCTGTTTTTCAGGTTTGATTCTTATTTCTCTTACAATAATGACAATTGAGATTAGCTTATTTCCAATACCCCTTACACTGTATTATATGTGATTGTGACGATATGAATAATCACTTTTGGATTACCCACATTGAAACTTTTGGAAATAGTTAACTTCATTCAACCATCTGGTGTTTGGGAATGCGTTTTCAATGAAATTATGTAATTATTGTGTTTTTAAATGCAAGAAAGCATGTGTGGAAAACCTTTTGAGTAAACCAATTATTGTGTTTCTTAGAACAATTCACAGTTTTTGGACCACAAACCAATTTGGTCCAAAAGTCCTGACCAAAATGCGGTTGTGTCAACAGGCCCTTATTTCGACCAAAAACAGCCCATTTTCTTTTTGCATTATAGTATAGTTTCTGTAATTGGTGAATGTTTGTTGTTCAGGTACTATTAAGGGCTGAACAGGACATTTAACCAAATGATCAAAATGCAGTTGTTGGACATCTAGATAACGTGGTAAGTTATTTTCGCTCATGTAGATTTTCTATATCGTATGCTGTTATGTTATCTGTGTTATGTTGCAAGTATCCCGTATTTAGTTACGCTTGGTCGGGATCAAGTTTAGAGATGTTTTATTTTTGCGTAAGAAATCTAATGCAAGGCTTTTTTTTTTTTTTTTTTTTTTTTAAGATAGATGAACAAATAAAGTGAATAGTTTACGCTTTCTAGCATTAACTTCTTTCCAAATGTATCATGCCTGGATTCCTATCCATTTTATAAAGCGAAATTGGACGGTAGCCTCAAACGGATATTTACTGATGCCTTTATTTCATTCACAACGCAGGCATATCGAGTACACAAAGTGACTTTCCATCCACGGCTTTCGACCAGATTCCTGTGCCAGAAGAAACATCTGCCTCCAATCCAACTAATGCAGCAGCGTCAATGTGCAAGTACATTGGTTTAGCACCGCATTCCCACAGCAACGCGCGGGTTTCCCAGCTCGTTATTATAAAACAATAGAATGACATGTGTATTTTGATAGCTTTAAGCCTTATTAAATATGTACTCAGCGAAGCGCAGTAACTTACAATCCTTGTATATAGCCACGTAATTTAATTGAAGTATAGCTAGTGTCGGAGACATGTCGAGTTATTAGCAACTTGTTTAGGCTGAACACACTCGGCCGATAATTATCGGTCGGTCGCTCAAAAAATTCAAAACCAACCGATATATGGTTCGGTCGCTTCCAATGTGGAGGATCGGTCGGTTCTTGTGGAAATGCAATATCGATCGTTTGGCCGACCGAGTTTAAAGCTTGCATCATTCACAATTCCAACTATCAAACCGTTGCATATTAAAAAAAAAAAAAAAAAAAAAAAAAAACTTTTTCAACTTTATAAATACCCACATCAAACACACATCTAAACACACAATTTCAAACACAATTCAAACAACTTCTCATCCATATTCAAACAACATTTCTATCAATACCTTCAAACATATTTTTTTAATTATGTCTTCGTCTTACGAGCTATTATTCGGTTCTTCGTCTTTCGATGATGATGAAGTTCTGAGTGAGTTTCTTGAGTTCGGGAAGTATGCTTGGAACGCTTACCAAGCATTACAGCCAAAAGTTCCACGAAGGTACATACGCAGGGATCATGAGGGTGCTCATAATCGTTTAGTGGCAGCATACTTCTCCGAAAACCCGCAGTTCAATGAAAGAACATTCCGTCGGCGATTCCGAATGAGCCGAGAACTTTTCATAGAAATTGTTCGAGAGGTAACCGATTATTCTCCTTATTTTCAACAAACTCTTGATGTTAGAGGCATACCTAGTATTAGCCCATTGGTTAAGTGTATTGCGGCAATTCGTCAATTGGGATACGCGGCCGTTCCTGATTCTCTTGACGAGAATCTGGCAATGGCTGCAACAACATCCCGTGAATGTCTCCGTAAGTTTTGCACGGTTATCATGGAGTTATATGGTGCTGAGTATTTGCGAAAGCCCACGTATACTGACCTTGAAAGATTATATGCTCATCACAATCGTAAGCATGGGTTTCCTGGGATGATGGGAAGCATTGATTGTACAAGTTGGGAGTGGGAGAATTGCCTAAATGGTTTGAGAGGTCAATATGCTAGGGGTGATCATGGGCCACATCCATTCATCTTATTGAAAGCGGTCGCCTCCCAAGATTTATGGATTTGGCATGCGTTATTTGGTGTCTCCGGTATGAATAACGACGTAAACGTTTTACGTCGTTCATCTATTTTCAATGATATCAAATCTAGAAGAGCACCGGACCTTGAATTCGAGGCTAACGATGTACAATATAAAAGGGGATATTATCTTACTGACGGGATATATCCACAATGGTCCGTTCTTATTAAGTCCATTTCAAATCCTCCCACGGGTGATGAAAAAAGAATATTGTACAAGAGGAAGCACGAAGCAGCAAGAAAAGATGTGGAACGGGCTTTTGGTGTGCTGAAGAAGAAGTGGAAAATGCTTAAAGTTCCGGCACGAGGGCTGTATAAAAAGGATCTCCAAGATATTATATATACATGTATCATATTACATAATATGATCATTCGACACAAGCAGCGAGCGATATGTCCTACATGGTTCGAAGATGAGGGCCATCATGATCACGATCCCTTAAAAACGCATGAAGAATCGTTAGTAGTTACCCAGGAGATTATGGACTCATCAACTCATCTAAACTTAAAATCTGATTTGATTGAACACATTTGGACAAATCGTAGAAATCAAGTCAATCAAGGGAATAAAAACGAAGACGATGGTGATAGTGATGGTGACGATGAGGACGACGATGAAAATTTTTTGTAATGTTTTTTTTTTTTTTTTTTTGTTATTTGAATAATTTACTTAATGTTCTGGTCGCTGGAGAGAGAAAGCTGACGTGGCAGTCGGTGACCCATGTCGCTTGAGTCAACGACTGTGTCCAGCCTTATAACCTAACCTCCATTTAACTTACTCGATCAAACGGAGTTTCATTGATTGTTAAGTAGTAATAAAGATTTATATATCTCCAATGGACCTAAGTTTAGTTCTCACACATTATATCTTTGACTTTAGAAGGTCCGTTTAACCATGAAAGTTAAAAAGGTCAAAGGTTAAGATTTATTTATTTTATTTTATTGTCTTTTTAGATGCGTGATATGTAATACCATGCGAAAAATATGTGAATCTATAAAAATCTCCAAAGTTAAAATGAAAAAAAAAAAAAAAAACAACAACAACAATTCACTCTCATCATCGGTCATGCAAGCGAAAAAAACATTTCTAATTACATTTTAACATTAGCAGGTTTAATGAAAAGTTTGTTGTTAAGAATACTTGTTAGTATTAAAGAAACATAATAATTTCATATTTCCCAAACACATGATTTAAAAGTATTGTATTTATAAATCGAAAACATGTCATTGGGATTTGCAGAAACACATTAACACAACACCTAAATGGGCTAATACAAAGAAGCCCACATGGCATCCAACGGGCCAAAAGATTATATTCGATTCGTATCCATCTCATTTCATTTCATTTCCCCGGATCTCATCAAATCACCACTCAACAAATCGAAGCAACCCTAATAACTGAAACCAACAAATTTCTTCATTTCAATAATCAAATCAAATGGCGATGGCAGTAGCAAGAAGAGAATCAAGGCGCTTGATGCCTCTTGTTTCTATTAGATCCAATCTTTTGCCTCAAAATCAGTGCGATCTTTTGTTTATTATCTATTCATCTATTTTATATGTTATTGTTACGATTGTCAATTAGGTCTATTATTTTCTTAGGCGATTTAGGTGGTGTTTTGGATTAGCTTATTTTCTTATTTAAGTCAATAAGCTTAGTAGGCTTATCGAGGCAGCTGATATATTTTTTTTTAAATTTACGAATAAGAAAAAAATCATTTTATGGAAGTTGTAGACAGTACCAGATTCGCTAATACTTTGCGTTACTATTTCCCATATTATTTCTATCAAGGCGAAGTCTGTTACTGTAGTTCGATAACAAGGATAGTGGAAAACCAGAAGAAAAATGATTAGAACGACTCTTGTTTGTGAAAAGAATGTTTAAGGCGTTTAGCTGAGTCGGAAACCCACAAATACATTATCTTTCAGAAAAGAAGCGATCTTACACCGTGATGGATGCGGTTATGATTATTTTATCAAGTGAGCATCATTGACGACATCCTCGATTATTGTAATTTTGTTAGGTTGGATAGCGATAGCCTTTTAGGATTTCACGTACAATAGTGGTGCTTATTGTTGTTATGTTTATATATTATGGGGCTTACTTTTTATTTCTTTAAGTTACGTCCACGATATGAAGATAACGTTCAAACTTCGTTTAGTATTTATTTTTCAATGGACCCTCTTATTAGTATTTGACTTGATGTTTGTCTGTTGCTTACAGGGAGCAGGTGGGCCTTGGGGTTCGTTCCATTTCCACTCAAATTGGTAAATACATTTTCCGTCTTGTTCTTTTAACATTGTTTAGCATTTTTATAGTTTTTTATGCTATTATGATCTTTTTGCTATTATTAGCTCTCAGCGTGGGTGTTCATGGTGTTAAATTTTGTTTGGGCAGTGAGAAACCGTATGAAGAGTGTTAAGAATATTCAGAAGATTACAAAGGCTATGAAGATGGTTGCAGCTTCAAAGCTGAGAGCAATTCAAGTTAGAGCTGAGAACTCTCGTGGATTATGGCAGCCGTTCACTGCTCTTCTTGGCGACACTCCAAGTATGTTTTTGCCATAAATTCTTTTGTAGCTATTCGGTCACGTCAACCTAGTTGCCTGCATATATTTCTTTGTATGCATACATGATCCATTCTCATAAAATAATGATTAGTAAAAAGTGGCGAAGTTAAGGTTTACATACTATAAGAGTAGAAGCTGCAGTTACTGCTGTATTCAGATGTTGTCTGTAATTTTATACTTGAATCTTTTTGGGGGTCATGAACCGTAGGGTGTGTTTGGTTTGGGGAATATGGGTGTTGGAATGGGAATCAGAACGGGTTTAGAATATGTCTAGGTTTCTGGGTCTGATCTGTTCTAAAATTTATATTGGGAATGAAAGTTATTCTTCTATTTTTATACCCTTAAACCAAGCACCTTTAATCTGTTCTAAAATTAATCCAATGCTTGGGTAGGTAGTGTAATAGAAGAGTTTCGTGGCTTCTGCCAATGGTCTATTATCTGAAATGTCCATTAACAAAGACGAAACTAGAAGGTTGTGACGATTGTCTTACGTATCTTGCAATAACTTGAGGGAAAATAAGTAGTATTGGAATGAAACTTATCCAATATAGACTATAGAGGTGCTGCACAGTAAGGGGATGAAATGTACCACCAATCTTATTTAAAGTATGGTTTGGACTCGATGCTAAAGTATAGTTTTCTTTTCTTTATGGGACAAATTTTACATTTTTCTCAGCTAACTTTTATTATGATTCATTGTTTTTACTAGGTGTGACTGTCAAGAAGAATGTCATTGTCACTGTTTCTTCAGACAAGGGTCTTTGTGGTGGTATCAATTCTACATCAGTAAAGATAAGCAGGGCTCTTCACAAAGTCAATGCCGGTACATATACATGATAGAAATTTTATCAGTGGACTGATATCTTAATATTATCACATTAATTTGTTGGTGTACATACAGGTCCTGACGCTGAAAGTAAGTATGTGATCTTGGGAGAAAAGGGAAAGGCCCAATTGATCCGTGACTCTAAGAAAGACATTGCGTTGAGTTTGACCGAGTTGCAAAAGAATTTTCTTAACTACACCCAGGTATCCATGTTCATCTAGTAGCAATTCCGTTGAATATGCGCTTAGTTTGAGTTCTCTTTGTTTGTATTCGACAACAGCTGATGTTCAGTGTTTATATGAAATCAATCTATGGATTGTTTTATGTGTTTAGTAATAGTATCCTTGAACAGTTGGTGTGTTCGCTCTATTCTTTGTAGATTGAAAAATTTTCTTGACAATTGAACACAATATATATAGGCATTACTTAATGCACCATAATATTCTGTTATCACTAATACTACTACTTTATTGGTCTGATTCTTGGTAACTAACATGCAACATGTAGATGCTGTTGGTCTTTGTTGATTTGACCTAGTCTGGTTTTTAGCTAGATTACTTTATTCTCTGTATACAAGCGCAACAGGCGATTAAGTAATTATTTGGTAGGCAGCAAAGCTATATGGTGTGATTATTATTAGTGTCTAGGGTCTAGAGAGACTATCGATCTCTTAAAAGTCAACCAGCCGTATTTTTATATTAGTTACTCGTATTTCAGTTTAGTAAACGTGCTTGGTTCTTATGAAATTGGTGTGGAAGCAATTTGATATGTGTGAGTCGGTGATCTTATATTGTTTGTTTTTTCTATAATTTTTTTTTGGTTCTCTTTTCCAAGCGTGGGTTGTGACCTTCTAATATTACTTTATTTTCAGATATCAGTTATTGCTGACGACATCTTGAAGAATGTGGAGTTTGATGCATTGAGGATTGTATTCAACAAGTTCCAATCGGTTGTCTCATTTCTTCCTACAACCGCAACTGTCTTGTCTCCTGAGGTCGGTAATTTGTTTTGAATTCTTACGTAGTGTTTGGTATGTTGTAATCAAAGTAGGAATGAAAAGGACTATTACAATGGAATGAAAAAATATTGTTTGTTTACAGTTTTATAATGTAATGATTCATTACAAGGAATGACCATTGACCCATTACATCAAAAACTATCATTTTCATTCCTTAGGGGTCCCCTCCTTTTTTTTCATTCCATCTTGTAAAGGAATTAAAATTACATAAAAGTCCATTAACTAACTACATTAAATAAAGTTCCTATCATCAATGGGCATTTTAGTTTTTTTCTTATCAATTTCATTCCGTTCTATCATACCAACCAAACATGACTAATAACGGTAATGAATCATTACATTACATCATTTATTCCATTACATCGTTTATTCCATTCATTTGACATTTTATTCCGTCTTACCAAACGAACCCTTACAGTCAATACTGTTGTTTTTTGAAGATTGTGGAAAGAGAATCTGAAGCTGGTGGAAAGATTGGTAGTTTGGATTCTTATGAAATTGAAGGCGGTGAAACTAAGTCTGAAATTCTTCAGAATCTTACTGAATTCCAGTTTTCATGCGTAAGCCCCCACATGCTTCAACTTTCCTCTTAAACTATATTTGCTAGGCTGTGCAATGTACGTCAAAGAATGTTTGGGGCCTTGCCAATAAAACATGAAGGACTTTTGTTTTCCAAAAGTCAAGTGCATGTTGGACAATAAAGTCCACATCTTATGATTCTCTTTGATGTTTTTCTGCCGAATGTAATTAACAATGATTGTCCTGTATACAAGGAAAGAGTATTGACTTTTTATTTGATGTCAAATTCCCTTTAAAGCAATTGTAGTTTGAGAACTTTTTTAAAACAAAATTTCTGCAATTATGTCGAGACGGATGGGCCAAATATCTATTAGGCCAGAGGTCTATTGATATTTTAAAGTTGATTAGTAACCTGTTAGGTGTTTGGGAGTCGAAAGTTGGATGGGCAAGGCAATCTTTCTTAATTTATTACACTTTTGTAGCAGATATAAGGTTCAGGCTACCTGAAAGACATGTCTTTTATTATCCACAAGCAAAATTCTGATTTATTGTCGTATTTTAACATGAGCAAATTTCCATTCAACTCTTAATTGGATTATTGCTGATGTCTCAGGTAATGTTCAATGCGGTTTTGGAGAACGCCTGCAGTGAACAGGGAGCTCGTATGTCTGCTATGGACAGTTCCAGCAGAAATGCTGGTGACATGCTTGATAAGCTTACACTTGCATACAACAGGTCCCCTATCTCTCCCTTTCTCTCTCTCACACACACAAACACCTATGTGCATACTTTGGACAAGTTTTAACATATATGTGTGAGATCAATATTGTTATACTTCCACATGTAGAGGATCATATAGAAAAATATTGATGCTATGAAGGAGTGTTTATAAGCTCCTTTTGTTTTGTTAATACAATAAACCAATAATGTCGTTAAACAAGCTTATGTAAACACCCCACCATTTACCAAAAAATGTGAATGCCTTTTGCTGTTTGATATAACCTTTCCGGTAGTCATTATGTTTTCAGTTTTTGGTACACTTTTAAATGCTTATCTCTTAACTGTCATCTCTTGTTAACAGGACTCGTCAAGCATCCATCACTACTGAACTCAGTGAGATTATTTCCGGAGCAGCTGCATTGGAGGGTTAATTGTTGCGATTTTCTGTTACTTTTGTTACAAAAGTCCGGAGGATGTAACAAAATAAAACTATACTTCTTTTGATTTTCTCAAATAATCTGGGCTTTGATTAACTTTTTTACATCAGGGGCAAATCTGTCTTTTTGCGGTTAAGTGTATTGAGGTTTTCTCAATGTTGTTATGGATGGCGTCGAGCTAAATTCATTTGCAATGTTTTTGTATGTTGTTTTGATACGAATGACAGTCTCTGTTTAATGTGCACATCTAACATGTTATTAGAATGCGCTGGAAACGTGTGTTAATTCATACGACTGAACAAACTATTTTGGCTTCATGACATCTGGAATATCAATCAGACTAAAACAGCGTGAGATGCGAGTTTAGTTTTTGGCAAAAGCTGTACACAAGATTCAGAAGGTTATATCTCCAAATGAGCTATGCTAGAACAATGTAATGTTTACAAAACAAAATTCACAAAATCATTGATGACTATTGGCTTTAAATACGAGATGATTTTTAAAATGAAGAAAGAGAAAAAAACATATAAAGTATAAACATTACACTTTATTTTGCGAATTTTGTTTTGTAAACATTATGTGGTTCTAGCATATTTCTAAAAAAAAAAAAAAAAATCATGTGTGCAGTTTAGCTTTTTTACAAAAGCTGTACAAACATGTCATGTATGTTTCACCTCTGGTTTAAACAATAGTAACGATATCTTCATCACATGTTTGTTATCCAAGATGTCAAACAACTATTACACAAACATGACAAAAGCTGTACCAACATGTTGACCTCTGGTTTAAACCATAGTAAACGATATCTTCAAGACATATTTGTTATCCAAGATGTCAAACATACTATTACACAAACATGAATGCAGGGGGTGTTTGTTTCGGTTTATATAGCCGATTTATGGCTTATTTGGTTTTGAGCCTATATTTCATAAGCTCATTTTTTGTTGCTTATTCAGAAATTTTCCTGCTTATATAAGTTCATTATATAAGCCAAAAAGTGTCAAAATAAGCCACAAAAAGTAAGCTTATGAAAATAAGCTCAAAACCAAATAAGCCATAAACCGACTATATAAGCCAAAACAAACACCTCCTAAGCTCAACAGAATCTTCCGTATCTTCAATTATCTTTCCATTGTTTTATGTTATACACAGTTTATGAAAATATCAACTGAGGCTTGCTCAAATGGTATGATTCCCCCTCCGCAAACGCTCAGTTGACCGGTCAACGGGGGCCTTTGCGAAATAGACCAGGGTTCGAACCCAACCCATGGCTAATTAGGTCAACTGGGACAGGAGCTCATCTCCTGGAGCCGGGTCCTTAGGGAAGGGTCAGTTTGGCATCAAAAGGATGCCTGGGATCGGGTTTTTCCCACTGATATACACTTTTTTTTTCCACAGTTTATGAAAATTAGACTGTTTTATTGTGTATCAATAAAATGTCATATTTATCTTTGAAAACATTTTCATTGATTGAAATATAAAAGAATTCTTTTCTTTTTGGACAAACTACTTACAAAAGTAAATATAATCTATTAATGATTTAAATATTTAATTGCAATTTAAATCAATAACTTTTTTACCATTACTTACTCCACACTCATATGTGCATAAAAAAAATTGTGTGCACAAATTAACGCTACTTTACAGTGTCGCCGTTATGCGCAGGTATATGGACAGAGACAATGGTGAGCTAGAGGGTGCTCAGTCCCCTCCAACACGACCAATCGCTTTACTATTTACTTTATAAATATTAAGCTTATGACCCCAATTATGTCTAGAGACTTTAACTACACAACCAATGCTAATCTCTGTAGGCTGTAGCACGACTTGACAAAACAACACCAATACAGATACCCAGCCAACCCTCAATTTATTCAAGGGTACCACGGTTTAGCAGAACAAATTGATGGTCGCGACAAGCATCTATTCCCGCGGCAAAGACAAATGAATGTTTTGAAAATCAAACATTCAACAAACAAAAAGAATAAAGATCTATGAATTTAAATACTAGGTGACATGATACATGTTTTTTATATGTAAAAGCCACACTAGATCAAGCATCGATCTCTTTTGCACTAGCTACTTATATATACTAGCAGGCCCTCTCGCGATGCGGTTGCTGGTATTTAATTTTTTTGACAAATAATTTATTTCATTTATACGTTTTATGTCAATAGTTTTACTGATTAGTTTGTTCGTTTAGCGACTAAAAGCAATGAAAAAAGTTTGGTGAAACTTTGCTTAGTTTGTATTATTATTATTATTATTATTATTATTATTATTATTATTATTATTATTATTATTATTATTATTATTATTATTATTATTATTATTATTATTATTTCTTTAGTAGCTTGCTTGGTTTGTACAATGTGGTTATAGTTCGATGTTTTTAAAACGTTTGATTCTCTATAACCATAGGCTCTGATACCAAACTGTAACACCCCCTAATTTTTGTTTGTGGCAGCGGAAAAGTAATTAGGGTGTTACGGTGAGGATCGGGTTAAAATTTCAGAAAAAACAGCCCGGAAGGGGCGTTTTGAAAGTTATATGTCATTCAAAGAATATTCTTGATACAAAAGTGCATTATTTGATTTGAAAATCCCATGAGAAAATATGATAATTTGGGAGGAATGACATATTTGATTTTACACCATTAATGTTATCAGAGTAAAGGATGCCCGCTCCGTGTCTTGTTCTGCTCCGTTAATTACCTGAGATAAACATGCTTAGAACGTCAACACAATGGTTGGTGAGTTTCGTGGAGTTTATAGAAAATAACTTTATTTGAAAGGTGTATACTGATTGTCGATATAAATAGTAGTTCTTCATTAAATAACAAGTCGCGTTGAATAAAATTCACAAGTTATTCATGTATGACCTCAAACGATCATAAGTTTCAAATTATAGATGAATATGAGCTACGTTGTTATACGCTCGAAAGGATATATTGGATTAACTTTTGAAAGTGACGATATACTAAGCCTTCTTAGTTGTCTTTATTCAATTTAAATCACATATGATAACAGTTAAAGTTCAAGTACGAGATTCATAATCATATCATGTAAAGTAATAATAGTCTAAAGTCTGAAGTCTATTAGTGAAAAGTGGTGGTCTTCTAATACAGCTGTATCCTAGGATATATATATGAAACATTCATATATAAAGTTATATTGCCTTCGGCCTCATGACGCGCAAAACGTTAACAAAGTACCGTAAAACGGAGGTGATCATCAAATTAATGATGAAAATTTTGCCCTCGTGTAATAGGTGATTTGCCACTTCCTATTTTTCTCAAATATAGCGCATCGCGACTAATACGACTAGCGGTTAAGCATTCCGTCCTAGTATTAGTGGGATAGGTTGTCAGTCCACCAACAGGTTTCGAAGCTGTTGCTATATTCGCGCTCACCGTAGTGATTAATGGCTCATGATAAAGGGACTTTTTGGCAATAAAGTAAGCTTAGGCAATATAGGTCTCAAGGTTCATAAAATATACGTATTCTGATCTTTGGCAATTATTTCTAATGGAATATAGAAATATCATAACGAGTAACAGTTCATTCATTTGTTATATGAATACATATGGTGAATTTCAGTATCATGTTACGTCAAGTACTTCAGAGATGTTATGTTTCAAGTTCCATGTTTAAGATAGACAAACTATTTGCACATATATTGAGCATATATTCTTTTCAAGTATGATTCAAATAGGTAAAGCATAGTTGATAATTTCGAGTAAATCATAAGATAATTCAAGTAGTATAAAACAGTTAAAGCATGTATCTCCCCCAAAAGAGTTATTAAAAACAAGTGTGAAAAGTAGGGGCCACGACTCACCTGGAGCGTATTCGGCAAGACGAAATTATAAGATCAAGTAAACGATCACGAAAACTTCTTCAATACTAGACCTGAATATAAGCGAAGTCTAAGAGTCTAACTTATGACTAATAACGAATGTGGAAAGGATAAATCGTACAACGATTTGATCTGTGATGTGAGTGTATGATATGCTTAAAATGCCTTACGTTAAAAATATAATATATCTATAGTATTATCTTGGTTCTTATCTCAACGACCCAAAATATTATTTTCTCGAAGTATGCTAAAATAATATGCAAGTGAAGCCACTAATATTTCTAATAACGAAACCTTAAATAATGCATAGCTAAAAATGAAACATGCATATGAAATGAAGGGTGTAAAATGAAAATAAACTAAGAATGTCAAGTAAAGTTAAATAGGTCCTTGTTCTTTTCAGATTTTATACTTTTTAGTCTAACTGCGGTCGCGTTACGTCGTTAGTCCTCGGTTAAGTCCAAAATCTATAATAGTCCAAATCTTGTCCATATGTCCATATAAGGCTCGGAGTTCAATGGTATGTCAATTTAAGTCCTTTGTCAACTGTTTTCACAGCTTCAGTCCATGGTTTCACGGTTTGGCAGTTTTGGTCCTTCCGGTTAGATCGCGTTACATTTTTAGTCCTTTTTGCATAAACATGACAGGAAAAATATTCTGAAAATTTTCATAACTTTATTAAGTTTATTTTGACTGATTCTAAGTGCTTATTCTGAAAAAGAGCTTATTTTCATATCAATGGGCCAATTAACGATTTAACTTAAGGCCCGTTACTAAATTTAGAGGCGAGGGCGTGAAAATAGTTTTGGGCTTGGACTTGGGCTATTTTTATGATTCTGAAAATATGTCATGTGGGCCTGTTGGGCTGGTAAATTACAAAACTTAGTGGGCTTTATTTAAGTCCAAACCGAAATTATATATTTATGAAATTCAAGTTCTAGTTCGAGTGACAACTAAAACGGTTTTATTTGAGCGTGCTTCAGAGCTTATGAGGTCGAGGTTAAAACACGAAAAAGGTAGTTTGCTAGGTGGTCTATCAACAAGTGTAAAAAGTTTGGGGTGTTACGTTGGAAGAATCGAGTATAATTAGATGAGAATTGGCCTAGTCGAACACATGTTGTACGTGAAAAACACTTTGAAAACTTTAATTCTTTCTTGCCTGGTTTAATTCTATTTTTAGTTTGAGCTCGTTTGGAGGTTTAAAGATCTTGTATTTGTGTCAACTTTGTATAATCTTGTACTCGAATGTTAATGTGTTTACGAGTTATTAGCTTCATCTATATATGTAAACATGATTTCGAATAATTAACAGTAGGCGTGTAATGGAGAAAAAGGAATTACATATGATTTAAGTTATATGGAATTTATGCATGCAATCATTGTAAACGTGAGAGGGATGCTGCTGAGACTTCCAAGATGAAGGCTCGTCATCTCTCATGGGTTACTCTTAGAATATCGAGTGCATGAAAACCTAGGAGCGAATATATATACGTTTAAGTAAAATAAAGAGATAATGCATGTAGATTTTTAATGTGCAAGTGCGATGTGAGTGAGGTATGAAACTAGACATGGTTATTGTCCATGCGTTACTATAGTATTCATATGAGCTTGTAGAACTTACAATGAGTGAAGGAGGGATTTCTGTACGTATAATTGGTAGGAATTAGGGCTACTTCGAAGGAACCCAACATAGTTTAGAGTTAAATACCCTCTCTTCGAGTCGAATATTTTGTATTCAAATGAACCACTATTTTCTGGAGGTGATGAGCTTAGTAAGGTGAGTTCATAATGGGTAATATTACTTGTGAATGTACAAGGGTGAGTGTGTGTGAGAGATGGTGAGGGTGAAAGGTAGTAAAAGGCAGTGGGGTTCGACTAGACTCTCAAGGGCGAATATGGCAGTGGGATTAGTATTAGCACAGAACGAGTTCAGCAGTTAGCCTAGTTCGAAGTATATTTTAACATGTTTCTGCTTTGCTTAGTTGTTTCCTCAGTTTTAGACGGGAGTGGCTGGGCTTCTAGGGAGATTAGTGAGAGTGAAAGGGAACTTAGAGAGTTTTGTTTGTGGGTTTTTATGAGTTGTACGTGAAGTGCAGGCGCCTGGGTCTTATATTGCATGTTATGTATATCATATTATGGCGTCTACTTGTACACGTTATATAGAATTTGATTAATAGTATTGCATGGTTAGTTTTCCTTACACGTTAATATATATCTTGTAGAATAGAATGATACACGTTTCCTTCAATCTCAATCATTGGCGATCACTGTGCATGAAGGGACACCTAAGCTATGTTTTCAAGATATTTTAGAGAGTTTGGTATGGTTTTGTCCCTTAGTTGTTGGATTATGCTGGTGCATTTTTACTGATTTCATGCGTTGCACTTCTTATTTGTTCGACAAGTGAAGATGGCAAAACATATGGATTCTATGCAGTTTTACTGTAGTCTTATGAATGAATGCTATGAAAAGTCCTAGAAGTTGATGGGTAAAATCGGATTTAAAATGGTGGAGTTTGTGGCCTTTCGATTATATTCTAGGGAATTTTTGGAAGACACAAATAGCCTTCACAATTATAGGTATATTTGATATCTAGTATCGAAATTTTGACATATATATTATCTAGTGGGTCGCGATCAAGACGGTGTAAAGATATTGACGAGTTGTGTTTATAATTAGCGAGAAAAGTGGTTGCTTTAGAGAGGTGGTGGCTGTCGAGTTTTGCAGTAAGATTACAAAGTTAATTAATCTTGGAATTGGACTTGGGGTGTAACCAGGTATGGTGATGGGCTGCTTAGCGTGCATGGAGTTGTTGGGCTTTGGTGGTCAGATTGGGTTGTAGCTAGGTATATGTAATGAAGATGTAAAATGTATTTAGTGTGGATTTGGTGTAATTAGTTTAAGTTAATGGAATAAGTGTAATGTATTGTGGGATTTTTGGTAATTAGGAATGAGTTGAGATTTCGTAATTTGTAAAATATAAACTTAGTGTAAATGAAGTTTTGTGGATCACTGAGTCTCGAGATACATGTTGTCATTTAGTATATGTCGCGAATACATACTGTGGCAATAATAATAAAAATTTAAATTTCCTTGCAAAAATCGGGTTTTAGTAGGCAGTAACTCTTGGTTATCTTTAATCGATTAGGATTATCATAGTGGATTTTCGTGGGATCTTACAGTATCTACCCCTCAATTTTGAACTTCGTCCCGAAGTTCAGTCCGTGATAGGTGTTGAGAAAATTTGGGGTTCTGAGGTGAGAGTTCATGGAAGATGTTGTTGAGAGATTTTGTTATTTGACTAACCCGAGGCGAGATTTCAACTAGATTTATTAATACTAGACTAAATAAATTTGAATGTCTGATTAATAATTTAATTTATGGGCCACGAATAGTGAAAGTAACGGCCGAGAGTAGGAAGTATTTAGCACTTAATGTTTAATGTTTTAACGGTCGAGACTAGGGAATTTTTTAATGGTAGTGGTTTGAAATTTTAATGATCGTGAATAGTAAAATAACGGGTACTTTCTCCACTTAGATTTCCTATTTAAACTCTATCCACTCTTTTTCCCTTTTTCACTTTTTCCGCTCCGCTCCTTTTTCATTCAACTTCTTCATCTTCTCCGAAAAATCTCACCATGCCGTCGATTGTCATCTTTGCCGCCACCGTATACATTGTCCTTGTCGCCGTTTATCTGGCCTTCTTCCCTGATGAAAACTCCGACTACTACGTCGCGTCCTTGGTGTTCATCGTACCTCTCACGGTTTTAGCGATTAACGTGGACAAGATTTTGGGGTGAGGATCTCGGCTAGTGTTGTTAAAATGTAGTTTTGTTGTGTGTCGATGTGACCTTTAATAATTGTGAAATAAAATCTCGTTTATGTTAAATTATAAATTTCGGCATAACTTTTCATATTATGTTTATGACGCAGAATAATTAAGGTGCTTCATCCTATGGTGGCTCTTGCTATCGTTGGATTGGTGGGGGTTGTTGTTTCTATGGTGGGTCAACCGATTGAAGATTGTATGCCTTACATTGTGTTTATTGTATTGTTAGCACTTCCGATGTTAATCATTTCGCTATGTATTAACTTCCGTGGTTTCAAATAAAGTTTATGTTATTTGTGTTTTCCATAGATTGTTGTGAATGCTTAGGGTTTCTAGTTTCGTATTTTTCTCGACTTCGTATAATAGAGCAGTGAGTAATGGGTAATGAGTGTAGATCTGACTGAGGTTGGCTAAAAGTGAGTTTTATTTCGTCTCGAGATTTTGTTTTTGGAATGAAAATTGTTATTCTATCGTGTTTTGAAAAATAAACCTGACTCAACGTTTTGAAAATCACAAGTTTATGGGGTAACCTATTCATTACACAAAGAGTTTGTAGATTTTTAACAATGAGAGTTTCGGACGAAAATTTAATGAATATAAGAATAGTTGTTGAACTTTAAAGTTTTGTAAAGAAAAAACTTGTTAGATAAAGTCTTAAATGATAACACAAAATTGGTTTGCTTTATATAAAACCGTGTCTTACGTTAATAGCTTGTTTGAGTTTAGTTTTCAAAGTATTCAAGTTGTGAGCTAAGTGTGAAAGCAAGGAGGGAAATAAATATGCTGCAAGATGAAATGTGTTGTAGTTAAAAAAAAATTCATATTGTTTCTTAGGATTTGTTAATCGTTGTTGGGGGCAAAAGAGAAATACGAAAGTTGGTTTGTTTTGGTTGTAGTTGAGTCCACAAAATGAAGTATGACCAAATAACTAGACAGGGTTTTGTTGGGGTTTGCTGAGGTTGTTGGGAACTTAAATTACACAAAGTGTTTAGGTAATATATGATTTTTGTTGAAGCCATGACGGTCGGGCTGAACTTTGATGATAACTTTGGTCATCTTATGATCGAGTGACTGGAAAAGATTTGTTACTCATGATTTATTGGTAAGTGCCTAATTTAGACATATGAAAATATTGATGTGTTGTTAAGTGAATGATCCAAAGTAAACGGGTATGAGTCGATTAGATTAGAAATAAATCTCAAGTTCTTAAGTTGAGTTCGAGTATTAATGATAAACAAGGGTGCGTTGGATTGTTGTTAGCAATGGGTCGAGGATAAATGTTTCAAGGATAATTTTAATTTGGCGATTGTTGAACACATGTTCCATGGCGTATTTGGTTACTAGATAGTTTCGAGATTATCGAAATTTCGTATAATGCCTAAGAGTTTCGAGAGAACGTTAGGAGGTTCACTATTTCCTAGAGGATGTGTAGTCAAATCGTATGAAAAGTGTTACTTGTATGTGGCGTGTTCAGGATTTTTAAATCATAGTGGGGCGTGTTTAACGCGATTTGTTCCTGCCTCTTGCGTTGAATTGCGAAAACCAAAGTAAATATTTTATTTACCACGTATCTCAGAGCTAGTTGCTAGTTTTACTAGACATAGATTTTGAAAGTTTTACCGTTTGAATACAAACGATTATATTTCTTAATTGAAAGATATTTTTCAAACCCTTATAAATACCATTGGCATGCCTGTGTTACCCATACACACACAATCAATGGCTTGTAAGTTACCACATACCGCTGAACAAATTCAACTGTACATCAAGGCAGAAACTGAGGGTAGTGACGTGGATCATCAAAATGCTATTGTGAAGGTCATTTTGCAGTTGGAGGCTACGAAGCAACTGAAACGACGACTTAGGGAAAACTATGCTAGGTGCACAGACATTTCAGATGGTAGGAAGTATGTGATCGATAAGTTTTTGTATGATGAATCTTGCAAGGATGCTGCTGTCATCGAATCGCTGTGGTCATGTGTTCATCAGATAGATGACCAGATTTCTAACAAAGTTCGTTGGAGTTTGGAAGAGAATGTTGAAGCTGCTAGGGTTGAACATCAACAACAACAACAACAACAACAACAACAAAAACAAAAGCAACCAGATCCACCACTACTACAACATCAACAACAACCACAACTACAACAAGGTGCATCAAGTTCATCTACACCAAGAGTGGTTGTGCAACAACAACATTTGCCTCATCTGGATCATTTCCAGCCAAGTTTCGAGGAGAATGTGGCAGTTGATGATGGTGGTTGGACTCCTGCCATGGATTGGGAACTGAGCAGGTTGGAAGCTCAATGGGAGGAAGAGAAGTTGGCGAGCTTTGATCCTTATGATGACGGCTATGATTCCAACAATTCTCAGACTTGGGATCATCCGGACTACCTTTGAAGTCTAGGGCTAGGTTTATGTGATGTTTTAATTCAGTATCGTTTGTAATGTTTAAGTATTTCCGTCAAGTTTATTTGAATAATATGGTGTTTGGATGTTTTTGCTATGAACACGACTTGGAAAGGAACTCATTACTCTGCTAGATTTAGATATTTTACGGAAGTCTGTGCGGGTAACTTATTTGTTAAACAAAGAGTTTTGTCGATAACAGATTTCTCACATGGAGATATTTGAATGAAGATTCGGTGTATGTAGAGAAAGTTGCTATATCCCGGCTTTTAGGGTATGAGGGATCTCGTTTGTCTTGGTGTGAAGAATAGTTAATGCAAGTGGCTAGAACAGTAAGAGACAGTATTACGATAGGAGTGTTGCTTTGAATTCGTATACTAACACTATGTATCACTATTTAGGGGTTCTAATGAGAGTTATGCTGTGTGTTTGATGAATTTTTTATGGTTATCGGTTTCATACTAGTGTCCTTTACAGATATAAATAAGCCCACTTATTTATAATTCGTTATTTACATAGAGAGGCGTCCCAAACAATGTAAATAAGGAAATATAAACTTATGGTTCGGCGCTTTACAATTTCTTTATTTAGATAAAAGGCATCTCAATCATTCAAATAAAGACATTGCAACCCATCCTACTTAAGAATTCCTGATTTAATATTCATATTAGTCTACCAAAATAATTTTTGCGCGGATTTTCCGGAAATACATAAAGATTTATTTCACACGTATCTATAAAGATACGAGTAAGATGATTAAAGATGGTTGGTACGGTATTTGAAATAGTTGGTAAGTACATATATATATAACGTTGAGTGTGTAATAGTATAGTGTGTAAAGTGTGAAAAATAAACGTCAAGCATGTAAAGATTAGTATAGAATAATCTTAATAGGTAATGTATTGAGCACGGCAGTCTGCAGACACGGAAGGCATAAGATGATAAGGTGTAAAAATCATTTATTTTGAAAATGTGGTTATAGTTCGATGTTTTTAAAACGTTTGATTCTCTATAACCATAGGCTCTGATACCAAACTGTAACACCCCCTAATTTTTGTTTGTGGCAGCGGAAAAGTAATTAGGGTGTTACGGTGAGGATCGAGTTAAAATTTCAGAAAAACAGCCCGGAAGGGGCGTTTTGAAAGTTATATGTCATTCAAAGAATATTCTTGATACAAAAGTGAATTATTTGATTTGAAAATCCCATGAGAAAATGTGATAATTTGGGAGGAATGACATATTTGATTTTACACCATTTAAGTTATCAGAGTAAAAGATGCCCGCTCCGTGTCTTGTCCTGCTCCGTTAATTACCTGAGATAAACATGCTTAGAACGTCAACACAATGGTTGGTGAGTTCGTGGAGTTTATAGAAAATAACTTTATTTGAAAGGTGTATACTGATTGTCGATATAAATAGTAGTTCTTCATTAAATAACAAGTCGCGTTGAATAAAATTCACAAGTTATTCATGTATGACCTCAAACGATCATAAGTTTCAAATTATAGATGAATATGAGCTACGTTGTTATACGCTCGAAAGGATATATTGGATTAACTTTTGAAAGTGACGATATACTAAGCCTTCTTAGTTGTCTTTATTCAATTTAAATCACATATGATAACAGTTAAAGTTCAAGTACGAGATTCATAATCATATCACGTAAAGTAATAATAGTCTAAAGTCTGAAGTCTATTAGTGAAAAGTGGTGGTCTTCTAATACAGCTGTATCCTAGGATATATATATGAAACATTCATATATAAAGTTATATTGCCTTCGGCCTCATGACGCGCAAAACGTTAACAAAGTACCGTAAAACGGAGGTGATCATCAAATTAATGATGAACATTTTGCCCTCGTGTAATAGGTGATTTGCCACTTCCTATTTTTCTCAAATATAGCGCATCGCGACTAATACGACTAGCGGTTAAGCATTCCGTCCTAGTATTAGTGGGATAGGTTGTCAGTCCACCAACAGGTTTCGAAGCTGTTGCTATATTCGCGCTCACCGCAGTGATTAATGGCTCATGATAAAGGGACTTTTTGGCAATAAAGTAAGCTTAGGCAATATAGGTCTCAAGGTTCATAAAATATACGTATTCTGATCTTTGGCAATTATTTCTAATGGAATATAGAAATATCATAACGAGTAACAGTTCATTCATTTGTTATATGAATACATATGGTGAATTTCAGTATCATGTCACGTCAAGTACTTCAGAGATGTTATGTTTCAAGTTCCATGTTTAAGATAGACAAACTATTTGCACATATATTGAGCATATATTCTTTTCAAGTATGATTCAAATAGGTAAAGCATAGTTGATAATTTCGAGTAAATCATAAGAGAATTCAAGTAGTATAAAACAGTTAAAGCATGTATCTCCCCCAAAAGAGTTATTAAAAACAAGTGTGAAAAGTAGGGGCCACGACTCACCTGGAGCGTATTCGGCAAGACGAAATTATAAGATCAAGTAAACGATCACGAAAACTTCTTCAATACTAGACCTGAATATAAGCGAAGTCTAAGAGTCTAACTTATGACTAATAACGAATGTGGAAAGGATAAATCGTACAACGATTTGATCTGTGATGTGAGTGTATGATATGCTTAAAATGCCTTACGTTAAAAATATAATATATCTATAGTATTATCTTGGTTCTTATCTCAACGACCCAAAATATTATTTTCTCGAAGTATGCTAAAATAATATGCAAGTGAAGCCACTAATATTTCTAATAACGAAACCTTAAATAATGCATAGCTAAAAATGAAACATGCATATGAAATGAAGGGTGTAAAATGAAAATAAACTAAGAATGTCAAGTAAAGTTAAATAGGTCCTTGTTCTTTTCAGATTTTATACTTTTTAGTCTAACTGCGGTCGCGTTACGTCGTTAGTCCTCGGTTAAGTCCAAAATCTATAATAGTCCAAATCTTGTCCATATGTCCATATAAGGCTCGGAGTTCAATGGTATGTCAATTTAAGTCCTTTGTCAACTGTTTTCACAGCTTCAGTCCATGGGTTTCACGGTTTGGCAGTTTTGGTCCTTCCGGTTAGATCGCGTTACATTTTTAGTCCTTTTTGCATAAACATGACAGGAAAAATATTCTGAAAATTTTCATAACTTTATTAAGTTTATTTTGACTGATTCTAAGTGCTTATTCTGAAAAAGAGCTTATTTTCATATCAATGGGCCAATTAAACGATTTAACTTAAGGCCCGTTACTAAATTTAGAGGCGAGGGCGTGAAAATAGTTTTGGGCTTGGACTTGGGCTATTTTTATGATTCTGAAAATATGTCATGTGGGCCTGTTGGGCTGGTAAATTACAAAACTTAGTGGGCTTTATTTAAGTCCAAACCGAAATTATATATTTATGAAATTCAAGTTCTAGTTCGAGTGACAACTAAAACGGTTTTATTTGAGCGTGCTTCAGAGCTTATGAGGTCGAGGTTAAAACACGAAAAAGGTAGTTTGCTAGGTGGTCTATCAACAAGTGTAAAAAGTTTGGGGTGTTACGTTGGAAGAATCGAGTATAATTAGATGAGAATTGGCCTAGTCGAACACATGTTGGTACGTGAAAAACACTTTGAAAACTTTAATTCTTTCTTGCCTGGTTTAATTCTATTTTTAGTTTGAGCTCGTTTGGAGGTTTAAAGATCTTGTATTTGTGTCAACTTTGTATAATCTTGTACTCGAATGTTAATGTGTTTACGAGTTATTAGCTTCATCTATATATGTAAACATGATTTCGAATAATTAACAGTAGGCGTGTAATGGAGAAAAAGGAATTACATATGATTTAAGTTATATGGAATTTATGCATGCAATCATTGTAAACGTGAGAGGGATGCTGCTGAGACTTCCAAGATGAAGGCTCGTCATCTCTCATGGGTTACTCTTAGAATATCGAGTGCATGAAAACCTAGGAGCGAATATATATACGTTTAAGTAAAATAAAGAGATAATGCATGTAGATTTTTAATGTGCAAGTGCGATGTGAGTGAGGTATGAAACTAGACATGGTTATTGTCCATGCGTTACTATAGTATTCATATGAGCTTGTAGAACTTACAATGAGTGAAGGAGGGATTTCTGTACGTATAATCGGTAGGAATTAGGGCTACTTCGAAGGAACCCAACATAGTTTAGAGTTAAATACCCTCTCTTCGAGTCGAATATTTTGTATTCAAATGAACCACTATTTTCTGGAGGTGATGAGCTTAGTAAGGTGAGTTCATAATGGGTAATATTACTTGTGAATGTACAAGGGTGAGTGTGTGTGAGAGATGGTGAGGGTGAAAGGTAGTAAAAGGCAGTGGGGTTCGACTAGACTCTCAAGGGCGAATATGACAGTGGGATTAGTATTAGCACAGAACGAGTTCAGCAGTTAGCCTAGTTCGAAGTATATTTTAACATGTTTCTGCTTTGCTTAGTTGTTTCCTCAGTTTAGACGGGAGTGGCTGGGCTTCTAGGGAGATTAGTGAGAGTGAAAGGGAACTTAGAGAGTTTTGTTTGTGGGTTTTTATGAGTTGTACGTGAAGTGCAGGCGCATGGGTCTTATATTGCATGTTATGTATATCATATTATGGCGTCTACTTGTACACGTTATATAGAATTTGATTAATAGTATTGCATGGTTAGTTTTCCTTACACGTTAATATATATCTTGTAGAATAGAATGATACACGTTTCCTTCAATCTCAATCATTGGCGATCATTGTGCATGAAGGGACACCTAAGCTATGTTTTCAAGATATTTTAGAGAGTTTGGTATGGTTTTGTCCCTTAGTTGTTGGATTATGCTTGTGCATTTTTACTGATTTCATGCGTTGCACTTCTTATTTGTTCGACAAGTGGAGATAGCAAAACATATGGATTCTATGCAGTTTTACTGTAGTCTTATGAATGAATGCTATGAAAAGTCTTAGAAGTTGATGGGTAAAATCGGATTTAAAATGGTGGAGTTTGTGGCCTTTCGATTATATTCTAGGGAATTTTTGGAAGACACAAATAGCCTTCACAATTATAGGTATATTTGATATCTAGTATCGAAATTTTGACATATATATTATCTAGTGGGTCGCGATCAAGACGGTGTAAAGATATTGACGAGTTGTGTTTATAATTAGCGAGAAAAGTGGTTGCTTTAGAGAGGTGGTGGCTGTCGAGTTTTGCAGTAAGATTACAAAGTTAATTAATCTTGGAATTGGACTTGGGGCGTGTAACCAGGTATGGTGATGGGCTGCTTAGCGTGCATGGAGTTGTTGGGCTTTGGTGGTCAGATTGGGTTGTAGCTAGGTATATGTAATGAAGATGTAAAATGTATTTAGTGTGGATTTGGTGTAATTAGTTTAAGTTAATGGAATAAGTGTAATGTATTGTGGGATTTTTGGTAATTAGGAATGAATTGGTGTTGTATATGGTTGTTAAATTCGAACTGTGTATATGAAAGTTTGGCTCCTGTTATGCTATGTGCTCGAGCCTTAAGATACTATAGTATATATGCATAACATAGCTTATATTGTATATAATTAATAAAAAATTACTAATTTCTCCAGCTATCGGCTATATAAATCGGGTGGTTTTATTAAGAGCTTAATTTACTCTAGGGTCGACTCTTTAAGCTCGTTTAGTTTTTCCGATAGTCCGAGTTTTCGGGGCTCGGTTCGTTTCCACCCCTACTTGTATTCCTGAAAATTAGATTTTTGAGTTATTTAATGTTAAAAAATTGTGTTTAATTTAGTTATACATTTAACTTTTATACTTGTACGAGTCAGTCCGACCCGTGCGATGCACACGGGCTCGTTCTCATTGTTCGTAGCGTATTGCTTAGCACTAATTTTCGTCATTTTGTTGGTCAATAGGTTAATTAGTTGTGATTTTGTTATCACAAATACTCAAAATGATTTTATAAGTCGAATATTGTACATCTTGTTATAGCTAGAAATCCTACTTTATCATACCCACTTACTGTTGAGAGATCGAATGGCAGCAAGAACAATAAGAAGAGAATAATATAGATAAGGAATGAGAAGAAATATAAGAATGATATATAAGGTGAGATGGTGGCAGTGGAGAAAACCTGGAAATGTGTATATTAGATTTAGAGAGAAAAATACAAAGATACACACACTCTCTCAAAGCACACTTTGCTAAATGAGAGAGTGTTTTGCTTATATGTTGACTGCCATCCAAAAGGCTTTGGATGGGCTTTTGACTTGGATAACAAAGTGGGCTAATATATGCACTACACATATATTTAAACTAACAACACTAATGCTACTAGCCCACTTAACATAAAATACATATTATACATGACACTTAATGTTCAAAGCTATAAATGACCATCACTTCCAAAATAGCATAAAATCAATGCTAATATTACATTGATCATTTATTCAGCTATCTAAGTGTTCATAGTGTAATTTTTGACACTAATTTATCTAAACGTCCATAGCGTATTGTTCAACACTAATTTTCATCATTTTGATCATGGATTGATTTTGTTGGTCAATAAGTTCTCTAAGTTGTGTTTGTTAGCATGGCATAAAAATTGTTGGTGCTGTTATTTCGTTACTTTTAATTGAGGTCGAGTCAAACACTCTTGCGTAATGTTCAGCACTAATTTTCGTCATGTTTGAAACTCTCATGTTTTGGTGATGGTCGGATTTTATTGGTCAATAAGTTCATAAGTTATGTTGTTACCACAACTTTTGTTAGCATGACATGAAAATTATTGATGCCTTTATTTCGTCACTTTTAATTGAGGTTGAGTCAAAAACTCAAAATGATATTCAGATCTGTGCGATGCACACGGGGCTGTATCTAAGTGTTCATAGCGTAATATTTGACACTAATTTTTGTCATATATAACTTGGGCTGCCTCAAAAACTGTGCGATGCATATCGCATAGAGTAAGTTATTACAACCATCCAAACTATTTCTTTATAGGTCTCAAATTTGATTCCTTGTTATAGTAGGACACAAAGCTAGATTGTTGCAAATTTCGGAACATTTTAAACTGTTTATTTAATTTACATACCGGTCCCTTAACATTTTTTAGTTGTACTTTATTTATTTAAGTTTCCACAAAAATTTATTGATTAAAATTATGTTCCAAAGTAGTGTTGTGGTCCTTGTGTACTCAACAGTCAACCCATAGATGATCATAAGCTTTTATTAGTGGACTCAGTATCTTTAATAAGGTCTCGGGTTTAAAACCAATAACCAGTTAACAATCTTTTATTTCTTAGACCATGCGTACTGAAGCGTGGAAGAGGCGTTTTTTTGCCCCACCGCGCCCCATAAGGCCCCGAATACCACTACCACCGGGCGTGGTTCTCCCAAAAAAATTTGAGCCGTTCTCCTCTCCACGCCCGCGCCCCTTGTTTCTAATTGGTTAATTCTTTGGTTGGTATTTGATTTAGCTCAATATGAGGATACAAATCTATTTGATTTAGTGGTATTTGATGAAGAAATGGATCGATGGTGTGGAGAGAATGATACTTACCGGAGATATAGATCGGAGAATGATACTTACCGGAGATATAGATCGGAGAGAATGATACTTACCGGAGAAAATGGTGAAGAAGAAGAAGTCATATTACTGGTTAGCCAGTGGTTGCTTTTGGTTTCTTACTTCATTTATTCAAGTGAAATGATTAATTTACCCTTTGCTGGTGTTGATCTCTTTCTGTACCCGTGCAAATACTATAATTCTTTTTTTTTTTTTAGTTCACTACTTTTTTTAATCAGTGTTAGCAATTAAAAAAACAGAAAAAAAATAAATAAAAAGGGTGCCACATGACGCAAAACGCCTCTACTATCACTACACCACTTTTTCTACCAAGCTCCAGCATGGCCCACACTGCCACATGGCGCAAAACGCCTCACTCTCTCTCTTACACACCACTACACATGGTCTTAAGTGTGAAGGCACGAACACACCCGAAGAGTAAACACGCGAATCTGCTTGTAGAACACGGCTTCAAGATCTTGTTTAAGATCTCGGGTAGATTCTTATATGTTTTTTTTTTTTTTTTTTTTTTTGTTAAACCGAAAGGAAGAAAGATTGAAACATGATTGTTTTTGCTCTTTCTTGAAAGTTTTTTGAATATTTAATAAAGAAGCAAGGTTTCTTATAGATCGATGATGGGTTGATGTAGATCTTTAAATATCTTTAAGGGTATGATTTTCGATTCCCTTTTAACATGAGATCACTTGTTCTTTTTAAGTTTTCGAGTCTTATTTTTGTTGTATGGTATATTGTTTGTTGTTGGTTGATGTTGGCAGTGGCGGTGTAAGAAGGGAGTATATAGCCTCACGGAGTGGTAGACGGGCTTCAAGCGGGCTGGGGTAACCCGCTGGGGAACACCGCCGCCGACCCAGCGGGTTGCCCAGCGGTTTGGTTTGCACGGGTAGAGCAAGCAGCAGCGGGTTGGTTGTTTTGTTTGAAGAATTCGACCGTTGCATTATATATATATATATATATAAAAAAAAAAAAAAAAAAAAAAAAAAAAAAAAAAAAAACTATCCTACCAAAAAAAAAAAAAGGCAGCCATCTCTTCCACACCAAAAGGCAGCCATCCATAACCAAAAAAAAAAAAAAAAACCGGCGAGGCATGGTGTTGGTGTAAGTGATGATATTGCTTTTGATATGAGTAAATCTTTGCTGGGTATGGGATTATTAAAATGACTATGATGGTTAGATATATGGTTTTAATGGTGGCATAATACAATATAAAGGAGACCTACCTGAGACCTTTGTTGAAGATCTTGAAGATTAATGGGAGCTTTGATTGTTATTCGGATTGAGGATGAAATGATGGAGTTGAGATGAGTTTGATGATGATGGTTTTATTATATAAATGGAGTTGAAATAATGGGAGCTTTGATTGTTTATTTGAGCTACCTACCACAAGCACTAGCAGTGTATATAAATGAAAAAGAAAATAAAAAAATGTTGGATTAAATTAAATGAAAAAGAAAATAAAAAAATTTGAAAGGGTTGAAAAAATCATGAATGCCTAAGAAAAGAGTTGAAAGGGTTGGTTGGGAGGGTTGAAGGAGTAAAATGAGATGAGGGCTATGATTGGAAGGATTTGGGAGGGTTGCCCATGTAGTGCTACATGACTCCCCCTCCCCGTGGCGGTGTAAGAAGGGAGTATATATCCTCCAATGGAGTTGAAAGAGTAAATATGATTTGAGTGGTTATAATTAGTAACTGCACGCTATTTGTATTCTTTTTAGTTCTAATTGCATAACCCCTTCAAATGGTTGTATTCATCCTAGACATTCATGATGAGGCTGTTCATCTTGTTTGCATTGAATTCAGAGCATTAGCTAGGACTCAGTGGCTGTTTCTTTTTTACTAAATGGGGAGAGAAGGTGGGTTCCACAAATTTAATATTGTTTTTTTCTTTTTTGGGCCCACAAATTTCCCTTAATTCCTCTATATCCACAAGGCAAAAAAAAAAACCTCCTCCCCAATAAGAGGCTAAATCAGACGTGGACCCATATTAGAACCCACCTTCTCTCCCCATTTAGTAAAAAAGAAACAACCCCTCAATCTAATACTCCCTGTCAAGAGACAAAAATCACCAAGTTTAATAAAAGTGGAACCACTATAAATCTCAACCACTCAAATAGAATATTCCTCCGCTAAATTCTTTTTTTCTTATTTAAAATGGAAAGTGAACAATTATTTTGAGAAATACCAAAAAGGAAATGTGGACAATAATTTCGAGACGGAGGGAGTAGTACGAAAGGTAGATAGATAGAAGATAGAAGATAGAAGATCCGTGAATTTTTAAGACTTAGTTCATTAAATGTCTCAAAAGGGCTAAATGAATTATAAGATGCTAAGATTAGCAAAACCTTGTAAGATTAAATGATCGAGAGATTTTGCTTAAGTTATATAATAGCAAAACATCATGAACTAAGTCTTGTCATTAAAATATGAGTAGGTTATAAACGGATAAACGGATGAGATTTTTTCTGTACAAGTTAATTACCCTATGGACCGGCAAGTCTTTTGACTCAAATGTACAAGGTTTAATTGGATATCTTGTGACCGTTACGAATATTTTCCATGGCAACCCGCAACCCCAACATGTTTATCTTGAGAGATTCAAACCTCAGATAGTCAGATCTCTTGTGTGGATATTGGGACGCATAACCGTTATGCAACCTTGATGGTGGTTATGACTTGCAAGAAAAGTTTGTTTTTTTTTTTTTTTTTTTTTTTTTTTTTTTTTTTTTTTTTTGATAAAGGTTATGACAATAGGTTATACGATTTGGCTTAGTTAGAAGCATGTATATTCAAAAATAAAAGAATAAATAGTGATCTAGAATTTGCGCGACATTATATTCATGAAAAAGTAAATTTTATTAAACAAGATACAACAATCCAGAAAATAACTAGATCACCTTGAAATGTTGTCACTCGTCCATGCAACAAATACAACAGTTATTCAACGTGGAACGTTGTCCATTTTTATTACTATATAAACTATAAAGGAAAACAGACGAGGACTACACAAACCAAAGTGTCCCAATCCAGAATGTTTTTCGACCAGAAATCAATAGAGTTCTGGATGAGCAGCAGCATAAGCGTCCATAGCTCTGAAGGACTTTTCGAATCCACTTTTTTCAAATTTAATTGCCTCCTCAGATGGCTTAGCGTTACCTTTGCAGTTATAAGTAATCGTTTGTTTGTATACACTTCCTCCATCAGCAGAAGGTACAATCTTAACATTATGTGTGATGGAGTCTGCTATATCCAGCAAGTAGTCACCTTCGAAAAATGTGTAGCCATAGGTAAAGTTGCTTGGATCATAGACATCTACCTTACACTTCCCGCTTGAATATGGAACGCCTAATTAAGTTAAGTAATATATAGTTAGCAACAAAACATAACGAATAAAAAATGAGATATGCTAGCTATTATATATTGAAACTACATGCTCACATATGAAACAGCATGGCCTATTTACGAGTCAATTAAGCATATATAAAGATCATAGTAATATATTGTTTAGAAGTTAAATAAAATCACTACTTAATGGTTCAAAATCTTACCATCACCAAATGTGAAGTCCCATATAGTTCCAACATCTCCGTTGCCGTCAATTTTCTTAATAGACTTGTAAACCGCAGGGTCAACCTTGGGTGCGAGAGTTTCAAAGTCGCAAAAAGCTTTGAAAACCTTCTCAGCGGAATGCGTTGAAGGAACCTCAACTTCGATTGTAGCAGTTGACATAATTCACTTACTTGACTGATCTCAAATAATATGTATGAAAGAAGATGTTTTGTTTGTGATGAAATGAGAATATAAGTTGTGGTATTTATAGACGATGGATATTGTATAGAAAGCCATCAATATGGACTAATTGGTGATTTTGGAATATGGGGTTTTTGCATATATATCATTTCGAAAATGCATAATTGCATATATATCCAAAACATGCATAAAAACCATTGTATTATGTGCATAAAAAACTTGTACAAATGATATATATGTAATTATTCACTTTGAGAGGATATATATACAATTCTGCCTTAGAATAAAAATGACAAAAAGTAGTACCGTCATTTTTAGAAAATGTATAGAAAGCCATCAGTAATCATGAAAATGTTGGACAAATGTATTTGAAAGGTAGGTTTAATTTAATTTCATATCAAATTCAATGTTTCATAGATAGCAATGTATCTCATTCCTATTTTTAGCTTTGAGTTCGGCTCATGTTCTTGTCTTATTCTTAGACACAAAATTAGCCGGCTGAGTTAAACTTATGATATGATCAAGGACTTTATTTTTAAACTTTTAACCATAACAAAAGTGTGTTTGCTTCTTTTATACTTGTTACGTGATATTCAACTTGTAGCATAGAACGATCAACTAAATTTATTTATCTGAAAAACGGCACTTTTAAAACGTATTATCTATCATGTGAGGTCTTGATGACTATCACCTGTATACAAAGAAAAAGATTTAGCAACTTTAATTATTGGTCTAAAAGTAATTGAATGTATATTTTGAAAAGATCTATATGCAATTCTTCTTTAAATAAAAAATTTAACAGTTAGTAACAAATTATAACATGGGACAAGTTATACAAGCCCCCCAAAAATCACTATCCAAGCCCCCCCTCTTTTTTTGATTTTTTTTATTTTTTTTTATTTTTTTTTTATTTTTATAATTTTGTTTATATCAAAAAACTATAAACCTGAAAGTACGGAACAGAAAATATAAAGTTTAATAAGTCAAACGCTAAAAACTGTCAGAAATACGGAGCAGAAACTGACAAAAAACTGTAATACACTGTCAGTCAAAGGGGACAAAAAGAATAAAAGTACAAAACCCCCCCTGATAGGACATGCTAGGGGGGGCTTGTATAACACAACTTATAACATATAAAAAGTCAAAAGTTTAGACCAGAGTCAGGAAGATGAAGACATCATAGCAAGTCAAGTGGGTGAAATGTTAGTGAAAAGCTAGAGTGATTCTCCTTTAAGATAAAATAAAATTAGAGAAAATTATCAAATTAGTAAAAAAAAAATAAAAAATGTTGATCTATTTTATAGACATTTTTAACACCATTTTTATCATTTTGGTCCTGCTCAACTGATCAACTGCTCGACTCCACCACTTTTGTGATAAGTATCTAATGCAAATACAAAGTTAGGCGGAGATATTTTATTCATTTATTAGGAAATGACAAATATACATCTTTTATTATATTATTATCTCTTTATTAATTACTTCACCTAACCCTACTCATCCTACCTGACTCCACCCACCTACCTCACCACTTTACCAATCCATCACCACCACCACCACCACCACCACTGCTCAACCACTCAACCACAACTCCTCAACCGCTAGTAGTATATTTTGACCGTTTGACCTAATTCCGATAACCTTGACCTAATGATGAATCATTTTGGTCATGTTTTTTTCGATGAATTTTGACTTCATTTTTGGAACTCAAATTATTACAAAGAAAAAAAAGAAAAAGAATGAAACCAGTCTGCAAAATGTTCGTGTACGTGCCCGAACGACCTATTCCGGATAAAGCTATCCGAGTGACCCTGGTTCGGACAAGAATGATCCGGACCGATTATAGCAACGCCATCCAGATCATTATATGTAATAAATAATATTAAGCAATGACAGAGGACACCTCTGGAAAGACCAAGAGATCTGTACACACCTAATCCCATCCCATCCACCTAATCCCAGATTTCATGGGATACATAGTATGGGGCACTGTCCCGGATTTCATGGAATAGTGCCCAAAGTACATGAGCAGTAGCCTATAGGATACTGTTCGTATACCTGCTTCAGTCCCCTCAGGAACAGTAAGTTTGGTGTTGGGGTACTATAAATACCCCAACACATTCAATGCATAACCTAACTTACTTCACTCATATTTATTACTCACTTACATAATATTCATTTACTCCGAATCATACAAATACTCATTCTTGCACCGGAGCTTGGTCTTGGGATAAAACCCCAGGACGAGGCTAACGGGTTTATCTTTGTTGCAGGTTCTCACTCGGGTAAAAGGAAAGACCTAAACAGACCTAAGGTAAAATCTTACCTCAACAAACTGGCGCCATCCGTGGGAACGATATTCAATCTACCCAAAATCTAGAGAAGAATGAGCAGTTTTAACCTAGTTACACCTCCTCCAAACCCATCAGGTGGAGGACAAAACTCTGGAGGGGTCGAAACACCCGGTGGAGATCAACCTCCCCCGGACGCGCAAACCATCATAGAAGGCTACATATCGGCCCTTAAAGAATTGTCAAAGCAGGAGGCTAACCGCGGCCTAATAAAGCCATTACTCCTAAACTTCAGTGACGATCTGACGGACGAAGATGAAGAAAATGTCGTAGGGAAAACCAACCACAAAAGGAAGGCAACGGTGGAAGGCGACCTCAGCAAGCCCTACAAAGGGATGATAAAATGCCCAATCACCAGAAGAATCATCGAGTTCTCCGCTCCAAAACACAAAATACCTACAAACCTCAAGTTATATGACGGAACGACAGACCCGGACGATCACATCAACCGTTTCATAGGGGCGGGGAATCACGAGGAATGGCCGATGCCCGTATGGTGTCGGATGTTCCAGCAGACTCTGGACGGAAAGGCGAAGGGATGGTTTGATAAGCTACCGACGGGGAGCATCGACAGCTGGGACGATCTCCAAGGGAAGTTCTTGACCAGATTCAGCATTCTGAGAGCATGTGTCAAGGATCTCACGGAAATCAACAAGATACAACGGAGGGCCAGTGAAAGCCTGCCGGATTTTAAGGAACGGTGGGTAAGTGAGGCCAATTATTTCCCAGATGCTCCGGAGATAATGCAAATTTCCTCTTTCATGAACGGCCACCATTGTTCGGAGCTAGCAAAAAAATTCTCTGAAAAAATCCCCAAGACAGTGGATGAGATGCTTGAGAGGTTCGAAGACTTCATCCGTTCGGAAGAGGCCTTTCGAAACACCGAATTGCCGAAAGGGGAGTACGTCCGAAAGGAAACCGGAGGATCCCAACCAACCAGAAACGACCGACACCACCGGAGCTTCGAAGAGAAAAGAGGATGGGGGCTGAGACCCCCATTTCGTCCCAAGGACCGTCACTTCCCATACGTTGCACCAAGGCAGGAACCTGGACGGAATCCTAGGTATGGGTTCAAGGACGACAAAGGGAGGTTAACATTAGAGTCATTAAAACGCAACCCAAAAGAGATTCTAGCAACCGAACACCACCTTCAGTTGCCACAACCACCCCATTTGCCCGGCGCGCCACGAAAAGAAAATCTAGAACGATACTGCGACTACCATGGAGAAAAGGGACATTATACTAATGATTGCTACCAACTGAAAAAACAGTTAGAACTCGTGATGCGTGGTTTTGCAACCTTACAACAGGTTTTACCTCTCGAGGGATCTCAAGAGGCTTACAACCCCACCAGGCAGTGTACCTGACCGATGTAGTATAGTTTAGTGGTAAGTACGGGGGATTGATCGTTCTCCACAGGGAATAGTGTTCGTTAGGTATGAAAGACTACTCTAATAGGTCTAAGGGTTGAGGAAGATTCTTTTTATGTTTTTATATTTTTTATGAAAGCAAGTAAAATCTCGGGTTTGAAGGAGTGGGCGGAATTAGTTGCTAGTCAACTAACCCAAATAACTACAAATGCAAATAAAATAAATAACTGAAAATAAAATGTTGGTGAAAACTTAAGTGTAGAGAAATGTGTTTACTTAGATTTCCTTACTCCCTAACTATCTTTTACCGGTTGATTAGTGTGTATTAGTCGCGTGGATGACGGGTGTATTCCTTAATACCAATCGTGGGGTGGCGTACGTACTTCCCCAACTCTACAAGCTCCTACTTCACTCCTATGTCGAGCCGGCTAAGAAGCTCCTAACATGGGATCACTAGAATTCGCTTGTGCATTAAATACAACCATAAAAACCTTTAGTACGCATTTGGTTCATGTTTCTTAAGACGTTCAAGCAAGTTACCGAATAGGAAGTTAGCCAGTTTTCTTAAGCCTAACATAGATAAACAATCATCCAATACAACTAATAACACACTAATAACCAATAATCAATAGCTAGGTTTCATTAGATCTAAGCAAACACAAGATAAATCTAGCCTAACATGTTAAACAAAAGACAAGAACAAGATAAAATCAAACAACACATAGACATATTGAATGATTAATTGATGACTTATCTTTCAATGTAACATGGAAGATCTCAAGGCAAAAAGCCTTGAAAAAGATGCTAAAATCGTCTTAGGGTTTTCTCCCAAAAATTCCACACTAAGTCCTCTGTTTTGACAAAAAATTAGAAAACTATATATAGATTTTTACATCTGACGGCGTCACCTTATGGAGTGTGACGCCGTCACCTTGCCGCTTTTAGGGTTCCCGGATGACCTTCTTGACGCCGTCCCTCTTTAGCTCTCCAAAATCCGTTCTGGCTTATCAAGGCTTGACGCCGTCAGCTCTTGAATGTGACGCCGTCCCTCTTTGATTTAAGCCGTGACGCCCTTGATCAGGTTAAAGCGTGACGCCGTCAGAATTTACATGCAATTTTCACTGGCTTATCATGAGTAAATTTCACGTCCACCTTTTCTTGCCAAGCCATGACGCCGTCCAGAGTAGAATCTGACGCCGTCAAGGGTAACTTTTAGCCGATTTTTGAGACTTTGTCGTTTTCTTCACTTTTATGCTCCAAAAACGTCCAAAATGCCTCCTTTTCCAGATTTCTCCTCAAAAGTACCTAAAATGACAAAAGGAACGATTTAGGGCAATATTTGATCAAATAAATACGATTTAGGGCTTAAATGACCCCTTAAAAGCGGTACACTTTTCGCTTCATCAAATACCCTTACACTTGAGATTTGCTTGTCCTCAAGCAAATGCGCTTTTATTCTAATCAAAATACAAGTTAGGGGTCATTTAATGCAAACATAAAAGTAATTACAAAAAATAATCGTTCCACTTCAATCATAATAAGCACGGAGATTATAAACTAGCACCTCACAAGTAGTGTTTAGATACTCACATCTCTCAAGTGTCATCAAAATAAATCTCATAAATGAAAACGGATATTATCTCTCACTACCTGTCATAGCAAATAGATTACCATAGGCTTGGGAAAGGATCGAAAACCTCCTCCACTAGGCGTAAGCACCTAAGATAAACTATCAAAGAGGGCTTTTACATGGGTTATAACGTGAGGTGTAGGGAAAAGGAAAACACGGTTTTGTTGGATAAAGGATATTTTACTGGTGGCGAGTTAAAGATCTTGATTAATTACATGTACTATACAATGTTGCTAAGCCAAGACTCGACTCAATCTTAAGCTAGAAACAAAATAACAAAATAACAAAAACATAAAAATAAACATAAAATGAAACGGGATGGTAGTCCGTATGTTTTTTCTATTTTTCTTTTTCTCATTTTTTTTGTATTTTTCTTGATTTTTTCGATTTTTTTTTTTTTTCATACACTCTTGCCCTACCATCCAAAATAATACATCATAGGGGCGTTGCATTCCCCTTACACTTGAACTTTTACATAACTTTACAAATAACTATTCTAATGACTCGAATTAGGATAATTGAAAAACTTGGAGTACTTTTTAAAATATTTAGCACATATGGGGGTAATGAATGATGTTCTTCCCCATTACTCCATTACACTAGTACTTTACCCATGAGTCCCAATCGTCCCAAAACAATATGTACAAGGATATGACTCGACTTTGCAACCATGTAATCAATTAGATAATTAACTTGGGTTTAAACAAATGTTGTCACAATAATGCACTAAAGACGAGTGCATACAAGGTAGGCTAAGGCGATTTGGGTGTACATTTAAGTGGGGTGTAACAAATTCTTCCTTTAAGTAAAATGCTTAAAGGTCGAAACGAAAAGATAGGCTCTGAGGGGTGTACTAGGGGTATCGTGTACTAAAAATGAGTACAACGCAAAGGGTGTGGGAGAATTACTTGACCAATGTAGCCAAAGTAATTATAACAAAAACACAGGTGTAAAACAATGGGTTAATCCTAATGCCTCTTATCATGTAGTAAATCTAACTACACGAATGTAGTCTCACTTGTGGCCTCGGAATGGTCCTAACGCAAGTTCTAGAATCTAAGTGCTACCGGTACACACATCATAGCATAAATGCTTTTCCTACCAATTCTAGGGGCGAACCTCACATATTTGGGGCTGGAAAATTTTTTAGTGGTACGGTTTTTGTGCTAGTCATATAACTCCTATCCGTGAGACGCTCATTAAGAATCAAAGTTTCACTCCTATATGTTGTAAAAAAATTTAAATTTGGCACTAAAATTACCTTAACAAGTATTTCTCTCAGTTTTATTACACATCTACTATTAAACAAACAAAAATCAAGCACAATTGTATTCTCTAATCGTACTTTTACCCTCCCCTTACACTTAAGATGAACATTGTCCCCAATGTTCAAATAACAAGATGTAAAAGCATAAAGTAAAAGAATGAAATCAAATACTCCCCTGATTCGCTCGATGGATAATGAAATAATACGGTTAAATCTTCTTCCAAAGTAATGTTGAAGCTCCATGACTAATGCATCGCCAAAAGCTTGATTCAAAACATTTCCTTGTCCAAAATAACCTGTTAAACCTGAGAAAACAAACACGAAAACCTGCATAACATCGGCGGGATAAAATCTATATATAAGGATATAATGCTTGTGGAATGATAACTTTGCAGATTCCTGGAGATTATAAGTTGGAGATTTTAATAAAAACTTTTTAAAAACAAAACTTTCAAAAATTTCTGAAAATTAAATCTGACGCCGTCAGGTTATAAACCCTGACGCCGTCAGAAATGACCTGACAAAAATTTTCATTTTAAGTTTCCGAAAAATTTCTGGAAAAACCTTTACCTTACTTCCTGGAAATCCTGCAAAACATCATTATGACTCGATACAAGCATTTGACTCAAACACACACTAATATGTATGTTAATTTATTATTATTACGATTCATGTTAATTTGTGTTCTAATAAACCGATTTAGATTTCCCTTACACTTAACTTTTGCAAAATACCTTTATATGTAGTTAAGACGAAGTTAAAAACAAAATAAAGCATTTTCACAAATTACTTTTGAACATGAATCAATAAGAATAAAAATTAAACATACATACGGAAACAAATAAAAACAAACAAACAAACAAATAAACACACAAAGCAAATAAATAAAATAAAGCTTGGGTTGCCTCCCAAGAAGCGCTTTTCTTTATTAATGAGTCTTGTAGCTAGACTCAAAGTCACGTACATTACGTGATTCCATCATTCATAATGACGTATCCCTGATAGATATGATCCTTGTTATCAGGGTGGTGGTGTCTCAATCGCTCGACATTCGCGGTCACTTCACCTCCTCCTTTGCTGGTCAAGCTTACTATCCCATCTTGGTGTAAACTTTTAATTGTGAATGGTCCGTACCACCAGGGACTTGGTTCATTGGTAGGTGCTTCTGTTTCTGAATGCCTTAGGAGCACCGAGTCTCCTTTTGTAAATTCAACGGGGTTATTGGTTTGCTCATCAGCCTCAATATAATCGTTATTTCCACCCTTACATTCTCTAATCTCATTTTCCATATAATTCTTAATCCTTGCCTCCCATGCAAGAATTTTCTCTCGAACATTACCACGGATTACATTGGGGTTAGCCTCCATCCTTTTTTGTAGGGCAACATCTCGTATATGACGTGGAATCGTTGGGAATTTTATCGTCTTCTTCCCCTTCTTCATTTGGATGGTACTTTTTTCGTAATTGATTTGCGCCCTAGTGGTCGCGAGAAAGGGTGCCCCAAGGATTATTGGCATATTCATGTCATTTCTTTCAATAATCATGAAGTCGACCGGATATAGGAATCCGGCAACGTTGACCAACACATCTTCTGCAATTCCTAACGGATACTCGTAAGAATGTTTCGCAAAAGAGAGTTTAGTATGGGTGATGGATGGCAACTCATCGGTTAACTGAACATAAACGGATAAAGGCATCAAATTTACGTCGGAACCTTGGTCAGCTATCGCATCCAGATACTTGTGTTTTCCAATGCTGCATGGTATTTCAAAGACCCCGTAGAATTCCTGCTTTTCCACTAACTTTTGTCTTATGAGGCACTCATACAATTGCCCTCCGGGTAATGTGTCGGATTCATCATCCGGTTCCATCTTCTTTGACTCCTTGTTGGGTAGATGAGTACGTCGATAGTTTCCTACCCAATCGTTTATGGTTTCCTTGTTTATTTCGTGCTTCAAGTAATGCCTCACTTGTTGTGACATTGGCGGTTCAACCAATTGGCGCTCCTCAGAGGGCGCCTCCTCTCCCTTGTCGGAATCGCATTTATTGGTGTTTCCATTATTAAGTGGGATGAGGTCAACTTTGTTAACTTCCATAATTATGGATTTCCCTCTTCCATCATTTCCGCCCTCTTGGACGACGGAGGTGGCCTTGACAAATTTAGTGTTAGGAACTTCAGCGTCATTCCTCACCAACACTTTTTCAGGGGCTTTTGTATTTGTGTATACTTTTAAAAGATTCATCATCTCCGCCATTTTCTCTTCCATTTCCTCCTTCTGTTTGTAGACGGCTTCCTCAAATTTTGCCAACCGTTCGGAGTGTTTTGACATGTACTCTCTCATTCGAGCTTCGAATGTTGGACTAAGTTCCTGAGGTGGTGAGTTGGGTTGAGCGTGCTTATGGAAGGGTTTAGCATTTTCCCTAAGGGGTGATTCGGACAATGGTGTTTGCTTAACGCTTGAGACTGAGTTAATTGTTGCTTTTTGTGGACTTAAGGGTCTCTTTTGCTTTTCCATAAGATATGCAACCCTTTTCTCAAGTTCACTAACGCTTTCCTCAGTGATTTGATTGGCTGTATCGGGTGATGAATATGTCTTGACTGCCGAGCGCACGTCGTGGGAGACTTGCCACAATTCATCATCGTCGGATGCAAGCTCATCAATGATCTCCCATGATTCCTCGGCGCTTTTGTCGCGCAATCTGCCCCCGGCGGCTCGATCGATGGCACGCTTGGTGTGGTAATCAACATGGTCATAGAAGATTTGGATTTGAAGCCAGAGATTTATGCCATGATGAGGGACTTTTTGGAGTAAGTCCTTGAATCGAATCCATGCCCCGTAGAGGGTTTCGCCTCGACGTTGTTCAAACATCAAGATATCCTTCCTTAGCTTGGTAGTTCTTCCCGGTGGGAAAAACTGAGCAAGGAAACGAGTGGTGAGATCATCCCAAGAGGTGATGGATCCTGCGGGTTGACGTTCTAGCCACTGACTAGCTTGATCCCGCAGAGAGAATTGAAAGAGACGCAATCGGGTCGTCTCTCGAGTGGCAACATCAAGGTCTATAGAATCAACGATTTTAAGAAAGTCCTTGAGGTGTTGATTAGGATCTTCAGATCGAAGTCCATGGAATGCGCATCCGCTTTGCACCAACCGGATGGTGTCGGATCGCAAGGGTGTGACATTGGCTCCTTGAGTGAGCTCAATGGTGTTTCGATAACCATGGTGGCTAGGACGGGAATACTCTCCTAAGGTACGGGCTCTAGGAGGTGGTGGTTGTTGTGGTGGTGGGTTGTTGGGATTAAGGATATTACCATCTTCCATGATGTTAAATGGTAATGGTTACGAACAAAGATACGAAGAAAAAAGATAGACTAAAGAAGACCTAGAAAAATAAAACAAAAATCTCACTAGAAAGGAATCTAGTGAGTAGACCTATAAAATAAAAATTCAACCTAAACAATAACTATTCCCCGGCAGCGGCGCCAAAAACTTGATGCGTGGTTTTGCAACCTTACAACAGGTTTTACCTCTCGAGGGATCTCAAGAGGCTTACAACCCCACCAGGCAGTGTACCTGACCGATGTAGTATAGTTTAGTGGTAAGTACGGGGATTGATCGTTCTCCACAGGGAATAGTGTTCGTTAGGTATGAAAGACTACTCTAATAGGTCTAAGGGTTGAGGAAGATTCTTTTTATGTTTTTATATTTTTTATGAAAGCAAGTAAAATCTCGGGTTTGAAGGAGTGGGCGGAATTAGTTGCTAGTCAACTAACCCAAATAACTACAAATGCAAATAAAATAAATAACTGAAAATAAAATGTTGGTGAAAACTTAAGTGTAGAGAAATGTGTTTACTTAGATTTCCTTACTCCCTAACTATCTTTTACCGGTTGATTAGTGTGTATTAGTCGCGTGGATGACGGGTGTATTCCTTAATACCAATCGTGGGGTGGCGTACGTACTTCCCCAACTCTACAAGCTCCTACTTCACTCCTATGTCGAGCCGGCTAAGAAGCTCCTAACATGGGATCACTAGAATTCGCTTGTGCATTAAATACAACCATAAAAACCTTTAGTACGCATTTGGTTCATGTTTCTTAAGACGTTCAAGCAAGTTACCGAATAGGAAGTTAGCCAGTTTTCTTAAGCCTAACATAGATAAACAATCATCCAATACAACTAATAACACACTAATAACCAATAATCAATAGCTAGGTTTCATTAGATCTAAGCAAACACAAGATAAATCTAGCCTAACATGTTAAACAAAAGACAAGAACAAGATAAAATCAAACAACACATAGACATATTGAATGATTAATTGATGACTTATCTTTCAATGTAACATGGAAGATCTCAAGGCAAAAAGCCTTGAAAAAGATGCTAAAATCGTCTTAGGGTTTTCTCCCAAAAATTCCACACTAAGTCCTCTGTTTTGACAAAAAATTAGAAAACTATATATAGATTTTTACATCTGACGGCGTCACCTTATGGAGTGTGACGCCGTCACCTTGCCGCTTTTAGGGTTCCCGGATGACCTTCTTGACGCCGTCCCTATTTAGCTCTCCAAAATCCGTTCTGGCTTATCAAGGCTTGACGCCGTCAGCTCTTGAACGTGACGCCGTCCCTCTTTGATTTAAGCCGTGACGCCCTTGATCAGGTTAAAGCGTGACGCCGTCAGAATTTACATGCAATTTTCACTGGCTTATCACGAGTAAATTTCACGTCCACCTTTTCTTGCCAAGCCATGACGCCGTCCAGAGTAGAATCTGACGCCGTCAAGGGTAACTTTTAGCCGATTTTTGAGACTTTGTCGTTTTCTTCACTTTTATGCTCCAAAAACGTCCAAAATGCCTCCTTTTCCAGATTTCTCCTCAAAAGTACCTAAAATGACAAAAGGAACGATTTAGGGCAATATTTGATCAAATAAATACGATTTAGGGCTTAAATGACCCCTTAAAAGCGGTACACTTTTCGCTTCATCAACTCGCCCTCGAGTCCGTAAAGCTAAATCATTTGGTCAAAGATGTAAGACAAAGGGGAAAAGCCCAGCAGAAGGCAAAGATCATCAACATGATTAATTGTCAATAGGAAAATAGGAAGAGAAAAACGATTACCACCACGGAAAGTTGGATGAATGTGCCAATAACCTTCCCTTCCGTTGCAACGGATGACCTCTCAGAAGAAGCAATCATAGTTGAGGCGGAGATAGCAGGATATCTGGTAAAAAGAGTGCACATTGACGAAGGGGCCTCTTGTGAAATCATGTTCAAACATTGTTTCGACAATCTGCATCCGGCCATCAGAGCTAAAATAGTAGAGACGGCAACAACTCTGTCAGGTTTCTCCGGAGAACAGGTGAAACCCTTGGGGAAAATAGAATTGGACGTATGCTTCGGTAGTGATAGTCTGTGCAGCCGCACGACAATGAAGTTCGTTGTGGCAGACGCGTCCTCACCCTTCAACATCATAGTAGGACGGTCAGGACTAAAAAAACTACGAGCCATCCTATCTACCATACATTCAATGATGAAGTTTCCAACTCCCAGATGAATAGCAACGTTAGTCACTCAAGCGGCATCGGTGTTCGAATGCCGAGAGACAAGCAAGAGGAAAATAACGGAAGAGGAAACCGAACTGGGGAAACAGAAGGAGGTCGGACTAATCGAAGAGGTCATGGTGAATCACGCTTACCCGGATCAGCTTGTGACAATAGGGCGAAGTTTATCATCAGCTGGATCGGAAAGCCTAAAAGTTCTGCTTAAGCGAAACAAGGATATCTTTGCATGGGAGCCGGCTGATATGACAGGCGTCCCAAGACGGATCATACAACACACCCTGAATGTTGACCCATCGATCACCCCTGTGAGCCTGTAACCACCCGAAATTTTCCCAATATTATTTTAATGGTGAAAAATTAACTTATTATTAATTGGCAATTTATTTGAGCATTGTTGGAGCCTACATGATTAAATCGGATGGTTATTCCACACACCGTAGCATACAGAAACACTCCAAACTATTTAATTTTATCAAGAAAAGTGAGGTTATCACTTCCCGACACTTACTGGCAATTTATTTACAAAACCGAGAAGTTATCTCGCTTTTCTGAAAAACACAACACCAACGCGTATCGACGCAAATCTAGTAACGGCATAAAACCAATACTTATTATCCGGAACCCAAAACTTTGTTTTCATATGGCTTTTATAGAAAAGTTCTCGAAAACAGTATCTTTCGTGCTCACGACAACCCGAAAAACACTAAATTATACCCGAGCTCAGCGAAACACGGGGTACACTTAAATACCCACCAATGATATAAAAGCCGAACTACAAATTTACCCTTTATAATTTATCCAACTCACCCACTTAATATATATAAACCATATAATAACAAATATATATATATATATATATATATATATATATATATATATATATATATATATATATATATATATATATATATATATATATATATATATATATATATATATATATATAAATGTTTTTCTTTTCCACTCTCTTATCCCCACACCTTGATTCTCTCTCTCCTTCCTAGCGTCATCCAGCGTCCCCCACCTCTGAATATTGCAGATCCGAGTTCATCTATGATGACAGCAAAAATTCAAACGGTCCCTAGCGTCCTTGAAGCCACACAGGCATGGATCTCTTTTGTCTAAACACCAGAGTCAACGCATCAAAACAATAAGCTGATAAAGATTGAGGACGATTATATCTTGTTTTGGCCATGGTTCGACTGATAACGAAGAAAGAAGAGTCAAACTTTTCCCCTCCTCCTTCTTTATAGCCTACCCAAGATTCACAGGAAAAACCACAACTCAATTTGTTATCAAAAATCAAAAGAGTATTCTATCCAAAAAAAAAAAAATCAAAAGAGTACGCTGTGCGGCTGTGGTGGTTTTTCCTGCTCGGATCGGAATGGGATCATTCATGCTCGACATCTTTTGGTCTCCCTCACTCGACATCACACGCCTTTATGAAGGTTCTGTTCGAATCTCCTTTGTGTTCATTTCTATTGATTTTAATTATGTGTTGGAACTTTGAAACCAGTTTGTTATCCAATCCTTTTGATAAAACCAATTAGTATAATCGAAACTAATAATTTTCATGGATTTAAATACTCGGCTAAATCTGTTTTTGATAAAAATCTCGTGTGGTGAGATGGATTAAATGTGGTGTTTGTTTGTTAAATGGACCAAGTCGACTCACTGAGTCAACTCAGTGGGTGAGTCAACTTGCAAATCGTCCTTGTTCTATGCTATTTATTCCTCGCCATTACTGCTAGTGATGGGGTAAGGTGTTTCGAACGACTATTTGTTGTTTCTGTTGTTGTTATTATTGTCAAATTAATCCTCTATGCATCTTGAATCTGTACCTGTGGAGTCGATACGTTGGGTTTGCCCATATTGAAGCCTATGGCTTATTTGGGTCTAGTAAGCTCTTATGAGCTTATCTTGAAATGGTCTTGATCTCGGTTTTGTAAGAACTATTAGGGTACGTTTGTTTGTTGATTTGGCTTACATACCTCGACTCCACAACTCGTGTAGGGTGAGTGGACATTTTTTCAGGTTAACAAGACAACCACAAGGGTGGTTGTGCTCGTGTGGCGTTTGTCTTCGTCTCCTGTGTCCAACTCATGTTTCTTATGTTATTCTTGGACATACTTGAAAACTTATAGCTCATTTGGTTTGAATAAACTCGAAAGAGCTTATTCCGTGTTCTTGTGGTCTCGACACAAAACAGCCCGCGAGGGGTCTCGGGTTCAAATCCATGGGGTGTATGTTGATGTCTCATTTTCGGTTTGTCGCTGTTGTAAAAAAATAAATGGGGGCGTTTGTAGATTAATGTGTCTATAATATTCTAACATTGGCCTAGTGGTATAAAACTTGTTTGGCTAGTGACTCCAAATAAGGATAATGCGTGACTATTTGCATTTAAAGAAAAAAATAAGTGATACTAATGATCTGGTTGCCAAACTGGACTGGTCTAATACCAAAATTTACTTATTGTATGATCTAAATATAGCAATTAGCAACTGTAATATTTTTGATACTAAATGAGTTCCATAACAAGAATCACCTCATAATAAAATACCATCTACATCCCCAAAACTTAGCGTTTATAAAGATACGATTGACAGAGTTTCTAGTGCTTAAAGGTAATATGTTAATCTTGAATGGGTCATATGTCAATCAGATTTTATTGACTGCGAATGTTTTACTGAAAATGGACCTTCCTTTGGAAGTAATACTAGTATTTTCTAAGAGATTCATTCTAACATGTGTTTTGTAAAAATGTTAATGATGTTGACTTAACGATACAAAACAATCAACATAAGTAAGTTTGATTATGTTGTGATGATTAACATGACAAATTGTAAATTAGAAGCCCCACTACCAACAACTATTTTTAATGTCCAACGGCTATACTTGGTATTTCTGGGTAAATAGCGAGACTTACAAATTAACTTACTTTGTTTACATTTTTGGCTGTCGCTATTTTCCTCGACTTCGTTTGTCATACCTTTATCGACTCAAGTTCCCGTCCGTGTCTTTCTCGACTATGTCGATTTTCGATTCCTATTTGGCGTGAGTATTCTTGAGTCTATACTGTCTTACCACCACACGAAACGTTAACACTAAACTTTTTACAAACTTTGATTCGAGTAATCCACGAAAACTAAGACGCTTGTCTTTTTAAAACTCGTTACTTTAAGAGACGTATTCTGAGATAACTACATATATATTAGGTTGTGCCGGTACCCTTGATCTCGTTGTGTTTAACTCTTGATGCCAGTTGTGCCCACTGTGATATTTTGCGTTGCTGCAAGCCAAGGTGAGTTCATGGCCCCTACTTTTACTGGTTTTTAAACTGTTCTTGGGGGAGAATACATGCTCGTTTTAACTAAACTCAATGACTGTTTACTTGAAATATGCAAACTGTTTACTCAATATCTGACTGTTGAGCTGAATTATTTGAATTGGTTATTTGAAGGCATTATGTGATTGACTGATATGTAACCCCACTTTATTTAAACTTGTTTTACAATCGGGGTGAGAAACATGCAAAACTATTTTGTGGACCAACACTGTTGTTATCAAACTATTATGCGGATTAGCCTAAGCACTATTATGTCCCAAATTGCCCAAACTCATGAACCGTCAATTCTTGCTGGGAAGCGCGAATGTTATAAATAGATCTATTGGGAGTAACGTCCCCGTTCGGGTTGACCGGATAGGCAAACGAACGTATACCATGTCGAAACTACAAGTGTCTGGGATACACACTTGCCGGGCCACTGATATTTAACATGCTTCTAGAGCATGCACACTGTTATAGCTTCGGTTACATGAACTTAGAGCTAGCGTAATAAACTATTTTATTTTGGGTTGCATACCCTACACTTGGTCCACATCACAAACTTTACTTGAAGGTAAACACTATTTTCAGGACATTGTGAGCGTCACAATGGTCACAAAACTCTTATGGAACTCACAGTATTTTTACTGCTTTATTACAAATCTATGAACTCACCAACCTCGTGTTGACACTTTTTAGCATGTATTTTCAGGTTTAAGGCGATAATCTAGTTGTGAAGGCTTTTGGCATGGCATGGCATGGTCATAGAAGACTCTGATATATTCGGGACCACTTGAAATCAATTATGGGCTTATATTTTCGCGCCATTTTTTTTGAAATATTGTAAACAAATCACTTTTGAATATGAAATCTATTTTAAATGGTTGGGGTAAAACCATTCTTTATACTTTGTGTTGTGATACCAATTTAGTAGCACCCAAACATGTATGCTTCCGCTAAATCAGATTTTCGGGGTGTTACAGATTGGCATCAGAGCCTAGGCTATAGAGAACTGGGTATTTTTAAAACCTAGACTATAACCGCTTTTACGAAAACTTAACCCTATGACCGCCACATGCCTGCCTGCCAAGCTGATGCCTCATTATGCTTTTTTGTGCTAATATAATTGATGAAATGTGCATACTGTTATCGGATAAGTATATCCATCTATTTTCGCTATCTACTATAAGTATTGTTAGGAACATAAATATTCAGATGAAGGATCGGTCACCCCGAGCATCTATTTAGCATTCACATAGCTCGTAGGCTTATCTATATTAGCTTAGTAATATTCATATTAGTATTAATAGTATTAGTCGTAGTTATATTTGTGGAGTGGGTCGGGGCTTTCCCCACTGTCAGTTCACTCCACAGCCCACTAGGGGCATAATATTAGTAAGTATAAATACCCCTTCCCACACTTGGGAAGGGTTGGAACTCTTGTAACCTTTCACACACTAATCTAGTATTTCCAGGTTTTCTCTCAACAAGGTTCCCTCTCTCTCTCTCTAGTCTCTCTCTCTAACTCAACAATGAAGATGTTCTTCCACTATCCAAGACCACCCGAATCCCACAATAATCAACATGTTTCGATCCTACAATTGGCATCAGAGACAGGTTGTTAGCTGTGTTGGTTTTTGTGGTTCGATTCACATGTATGAAGTTTTTTTTAAGCTGTTTGGAAGCTATATTTTTTTGAAGATGCTGGAAAAGTGGTTAATTATAACGTGACTGGTTGGATACTGTAGTTCTCATATTGCTTTGAAACTAGTTTAATTATTACGTGGGTGTGTTTGTTTGTATTTTTCTTTGGCTCAAATAATTTGTTTGTGGTGTTTCATTTTAAGATTGATGATTTTGGTTGAGTTTGGTTTCTTGGCTGTTCTTCCTTGCGGTTTGAAGAAAGAGAATACCCATATCCGGTTTTTAGGGAAAGTACGATAGTGACAGCTTTGACTGGTCAAAGTTGTGGTTTGTCTTAGCTTTGACTGGTCAAAGTTGCGGTTTGTCTATCTGTTCATCAATTCGGTTTGTCTATTTGTTCATCAATGCGGTTTGTCTATCTGTTCATCGATGCGGTTTGTCTATCTGTTTATCGATGCAGTTTGTCTATCAGTTCTTGGTTACGGTTTGTCTACCAAACCAGTAAAGTGAAACCGAATCATAGAAGGAGAATGAAGATGAAGCAGACATCAATGACAACTAAACCTTAAATACCATCTCAGACCTCAGCCTGTTGACGTATGTGGTCTGATAGACCCGATCCGTCAGGACATCGAGATCCCGGACGGAAGACTTAGATGGAATGCCTGAATGAAAGGCACTTGGCCGAACGGCCAACTTGGCCGAAAGACCCAAGCCGAATGGCTCAGGTGGAAGGCATCTGGCCGAACCAACTTGGCCGAACGACCCAAGCCGAATGGCTCAGTTTCCAGCCTAAATATTTCCCGCCTAAATGTGTCTCTGTCACAGGGTAAGGACAAAGAAGCTCACCTATAAATAGAGTATGCTCACCACTCTCAAGGCAGGTTCTTTCCCTCTCTATAGTACACACATATATACTCTCTCTCTAGATTCACTCTCAACTAGAGGGTTCATCCCTCCATACTTAGAGGAGATCACTGACTTGACCGTCGGAAGGTGATCCCGGGGCTCCGGCCTCGGGATTCCTTCTAACGGGTTCTTTTATGATTGCAGCACACTTCAAAGCTCGGGACAAGGATGAATGACACGTGAGAGTCGTTCGGCCTTGCCTAGCGGAATTATGCTTCAACATTTGGCGCCATCCGTGGGACCCGTCATTCACTCTACCGGAGCTAAGAATGATAGGTCTCGCTTCCAATCCGCCCTTTCGGAGGTGGTTCATCCGTCATCCTTTGTTCGGTATGGTTCATTCGGAGGTGGTTCATCCATCATCCTCCGTTCGGTATGGTTCATTCGGAGGTGGGTCATCCGTCATCCTCCGTTCGATGGTTCATTCGGAGGTGGTTCATCCATCATCCTCCGTTCGGTATGGTTCATTCGGAGGTGGGTCATCCATCATCCTCCGTTCAGTATGGTTCATTCGGAGGTGGTTCATCCATCATCCTCCATTCGGTATGGCTCCTTCGGAGGTGGGTCATCCGTCATTCAATGACTAGTAAGGACGACATGTAACGGGTCGTTCGGTATGTTCCGTTCGGAATGTGCCTTTGGATCGTTCGGCATTGTGCCCTCTAGCCAGCAACATGTAGCAGCTGCAAAATAATATTCAAAAATGGTCTTGAGAAGATTCGAACTTGGTTCACCAAGTTAACAAACCAGCAACCTAACCATTGGACTAAGAGTCTAATGCTTGGTATGTTTCCTCAGTTTATTCTTTTATCATATGTCTTGGGGCTGAGTTAGGCCAAATATTATTTTTGAACTTGAACTCGACCAAATACTTAAACTCGCTATATATATTAGGGGTGGCAATTCGGGTCGGGTTCGGGTTCACGGGTTCGGGTTATCGGGTTCGCGGGTCAGAAACCTTCAACCCGAACCTGACCCGTTTAATAAACGGGTCAATCAGGTCGACCCAAAACCGACCTGAAACCTATTTAGTCTCAACCCTAACCTGCTAACTTTCGTGTCGGTCTCAGGTCGGGTTTCGGGTCATGTAGGAAATTGTGGCAATTCGGGTCGGGTTCGGGTTCACGGGTTCGGGTTATCGGGTTCGCGGGTCAGAAACCTTCAACCCGAACCTGACCCGTTTAATAAACGGGTCAATCAGGTCGACCCAAAACCGACCTGAAACCTATTTAGTCTCAACCCTAACCTGCTAATTTTCGTGTCAGTCTCATATCGGGTTTCAGGTCGTGTCGGAAATTGCCACCCCTAATATATATACGTAAAGAAATAAAATTGATGCTCTAGACCTTTCGGTCAAATAACCAAGAATGGTAGCCACTGGGATAAATTGACACGTGTTACTTGAACTCGCTGTATAATGTTTGATTATAGAGTGTGATGGTTTGGTGTTTTATTGGATTTTGATCTAAGTAGAATGAAAGTTTTTGAGGAAAAAAGAAGGTGTATATATACTATGTGGTGTTAAAATTAGGCCATCGAGTCATGGATTTCTAAGAACAAGGTTATCTAGTTGAAAGAAGTCTTATTTAGTCTTCTGCAACATAAGATTAATCCGATTTATGTATTTTCTATATACACTAATTAACCGATGTGATCTAATTACTCCCCTTTTTACTGATCCTTGCAAATGGTTCTTAAATTATGAGTTTGAGCATATAAAATGAACATAAAGATTAATGTTTGGTTCAATATGGCCCATCGTTACACACGATTTCTACTTCATTTATTCATCCTCGAAGGCTCGAGAAAATATTTAATAAGTGAATTTTAAGGTTATTGACAACCTTTTTAAATATAAAATTATAGTAAATCCCACCATCCGAAAGACAGGTATCCAAAAATCACTTAAACTAATTTCACCATCCAAGACACAAGTCCTTCTTTTTGTCCCACCATCTAAAGGTTTGATTCATGACCATCGACAATCCATGCCCGGATATGTCTTCGCAATTTGGTTCGAAGGTCACCACTGTAAGATATGGTGCCAAAGCTCACTTGGTCCGAAGGTCGTATATACTTGTTCGAAGTTTCCTCGGCCCGGTAAGTTAAAACTAATACCTGTATAAACAAGACGGTGGAACTTCATGCTTTTTATCAGATTTGTAAGAGATGTTATATCATGAACTCCATAACTCCATAACTCCACAACTTCGCATTTCGTCTTCGTTGAACTGGGACTTCTCGTGTTTAAGGTATTAAAGTAGTGCACAACGAGCGCCACAATCCGCCGGCCGTTTAAATCCGATGCTTTCCTTCGGCCATTTCTCGTGATGAACCCGTTACAAAGGCCTTCGATAACTAAGCGAATAACGATGATCTCCCGGCATTTTCGATCGCGTACTGTCCATGGAGTACTCATCTCCATGATGTTATGTCCGCCTGTCCGGATTTTGTATTCCTTGCTTCGATAACAGAAAAACTCATCTCCATCAGTGTTATCAGCAACATCCTTAAGCAATTTTCGTCATCTCTAATTTCCGTATGGATAAATTTTTGAGCTTGGAGTTTCTAACAATCATTGCTTACGAAAACGGGCCTCTCGTTCATTCCAGGTGGGAAAATGACTCTAACCTGTTGTTCCGGTCATAATCATGTTGACATTTGAATTCAGTAACTCAGCCCTGTTCTTTTTGTCCTCATGTTACAACTTCCGAGCTCCGGCATTTCGGAATGTTGTCATGCTTCAGAAATTCTCTAGTCAAGCCCCGAGCGTCAACGTTGGGCTTTTTAGCTCCTTGACCGGCATCAATTTCCGAACATCAAAATAAAATATAACATCAAACTGTCAGCCTTAAAGCATCTCTTCTCGAGTTGGCATAATACATAAAACCAAGTTTTTGGTTACAGTCGACTTAAACGAAAACAAAATGACAATTGCTTGACCTTTAACCTTCTTTTTTTTTAATATGTAAGCGGTCACAATATGACATCTCGAATACTGAGCTGGTTGCAAAATAAGTGTTGGTCTGTTTTTGGGCGAGGTGAAGGAAGAAGATTGCCGATCAAATTGGATCAACCCGGCACAAATTTTAGACTGGATTAGTTTTGTGCTCATACTGAATGATATGTTCAGCTCAACTCTTGATTAATTTCAAGAACTCGACTTTGGAAATAAAACACTACCAAATCCTACCCTCACCCACTAAGCAAACGTCGAGTCTAGTCATTGTATACTTCTCAGGAGCCTTTATTAAGCATCTAAATCCGAAACAAGTACATTATCGGACCGGATAGTCAAATTTTTGGCCCTTCGGTCACCTGGCTTTCGTTCGGTCTACTAATCGAGTTTTAACCCTCATGCCTTTGTTTCGGTCCATATCTGCTCCGGGCCATCGAAGGTCCAACAAGCCAACGATTTCAATTATAATCCAAGAACTATAAAGATTCAAAATACAACCATACTCTCGACGATAACAACAACTCCTCAGCGGCAGCCACAACTAATCACAATGACAACCTCATCCTCCTCAAGGTCATTATCAAATATATATATATATATATATATATATATATATATATATAATATATATATATATATATATATATATATATATATATATAAAAAGAAAAAAAAAAAAAAAAAAAGAAAGTGTCGGTGTATGTGTCTGAACGGCATGTACCGTTCATCCGTAAAGATATTATTTAAGTATTGCACCATCAGTCTTCAACCGATGCTACAATACTGGGGGGGACATGTTGGTGTATGTGTCTGAACGGCATGTACCGTTCATCCGTAAAGATATTATTTAAGTATTGCACCATCAGTCTTCAACCGATGCTACAATACTGGGGGGGACATGTTGGTGTATGTGTCCGGATGACATGCCTCTTCCGGACTCTTCGGCCATACCCTTCATCCTATACCCTTCGGCCATACCCTTCATCCCATACCCTTCGGTCATACCCTTCATCCTGTACCTTCATCCGGTACCTTCATCCCTGCTGTTCATCCGGTACCTTCATCCCTACCGTTCATCCTGTGAAGGGCGCGTGTACTTAAGGCGCGTCTGAATGAAGGGCGCGTGTATCTACCACCCAGGTTTTAAGGGGACATGTTCCCTAGGCTGACATCATCTACAGTAACTCAGGTACTATATATACACCACCCTTGGTGGCTGTATGGACACACACATTCTCCTACCTCTCTCTACTTTCTCTCTCTAGAATTACTCTTATAGTAGAGAACTGACTTGACCGTCGGAGGGTGGTCCCGGGGCTCTGGCCTCGAGACTCCTTCTAACGGTTCTTTCTTGTTTGTGGCAGCTCACAAGGTCCGAAGGAATCACTCCGGAGGACGATACATAGAAGTGGGACCTTCCTACAAGGTTTTGCTTCAACAAATTGGCGCCATCCGTGGGACCCGTCATTCACTCTACCGAAGCTAAGAATGATAGGTCTCGCTTCCAATCCACCCTTTCGGAATTAGTTCATCCGTCCGGCATGGTTTGTTCCGAGGTGTTTCATCCATCCGGTATGGTTTGTTCCGAGGTGGTTCATCCATCACCTCTATTCGGTACGGTTCATTCGCCATCCTCCGTGATTCATTCGGAGGTGGTTCATCACCTCTATTCGGTATGGTTTATTCGGATTCGGTTCATCCGTAATCCTCCGTTCGGTATGGTTCATTCGGAGCTGGTTCATCTGTCATCCTCTGTTCGGTATGGTTCATCCGTCATCCTCCGTTCGTCATGTTTCATTAGGAGGTAAACCCTTCGGAATTGGTTCATCCGTCATCCTCCGTTCGGTATGGTTCATTCGGAGCTGGTTCATATGTCATCCTCTGTTCGGTATGGTTCATCCGTCATCCTCCGTTCGTCATGTTTCATTAGGAGGTAAACCCTTCATCTGAGTAACATGTGGCGGCTGGAAAATAATATGCAAAAATGGGCCTTGACAAGAATCGAACTTGGGTCTCCAGGTTAATAAGCCAGCTCCTAACCATTGGACTAAATATCCAATGCGTGGTATGTATTCTATTTTTATTTATTTTATCATTAGAACTGGACTAGATGGGCCCATATGCTTGATAACACAAAGCCCACTATCATGATTGAATATATATGATGCGTTAGGCATTATATGATATGCATGTCATAAAAATCACAAGGCTGACAAGTGACACCGAACCATGCCACAGATATTTTATATAAGATAACACCGAACCGACCTTTTGATGACACGTGAGCAATTTTATGAAGATCCGAAGGTGACAAATACTAGTATGATTTATTAACACCGATAATGAAAAGACAATAACCTACTCCCACCTTATTTTTTTTTTCCTTGATGAATTAAAGGGTTTATTTTAAAGCTGCAACCACAGTGGGAATATTTAATAGTCATACCTGCAAGATGCACATGCACTCACTTAAAAGAGTATTTTGTTTTGGCATTATTTTACAAGAACAATGGCTTTTAAAAAAAAAACATAGCTGATTATCCGAGGATAAAGTAAATTACCTATTTACTCATTTCTTAATCAATACACATAGCAGATTACCCGAGGATAAAGTAAATTACCTATTTACTCATTTCTCAATCAATACAAGAGACTTGTATCCTTATTTCACAACTTTCTCCTGTTTTTCTAAGAAGAATGACCATTTAGTCAACTTTATTCACCTTAATATTCTGACTTGTTTAAATACCTCCTTTGTTTTCAAGACATACATCCTTGATTTTTTATATTGAATCCACCACAACGACATCAACGCTGTTTACTTTCTTAGCATATACTGCTTTCCTAAGCACAATCATATATAAGAACAAGCAAACAAAAATAAGACGCATGATCCGAATCACACAGCTCCCTATCCGGAGAGCAACAAACTTTATCTCCACAACTACATCCGAAGGAACAATACAGCAGAAGCATTTTCGAGCTCAAAGTTCTAGCGTTAATCTGTTAGCCGTTCCCACCGTATTAAGCTCAAATACCTTCTTACCTTCTTCAATGATCCTTCAGATAACTTATACGAGTACATTAAATTTATGGCCACAAACTAGCCTCGAAGGCCACCAGTTAATTCACTCTGGTTTCCGACCGACAATTTTTGGTCTTCCAGTCACTTGATCTCCTTTCGGTCTTCTAGAAATAATCGAATCATATCGCACTTTAACAATTTTAATCTCTGAATTGCTGAACGGATGAGCTTTTGAGCCCTTGGCCTTTGAAAGCAATAGCAATCATGTTGACGTCTTAGTTCATCTTCCTGACTCCGTTCTCTTCATCCCTGTGTTACCGCTTTCGAACTCCGGCCTCTCGGAGTATTGTAATGCTTAAACAATCTTTAATTAATTCTCGAATGTCAATATCCGTCCACTCGGCAAAGTTAATCATCGAATATTTGTAAATATGAGAGCTGTGGCTAATACTCACATCGTCCGAAGATCCGTCTGGATGACTGCGCATTAGTACTTTCTTATGCCCCGGTTTAGGCTCTTTGAACTCCATTCGGTCATCTAAACTACACTAAACAGCCATAACAACTACTGTTTGAGCTTTAACCCTCGATTCCCTCCTTCTGGTCACCAAAAATTACGACAGCGATACCATCGTTAAGATCTTAAACAATAACGAAAACCGACAGGTTGAGGGACGAAACCAAACAACACACAAGATCTATGGCTTTTCAACTTTGCTACAAAATTTTAAAGATGTCCGATACAAACCCATAATCCATCTTTAAGAACAAAAAGTCAAGAACACAAGAGCTTCAACCAAGATAGGAGTAACTGCTACAAGCGGAGACTTAACTGAAATTTCGCGGCTTACATTTTCCTGCCTTTTTCAAGAATCCGCCGGCTAACCTTATACACATTAAATTGGTAACCGCAATAAATAGCCTTGAAAATTCCCCAGTTGGTTCATCGTCAAACTTTTATTCGCTGGGGGTGACGCTCGTTCGCCGGCCTCCGACCATCAAAATTATGTTCTCCGGTGTGCCGCTCGGTGTGCCGATCATCAACTTTCTGTTCTTCTGAATTATGCTTGAGCTCCGGATTCCGATCATTAAAACTTTTGTTCACCGATGAGCTACTTATGCTCCGGCCTCCGGTCATCAAACCTTCTGTTCTCCGATGAGATTCTCCTGATCTCCAATATTCCTATCATCAAAACTGCTTTTCTTCGGTGTACTGCTTTTGCTCCGGATTCCGATCGCCAACTTCTGTTCTTCGGTCCGGCGCTTTTTCCGTCCGGCGGAACTTTAATATGGCCATTAAATTTTTTAATGATACTCTCTTTCTATGTGATTGTGTGGATATGATAAGTCTGGAAGCATTATTAGATGCATAAAAGGCTGATAAAATAATATAAAATGGGAAATAGGAACCTTCTAAAAAAGGCTGATAAAATAACATGATAAAGAAATATGTATGTTTGCGCATTGTAAAGCCTTTCATATATATTTTCACATGCGGCTCATTTATCAAATTACTGAGACTGTGCCCGTCCATATTCACATGCTAAAAGCAAAACACAGATTTAACTATATGAGTATTTCTCAATAATGATGCCTTAGGTGCAAAAAAGTAAGCAGCTAGCTAGTCCGCTAGCCTAAGAGAAAATTTGCAATAAAATTTTTGGGACTAAAAAAAAAAAAAAAAAAAAAAAAACATCTGTGTATGTCGACAGATCTGTAGCAAATGTGTACCGTTTATTATCTATCTTGATGTAAAGATTCAAAATATTGAGGGTGGATGGTAAAGTAAAGTAAAACGGATGCGGGCCCACCCGAATGTCAGACTTTTATCATCTGCTTTCTTCACAAACCGAACAAAACAAAAACTACTAAAACACATAAAACTATAAGTTTATATGTGATATGATTATCTATCTTGTTTTGACCACACGTATATACGAGTGCATTTTTTGATAATACTTTACATACGAAAATCCGTATGGTATCTATGCTCCGGTTACCGATCCCAAATTTTCAAGTTTATGCCCCGGTACTTATCTTCCGTTTACTTGGTTTCTTCCCGGTCTCATAACCTGCTTTATTAGATCATAACACTCAAAAAGGTTCATGCGTCAAAACTACATGTTTATATCTGATATCTAGGAGACCCTTGGTCTTTATGAGTTGATTATGTTATTTAGCATTTTGTGGCATTTGAGTTCAACAACACTAATGAGAATTAGCACCATTGAACTGGGGGGAGAACAGTGGTATGATACCCTCCATCGGTTATGTTACGGAATAACTGTACGAGGCTCCGTATCATCAAGGTAAAAAGCCCGTACGGCGTGTGTCACCCGTATGGTACCCCAAGAGTGGTGCCATATGTATCATTAAGGCAAAAAGCCCGTACGGCGTGTGTCGCCCGTATGGTACCCCAAGAGTGGTGTCATACGTATCGTTAAGGCAAAAAGCCCGTACGGCGTGTGTCGCCCGTATGGTACCCCAAGAGTGGTGCCATACGTATCATTATGGCAAAAAGGCCATCAGTTATCTTACGATTTGGTTCTAATCCAAGCCCCATCGGTTACCTTACGCTTTGGTAATAGTGGCCTTTCATGCCTTATTGTGCAGGAACAGCTGTATGAGGTCATAACAATTACAAGAAACGGATGGTGGAAAACACTCCCTCCCTCATGAGCGGATCGTGAAAACACTCCGTCAAATAATTAACGGATAGTGAAAACACTCCCTCCCTCGTGAGCGGATTATGAAAACACTCCGTCAAATAAATTAAACGGATCGTGGAAAACACTCCCTCCCTCGTGAGCGGATCGTGAAAACACTCCGTCAAATAATTAACGGATAGTGAAAACACTCCCTCTCTTACGAGCGGATCGTGAAAAACACTCCGTATAATAAATAATTAACGGATAGTGAAAACACTCCCTCTCTTACGAGCGGATCGTGAAAAACACTCCGTATAATAAATAATTGACAGACAGTGAAAACACTCCCCCTCTTACGAGCGGACCGTGGAAAACACTCCGTATAATAAATAATTGACGGACAGTGAAAACACTCCCCCTCTTACGAGCGGACCGTGGAAAACACTCGGTATAATTAATGATTAACGGATAAGCGAAAACAGTCCCTCTCTTACGAGCGGATTGTGGAAAACACTCCGTCTACCCGCTAACTGTATATCAAACATATAAGTTTGTGCCTCTGGAATTGTGTTTTATTTGTACAGGAAACAGACGAGGACGTATGTGGTCTAAAAGACCCAACTCATCTTATGAATCACCGGCTTATGGGCCACTGGGAAAAAAGGCATGTCCGAATGATACAGGACGAAAGACCATAACATATTTGTCAAGTATCACATCATTAGTCTTTTACTAATAATGCAATACTGGGGGGGACATGTTGGTGTATGTGTCTGAACGGCATGTACCGTTCATCCGTAAAGATATTATTTAAGTATTGCACCATCAGTCTTCAACCGATACTACAATACTGGGGGGGACATGTTGGTGTATGTGTCTGAACGGCATGTACCGTTCATCCGTAAAGATATTATTTAAGTATTGCACCATCAGTCTTCAACCGATGCTACAATACTGGGGGGGACATGTTGGTGTATGTGTCCGGATGACATGCCTCTTCCGGACCCTTCGGCCATACCCTTCATCCTATACCCTTCGGCCATACCCTTCATCCCATACCCTTCGGTCATACCCTTCATCCTGTACCTTCATCCGGTACCTTCATCCCTGCTGTTCATCCGGTACCTTCATCCCTACCGTTCATCCTGTGAAGGGCGCGTGTACTTAAGGCGCGTCTGAATGAAGGGCGCGTGTATCTACCACCCAGGTTTTAAGGGGACATGTTCCCTAGGCTGACATCATCTACAGTAACTCAGGTACTATATATACACCACCCTTGGTGGCTTTATGGACACACACATTCTCCTACCTCTCTCTACTTTCTCTCTCTAGAATTACTCTTATAGTAGAGAACTGACTTGACCGTCGGAGGGTGGTCCCGGGGCTCCGGCCTCGAGACTCCTTCTAACGGTTCTTTCTTGTTTGTGACAGATCACAAGGTCCGAAGGAATCACTCCGGAGGACGATACATAGAAGTGGGACCTTCCTACAAGGTTTTGCTTCAACAGAAAGCAACATGAATATTTATATATATATATATATATTTTTTTTAATATATTTTTTTATCTTGATCGGCCATGAACGACTTGTAAAGTGTCGTGAAATAATTTGGTCTCTAACGTTTCCGGACCGCAAAAGACTAAAAAGATTATCAACGTACAGAAAAATAATCTATAATTGTTGTATTTTACATGCATATGGTGACTTTTTAGCTTCCTGTTTGCCGACATCTCTGTTGGTTTTATCCTCAATTTTGTTCACTCCGAAAATCCTTGCTAATCCAAGGTCGAAAATCTGGGGGTCATTTCTTGATCCAAAAGAGTATTACTTGCTTTTAGGTCCCTATGGGTAACTCGGGGCCCTGAACACCTGTATAGACGAAGGAGTCCTTGGGCTACTCCTATTATTTTGAAATCTTTTGCTCCAATCAAGACTTACACTCTAGGATGGATCTAACGCAGATAAATTAGTAACATTGGGGAAAATTATCCGCTGGTTGCCCACTCGTCAGTTTCGAACCTCGAATTTTGCGCCTCGGGAAGAGGACTCGTCCTTCTGGCCAAATCCACCGGCAATCATTAAATTCTGACTTTTTTGGTTGACTTTCGGTTGTTACCTTCGGCATAGGTTTCCCCTCTCGGCTGTTACCCTTCGGTCGTAACACTCATACCTCCGGTTATGATCTTCGACATCTATATGTTGATTGCACAAGTTATTCTTATACAATAATCATCCAACTTTATGATTGATGCAACGAAACCCATTCATCTCGCATAGTTGGAAGGATCTTCATCCTCTCTTCGTCAAACATTTCTGGGTCAAAACTTTATGTATCGGACTGCTACTGGGAGGTCCGAGATAGCAAAACTTGTTATTACTGGCCTTTGGTTCCCCGGACCAACTTCTGGGTTTCCAGCAGTTATGTATCGGGTATGGTAATCTTCATAGGCAAACTGTGGATCCATAAATACTTCGTGTGTTGACTTAGCAGCATCCTTCTCTACCTAATCTTTAATATGGAGCTTTGGTACTCGAGCCTTCTATCTTTTAACCCCTTAAGTTCTTTGACCATCGGTCACCGAAGCACCGTGTGGCGTCCGACTTCCGTTGTCCGACGGTCAACTTCCGTCAGAATGTCACCATCTGTGAAATCGGGACACGCCGTAATTACTCCGTTAAGATAAAAGTGTTGCAAAATGGACTTTTAGTCCTTGCTTCATACTACTGCAGTTGTAACTTTTTTTTTTAGGATGAAGACTTTTAGTCTTTGCTTTTATTCTAGTCATATGGCAGGTGGAGTAAAAGGAGGAAAAAGGGGCCACTGATGGTCACATGTAATTTCTAAAAATTTACAAATGATTATTATGGATATTCACAAAGAAAAGTGTCGGCGTATATGGCCGACTGGCCCTAACCGAACGACTGCTGTCGTTCGGACAGCGAACAACTCCAGAAATATAACAAGACCAAGAGTATGCATTTCCGGCGTACAGGGCCGAAGGGTCTAAGCCGGACGAACCTAACAGATCATCCGGTCTAGCGTATAGCTAAGCCAGGACAAACCTCGGTCACATACGTCCGAACGATGTGATCCGGACGAAGACCACCGCCGAACGGATCACACGGCCATTCGGCCCAACGGCTAACGCCAGGTCAGAAAGTCAACCTTAATATAAGTAGTATATGACAGAAGTGCAGGAGCCATGTCAGATCAGAAGAAAGGCCCAAACAGGGCAAAGTCCCAGTTGCCGCCCAAAAGTGTCACCATCAGATTTGGACTCATCCGATGGGGACAAAAACAGGTCTCCTATATAAAGGAGCAATCTCCACAGTAATGGTAATACACTTTTTACACACAGTAATTATCTTACTAATATATTTATTACCCACCTTTCGGTACTTACTCTCACGCCGGAGTCGGGTCCTGGGGTCACTCCCGGGGCGAGACTAACGCGTCTACTTTCTTAGCAGTTGTCCGAAGGACTTGACGATCTCAAGGCCGAAGGACATTTCCGAAGCATTATCTGGTCCGCAGAAAAATACTTAAACATTGGCGCCATCCGTGGGACCGGCATTCAATCTACCGAAGCTGTAGAATGTCAAGTTCTGAACATCCGGAAGGTTCGGGAGGAGAGAATCTTGAAACTCCACCCGTCAATCATGCCGGAAGCAAAAACACCGAGACTCCTTCGGTCACCAAGGAACAGATAGAAGAATATGTTTCGACCCTCAAGTCCATGATCCAGGAACACAACCGAACAAGCACTGTCCAACCCATGCGTCTGGATTTCCTTGAAACAGACGGCCCGGATAAGACTGGAGTAGCTAAGGAAAAACAGGGGATCGTTACGGGAGATAAGATACCAGATTCAGACTTGGGGAAACCTTTCAAGGAAGTTCGAAAATCACCCTTCACTTGGCGTCTAATTGAGTTTTCCGCACCAAAACATAGGATGCCCGCTCATATCAAGTTGTACGACGGGTCAACAGATCCCCAAGATCATCTCAACAGGTTCACTGGGGCGGCGGGGCAAGGAGAATGGCCCATGCCAGTGTGGTGTAGAATGTTTCAACAAACGTTGGACGGGAGTGCTCGAGGCTGGTTCGATCGACTCCCTCCGAATAGTGTGGACGAGTGGGCAGACCTCCGGACTCAGTTTGAAGCGCGCTTCTCCCTACATAAAGCGTGCACCAAAGACCCCACCGAGATAACAAAGATCGTAAGAAGGGCTAATGAAACATTGCCCGCCTTCAAGGAAAGATGGACCATCGAAACTGGATTCATACAGGGAGCCCCCGAAATCATGAGAATCTCCTCATTCATGAATGGTTGCAAGTGCCCAGAGCTAGCCAAGCGGTTTTCCGACAAGGTTCCGCGTACGGTTGACGAAATGATGATCCGGGTAGATGATTACGTGAGAGCAGAAGAAGCATTCGTTAACACTGAATTGCCTCAAGGAGAGAGTCGGGATCGATACAGAAGAGTACCCATCGGACCCTCTAGAAGAGACGACAGGGCACACCGGAGGTATGGAAATGAAAGCAGAAGTGAAGGACGATATGGCTATCCGAGCAGAGACCGTTATGATCAGGGTAAACCTCGTGACCGACCGGCGCCGTACCTACCGGCGCGAAACGATTATTAGGGTCGAAATATCCATCGGTTGACGCTAGAGTCACTCACCAAACCGCCGAAAGAGATCTTAGCTACAGAACACCAGCTACGGTTGCCTCCGCCTAAGCCAATGCGAGACCCACCCAAGAAAGAAAATCAGGATAAGTATTGTGACTACCACGGGGAGAAGGGGCATTTCACAAATGATTGTTACCAGTTAAAGAGGCAATTGGAGTTAGCTCTGGAATCGGGAAAGTTGGATCACCTGATAAAAGATGTGAGACAAAGGGGAAGAGGTGCCCCAAAAAGAGAGGCGCCGGCCAAAGACAAGGTTATCAACGTGATTGATATCAAACCAAATCAGCGAAAAGACGAGAAAGAAGAACATGAAGGAAAATGGATGAGGATCCCAATCACCTTTCCCCCCATACCCATGGAGAAGAGGTCAGACGAGCCACTTATCATAAAAGCCATGGTGGAAGGGTATCTGGTAAGAAATGTATTCGTGGATGAAGGAGCGGCTGTGGAAGTTATGTTCGAACATTGCTTCAATAACCTAAGGCCTGAAATAAAAGCCAAATTAGTGCACAAGCAGAAGGGCCTTATCGGGTTCAATGGACAAGAAGTCAAATCGTTAGGAGAGGTGGAGCTGGGCGTGTCAGTCGGGGAAGGTGGATTATACAGGGATGTCGTCATAAAGTTCACCATCGTGCGTGCCCCTTCCCCGTACGACATCATCTTCGGAAGAAAAGGATTGAAGACGTTAGGGGCCATCCCTTCAACCATACACGCTATGTTAAAATTCCCAACTCCCAAAGGAGTAGCCACCTTGAAAGCTCAGCAGGTAATCACCTTGACAAAAACGGTATCCCAAGAAAACACCGGCAGAGACGGCATTCGTCGAAAGGAGAAACTGGCCGAAAAGGAGAAGCACCCAAACATAGGCCGACCACATGGACGAAAGGAAAAGGCGACAAGGAGGAAGATCCGGTTCGGAGCACAGAGGAGGAAGTTCACGAGTCAGAAGAATGAGGAAGACAAAAAAGCCAAGGCAAGTCAAGCCCGGACGGGGAAGGTTCATGCCGAATAACCAAAGCACTCCCGACACGACCCAAGCAGGACGGAAGATGGTAGAAGGAAAATGATGCCCCAGAAAATGGCACGAGATTAGTCTAAGGAAGTATTTTCTTTAATGTAAGGCCATGAGCCACTGTGAACAAACTCATTATGAAGTATTGTATATTCTCCTTCGAGTTAAAGAGGAGAAAATTTTCCCACATTTTTGTTGCAAACCAAGACAAGGCAGTCGCGCGGCTCCGGTGAGGATTAGCTACCCTCATCCGGCCCGCGCAGCCAAAACCAAGCCGAGGCGTATCCGCCCCTAACGGCAGTAATTATACATTAGAATCCATCCGAGGCGTATCCGCCCCTAACGGCAGTAATTATACATTAGAATCCAGCCGAGGAGTATCCGCCCCTAACGGCAGTGATTATACATTAGAATCCAGCCGAGGCGTATCCGCCCCCAACGGCAGTGATTATACATTAGAGTCCAGCCGAGGCGTATCCGCCCCCAACGGCAGTGATTATACATTAAAATCTAGCCGAGGCGTATCCGCCCCCAACGGCAATGATTATACATTAAAACCAAGCCAAGGCGTATCCGCCCCTAACGGCAATGATTGTACAGTAAAATATAGCCGAGGCGTATTCGCCTTCAATGGCGATAGTTAGTTCTTAAAATGTGGCCGAGGCACTTCCGCCCCTAATGGCAGTAATTAATCCTCAGGGGTGCGTCGAAACGTATCCGTCCCAATGGCCACAGTTGATGCTAAAAACCTAAAAGTAAGGACAACAGTCGATCCTAAAATTATGAACTTAGAAGATATCTCCAAGGTCGAAAGAGTATTCGAGGTACGCTCAACAACACAATACGGCAAATAAGGAGGCAATCATACAACAAGATCCGCAAGGTACATGCCTAAAACACAGAATAAACACAACAAAAATCATATGCACCCTGATCGGCAACCCTCAATCCGTACCATAAAGAGGAAGCGCACCAAAGTAAATCCGTCCTTAACGGAGAAATGGAAGCTTAAAAACAAGGAACCGGGCGCACTCGGCAGGCCATACGACAAGTGGCGAGGATCATACAGCACATCTTACAGAGTATACACGGATAAACAATAAAGAAGCATGCATAAATAACAAGACTAAATATAACAAAGGTAAAAAGATGGTCATCAGCAAAAGGACCAAAGATGGTCTTCCGACCAAAACAAGCTACTATCACCGGCGTTCCGATAGGACCTACCCAAATCTATTATAATTCATTACATAACAAAATAAAAACAGCCACATGTGGCGCATCGACAAATATTGTCTCCAAACAGTAAAAGGGTTGAATAAAAGCTTCAAAAGGCATCCGGAACAGCCTTGATTCATAGTCAAAATGGAGGCAGTCCGGACCCACAACAAACTAACTTAGGACTCCGCATTTCCTTCGACATTTTCTTCAGCATTTCCCTCGACATTTTCTTCAACATTTCCTCCGGCATTTCCAGCAACATTCACTTCGGCTACGGTAACCAAACGACCCTGAACCAGCACAGACCCTCCGGCTTCACCACTCCCACCAACAACACCAACGTTTGCGCTCTCAGTTGTAACATTCTTATCAGCAGACCCATCGACAGTCAAAGGTTTGGTTGGACCGGAAGGAGCAGGATCCGGATAGAGCGCCAGAACCTCGGCCATCGGCCTGTAACAAGCGCCGCTAACCTTTCGGACATACGGGTATTCGGTGATGAAAAGTTGATCAAACAAAGCCCTGTATTTTGTCTCGGCATCCAAGTCTAAGCCCTCAAAGTCAGCTAAAATCTCGGCGGCCTGCTCCGGAGTGCGATCAACAGAGATCCCACTTATAAACCCAGCGTCAGACGAAAGGTTGAAAGGAACCGCCAAGGATTGTTTATACTCATGACTGCCATGAAGGCGTCGGACCATTTCCGGAAGAAATTCTTTAATCACTCGGATGCGTTCCATGTCCGTAGTACCGGCTCGGACCACCAAATCCTTTTTCTCCTTCCTTAATTCCTGATTATCCTTCTGTGCGTCGGCCAACAATTGCCTGGTTCTATTCAACTCAGCCTCCAAAGACTTAAGCACTTCTCCTTGCCCCTCTTTCTCCCTGACCAATTCAGAAACTCGCCCAGTTAAACCCTGAATAGTAACCTGACAGTCTGCGTTCTCGGCTTTCAGCTTCTCCAACTCCGCCGGATTTTGTTCGGCACATTTCTCATGGACAGCTGTGAGAGTGTTGTACTGATCAAGCAAGGTCTCAAACCGAAGAAGGATATCAGACTGGGCAACGGAACTCTTCCCAAGCAGCATCCAAGCACGATTACAAGCATCCTCATCACATAGACTTGCCAAATACTCCTCCTCTCGGGGAGTAGACAGATGAGCCATCAGATCTCGGCAGACGGAAGAACCTGTCAAGCGGGCATCCGCCGTAACAGTCCACTGGGGCACGAAAATATTCCCCGGAGTAAACTCATCGTCACCCATCTCGTCAAGGCCCTCCACATGCAATTTCTTCTTTCCCCGTCCATGCGAAACCACGGGGCTTCCTACTATTTTTTCAAAAAAAAAATGTGTGTAAATAATAATAAGATAGTAAGTGATAATATATAATGGTCGGAACACACATGCAAGAGATGCATACAAAAAAGAGAAGAGAACACGCAACATACCATCCTCACCAGAGACAAATTGGCTGCTCGCCCCTTCTTCTCCTTCCGGTTGACCGGCGGAACCGCCCGGAGGGAAGGAACGAAGAGGAGCAGGCGCCGAGATAGGCCTGGAGGAATCCAACTCTATGATAGGAGTATCGACATGAATCTTGCTCCTCTTTGACTGCCGAGAGGTGACACCTTCTCCGGCCGAGCGTTTTCCCGAAATTGGAGGCCCTTTGCTGCCCCCGTCACCCTCCCCTCTCGCCTTTTGGTTTGAGCGCGCAACAACCTCTTTTCTCCTTTTTGCTTCCAAGACTCTCTCATTTGGTACCTCGACGGCTAGCATCGCAACGGTTTTGTCCGGGATGTCCGCATTAGATGTAGCAGGCGCTGTTACATGCAACGGCAGAGTCTCACCTTCACGAAGAGGGTCCCCCTTACCCATAACAGCCCCCTTTCGACGCTCAGGCTTACGTAGATATTCTGCCATGGTTAAATCTACAAACAAACAAGTCAAAACCACATATATCACTTGGATGAAGATATGCAGCAAATAAAAAAAAAAACGACAAAACAGAAGATAAAAGGCAGGCTATACCCTTTCCTTCGGCGTCTTTAAGCGCCGCCCGAAATCCGGAATGCTCCCAATGGGATGTCAGCCCAAGTGCATAATGAAACCCTCGGGGAATCTGGATAAGGTCAATCACCTGCTCGGCAAGTCTGTCAGCATCGGCAACGGAAAACTCTTTCGCAGGAAAAGGATCGGAAATATCTGAATAATGATGTCGCCACGGCATGGCAAAGGGAATAGCTCTTCGGTCTATCAAAAAGAACTTCGTCTTCCATCCTTTCAATCCGGTTAAAATCTCGTTAAAGCAAACTCTTTTTTCCCTCCCTCCCCTCTTCTCGAACGAGAACCACTCACCCTGCTTACTCAACTTATAAAATGCTCGGAAAAGGGGAGTCGTCGGGACAATGTGCAAACTCCTACAATATACTTCGAATAGAGTGGCCCGATGCAAGCCCAACGGAACCATCTGGGAGATATGGACTTGCCAATGCTTGATAACGTCCAACAAAAATGATGAGAAGGGCACAGTAATGCCACCTTCGGCAAAATCCTCTAAGTACAATCCTATAGCATCGGCAGGCAATCGATCTATCGTCATATTAGCTGGCGGGAGCCTCGGATGAAGATCCTCCGGAATGTGATTCTCCATTAGCAACATGGTCATATCTGTCTCGTCCATTTTGCTAATATACTTTCGCATATCAAATTTCGGAACAAAGCTCTCAGTTTCCGGAAGGTCATCCTCTCGGGAGGAACCGGACCGGCGGGACATCGCTTCACCAAAGGATATGAAGAGTATAGCCGAAGAACAAGTGATAACAACACAAAAATAATGTGAAACGTACCTTTAATGCGGGCGAACGGCAAAACGAGCAAATGCGAAACGTTAGGAAAGGACAAATGGGTAATGTGTCAGAAATGAGAAATAAGTTACAGTGGGTAAAATGAGTTGAATGGCGCTATTTATAGACAGAAAAGAAAAGGTGCGAAACGTCGCGTCACGTCAGACGCTGACGTGGCGTTTCCTGGTCCGTATAATGACACATGCTTCCACGCGTCACGACCTCAAAAAGCACGGTAAAAATGACGGCGCCCAAATAAACGGAAACAATAATGACCTTTGGCGTTTTTTGAATGAATAGCATTTAACCAGAACCATCGGACTTACCATGTCGGCAGACCGAGAGATAAAATTTTTCAAAAGTATCACACTATCGCTTTACGATACTATGATACTGGGGGGGACATGTCGGCGTATATGGCCGACTGGCCCTAACCGAACGACTGCTGTCGTTCGGACAGCGAACAACTCCAGAAATATAACAAGACCAAGAGTATGCATTTCCGGCGTACAGGGCCGAAGGGTCTAAGCCGGACGAACCTAACAGATCATCCGGTCTAGCGTATAGCTAAGCCAGGACAAACCTCGGTCACATACGTCCGAACGATGTGATCCGGACGAAGACCACCGCCGAACGGATCACACGGCCATTCGGCCCAACGGCTAACGCCAGGTCAGAAAGTCAACCTTAATATAAGTAGTATATGACAGAAGTGCAGGAGCCATGTCAGATCAGAAGAAAGGCCCAAACAGGGCAAAGTCCCAGTTGCCGCCCAAAAGTGTCACCATCAGATTTGGACTCATCCGATGGGGACAAAAACAGGTCTCCTATATAAAGGAGCAATCTCCACAGTAATGGTAATACACTTTTTACACACAGTAATTATCTTACTAATATATTTATTACCCACCTTTCGGTACTTACTCTCACGCCGGAGTCGGGTCCTGGGGTCACTCCCGGGGCGAGACTAACGCGTCTACTTTCTTAGCAGTTGTCCGAAGGACTTGACGATCTCAAGGCCGAAGGACATTTCCGAAGCATTATCTGGTCCGCAGAAAAATACTTAAACAAAAAGGTACATATTTTACCGGTGTATTAAAATTAGAACATCATGTTGAACTAACAATAGTTGGCATTCGATTGTCATTATTATTATTTTTATTTTTTTTGTTTAAGTTCAACGATATTAAGAAAGTATAATAGTATGGCACCCTCATCGGTTATGTTGCAATTCGGTTATTTAACGGGAGAAAGCAAAAAAGCTTTCATGTTTCATTCTACAGAACCAGCAAACGAAGGTGATGATCTCGTGAGAATCAAAGTGTGGTCACCATCTGGGCGATAAACATCACATGTCGGATGTATAACACCCACGGGTAACGATTGTTATTAATCGTTCTATATGTTTTCTAACGCCTTGTTTTATTTAAATTCAACGATACTAACAAATAATAGCACCGTTGAACTGGGGGGAGTATAGTGGTATGATACCTCTACCGGTGATGGTACGGTTCAGTTGTGAACCGATTTTTGTATTGATAATTCGATATATATGAAAGCATTGTGTTTATCTAATGGGAAAAGGTAGAAGAGCTTTTCATGCCTTATTGTGCAGGAATAATTATATGAGGTTCCACATGCAAGACAATTACAAGAAAATAGACATAACATCATAATGACTCCGACGGAGATTAGCTACCTCCGATCGATTAATGTAGTCAATGTCTATCCGGGGTATATTTACTTACGGACATAATTTTACCGGGGTATATTTACTTACGGACATAATTTTACCGGGGTATATTTACTTACGGACATAATTTTACCGGGGTATATTTACTTACGGACATAATTTTACCCGGGTGCTATGTCATTACGGAAGGCCCAGGTGTTATTCACCGAACGGCAGTTAACCCGGGTGCTATGTCATTACGGAAGGCCCAGGTGCTATTCACCGAACGGCAATATACCCGGGTGCTATGTCATTACGGAAGACCTAGGTGCTATTCACCAAGTGGTTTGGATTCACACGTTATTTGGGCGAACACCCTCTCTAATAAGCTCAGTGATGAGGATGCCCTTTGTGCTCCTATCACAAAAGAAGAACACAAACTAATCTAAAAAATTAACGTCTCAAAACATATAAACTGGTACCTACGGAGCTATGTAAATAGCAAAGGAAGCAAAGGGATGATGGAAAAGACATAAACAGATTTCGGCCTCCGGTCAACAATACACCTAATTAGTGGTCCACAGCCATTCGAGAAGAGTTATGAAAATGTATGTATAAAGACAAGATATTATTTAAGTATTGCACCATCGGTCTTCAACCGATACTCCAATACTGGGGGGACATGATGACGTATGTGTTCCGATGGACTCAATACATGATGACGTATGTGGTCTGATGGACCCGATTTGTTTAAAAGAACATTGGCTACACAGTGAATGAATAATACATCACATTTACCTTCACGGGGAAGACACGCCAATATGGCGTCCGAGTAAGAAAGCTAATACTAAAGTGCTTCGTGTGGCATTAACAAACTGAATTTAAGTATAGCATCATTGACTATGTCAACAATACTATACTGGAGGGACATGTTGACGTATGTGGTCTGATAGACCCGATCCGTCAGGACATCGAGATCCAAGACGAAAGACTTAGATGGAATGCCTGGATGAAAGGCACTTGGCCGAACGGCCAACTTGGCCGAACGACCCAAGCCGAATGGCTCAGGTGGAAGGTATCTGGCCGAACCAACTTGGCCGAATGGCTCAGTTTCCTGCCTAAATATTTCCCGCCTAAATGTGTCTCTGTCACCGGGTAAGGACAAAGAAGCTCACCTATAAATAGAGTATGCTCACCACTCTCAAGGCAGGTTCTTTCCCTCTCTATAGTACACACATATATACTCTCTCTCTCTAGATTCACTCTCAACTAGAGGGTTCATCCCTCCATACTTAGAGGAGATCACTGACTTGACCGTCGGAGGGTGATCCCGGGGCTCCGGCCTCGGGATTCATTCTAACGGGTTCTTTTATGATTGCAGCACTCTTCAAAGCTCGGGACAAGGATGAATGGCACGTGGGAGCCGTTTGGCTCAAATAATTTGTTTGTGGTGTTTCATTTTAAGATTGATGATTTTGGTTGAGTTTGGTTTCTTGGCTGTTCTTCCTTGCGGTTTGAAGAAAGAGAATACCCAGATCCGGTTTTTAGGGAAAGTACGATAGTGACAGCTTTGACTGGTCAAAGTTGCGGTTTGTCTTAGCTTTGACTGGTCAAAGTTGCGGTTTGTCTATCTGTTCATCAATTCGGTTTGTCTATCTGTTCATCGATGCGGTTTGTCTATCTGTTCATCGATGCGGTTTATCTATCTGTTTATCGATGCGGTTTGTCTATCTGTTCATCGATGCGGTTTGTCTATCAGTTCTTGGTTACGGTTTGTCTACCAAACCAGTAAAGTCAAACCGAATCATAGAAGGAGAATGAAGATGAAGCAGACATCAATGACAACTAAACCTTAAATACCATCTCAGACCTCAGCCAAACAACAACATCGAAATATCATTAACCAAAATACTCTGACTAAAGAACCAAATGCAACAACAAAACAACATCATCCTATCGACCTCAGTCCTACAAGAACATCATCAGTTCAACTCAACCTATCCACAATCTTAACCCAAAACCTTTAACTACTCCAACAAACTTAACCGACACCTACATCTCATCACACATCCAAAGTAAAATCTCATGATGCTTCTAATCTATATCCGAAAATCAAAAAGGGAAAAGACAATAACAATTATGTTATCATCTCTCCTTCTTTCGGTTGAAACTAAAATACGAAGACACAATCAAAACAAACAATATGAAAACGATAATAATTGTATTTTTGATCTCAGTTTTATATCTTTCGAGTGAATCAAAGGAAAAATCAAGACTTTTGAAAGTCTGTTAATCGAAAGAACGAAATTACCATCATAGATCATTTTCGAAGCATACACTTCAATAATATCCGAACATTTAAAGAGAAAAATCAAAACATTAATATGTTTTAATCTTCCTTATGATTCGGTTATAAAAATAAAATTAAGATCACAAGAACAAAAAGGCCTACCCGAGAGCCTTTTTCAAAGATCTTGAAGCTGTGATATTGATGAGTGTGTAAATACTCATCATTTTTGGTTAAATCTGAACTGCAAAACATTCAAAAACGCTCAAAAATGCATCAAAATACAGAAAATACCCAAAAATTGTGTTTTATATGATTCAGATGCAAAATAAGTGAAAACAGTTGAAAAACGAGCAAAGTTTATAAAATTGGCAGTTTCAGTCCCCCAAGTTTCAAAATTCGTCAAAAATAGTCCCTATGCATTTATTTTAAAATAAAAGTCAACCCAAGTCTTTTGAAAATCAAAATATTAAAAATATGATTTTTGGGTAAAAAGTTTTGAAAAGTTACAAGTTTGGTCCCGGCAGTTTGAATTTTGGCACTTTTGGTCCCTAAACTATCTACCTAATCCTAAAACTAAACAAAATAAATAAACCCTTAACCCAATCCTAACCCAGCCACAACCCAAGACCCAACAATCACCAAAGCCCAATCAACAAAAAACCCACCCGGCCTTATTTTTATTTCACTAAACCATTTGGTCAAACCCGGTCAAACCTCAATACCACCCTCATCCTCATTAACCCGCCATTACCAAAACAGCAATACCACTAATCCTCACCCACTTCTCCTGACAAACCAACTCACCCCATACCATTCTCTGATAACACTCAACCTCCCCCCTCCTATCCTTAGCTAATCCCACCAACCATTCCCACGTGCGTTAAAACCCACTAGTCTAGTTTTCCCGCCATTTTGCAAATCAAGGGTCAAGATGAATCTCAGCTTAATCAACGAGTGGGAAAGAGTCAAGAGAAGTCAATGAAGCTATTTGGATGATATAAAAAAGAATGAAGACAGAAGAAGCTAGTTGTCACTCGTTTTAGACCAAAAATTTCTTATTGTAACTTTTTAAATTAATGTCATTTAAATTTCAGTCTTATTGTAACATTTAAATTCAGTCAATGTAATTTTAATTTTAGTTAATTTCTTAAAGATTGTACTTTTTTATGTCGTAATTTAATTTCAGGTTCAATTCAGTTTTTTTAGTTTGTTGTTGTTTAAAGTTTTTAAAGTTCTTTTCTGATTTCAGTTAGCTAATTTAAGCTAGTTTGTAGCTTATTGTAAGTTAGTTTAGATTACTTAGTTTTAAATTTCCAAAACAAAAAAAAAAAAAAAAAGAGAGAGAAGTCAAAACAGTCAAAAAAGTCAACCTAGCTTATTTACAGCTTATTTTAAGTTGTAATTTGTTTGTCTCAGTTTTTTTTAGTTCCTCAGTCCTTAAATAGTCCGTAGTATAAGTTCATTTGTATTTGCTAGTTTTATTCTCAAAACAGTCAAGATTAGAGGGTGTTTGGATTTATTGGTCAAACGGGTAGAAACCATTTGTTACTGTGGATTTGCCATTGGGTCAGTTTGGTTTCAACTTTTAGCAGCCTAATCAATCTCTTTCTAGTGTTGTTTTGGAGTTTTAAGCTATTTTGCAGGTTTAGAATTGTGGACTGCAAGTATAGGCAGTCAAACTGCTTTGATAAGCTCCCAAGAAGCTCAGCTTCTTTTGAAGCCTTTTTGCCACTACCCAGGTGCTATTTGTTCTAGTTTCTATCTGCAATCTAATGCCTTTAGCTTAGTTCTAAATATTGTTCAAAACAGTCAACCAAATCGCATAGCAGTTCTAAGTTCGAAATTTTCACAGTTTTGCAAATCTTTGAGATTTTCTAGTGCAATCGATTTAAGTTAGTATGAGCCGTATTTCTGGATTATAGAAGTTCACTAGCTCATCTGCATTCAGTAATTTTTTCAAGATTTTTAGAAAAGCTTTTGATAGTTTTTTAAGACCTTGAAATCGCCTCATTTTGCCCTGGACACTTGGATAGTTCAGCAGACCTTGGCTGATTGCTTTGAATTCAGTACTTAATTGTTGGTACTATTGGCTTTTTAAGTTTCCTTTAGCTTGTTGATGGTAGTCCAGCTTATTTCAGTTCCCTATGAGCTTGTCCTCAGCTTATTCAACTTATCAGCCTTTGCTTAGTTACCTTTAGTCATAAGTGCCTGTTTGTTTAACTGTTCTGTTCTTAGCTTGTTTCTAAGCTTACTACTGAGTTTCAAAAAGTGTTGTAGTTGATAAAATAGTTTATTGCCATGTGCTAATTTAGTTTTTAAAAGAAAAAAAAAAATAATAATAATAAAAATGGTTAGCAAAATAAGCGCAGAAGTAGGCCTCGAACAAAGGCCTCCTCGTTCAAACATGCAATCCTTTACCACTAGACTAAGTTCTAATTTGTGTTATACATTCCCATTTTTATATTTATAGTAGTCTAGTACTTTTAGAACTTTTACTTTTCATTTGTTATTTTCCGTATTTAATTTAGTTTAAATAATTTTTTTTCTTTTTTTTTTTTTTTTTTAAATTCGTAATAAAAAAATAGAATATTCAAAAAAAAATTCTTTTTTTTTTTTTTTTTTTTCTTTTCAAAATCTTCTTTTATCATTTAGGATTTTAGAAAAATAGTTTGGTACCCGTAGCGTTTTTATTTCATCAATTTGACGTTTTTAGTTTCGTTCTCAGTCCCGTTTTTTAGTTAATTCGCGTTTTTAAGTTTTTCTTTCACGTTTTTAATTCCGTATCTTTTAGATAATCGTTTTTATTCCTTTTTTTTTTTCATTTTTATTTTACGTTCATCAATCGTAGTATAGAAACCAAAAAATCAAAACCCTTTTCCATTCAATATTCACCCGATCACGAATTCGATCTATTTCAGAACGTCACATCTCTTTGGGAAAAACGACCCAGGTTTGCAATCTCCTTTGCAATACTTGGAAAACTCTCTATACTACATTTGACGTATCGACCCCTAAAAAGGAGCGTCGTCAAAATGGCGCCGCTGCCGGGGAGGTGTGCTGCGTAGATCGTTTTTGAAGAATCAGTGATTGTTGGATATTCATCCATTGTATATTATCCATCTTTTTCCATATTCTTATATATATATAAAACCAAAAAAAAAAAAATAAAAAAAAAAAAAAAAAAAAAAAAAAAAATAATTATCGTGAAGTTAATTCGTTTGACGGATCGATAAACCAAAAATATCGTATTTCAATCTTCCATAAAACATATAAAACACAAAAATATTTTTCTTTTGTTTCTATATATATATATATAAGATAAAAATAAAAATACAAAAAGATTTTCCATTTTCTTTGTTTAATAATAACAACAATAAAATTTACCATCGAAAACCAAGATTGAGTACTACCTAACTGGGGGTACGACCATAATAAGTTCCCAAACTAAAGATTAAAACTTGCCTTTGTATCCTTGTGAGTGGTGTACCTTTTTCAAAGAAGCCATTCATCTGTGATTATTGGTTTAAGTTCACTGTCGTTTTGCCTCGATCTTGTTTTGATTGAATTTGTTTTCATCTTCACTTTTCAAAAAAAAAAAAAAAAAAAAAAAAAAAAAAATGGTCCAAAAAATATTCATCTTTACCCTCTCAACCTTTTTGATTCTTCATTCCTTACCCTCTGTTACCCTTTGATTCTTTCTATGTCTTATCCTCACCTTCTTGGTTGTCAATGGTGTGGTGGCCCTCATAATGATGATAATTGTCTCAGTTTTAGCATGGTAGAGTCAGGAAATGGGTCTGTCTATAACCAAAATCCCTATTCTTACCATGACACGACTGATTTATTCCATCAGCTACCACATCATGAGACTCAACAATTCAACTCTTGTGATTTTTGTGGAGGTTCTCATGATATTTCTGATTGTCAAACTAAGAACCACCTTTTCTATGAACAGGTTCCTTGTAACAATCATGAATTTGGTTTTAACCACAATCCACATGACTCACAGCCACATCAGTTTAACTGTTGTGAATACTGTGGAGGTCCACACTTCAGCTCTGATTGTCAAACAAGGAATCCATTTCCTTGTAACAATTATGACTATCCGTATCAAGACCAATCTCCACAGTGTCAACTGATCCAAACAACTCCTCAAGAAGCCCAGCAAGACCTTTGTCTAAAGGTTCTAGAGGCATTGAAAAAACTTAAGGAGGGGTTGAATGCTACAACACTTCATAATGCTCCCAGTATTTCTTGTGTATATTGTGGGGGTCCTCATGATGATTATCAATGTCAACCTTCTGGTTTTGACAAATCCCCACCCCCGCAATTTTCATTTATTCTAAATTCACATGAGAAATCCATGGCGGAATTATTGACTAAAGAGCAGGTTGCTAAAATAGATTCCTATGATGCCTTTGAAAAAGCTGTTAGGGAATCAATTGCAAAAGAAAAAGCAGCAAGATCGAGCTCTCAATTCCGTTTCATTCCTGATGACAGCGATGATGAAGATTCTATTCAAATGAAGGAATATCACAAGGATTCATCGAGTACATCAGTTGAAATCCCACCAGTCCAAAAAGCACAGGGAGATAAGAGTATGCAAGAATTGCTAGCAGAAGAACACATGAAAAATATAAACTCTATGTGTGCTAGTCTTTCTTATCTCCCTCGGTCTGAACTTATCGCACCCGAGATTCACACTCACTCTCTTATCATGGGGAATGAGCTTCTTGACACTGTTCCTGAAAAGGAATCGGACGAATTCATAAAGTCTAGTGTTGAGGACCTTGTTCCAATCCACAGAGAGTCACAGGGGATCCTCGAGCATTTGTGCGATATCCCTCTTCCTCCTCCTATCTTCCCAAAAGATCAATTTGAGACTTTCTCCGATTTTAGCAATGATTGTGCATCGTATGGAGACGTTGAATATGTTGAGGCATCACTCCCACAGATTGATGTTGATCATCTTCTTGAGGAGTTCGCCGATGAACTCACTCACATCAATCCACTTCCAACGGGAAGTGACGATGATCTCATTGACTTTGAAGCCGATCTAGGAGAGATTGAAAGTCTCCTTTATCATGATCCGTCACTCAGTTCTTATCCCAGCAGTCCAATAGAGAATGATAATCACTTTGTTCCCGAAGCATTCAAAACAACTCTCACCAATCCTCTGTTTGAATTCGAATCTGAATTCACTTTGATTTCTAATAATCCAATCTTTGGTACTCAGATCGAGGATAGTGATGAGTCTACTTCGAGCATGAGTTCACAGATTTACATCTTGTGATCGATTCTCTTCACGAGGAGTTCTCCGGTGAACTCACTCATATCATATCTCCACCAGAGTATGATAACTTCCACTTTGATCCAGACACACCCGGGATATGTCTTGATCAAATGAGCTTAAATGATGAGATTCATGATCCTGAAATTATGAATTCTCCTTCTGATGATGATGAGTTAGTCATGATTTTTATCATGACTTTCTTTCTTTTCTTCACCTACACGGTGACTTCTTCTGTTCTTCACTCCTTCGGGAATGAAGACACTATCTTTGATCCCGGCATTTTCATTTATCATTTTTGAGCCGGGTCTGTGTATATCTCATCGGAGTGGAACTTTCAAGTACTTCAATGTTTATCCAAACATTTTGAATGAAAGTCCGATGGAGATTTCCTTTTCCACTTGCTCCCCCATGGACAAATGAATTCGGGGTCGAGTCAAGCTAAGTGACTCGGTGATCAAAAACTTTAGCCCACCATATGGGTTTTCACCCGTATTTCTGACTTCTTTCTCTTTTCTAACACCCTAGTGTGGGGGAGATGCCCCACGTGTTGTATATATGTAAATTTCAAAAAAAAAAAAAAAAAAAAAAAAAAAAAAAAAAAAAAGTGTCTATAAAATAAAATAATGGCCCGTAGTATTTCCCTTTACGTCTTAGTTTCGGCATAACAGCCGGTACTTTGAATATTGAGGGCAATATTCATTTCTAAGTGTGGGGGGAATTCTCACGAATTTCATCACGTATATAAAACCATCTAATTCCCCCATTTTTGGCCAAAATTTTTTTTTGGTGTAAGTGTTTGCACTTACACGACAAATGGTTATCAGTCCGCCATGTCTAACACACAAAAGGATTGGCTAATCCCGGAGCAAACGGCTCTGGGTAAAGATAAATCAAATCCGTTGACGGCTTGCAATTTGCCCAAAATTGTATGGTATTCGACTCACCATATCTTTTATAAGTGAAGAGTTGGCTAGCCCGCAAGGTTATGGCTTGTGGTAAAGGCAGTGGAAAACCATAATTGGTAATCAGCTCACCAAGATGTTGACTAGGTCCATCAAGAGTTGGCTAGTCCAGAAGCAAACGGCTTCTGGTAAAGACAAATCAAAACCGTTGGCAGCTGGTGGTTTGCTCAAAATCACATGGTTATCGGTGTACCATAGTTCTTACTTGAACTGAAACATTTGGCTACTCCAGAAATGATGGATATCTGGTAAAGAGAAAAATCCATTAAATCTTCATCAAATATTGCTAGGGACTAGCAATAGTTTAGTGTGGGGGATTGATGAGTGTGTAAATACTCATCATTTTTGGTTAAATCTGAACTGCAAAACATTCAAAAACGCTCAAAAATGCATCAAAATACAGAAAATACCCAAAAATTGTGTTTTATATGATTCAGATGCAAAATAAGTGAAAACAGTTGAAAAACGAGCAAAGTTTATAAAATTGGCAGTTTCAGTCCCCCAAGTTTCAAAATTCGTCAAAAATAGTCCCTATGCATTTATTTTAAAATAAAAGTCAACCCAAGTCTTTTGAAAATCAAAATATTAAAAATATGATTTTTGGGTAAAAAGTTTTGAAAAGTTACAAGTTTGGTCCCGGCAGTTTGAATTTTGGCACTTTTGGTCCCTAAACTATCTACCTAATCCTAAAACTAAACAAAATAAATAAACCCTTAACCCAATCCTAACCCAGCCACAACCCAAGACCCAACAATCACCAAAGCCCAATCAACAAAAAACCCACCCGGCCTTATTTTTATTTCACTAAACCATTTGGTCAAACCCGGTCAAACCTCAATACCACCCTCATCCTCATTAACCCGCCATTACCAAAACAGCAATACCACTAATCCTCACCCACTTCTCCTGACAAACCAACTCACCCCATACCATTCTCTGATAACACTCAACCTCCCCCCTCCTATCCTTAGCTAATCCCACCAACCATTCCCACGTGCGTTAAAACCCACTAGTCTAGTTTTCCCGCCATTTTGCAAATCAAGGGTCAAGATGAATCTCAGCTTAATCAACGAGTGGGAAAGAGTCAAGAGAAGTCAATGAAGCTATTTGGATGTATAAAAAAGAATGAAGACAGAAGAAGCTAGTTGTCACTCGTTTTAGACCAAAAATTTCTTATTGTAACTTTTTAAATTAATGTCATTTAAATTTCAGTCTTATTGTAACATTTAAATTCAGTCAATGTAATTTTAATTTTAGTTAATTTCTTAAAGATTGTACTTTTTTATGTCGTAATTTAATTTCAGGTTCAATTCAGTTTTTTTAGTTTGTTGTTGTTTAAAGTTTTTAAAGTTCTTTTCTGATTTCAGTTAGCTAATTTAAGCTAGTTTGTAGCTTATTGTAAGTTAGTTTAGATTACTTAGTTTTAAATTTCCAAAACAAAAAAAAAAAAAAAAGAGAGAGAAGTCAAAACAGTCAAAAAAGTCAACCTAGCTTATTTACAGCTTATTTTAAGTTGTAATTTGTTTGTCTCAGTTTTTTTTAGTTCCTCAGTCCTTAAATAGTCCGTAGTATAAGTTCATTTTGTATTTGCTAGTTTTATTCTCAAAACAGTCAAGATTAGAGGGTGTTTGGATTTATTGGTCAAAACGGGTAGAAACCATTTGTTACTGTGGATTTGCCATTGGGTCAGTTTGGTTTCAACTTTTAGCAGCCTAATCAATCTCTTTCTAGTGTTGTTTTGGAGTTTTAAGCTATTTTGCAGGTTTAGAATTGTGGACTGCAAGTATAGGCAGTCAAACTGCTTTGATAAGCTCCCAAGAAGCTCAGCTTCTTTTGAAGCCTTTTTGCCACTACCCAGGTGCTATTTGTTCTAGTTTCTATCTGCAATCTAATGCCTTTAGCTTAGTTCTAAATATTGTTCAAAACAGTCAACCAAATCGCATAGCAGTTCTAAGTTCGAAATTTTCACAGTTTTGCAAATCTTTGAGATTTTCTAGTGCAATCGATTTAAGTTAGTATGAGCCGTATTTCTGGATTATAGAAGTTCACTAGCTCATCTGCATTCAGTAATTTTTTCAAGATTTTTAGAAAAGCTTTTGATAGTTTTTTAAGACCTTGAAATCGCCTCATTTTGCCCTGGACACTTGGATAGTTCAGCAGACCTTGGCTTATTGCTTTGAATTCAGTACTTAATTGTTGGTACTATTGGCTTTTTAAGTTTCCTTTAGCTTGTTGATGGTAGTCCAGCTTATTTCAGTTCCCTATGAGCTTGTCCTCAGCTTATTCAACTTATCAGCCTTTGCTTAGTTACCTTTAGTCATAAGTGCCTGTTTGTTTAACTGTTCTGTTCTTAGCTTGTTTCTAAGCTTACTACTGAGTTTCAAAAAGTGTTGTAGTTGATAAAATAGTTTATTGCCATGTGCTAATTTAGTTTTTAAAAGAAAAAAAATAATAATAATAATAAAAATGGTTAGCAAAATAAGCGCAGAAGTAGGCCTCGAACAAAGGCCTCCTCGTTCAAACATGCAATCCTTTACCACTAGACTAAGTTCTAATTTGTGTTATACATTCCCATTTTTATATTTATAGTAGTCTAGTACTTTTAGAACTTTTACTTTTCATTTGTTATTTTCCGTATTTAATTTAGTTTAAATAATTTTTTTTTTTTTTTTTTTTTTTTAAATTCGTAATAAAAAAATAGAATATTCAAAAAAAAAATTCTTTTTTTTTTTTTTTTTTTCTTTTCAAAATCTTCTTTTATCATTTAGGATTTTAGAAAAATAGTTTGGTACCCGTAGCGTTTTTATTTCATCAATTTGACGTTTTTAGTTTCGTTCTCAGTCCCGTTTTTTAGTTAATTCGCGTTTTTAAGTTTTTCTTTCACGTTTTTAATTCCGTATCTTTTAGATAATCGTTTTTATTCCTTTTTTTTTTTCATTTTTATTTTACGTTCATCAATCGTAGTATAGAAACCAAAAAATCAAAACCCTTTTCCATTCAATATTCACCCGATCACGAATTCGATCTATTTCAGAACGTCACATCTCTTTGGAAAAACGACCCAGGTTTGCAATCTCCTTTGCAATACTTGGAAAACTCTCTATACTACATTTGACGTATCGACCCCTAAAAAGGAGCGTCGTCAAGCTGTGATATCTTTCATCTTTCGTGGGTTTAATGATTCGAACATATGTTCTTGAAGTTGTTTCTTTTTTGTGTGATTCTGTTCGCTAATGTGAAAGAATGAGATTCGGTAAAATTGGTTTGAAGATTGTGAGGGTGATGAGACCAGTTGTGACAAATTTGATGCGATGCGATCAGTGTGATATTGTGAAGTGATGATGGGTTATGTGACGCTTGTGTGTAGGGGTGTCTGTAGAGTCGGGTCAACCCGACCCGAACCCGATCGGGTCGGGTCTAATCGGGTCAAAAAATCTAGTCGGGTTGATTTGACCCGAACCCAATAACCCGATAGTGTTATCGGGTCGGGTTCGGGTTAAATAAAAAATATTATCGGGTTATCGGGTCAACCCGATAAGACCCGACAATTTTAGTTATTAGATTTATGTCATTGTCACCTGGATAGAGTAAACATTGTCACTTGGATAGAGTAAACATGAGTCTTGCTTTTGTGTGCTAAACAAATATATTACTGCATCTTCATACATTAATACCTGTCCATATCAGTAGTATATCACTGCTGCTTAGTGTTGTTGCCAAGTTCGAATGTTTCCTTTCTTCATTTAGTTGCAAACCAAATAGAAGGAGAAATGGTACGTCTTTGAATTTTTGTTCTTTGTTAGTTTGACTTGCTTTTAATTATTTAAATGGTGAATTAATTTATCTATGGTTGTTGCACCTTGTATAATTAGTTTGTATATGCTAAAAATCTGTTCTCGGCATCTAGTTACTTGTTCGATCTTAGTTTCGATAAGGCTCGTTTGTATTAAACTATAAATGAGGCTTTAACAGATTACTCAATAACCCATAGCAAAAAAATTAAACAAGCAACACAGTGGCGACATTTACTATCGGGTCACCCGATAACCCGAATCACCCGACCCGACATAACCTGACCCGACTACCACCCGAACCCGATAACCCGAATCCTTATCGGGTCGGGTGTCGGGTGAGTTTTTAAAAAATCCAAACCCGACTCAACCCGACCCAACAGACCCGATAACCCGATAACCCGACCCGATAACACCCCTACTTGTGTGTATTGCTGCTATCAAGAAGAGAAGGGGGTGGATTAGTGAATGGTTAGGGTTAGGATTTGTGTTAAGGGGAAGTTAAATACCCGTAACATTAGGGTAAATGGAGATTTGGATCGGGCTTTATATCATGACATGGGCCAAGGGATGTGTTATTCTAAATGGGTAACAGGCTTTCTTGTCTTTAATAAATGGGCTGTATGGATTGTTTTAAAATGGAGCGGGACTATTAAACAAATGGAGTGGATCTCTTGATATTTTTTGTGTGGACTGTTAATGAAATACGAGCCATAGGACGCAAATAGGATCTTTGGCTAAAGTGTTTTATTAATCAAAGTTAAATATTTGGTATTTTATTGGGTTATTGGGTATTTTTGAGGCTCATAATGACATTGTGATTAAACTTCACGAGGATTCACACGCCACGGCTAGTATTTGGGTTTATGAATGTCAACGTGAGATCAGAGTTGTGGATTTGGCAGCGTTGTCCTATTTGAGCCTGCGATTTGAGTGAGCCTGCGATTTGATATTTGCAATTTGAGTTACGGTTGTCAAATTGCTATTTGATTAATTGTGAATTGACAAGTTGCTATTTGACTTGTTGCGACTTGACTGATTGTAATGGCACCAGTTGCGATTTGACGTTGTGAGTTAACACTTGCGATTTGACTTATTGCGATCTGGATAATTTTAATTTGACTTGTTGTAATTTGACAAACTTTGACTTGACTAATTGCAATCTGATCAAGTTAACGTTTGACTCCTTAACTTAAATTTCAAAGATCAGTATTGCACTTTACTCTTGGCTATTCGTGTTGATTTCACGGTTTCTTTTTTTTTTTTTTTTTTTTTGATTTTAGAAAATCCCCGAAAGATTCGATTTTTCGGTTTAAATCACAAGAGTTGTAAAATCCCGTGAAATTAATTTCGGACAAGTAGGCGGGACATGGATTTTTGACATTATTATACTTGCGAGGTTTGACTATGTTTTCGGGTGATGAAGCGAAAAGTGTACCGCTTTTAGGGGGTCATTTAAGCCCTAAATCGTATTTATTTGATCAAATATTGCCCTAAATCGTTCCTTTTGTCATTTTAGGTACTTTTGAGAAGAAATCTGGAAAAGGAAGCATTTTGGACGTTTTTGGAGCATAAAAGTGAAGAAAACGACAAAGTCTCAAAATTATGCTGGAAAGTACCTTTGACTGCGTCAGGGATTGGTCCAGACGGCGTCATGGCTTGGCAAAAGTGGTGGATATGAAAATTACTCATGATAAGACAGAGAATTTTGCATGAAAAATCTGACGGCGTCACACTTTAATGTGATCAAGGCCATCACGGTTTAAACTAAAGAGGGACGGCGTCAAGCTCAATTCTGACGGCGTCACCCCTTGATAGGCCAGAGCGGATTTTGGAGCACTAAAGAGGGACGGCGTCAGGAAGGCCATCCGGGAACCCTAAAAGCGGCGAGGTGACGGCGTCAGGATCTATAACGTGACGCCGTCAGCCCTTAAACTCTATATATAGTTTTGCAATTTTTTGTCATTAGAGTGGAACTTATTGTGTGTAATTTTGGAGGAGAAACCCTAAGACGAATTTCTGCAATTTTTAAGGGTTTTCATACCCTTGGATCTCCCATGTTTAATTGAAGATAAGTAATCGTTTAATCATTCAATATGTCTATGTGTTGTTTGATTACATCTTGTTCTTGTCTTTTGATTAACATGCTAGGCTAGATTTATCTTGTGTTTGCTTAGATCTAATGAAACCTAGCTATTGATTATTGGTTATTAGTGTGTTACTAATTGTATTGGATGATTGTTCATCGATGTTAGGCTTAAGAAAACTGGCTAACTTCCTATTCGGTAACTTGCTTGAACGTCTTAAGAAACATGAACCAATGCGTACTAAGGTTTTTATGGTTGTATTTAATGCATGAGCGAATTCTAGTGATCCCATGTTAGGAGCTTCTTAGCCGGCTCGACATAGGAGTGAAGTAGGAGCTCATAGAGTTGGGGAAGTACGTATGCCACCCCACGATTGGTATTAAGGAATACACCCGTCATCCACGCGATTAATACACACTAATCAACCGGTAAAAGATAGTTAGGGAGTAAGGAAATCTAAGTAAACACATTTCTCTCCACATAAGTTTCACAACCTTTTCATTTTCTGTTATTTTATTTTATTTGCATTTGTAGTTACTTGGGTTAGTTGACTAGCAACTAATTCCGCCCACTTCTTCAAACCCGAGATTTTACTTGCTTTCATAAAAAAATATAAAAATACAAAAAAAAGAATCTTCTCTCACCCTTAGACCTATTAGAGTAGTTGTTCAATCCTAACGACACTATTCCCTGTGGAGAACGATCAATCCCCCGTACTTACCACTACACTATACTACATCGGTCAGGTACACTGCCTGGTGGGGTTGTAAGCCTCTTGAGATCCCTCGAGAGGTAAAACCTGTTGTAAGGTTGCAAAACCACGCATCAAGTTTTTGGCGCCGCTGCCAGGGAATAGTTATTGTGTAACACCCCAACCCGGCAAAGGTAGAAGTATCACACTAATGGTTTCATATCAGATTAAACAAAGCATACAATCAATAGTAATACAAAGATTCTCAAAGGTTACAACTGAAATCTTGAAATACACAAGGTTACAAAGGAAAATCAAAAGCTAACACTAAGTATACAAGTGCAATCTTTCTAATGGTTTCTACTCAAAGTCTTCTATGTCCAAAGTCTCTTCACTCTTACCCAGATTCCAACTAAGACCTGCCGCGGGAAAAGAAATGCGGCTGAGCTACAAGAGCTCAGTGAACAGATATAACGTAACAAGCAGTAACATAATGAATAATAACATGAATAAATCAGAGTGGAAGCATGAATACATGGTGTCAAAATGAAAGGTAAAGAGTACATGGTGTAGGAAGTCAGAAATCCACTACGAGCCCATAACATAACATGAATCATAATCATAATCATAATCGTAAACATGCAGAGGGGAGACCTCTTAGTATCCTGTGAATATGAGGGGTGTCCCCAATCATGGGTATCCTGTAAATATGAGGGGTGTCCTCAATCATGGGTTGGAGTAGCTAGCTCCCGGAGTGTGAAAGACGTGTATCGCACACACCATCAGTCACCATGAATAACATAACAAAACATGAACATGAACAAATCTAGGATGCATCCATACGCCCCCGGTGGCCATAATCTGCCTCTACATAAACATGAATCATAAACATAAACGTGCAGGGACGGGACAGGTCATCACTCTCCTGCCCTAGAGTCATGCCATTGGTGCATCGACTGACATGGACATGAAACCCTCATGCCTAGTGAGTGGCTCGTAGTATCAAACTGAGGGTAAAGGTCAAGTATCATGAATCATGTTTTTAGTTTACTTGCATAGGTCAATATCTTGTTTCATAAGTTCATAATCATAGGTTCATAATCATGGTTCATAAGCAAGGTTCATAAGCAAGGTTCATGAATGAAAGGTTCATAAGCCCAAAAGGTTCAATATCATGATGGTTCAATAATCGGAGTTCATGAATGAAGGGAACATAGCAATGGTATAGGGAACCCTAATATGAATCATAATGAGAGAATGAAGGCCTCTTATTAAAGAAGCAGAATATCTGTACCTTAGCACTCGAATAGCATAAATCAAAGGATGATCAAAGACAGACAATGGATCACTCCCTCTTCACACCTAGAGGAGTAAAGACAGAATTACTAACGATCCCACTTACCATATTAAGTAACTTTCTATTTTTAGCAGGTTTCCATTTTTTTGAAAGTTTCCTTATTTGGTAAGTTTCCATATTTAGCAGGTTACTATAATTAGTAAGATTAAGTATCATGATTTAGTTAAGTCATTAATTTAGTCTCATTAATGAATTAGGGTTAGCAAGTTATAAAAGTTCAGGGTTAAATATGGCAAGTTTACATAGTTTAGGGTTTTAATTGTAAATATGCCAAATTAAAGGTCTATAATGAAAATATCGTAAGTTACCCACTTAAATACTCCCTTAATTCCGAATTACCTCTTTAGTCCATCAAGTTCCATATTTTACACTTTAAACCCTTTATTTATAAAAGTTACAAAATAACCTTAAAGTTACATAATTTACCATTTAATCCATATATTATTCTTAATTACACCACTAGCCCTTATATTAATTTAATTACAGAATATACCCTTAAATTTCATGTATGATACGGTTTAACCCATTAGTTTCACATATTTACAATTTTAGTCCCTATAATTATAAAACATATATATTAATTCATAAATTCCAAATAATTACATATTAGCCCCCATAATTATCCAAACTTACACCGAACCATCTTAAAATTATAATTTACTCAAAATGATCTCAAGTTTCCAGTATTTACATTTTTAGTCCCTCAAGTTTAATTAATTGCAAATCGATTCAATAAATATATATATATACCCATTTAACCTTTTAAATACAAAATTTACATATGGACCCCTCATCTAACATTTTATATGAATTTTACCAGGTCTAATTGACTTATAAAAATTACCCCTTGAGTTTTAAGAATTACAAAACACCCCCTTAATATTTAAATTCAAATCGGTAATACTTTTTAACATACATAAACCTTGAGATAAATTATATCAATCATGGATTCGTCATTCAAGAACCTTAATTATCATTTAAAGACCAGATCTTAGTACTCAAATCCATCCCAAGTCGATTTAAGGTTCATAGTATATTTTTCTTATTTATTTTATTTATTAAACCCGGTTTTGAAATAATTCCCAAAAAATATGATTTCGACCTCCAAAATTCGAAACAACATTTTTCCCAAGTTATTAGATGTATAGAGAACTCATAAAAATTATAAAACCAACTCAGAAAAATCGCATAGCATATATTTGATTTTAGGTATGTTTTAAAACCCAATAATTACAACGACTCATCCAGGCCTCAATAAATCATTCCACCATTTTTCCCAGACCATAAGGGTCGTATAAGGTCTAGGAAAAATAAGAAAATGCCCTGGAAAAATCGTATGTCATATATTTCGAATTATGGTGTTATATAGCTTATAAATTCATTAATTCGTGTAAGGCTTAAAGATCATGCATGGTTTGATTCTACCATTTTATACTCGACATATATGATGTAGAGAGTGTGGGAAAAATACCAGAACAATTATGGATCGAAGGAAACAAGTCGAACCAAATTTGGATCTCTCGGCTAGAAGAAAATCGACACCAAAATTCTCCCACGGCTCAAACGCGACCTATAAATATTGACACCAATTTTCACAGGTCGTATAGGATGTGAGGAACAAAAGAAAATAAGAAACGAATTTTTTTCCAAGATCGAATGAATTAAAATGGAATAATTACCTATCGAGTGGAATAGAACAAGAATTTTCGATACCCCTTGAATCCGGCCCCTATAAATCGTGATGCTATTTTTCTAGGCTTCTTAGGACATGTAAGAACATGGGAAAAATATTGGTTGGCCTCCAGAAATTCTTATGGATCGAGTGGTGAATTAATTTGGTTGTTAGGGTTTATTCGGTTTAGGAGAAGAAAAGAAAAGGGATGATTTAATTTGAGGAGAGTGGTTGCCGAGAATTAGGGGAGGGGGGAGTAAAATCCGGTTTTGATTCAATCAAAATTAATATTGCATAATTTCCTTCTTTAATTCATGCTTATCCTTAATCTTATATAATTTAAATTAATTAAAATAAAACTTATATATATAAATAATTATTTTTGGTACTAGTAAGGTTTTAGGAGGTCCAAAATGTTTTTAAGTCATGTACAAATATTTTAAATGTTGTCCCATATTTATTTTGTATCATATATAATTTAATTACAAAGGTTTTGCAATTATTTTGGTACTTATATGAGTTTTAATTAAATTTTAAAGTTGTAGGGGCATTTTGGTCATTTTACATGTTATAGATTTTCGGGTATTACATATTGTTTAGGTTGAATTTTTATTTTATAGGTCTACTCACTAGATTCCTTTCTAGTGAGATTTTTATTTTATTTTTTTAGGTTTTCTTTAGTCTATCTTTTTCTGCTCTATCCATTGCTCAAATCTTCCTTGGCCATCATGGTAAACGAAGATTTCTCCAATCTCAGAGTCACCAGGAGTCGTAGTTCACTAAGCGACCTTATTTCACCCTAAGCAGAACCTGATAGGGAAATGCGAAGATTAAGGCGACTCTTTGCAACACCCGAACCATCTGGCTTTGCCATCAACTTTGATGATGCCCTCTCCGAGGAAGAATCCCATCATCATTCTACACCTCCTAGCCCTCAACCTAATCACGATATGGAGGTTCCCGAAAACCCAATTCCTAAATGCCTCAAGGACTACTCTTCTCCCACCCCTCGTGGTTTTTCCAATGCTATCGTTTTTCCAAATGAACACACGAATGGGGTCTTGCGTGCAACCGATATTCGGCTTGTCCAAAGTGTATGCAAGTTCCACGGATTGAAAACTGAAGATCCAATCCAACACATCAAGGACTTCCTGAAAATAGTGGATACCCTCCATACGGACGGGGCCACTAGGGATACCTCCCGGCTGCGATTCTTTCCCTTCACCCTTTATGAAAAAGCCGGAGACTGGTATAACCAACTTCCCTCCGAATCCATTTTCACATGGGAACAGCTTGTCTCAAAATTCTATGAGAAATTCTTTCCAATAGGAAGAACTTCAACATTAAGAGACGAAATCTTCCGCTTCCATGTTGGACCAGCTGAACTCATTCACGAATCCTGGATCAGATTCAAAGATCTGATTAGACAAGTCCCTCATCATGGCATTGAACTCTGGCTTCTTGTCCAAATCTTTTATGATAGTGTCCCTAAAAGCGACCAATTTGGCATTAATAATTCGGTAAAAGGAAAAATAGCCAACCTAAGCGCTAAGGAAGGATGGAATAGAATTGAGGAATACGCAAATGATCAAGACGATACCTGGGATGAACCCGATTCGATCATGAGCATTTCCAAGATCATGAAAGAGCCTCCTTTTGCTAGCCGGTTGAGTAGAATGAATGATCAAGTCTCTTATTTAGACAAGTCACAACCAACTAAACGGTTGTCAAACTGATGAACTCAAATAAGTACATTTTATTACTATCATTTATCCTATTAATTTGACTTGTTTTACTATATTATGTATGAGGATTGATACTTAATCGTTTACTTTTGTAATTCTCAGGTAAAAACAAGCATTTGGTGAAACTTAGCGATTTTGGACTGATTATGGAGCAAAACATGCAAGAAGTTAAGAGTCTACTGAAATGAAGAAGATCAAGACTAATCTGCTCCAGATGCGCCGCATCTCACTCATTACATACGGCGCATCTTTATCAAGATATCACCAGATACGATCCAAGATACAGAGGACATGCGCCGCATCTAATCATGGAGTTACACCGCATCTTCTGGCGGTGTACGAATATTCCTGAATATTATAATCTTGGACCCCACGCGAAGTTAAGTCAATGCGCCGCATCTACTTAATAGATGCGCCGCATCTTCCCTCAGACAGAAACTATAAATACCCCAAGACCAGACGAATTCTGGAGTTTTTGGTGATACATATATCAGAACCGAAGAGCAGAACCCTAGGACGAATTCAGTCAAGGAGGCAGCACAAGACACACCAAACGAAGATACAAGAGCTGTAAGAAGGTGCTGCATGTGTTTAATTCATTAAGTAGTTTTGTTTTATTGTGTTAGCAAACTTTAATTCATCAGGATTGGTGGCTTGTGTAATGTGACAACGAAATATTGCACTCCCTTTAATACTTGCTTTCCCATCAATTAAAGTTTATATGTTGATGTCTTTGGTTACTACTTATTAGTGCATTGATAACCTCTGTGTTTATTAGTGGCTTGCGGGCATTTGACTGCGGAAAATAATGTGGCTCCCACGGTTATTACTAAATTGATCACTTAGGAATAACTTTTAGACATAAGTAATCATTAAGGGTTTACTCGCCGATAAGATTAGGACCAACGAGAAAGGGTTAACTACATACACTTCATATAAAGCTATCAATAAAACAAGTGACAAACTACTTAATTATAAGGATAGCCCTCTTATTGTCTCGAGTATTTATCTGTGTACGTGTGTGCTACTTGCTGATTCGTGCCTATTGGTTTATTTTATTATTTAATTGCAAACAAAATCGTGCCAGTCTCTCAGGCTGAAACCCCCTTGCGTTAGGATATTAAAATACTGATTAGAATAACGAGATAATACGTTCCACTCTTAGTGATCGACACTCTACTTACCATTATATTCATACTGACCGGGTACACTGCTCGTTAGGTGTGTGTGTTATTGATAAGTCGGCTAAATATAAATTTAAAACTTGAGTAGGCATTAAAACTGCTAAACCGCAACGACACACGCAGCACACATCAAGTTTTTGGCGCCATTGCCGGGGAGTGAATTGTTATTATCTGTTAATTTGATTAGTATTTTAATTAGGTTTTTCTTTTTATTAGATTAATTGCATCATTGTATTATTTTGCATATTTGTTGTTTTGTGTGTTATTTGTTTGCCTTTATTTTTGTTTTTGTGTTTATTTTGTTTGTGTGTTTTTATTTGTTTTTATTTTTCGTATTTTTTCTGTTCTGCTATCGTTGTACTGTGCTAAATCAAACGATACGGCGCATCTGATCTCTCAGATACGGCGTATTGCGTTTAATTTTTTTAATACAACGCGTTTAATTAATTCGATACGACGCATCTTTTCCCCAAGATACGACGTATCTGTTTTTAATAAGAAAATTTTTTCTAAGCGATAAAGTAATACGACGCATCTGCTTTAGCAGATACGGCGTATCTGTTTTTGATAAAAAAAAAAATTTCTAAACGTTAACGCCATACGACGCATCTGCTTTAGCAGATACGGCGTATCTATTATTTTAATTAAAAACAGTTTGCGAATTATTAAACAGATACGACGTATCGATCTCTGTCGATACGGCGCATCTTCTGAATCAAAAATCTTGTATTTTTAAACGTAACGAAAATACGGCGCATTAACTTTCGTCAATACGACGTATTTAATTTTAAATAAATATCGATTTTTGATTAATTAATTCGATACGGCGCATTCATAAATTCTAAGCGGCGTATCTATTTTCTGGATAAAGTCTGATTAAATTTTAACGATTATAAGATACGGCGTATCCAACTCTTTGGATACGGCGCATCGTCTGCAGATATCAGTAACTTTAATTTTTCGTATTCCGTTTTCGTTATTAATTATCTGATATATTACTTTCTCGAGCATACCCTACTGATGCTTTTGTGATTGATTTCAGGAAGTGCATGACCAGGAGTTCGACTAAGAACTTGATTCAACCTTTCGAAGATCCTGAACGAGCCCTACATTCGCTTAAAAGGCTTTTCAACACAAGAAGCTTTGATCTTTCAAGTTCACTCGAGCTTGATTACTTTTCTGAAGAAAAAGAGGAAGTTGAAACAGAAACAATGGGCGAAAACACTACTATGGAGGAATACATGAACAATACCCGTGCTGATTACACTTCAGGAGTTGCTAGACCTAAGTTTGATGATAAGTCAAAATTTGAATTGAAGGGTCAGTTTCTCAAAGAACTAAGAGAGAATGCTTTCAGTGGGACGGAACATGAAGATGCTAATGAGCATGTTGAAAAGGTCCTGGAGATTGCAGATTTATTTACTTCAGAAGGAGTGACTGATGATCAAATCATGCTGAGAATCTTTCCACTCTCACTAAAAGGAGCTTCTAACAAGTGGCTAAGGAATGAACCTGCGAGTTCAATCACTACATGGGGAGATTTGAAGAGCAAATTCCTGAAGAGATATTGTCCACCTGCTAAGACTGCTAAAAAGATGAAGGCTATCAATAGTTTCAAGCAAGAGCCTGATGAAACTCTTTATCAAGCTTGGGAACGATTTAAAGATTTATTGGTAAAATGTCCTCAACACTATCTAACCCCTATACAGGAGATAATATTGTTTTATCAAGGATTGGATGTGCCTACAAGACAGATTTTGGATGCTAAGGGAGCTGTACCTCAAATGAGTGCAACTAATGCTAGGAAAGCAATCCAAGAAGCTGCCGATCATTCTCAAAAATGGCACGATGGGACCTCTACTAGATCTAAGAGCAGCACTAATTTTGACGGGATTGCTGCTATTCAAGCTCAATTGGATAAAATTAGTAGAGAAATGAAGAAGCGTGATGAAAGAGCGTATGCTGCCCAAGTTGGATGTGAAAAGTGCGAAGGACCTCACTACACTAAAGATTGCCCGAATAAGAATGAAAGTGAGACGTTTGAAGAAGCATATTACACCCAATTTGGACAACCATTCCGACCTTCGGGGAGATTTAGGGAAGCTACACCGGGATTATATCAAAGGAACAACTTCAATCCCGCTTATCAAGAAAGGAGGCAGACTTTAGATGATACTTTAAAGCAAATTATGACCGATGCTGCTAAAAGACATGAAGAGAATACTGCTATGATCAAAGAAATTCGAGCTTCAACGGACACTACTACAAGAAATCAAGGAGCTTCGATCAAAGCGTTGGAACAACAAATTGGTCAAATGAGCAAAGTTCTTCAAGAAAGGGGATATGGATGTTTACCGAGCTCAACTGAAACAAATCCAAGAGATCATGTCAAGGCCATAAGCACCACTGAAGAAGTCACTCCTAATATACCTAGAAGATCGATGAATGGTAATGATGGTGCAAGACCCGAATTTTTCTTTAATTCTTCAATCAGCTTAAGGAGACTACTAAAAGAGAAGACAAAGATTGAAGAGGAGATCAAGGCAACAATGAAAGAAGAGAGCCCTGCAACTGACTCAAATGCCTTGCCTCATAAAGAAAGAGACCCAGGAAGTTTTACTCTACCTTGTTCTATTAATAATATATCTTTCAATAATGTGTTAGCTGACTTAGGAGCTAGTGTTAGTGTTATGCCTCTTAAGACATTCGCTACCCTAGGACTAGGAAAATTAGCACCAACTAAGTTACTTATTGAATTGGCTGATAAAACGGTAAAACGACCTGAAGGGATTGCTAATAATGTGCTAGTTAAGATTGAGCAGTTTATTTTTCCCGTAGACTTTGTTATACTAGACATGCCCGAGGATGTTAAGATTCCTTTAATCCTCGGAAGACCTTTCTTGTCTACTGCCCATGCTAAGATTGATGTGTTTAAGAGAAAAATCTCATTAAGGGTAGGGAATAATAAACTAGTCTATAAGTGCCAAGATCCGGTTAAAAGCATAATTAGAGGTGTTTATGTGCTAGGATTAAGAGAGCGTATGGACCTCGATCTTGAAGCTAGACTTATGGGAGAAACATTGATTCAAAACAACTCAACTAATCCTAATCATGAGAACTTTGAGGAATTCATTGACCTTAATGTACCTACCGAACTTAGACGCAATGTTGTTAATGATTCTGATGATGAGTGGTATGATTGTGTAGTAATTAACAAACGTAGGAGAATAGTTGAGAAAACGAATTTGAACAATGATGTGTTTATTGAACTACCACCCCACCTTGCTTATTTGTGCCTATATGATAATAAGAATTTCCCGTCTATCATTTTGTCATCTCTGCCCGAAAGGGACAGGACTTTGTTTATACAGATATTAAAGAAGAACGGCGTGGAAATTAAGGACGAGCAAGGAGTGTTCAATATTACTGAATTGGCGATGAAGGAGCGCGATGTTTCCGACTCCTTCAATGATCGATACTAAAGAGCTGAACGTGAGTCTAACTTGAAGACTCTGGAATAAAGACAAGTGCTTACCGGGAGACAACCCGGAGAATTTTTATTATTCTGTTTCTGTGTCCAGTCAGTCAGGCCCGCATGAGGATACGGCGCATCTCCATCCTGAGATGCGACGCATCTCCTGCAATGGTTATATCATATTTTAATTTTCTGCATTTTTATTTTCGACTTTAAAACTTTTTATCAGTTTATTTTAATGCGGCGCATCCCTGGTTAAGGATGCGGCGCATCTTTTATTCTGATCCGTATTTATTCCAGGCTCGATACGGCGTATCTTCTTCCATAAGATACGGCGCATCGACTGACCTGATGATTTTCAGTTTTAATTTTTTTTAAGTTTTATTTTTATCTAACTACTAATGTATTATACAAGCTTGAACCTTTCTTATCTTAGGTGTGTTTTAAAGTGTTGGTGGTATTATAGTTTCCTGGATTTCCTGTGGATACATCAAGTATGAAGCTTTAACGTTCTAATCCACAAGAAAGATGATTTTTGCTCTAATACTAATGGAGGATCATACCGAGCAAATCTCAGGGGAGTTTTTCTGTTCTAATTCTTTTATTTTCCAGTTTTTAACCTTTTATACAAACAATGAGGACGTTGTTTAACTTAAGTGGGGGGATTGGAGAATTAGAACACTTAACAATTACTTGTCCTAAACTTTTTCAAAAATTATGCTTAAAATGTGCTTAATATATCAAACTTAAAAATTTTTAGCATGTTTTTGTTTAAGATCTAAGTTGCATAACTGCACACAAGACGTTATTTTCAAAAATTGTGATTTTTCAAAAATTCACAAATCTATGAGTGTGCCGGTGACTTGTAAACTTTAGAACTTGGCTTGTATACTATTCGAGACCACCATAATGAGTATTATTTATATAATTGGAATGACTTGTCTAAATTGGTAAATTTCTAGGATTACACCCAAATAGCCTATTATATGTTATGTGTTATTAACTAACTACACTGGTTAGTTAACCCCCGTATAAACCCTTTTGTTACTCTCATTTTTAGAGTAAGATACCCCTAGAAAAACACTCAGAGCCATTCCTTTCGTTTCTTACACCTATGTTTAAAATGTTTCGTTACACCCTTACACCTTAGCCTACCCTGTAGATTAAAGTCCGTGGTTGGTTAATTGCTATAGGCAAAGTGTGTTTCCTTACATTACCTGTGTTCGCGTGCGTAATTCATTATCTTTGGTTAGGTCGGGAAATTGCACAATGCAATTGGAGTGAAAGTAAATATTGTATATCTTTGAGTTTATTTTTCGTGTGTTTACTACTTTCACTATTACCGTTATTTCTGAAGTCATGAAAAGTATGGAAAAATTATCCAGAATTATCATTATAGTGATGTGGTGAAATTTTACACATCTATGTCTTTGGTTACAAGAAAAAAAAAAAAAAAAAAAAAAAAAAAAAAAAAAAAAAAAAAAAAAAAAAAAAAAGTTGGATGTTTGTTTTTAAACCAACGATGTAAAGTTATGTAAGTGGTTCATATGGCCACTATTTGTTGTACTATATCTATGGATTGAATGGGAATTGGCAGTTATGGGAACGCCAATTAAGGTTTATTCTTTGATTAAGATCTTGTTGAGTATAATTCGTGTCTACCTAAAGCGTGTGTTTCAAGTGTTAAAGCGTGAGTTATTCAATGATATGAGTCTTATTCATGGGATGGTTGGGATAGTGATTAACCACACTTAGGATTTTAATTTATTTGTTTTGTTTATTTTTATTTTTACACCAATTTATATCCCAAATATTATCCATACCCTATATTATTCTTTATCCAACCAAACCTTTGATTTATTGAGATTAGGGATTTGAGCAATCTTAAGTATCGTAGTCATGGATTCGGCTATGTATTTATGATTTTGTCGCCCTTTTTGATATATTATTATTGGTGAAGTTTGGACCTATCTTTAGCCTATTCGAGTTAAGGATTTGAGCAATTGCAAGTATCGTGTTCGTGGATTCGATCATGTATTTGTGATTTTGTCGCCTTTTCTGGAATTTGAGATCGATAGTGAAAAGAGAATAATTAACCCTTAAGCCTACAAACCCTTTTTACCGCTTTAGACTTGTTATTCCTTGGCTTTAGTGGGGGAGATGTGTATACTTGCCAAGCTTATGATAGAATATTCGTCGCGACTGGACAGTTAAACGATTAGATTTGCTTTTATCAAATTATTTATTTATACTTCTAATTCGTTAAAGTGTTTAGTTGTGTGATTATGAAATAAACGAATACATGCTTAATATAAAAATAAATCCTAACATCTTTTAGGATACATTTTCATAAGAGAAATTCTAAGGTTTACTTGGGGACAAGTAAAGTTCAAGTGGGGGGATATTTGATGAACTCAAATAAGTACATTTTATTACTATCATTTATCCTATTAATTTGACTTGTTTTACTATATTATGTATGAGGATTGATACTTAATCGTTTACTTTTGTAATTCTCAGGTAAAAACAAGCATTTGGTGAAACTTAGCGATTTTGGACTGATTATGGAGCAAAACATGCAAGAAGTTAAGAGTCTACTGAAATGAAGAAGATCAAGACTAATCTGCTCCAAATGCGCCGCATCTCACTCATTACATACGGCGCATCTTTATCAAGATATCACCAGATACGATCCAAGATACAGAGGACATGCGCCGCATCTAATCATGGAGTTACGCCGCATCTTCTGGCGGTGTACGAATATTCCTGAATATTATAATCTTGGACCCCACGCGAAGTTAAGTCAATGCGCCGCATCTACTTAATAGATGTGCCGCATCTTCCCTCAGACAGAAACTATAAATACCCCAAGACCAGATGAATTCCGGAGTTTTTGGTGAGACATATATCAGAACCGAAGAGCAGAACCCTAGGACGAATTCAGTCAAGGAGGCAGCACAAGACACACTAAACGAAGATACAAGAGCTGTAAGAAGGTGCTGCATGTGTTTAATTCATTAAGTAGTTTTGTTTTATTGTGTTAGCAAACTTTAATTCATCAGGATTGGTGGCTTGTGTAATGTGACAACGAAAGATTGCACTCCCTTTAATACTTGCTTTCCCATCAATTAAAGTTTATATGTTGATGTCTTTGGTTACTACTTATTAGTGGATTGATAACCTCTGTGTTTATTAGTGGCTTGCGGGCATTTGACTGCGGAAAATAATGTGGCTCCCACGGTTATTACTAAATTGATCACTTAGGAATAACTTTTAGACATAAGTAATCATTAAGGGTTTACTCGCCGATAAGATTAGGACCAACGAGAAAGGGTTAACTACATACACTTCATATAAAGCTATCAATAAAACAAGTGACAAACTACTTAATTATAAGGACAGCCCTCTTATTGTCTCAAGTATTTATCTGTGTACGTGTGTGCTACTTGCTGATTCGTGCCTATTGGTTTATTTTATTATTTAATTGCAAACAAAATCGTGCCAGTCTCTCAGGCTGAAACCCCCTTGCGTTAGGATATTAAAATACTGATTAGAATAACGAGATAATACGTTCCACTTTTAGTGATCGACACTCTACTTACCATTATATTCATACTGACCGGGTACACTGCTCGTTAGGTGTGTGTGTTATTGATAAGTCGGCTAAATATAAATTTAAAACTTGAGTAGGCATTAAAACTGCTAAACCGCAACGACACACGCAGCACACATCACAAACCCATACTTGATCTGCGACCAATGTGGTGGCCCGCATGAAGTGGAGGAATGCGGGGATGATACCACCACCGAACAAGCATGCTTGTCAAGCCACGACATCTTCGATGATCCTTCGCTCTTAACTTTCTTCCAAAACAATGATTTCACCCCTTGGGGAAATCTTGTGAGAGAAGAGGGAGGAGGAGAATATCCTGACTATAAGGTTAGGAGCACTTTTGAGGATGATCTAGGGCATTTCACGTTTGAAAAGAATCTGCAACTAAATGGTCTCGACAACCTTATCAATAGCCAACAAAACGACATAAGGGCCAAATTCGCAGAACTCAACGCCACTCTCGACGGCCTTGGCGAACCTCAAAGAGATCCCTTACTCGCCATCACCACTCGTGCTGGAACAACTACTAAGGATCCACCTTACCCAGCTCAACAATCTAACGTCATGGAACCCAACACCCCTCATGAGGAGGAAGATAATGTGAACGATGAGAATCCCGAACAAACCCCTCCGGTAACTCCCTCTCCACCTACTCCAACCAAACAGCCCATTAAAGTCCCATACCCGTCCCGTCTTAAGAATCAAAAGGTCGAAAATGATAATAAAAGATTCTTGTCATATTTGAAGAATGCGGTCGTCACCATACCCCTTCTTGATGCATGTTACCATATGCCCAAATATAGTACATACTTCAAGAAGTTGCTAACCAACAGAAAAGGGCTCGAGGGTCTTGTAACCTTAGGGGAAGAATGTTCTGTGGTGACTCAACGAGGGCTGCCAAAGAAGGTGGACGATCCAGGTAGTTTCACCTTGCCCTGCTCAATAGGATCTCTTTCAGTCAAGAATGCTTTAGCCGACTTAGGAGCAAGTATCAATCTTATGCCGCATTCCATGTTCCTCAAATTAGGGTATTCTGGATTGAAACCAACCCGTATGAACATCCAACTAGCCGATAGATCAGTCAAATACCCCTTAGGAATATGTGAGAATGTGCTGGTTAAGGTAGGGAAGTTCAAATTTCCAGTTGATTTCGTCATCTTAGAAATGGAAGAAGATGACCTAGTGCCCATCATTCTGGGGAGGCCATTCCTTGCAACTGCTCGTGCTGTTATTGATGTTCACGACGGCAAATTGACCTTACGAGTGGGGGCCGATAGCTTAACCTTCGACATCAAGGACACAATGAATCTTTCTCTCGAAGCAGATAATCAGCTGTATTTCATCAGAGAAATCGATGAACTATCCGACGAGATTGACAATTGTATAGATGAACAGGTGGAAGCTGGTTGGTTGCGAGATGAAGCTTTCTTACCCATCTTAGAGGGGGAGAAGACTATGGATGTAAACGTAGTCTCCTTCTATCCCAGACAAGAAATCGAACAGCTTGAGCTTCGAAAACCCGAGAACAAACTTAAACCCTCCATCATCGAGCCACCTGAGGTAGAACTCAAGGAACTCCCAAACAACCTTGAATATGCTTTCCTCCAAGGGGAAGATCAACTTCCGGTAATCATAAGCTCTTCCTTGAAAAGTGAACAAAAGGATAAATTCTTAGGAGTTTTAAAAAAATATAAAGGAGTTATAGCATGGAGTGTAGCCGACATCAAGGGGATTGACTCTACCTTTTGCACGCATAAAATCCTCATGGAGGAGGATTATAAACCCACCGTGCAACCTCAAAGGCGAGTAAACCCCAACATTAAAGAAGTCGTAAAAAAGGAAGTCATTAAGCTCCTAGATGCAGGGCTAATTTACCCAATTTCTGACAGTCCATGGGTAAGTCCTGTACAGGTTGTACCAAAAAAAGGAGGAATGACGGTAGTGAAGAACGATAAGGATGAGTTAGTGCCTCAACGAACAGTAACTGGATGGCGTGTGTGCATCGATTATAGGAAGTTGAATGATGCAACCCGAAAGGATCATTTCCCTCTCCCATTTATCGACCAAATGTTGGAAAGGTTAGCAGGGCATGAGTACTACTGCTTCCTAGATGGGTTCTCAGGGTATTTCCAAATCCCTATCGCTCCTGAGGACCAAGAAAAGACTACGTTCACATGCCCTTATGGCACCTTCGCCTACAAGCGAATGCCCTTTGGACTATGTAACGCCCCCGCCACTTTTCAGCGCTGCATGACGGCAATCTTCCATGAGTTAATGGAAGACAGCATGGAGGTCTTCATGGATGATTTTTCGGTCTTTGGAAACTCTTTTGATCGCTGTCTTGCTAACCTTGAGAAAATGCTCAAACGTTGTGAGGAGACTAACTTGGTACTAAACTGGGAAAAGTGCCACTTTATGGTAAAAGAAGGGATTGTGCTAGGGCACAAAATTTCAGGAAGTGGAATTGAAGTAGACGGGAAAATTGAGCTATATCCAAATCTATCAAAATGTCAGGCAATCGTAGTTTGGTCATGTGCTTCTATAGGAGATCATTAAAGATTTCTCAAAGTAGTAACCCAATGACTCAGTTGCTCATGAAGGATGCCCCGTTCGACTTCTCTCAAGAGTGCAAGGATGCATTCGATCGATTGAAGCAGGAACTTACCCAAGCTCCAATTATGGTCACCCCTAACTGGGAGTTACCCTTTGAAATCATGTGCGATGCTAGCGATTATGCTGTTGGAGCAGTATTAGGCCAAAGGCTTAACAAACACTTTCAGCCAATATACTACGCTAGCAAAACCATGAATCCTGCTCAAGAAAACTACACTACCACTGAAAAGGAATTACTAGCCGTGGTATTTGCTTTTGATAAGTTTCGCCAGTATCTTGTCCTCTCTAAAACGGTTGTTTTTACGGACCATTCAGCTATTCGATATCTTTTCGCTAAACAGGATGCTAAACCACGGCTACTTCGTTGGATCCTATTATTGCAAGAGTTCGATGTTGAGATTCGTGATAAGAAAGGAGCAGAGAATCTTGCGGCTGATCATCTTTCTCGTCTCAAAAACCCCAGCCTCGCTGAATCTGACAAGAGTGAGATTCGGGAGTCATTTCCGGAAGAGCAGCTCATGTCAATAAATGATTCTGAACCTTGGTATGCGGATTATGCTAACTACCTGGCAAGTAGAGTCATTCCTGAGCATATGAGCCGGCATGAAAAAAAGAGGTTCTTCAATCAATTAAAGTACTACTTTTGGGATGAACCTTTCTTATTCCGAAGATGTCCGGATCAGGTAATCAGGCGTTGTGTTTCGGAAAAGGAGGCTGTCAGAATTATGAAAGAGTGTCATGCAGGTCCATCGGGAGGACATCACGGAATGAACACTACTGCACGAAAGGTCTTCGATGCGGGATTCTATTGGCCTACAATATTTCGTGATGTGAAGGGTATGATACAGACCTGTGACGCGTGTCAAAGAGCTGGGAATATCTCTAGGAGGGATGAAGCCCCACAGAATTATATACAAGTTTGCGAGGTTTTTGATGTTTGGGGAATTGATTTCATGGGACCCTTCCCATCTTCAGGAGGGAATGAATACATCTTAGTGGCCATTGATTATGTTTCGAAATGGGTGGAAGCACAAGCCCTTAGGACTAACGACGCTAGGGTAGTCATTCATTTCTTAAAAAAATTGTTCGCTAGGTTCGGAATTCCGAAGGCTCTTATTAGCGACAGGGGAACCCATTTTTGCAATTCGCAAATGGAGAAAGTTATGAAAAGATATGGAGTCTCTCACCGATTCTCCACCGCTTACCATCCTCAAACCAACGGTCAAGTCGAAAACACTAATAGAGCCATAAAGAGAATATTAGAGAAAACGGTCAATCAAAACAGAAAAGATTGGTCTTTTAAGCTCGATGAAGCTTTGTGGGCATTTCGAACCGCTTATAAGACACCAATCGGGACAACCCCGTTCCGTATGGTATATGGCAAGGCATGCCACCTTCCAGTAGAACTGGAACACAAGGCATATTGGGCACTTAAGGCTTGTAATTTGGATTATACGGTTGCGGGAACAAATAGATTCTTACAGCTCCAAGAGCTCGATGAATTGAGATTAGAGGCTTATGAATCTTCCATTACATACAAAGAAAGGGCAAAAAGATGGCATGACCAACGGATTAAGAGACCCAAGGAGTTTTCGGAAGGAGACAAGGTATTATTGTATAATTCTCGCTTAAGGCTATTTCCGGGAAAACTTAAATCTAGATGGTATGGACCTTTTACCGTAAGGAGCTCCTCTAAAACAGGAGCCGTTGTGTTGATTGACGACGAAGATAGAGAATTCACTGTGAATATACAACGAGTCAAGCATTATCTAGATAATGGTAATGAAATGATCAATGAGGAAGACATAACTTTTGATGAAGAAGTCACGTAATGTACGGTGACTTTGAGTCTAGCTACAAGACTCGTTAATAAAGAAAAGCGCTTCTTGGGAGGCAACCCAAGCTTTATTTGTTTTGTGTGTTTATTTGTTTGTTTGTTTGATTTTATTTGCTTCCGTATGTATGTTTAATTTTTATTATTATTGATTCATGTTCAAAACTAATTGGTGAAAATGCTTTATTTTGTTTTTAACTTCGTCTTAACTACATATAAAGGTATTTTGCAAAGGTTAAGTGTAAGGGAAATCTAAATCGGTTTATTAGAACACAAATGAACATGAATCGTAATAATATTAATTAACATACATATTAGTATTTGTTTGAGTCAAATGCTTGTATCGAGTCATGATGATGTTTTGCAGGAATTCCAGGAAGTAAGGTATAGGTTTTTCCAAAATTTTTCCGGAAACTTAACATGAGAATTCTGTCAGATCATTTCTGACGGCGTCAGGATTTACAACCTGACGGCGTCAGGTTTTAATTTTCTGAAAATTTTGAAAGTTTTGTTTTCATAAAAAAAGTTTTTATTAAATCTCTAACTTATAATCTCCAGGAATCTGCAAAATAATCATTCCACAAGCATTATATCCTTATATATAGAATTTATCCCGCCGATGTTATGCAGGTTTTCGTGTTTGTTTTCTCAGGTTTAACAGGTTATTTTGGACAAGGAGACGTATTTGGAATCAAGCTTATGGCGATGCATTAGTCATGGAGCTTCAACATTACCTTGGAAGAAGATCTAACCGTGTTACCACATTATCCACCGAGCGAATCAGGGGAGTATTTGATTTCATTCTTTTACTTTATGCTTTTACATCTTGTTATTTGAACATTGGGGACAATGTTCATCTTAAGTGTAAGGGGGGGGGGTAAAAGTACGATACTTTAGAGAATACAATTGCACTTGATTTTTGTTTATTTAATAGTAGATGTGTAATAAAACTGAGATAAATACCTGTTAGGGTAATTTTAGTGCCAAATTTAAATTTTTTTACAACATTTAGGAGTGAAACTTTGATCTTAATGAGCATCTCACGGATAGGAGTTATATGACTAGCATAAAACCGTACCACTAAAAAAATTTTTCCACCCCAAATATGTGAGGTTCGCCCCTAGAATTGGTAGGAAAAGCATTTATGCTATGATGTGTGTACCGGTAGCACTTAGATTCTAGAACTTGCGTTAGGACCATTACGAGGCCACAAGTGAGACTACATTCGTGTAGTTAGATTTACTACATGATAAGAGGCATTAGGATTAACCCATTGTTTTACACCTGTGTTTTTGTTATAATTACATTGGCTACATTGGTCAAGTAATTCTCCCACACCCTTTGCGTTGTACTCATTTTTAGTACACGATACCCCTAGTACACCCCTCAGAGCCTATCTTTTCGTTTCGAACTTTAAGCATTTTACTTAAAGGAAGAATTTGTTACACCCCACTAAAATGTACACCCAAATCGCCTTAGCCTACCTTGTATGCACTCATCTTTAGTGCATTATTGTGACAACATTTGTTTAAACCCAAGTTAATTATCTAATTGATTACATGGTTGCTAAGTCGAGTCATATCCTTGTACATATTGTTTTGGGACGATTGGGACTCATGGGTAAAGTACTAGTGTAATGGAGTAATGGGGAAGAACAACATTATTACCCCCATATGTGCTAAATATTTTAAAAGTACTCCAAGTTTTTCAATTGTCTTAATTCGAGTCATTAGAATAGTTATTTGTAAAGTTATGTAAAAGTTCAAGTGTAAGGGGAATGCAACGCCCCTATGATGTATTATTTTGGATGGTAGGGCAAAAGTGTATGCAAAAAAAAAAAAAAAAAAAAAAAAAAAAAAAAAAGAGAAAAAGAAAAGTAAAAAAATCATACGGACTACCATCCCGTTTCATTTTATGTTTATTTTATGTTTTTGTTATTTTGTTTTTAGCTTAAGATCGAGTCTAGTCTTAGCTTAGCAACATTGTATAGTACATGTAATTAATCAAGATCTTTAACTCGCCACCAGTAAAATATCCCTTATCCAACAAAACCGTGTTTTCCATTTCCCTACACCTAAGTTATAACCCGTTTAAAAGCCCTCTTTGATAGTTTATCTTAGGTGCTTACGCCTAGTGGAGGAGGTTTTTGATCCTTTCCCAAGCCTATGGTAGTCTATTTGCTATGACAGGTAGTGAGAGATATTATCCGTTTTCATTTATGAGATTTATTTTGATGACACCTGAGAGATGTGAGTATCTAAACACTACTTGTGAGGTGCTAGTTTGTAATCTCCGTGCTTATTATGATTAAAGTGGAACGACTAATTGTTGCAATTACTTTTATATTAGCGTTAAATGACCCCTGACTTGTATTTTGATTAGAATAAAAGCGCATTTGCTTGAGGACAAGCAAATCTCAAGTGTAAGGGTATTTGATGAAGCGAAAAGTGTACCGCTTTTAGGGGGTCATTTAAGCCATAAATCGTATTTATTTGATCAAATATTGCCCTAAATCGTTCCTTTTGTCATTTTAGGTACTTTTGAGAAGAAATCTGGAAAAGGAAGCATTTTGGACGTTTTTGGAGCATAAAAGTGAAGAAAACGACAAAGTCTCAAAATTATGCTGGAAAGTACCTTTGACGGCGTCAGGGATTGGTCCAGACGGCGTCATGGCTTGGCAAAAGTGGTGGATATGAAAATTACTCATGATAAGCCAGAGAATTTTGCATGAAAAATCTGACGGCGTCACCCTTTAATGTGATCAAGGCCATCACGGTTTAAACTAAAGAGGGACGGCGTCAAGCTCAATTCTGACGGCGTCACCCCTTGATAGGCCAGAGCGGATTTTGGAGCACTAAAGAGGGACGACGTCAGGAAGGCCATCCGGGAACCCTAAAAGCGGCGAGGTGACGGCGTCAGGATCTATAACGTGACGCCGTCAGCCCTTAAACTCTATATATAGTTTTGCAATTTTTTGTCATTAGAGTGGAACTTATTGTGTGTAATTTTGGAGGAGAAACCCTAAGACGAATTTCTGCCATTTTTAAGGGTTTTCATACCCTTGGATCTCCCATGTTTAATTGAAGATAAGTAATCGTTTAATCATTCAATATATCTATGTGTTGTTTGATTACATCTTGTTCTTGTCTTTTGATTAACATGCTAGGCTAGATTTATCTTGTGTTTGCTTAGATCTAATGAAACCTAGCTATTGATTATTGGTTATTAGTGTGTTATTAATTGTATTTGATGATTGTTCATCGATGTTAGGCTTAAGAAAACTGGCTAACTTCCTATTCGGTAACTTGCTTGAACGTCTTAAGAAACATGAACCAATGCGTACTAAGGTTTTTATGGTTGTGTTTAATGCATGAGCGAATTCTAGTGATCCCATGTTAGGAGCTTCTTAGCCGCTCGACATAGGAGTGAAGTAGGAGCTCATAGAGTTGGGGAAGTACGTACGCCACCCCACGATTGGTATTAAGGAATACACCCGTCATCCACGCGATTAATACACACTAATCAACCGGTAAAAGATAGTTAGGGAGTAAGGAAATCTAAGTAAACACATTTCTCTCCACATAAGTTTCACAACCTTTTCATTTTCTGTTATTTTATTTTATTTGCATTTGTAGTTACTTGGGTTAGTTGACTAGCAACTAATTCCGCCCACTTCTTCAAACCCGAGATTTTACTTGCTTTCATAAAAAAATATAAAAATACAAAAAAAGAATCTTCTCTCACCCTTAGACCTATTAGAGTAGTTGTTCAATCCTAACGACACTATTCCCTGTAGAGAACGATCAATCCCCCGTACTTACCACTACACTATACTACATCGGTCAGGTACACTGCCTGGTGGGGTTGTAAGCCTCTTGAGATCCCTCGAGAGGTAAAACCTGTTGTAAGGTTGCAAAACCACGCATCATCGGGATAAGTTTGTGCTACAAGATCGGCAGGAATTGGGAAATTATGATAACTTGGTTGGTTTGTTAATTCACGGGTTGGTGTACTTAGTGTCTCAAACTTCTCGGGGTTGGTTGGATGCACGATGTTTGATGACCCTTGCTTGAGCGTATTTAAGGTGATTAGACTTGGATGTTCAAGAAGTGGATATATACAATAAAGGATGGAAGGTTGGGTATATATCACTACCTATATTTAAAGGAGTTACGTTGTTGTGCTCAATATAGGTTCTAAATCACAATTTAGTGCAAGTTTAATTCGCGGACTTGTTCTTTATCAAGCTTCATCAAGTGATTGTTGTTCCTTAAGCTTCTAATGGGATTGTTGTACAAGATCTTCTCAAGAGGTAGTCAGGCTTAAGACGAGAGGTGATTTGTTTGGAGACGTGTTTTAACCTTTTACTCACTTTAAAGTTATACGCATTTCATCAAGCGGTTTTGGCATATTACGAGCTTCAATGAACTGTTAATCTGCTAAACCATTGATGAGGAGGAAAGCAAGGGGTTACTACAAGAGAGTCTTAATCACCATCTTCGTTGCAGTAGTTTCATTGTCTTTTCCATGTATTGTGCTGACAAATTCACAAACATCACGGACTCTCAGCTTTGGCAAAAAGGTCATTTCATGCCCTTTTTGAGGGGGAGAATTAGGCGCGTGTTTCCTAGCGGTTCCGTCTCCAGCGATGTGAATTTTAGCAGTTCCGGTTTCAGCGGGTCAGATCGTAGCGGTTCAGTCTCCAGCGGTTTGAAACTTAGCAGTTCTGGTTTCAGCGGGTCAGATCGTAGCGATTTAGGATTCAGTGGTTCAGTCTCAAGCAGTTTGAATATTAGCGGTTCCAGTTTCAGTGGATTAGCTTTCAGTGGTTTGGGTCTTAGCAAATTGCCTAAGATTTCTGCAGTTTGATACTTACTGTTGTGCAGTTTGTTCTTGAATTTATTTCTCGGATAAATCTCAAGAACTGTAAAATCCTGTACACAGTACGACAACTATTCCATGCACTGCACCTGATAACATCCAAGTAGCTGGGTCAGACAGCTTTGTTTGATAGGACTGACTATGAGTCACGGGCACTGCTAAGAATAAGCGCATGTTTCTTCTCTTCTTGGCTAGTCAACAGCACAAGATGATCACGAGGTTAATTTGGTATTCTTTATTTGAGATTGAAGTTGAATTTCACGAAGGCGTCTACTTAGTTTATCTTGAAGTCGGGGTTGGTTGGATGCATGACCTTCAATGATAACTTGCTCGTGCTTAAAATTTTAAGTTGAAGACTTGGGTTATCTAGTTACCAGCAGTCGGGGTAACTATCACTTAAGAGTCATGGGAGTACTCAGTGTCACACGTCAATGACGTTGTCGATAATCGCAAGAGGTGTTAATGTCTCATACTTTGGTTGGGTATTGAGTACTTAGAGATTTGCTTGGAGCATCAATTCTCTACACCGTTCTTCCAACATTAGTGCAAGCTTAAGTAACAAATTTGGGGACTTCTACTTCAGCTTTCAGGTTTGGTATATCAGGTTTCCTTCATCAAGTGGTCACTAATCTGTGTACAAGGTTGGTTAGTTGGCCAAAGGTCTTAAAAGTTGTGATGTGATCTGTAATTCTCACGAGATATTCTTAACCCAAACTGATGTTCACCAAAATCTAATCAGTCACGCCACATTCAATCTGTTACTGCCTCACGGTTTCTTCTTGGTTTTGTAAAATCCCGAGAAAGAACTTATTTCTCGGTTTAAATCATAGATTTGTAAAATCCCGTGATGATGGACTATGCGCTCTTAACCATGATCGGGTTAAAACCATTATCAAAGTTCAGTCGATATATCATAAATGGCTAGATCGGGGCATTTAATCGTCAAGATGTGACTACGGCGTTAATTCATTATTATTTATTTGAGGCTGAAGTGAAATTTCATGGGTGCGTGTACTTAGTATCTGAAGATATCGGGGAGGTTGGATGAAGATTCTTCGAGATCCTTGTTCGAGCTATTAATCTTTACAATGACGAGGACTTGGATATCTAGTTATTTTTTCTTTCTCTCTATTACAAAATAACTATCACTTTAAGGAGTTACGTTGTAGTGCTCAGTGTCACACGAAGTTGTGGATATCCAAGAGGTGATGTACGTCTTATACTTGATGGTTGGTTGGTTGAAGAGTATAGAGTACTTAGGGATTCGATGTTGCACGATGTCTCTACACCGCTCTTTGTCACGCATTAGTACAAGTTTAAGTCACAAGTTCGGGTTATATTACTTCAGTATCAAGTTCATCATATTGGGTTTTCTCCATCAGTGGTCACGACATCAAGCCAACAAAATGATAATGGGGTTGGTAAAGAGTTAGATGAGAGAAGTAGTAAAGAGAGAGATTATGACGTCTGTACACATCAGTGCAGGCCTCGCTCTTCATCATAATGACGTCTGTACAAGTCAGTGCAGGCCTCGCTCTTCAACATTATGACGTCTGTTCATATCAGTTCAGGCCTCGTTCTTCAAAGAAAAGAAAAGTGTACGCTTGAGTGCACTTTATCTTCAAAAGAAGAGGAATCTTCTTATTTATGGCCATTCTCATCAACAAGATTCATGCTCTTTCCGTGCTTATTCAATCTTCAAGTGGATCGGCGCATATTGGGGTATACTTTTATTCACATATTCAACCAAAAATTGCAGTTGGCAGGCATATGCAATTTTTGAGGGGGGGAAAGGGTGAATATTATTCTTCATGTTGATTGATGATTGAGAATTGGTCATACGACTCCTGAATACGTCAGTTCAGGAGTCGTGCAAACCATGTTTCTCCAACACTACTTCTTCCATCTATCATGGTGTTGAAGAACATGGTCATGGAATGCTAATCTACATAGTCTCACGGGCTGGTTCAATCAGCAACAAAGGGTTTCTAGTCAATGCTTCATGTATACGTCATTAGGCTACATGTACACATCATGATGATGATTCCGATTAATCGTAACCATCATGGGGGAGAGAAATGTGTACACCAAGGACGCACAAAAGGTTCACGTGATCTGGCTTTATACTGCTTCCGAGTTGAAGTTATTCCGGTGTTGATAACCGCAGAGATGATCAGTGGTTCAACTTGTTACCTTGGTATTATCGTTTCGCTTTTACGTCATGGGCTGATTAATCGTAACCATTAGGGGAGAGAGAATGTGTACATCAAGGACGCACAACATGTTCACGTGATCAGGGCTTAATATCCAAGAGGATACATACTATAGATGATCAGTGGTTCAACTTGTTACTTTGGTGTTATACTAAAGACTGAAGAAGGTCGTGTCGTCAGTCTATTCTTCATTCTCTGCTGTATGTTATCGTCTCATGTGTACGCTGCGGGTTGATGGGTTACATGTAAGATTACTGGAAGGCATTTGGTGAGATGAAGATGATTGGTATTCTGTTCCTCCACATTGGGCAATCTTGAAGAAGGTCGAGTCTTCAGTCTTCTCTACATTCAAAAATGTTGAGCTCTTTTCTTACAACTTGATATTTAACTTAATCCCATGACAGTTCTTGTTTGATGAGTTGTGGAGTTAAGTTAGGTTCAAGTTGTTCTGTAGTTTAAGGTTAGGTCCAACTTGATTTTAACCTAATCTCATGACAGTTCTTGTTTGATGAGTTGTGAGGTTAAGCTGAAATCAAGTTGTTACTGGGCTTAAATTTGTGGTTTAACTTAACCTCATGACAGTTCTTGTTTGATGAGTTGTGGGGTTAAGCTAGATTTCAGTTGAGGCTCAACTTAAACTAACGAAAAGATGCCTAAGGTTTTTGACGGCGTTACTCAAGGACGGGAGTGTTAGAAGACTAAAGACGGCATGCATTTGGTTATCAAAAGACTTCTTCATATTATGGGCGTTCATCCAAAGTCTTCTTCCTATTATGGGTGTTCATCAGAAAGGTTGTCAGATTGGGGGAGAGCACTAATTAGGGGAGTGTGAAAAGCCAGAATCAATCCCTGATTAAAAGTGCTCACATTGCTCTTCAGCAAGTCAAGTGATGAATGCGGAGAAGATTCAGGATGCTGAGGAGTAATGGTTTCTAGTTCGTATCCTTGTATATATATTTTGCTTCTTACATTCTTTTTCATATCTTATACCTTTTTGTAAATAGATATATAGAAATCTTCCTATTTGTAAATAGAGAAACGTAAAATCAGAAAAACCATAAAAATTAAAAAATTAGAAAAGACCAAAAATAGTTTCACCTAGGCATGTCTTCTGTTTATCGATAACATTTACGGACTTAGAAATGTCATTCAATAATGGCACGGGTCTTTAAATGAAGCTCGAGCAGAAGTTAAAATTGGATTGTTAAAACATGTCTTAATGGCTTGCTATTACTTTAGATAGCAACCCGAGCTTCAAAATGGGGAAAACACGTCGCCAAAAAGACGGCTGTTCCTTCAACTGGGTGATGTTCACCTGGGCATGGATTACTTTATATCCATGTTTCTTCGATCTGATGTACGTTTCAGTGCATCATTTCTGGTAAAGGAAGAGAAATCTTCTTTGTATACAAATAGTTTTCATTCAATGATTCTTCTGAAAATTATTTGTGAGACACTTGGTGATTATGTGTTGTATGAAATTTGTTTATACTTGGATTATGCATAAAATTTGTCACTCAATCAACGACTACAAATCTTTAACTAGGTCATTGATTGAGGGGGAGAGTGAATTCAAATTTTATATCATCAAACGGATTTATTGGTTAAATCATACTTGTTAGAAATGGTTTTGTAGTTAATGGGGAATTAGTTGAAGAGGATCTTGCTAAAACTTTATATCAAATGGCCAAACGTGTTAGTTGCTAGAAAGTTTAGGACATTATGTGCAATTTGCTTATAGTTTCCTAGATTTATGTATCTAGAAGGTTCATTTGTGTTACTTTGGAATCCTCGTATAATCCCCTAAACACCTTAAGACTCAAAACCTAAAAGAAGTTAGAAAAACCAGTTGTGTTTGATGTTTTTGAATACTCCAATGACATTTGTATGATCTGAATGAATGAGTTTCAAATGTTGTGTGACTCTTGGTAGTCGATTGCTGCTTAATTGTTGTTGATATTGTGCACATGTTCTCAGGATTCACTTAGGTATATTGCTATTATGTTAGAATCATGTTCCTAAGATCCTGAATTGAATATTGAAATCTGTGTGAATTGCCATGTTCATGATTGCGAATTGCTCTTCATGCTAGATAGTGGTTTGACGTACTTCCTGATTGTGGTTTGATTATAAGATGAACTTGGTATTATAATGTGGCAAGCTGCTGAAGGGTAGCTATTAAGGAATAGTGTATCTGTATGTATGTATATCTGTGTTGATATTCTTATGCAGATTCCATAGCCAAAATGAATGTGCCAGTTCCCATTCTAACCATTTGATCAGACGTTCAAACTCTATTGATTGGTTCGGAATTCACCACAGCAACAACGTCGGCAACAACAACAACAACACTTTCACCACCACACCACCACCACCATTCATCTATTTTGGTCTCGCCAAGTGGGGATCAACTACATTTGCGAAAGATTTGTTGGTGGATGGATGATTGATGTTGACCACTGACTCACTCAGAAAAGCGGATGATTACATCGTCTGCGCAAAAGGTCAATATCACTTGTGTCATAAACAATATCTTGTGCATAAAAAACAGTGAATCTCCCTCTTAGATTAAGGGGGAGCATAGTATGTTCCATCATCAGACTACATTAAATCGGACACATTTTCTCCCACATTTTCTATCTCATTTAAATCAATTGGGATCACAAATCTCAAATGGTTTGAAATTTTTGATTGGGGGAGATAATGTGATTTAAATATGAAATCTGATAAAATGTGATGATTTGAACGTAAAAGTAAGCTCTCCCGTATGTGTTAAACCATTTTGTATATCTATGCACATATTGAGGGGGAGCAAAATGTTTTGGATGTGTAAGTAAGCTCTTCCGTAAGTGCTAAACTCTTTTGTATACCAATGCACTTATTGAGGGGGAGCAAAGAATTTGGCATCGCAAGAGATTGTAACTCAGTCTTGACAAATGAATTGACGAAACTTGAACTGTCATCAATCGAAAGGATACGTCTTGGCCGGGTAATAATTTCAAGCTGGTCTAACCAGTGATGTAAGCGTGTCTCGAAAAGGACGTATCTGAGTAGAGTGTACCATTTCGAGAAACTTTCTGTGGATTTGACCAGGCCGGGTAATAATTTCAAGCTAGTCTAACTAGTGATGTAAACGTGTCTCGAATCGGTCATGTTCACGGAAAGTGGATCAATTCAACAGTGCGAGCTTCACCTGACATGTGCAAATTTATAAAACAATTATTCGAGCACATGTTGAGGGGGAGCATTTGAAAAATATAAAACTCTCAAGTGTTTGCAAAAATGTGTTTCAGAATCATGAACACTTTGAGAGATTTTTCAAAGATTTGGTTTATGGCAATCGTGGAAGTACACCAAAGACCGACCATTTTAATGAATGTATGGAGTTATAAGGATGGTTAGGTTAGGCTCAAGTTCCCACGATCCCGCCAGAGCCGGAGGGATCTACCCAGGGATAATCCACTAGTTAGTGTAGAAGTCCTTAGGTATGATTAAAAAGGAGAAAAGTGGATAAGGGAAAAGTGCCGACTGAGATGGAGCTAGTACTGGAACAAACCCAACAAGGTGCTAGTTATGAAGTCTCGGTAAGCACTGAAGCGGTTGAAGAATGAAAAAGAATTGTAAAGATAAAGGGTGAAAAGAAAGAATCCCTCCTTACAACTTAGGCAGAAACTGGGTCAATACATATGCTGTCAGAATCACTTAGTTGATTGCTGGCATTGAAGACAAAGTATCATGGACCCAGTGATACGCTGCACAACCCTCCCTAGCCACTCAAGGTCCCTCAAAGGACTCTTGTTTCACTTGTCACGGAGATCAATACATTTCTATCGTCTCTCTCACTCCGAGTTAGATGATATTGAAAAGGTGGCAGTTCTCTCCAGCCTCATCTCACTAAATTAAAACGCACTATCGAGTCTAGAGCCACGAGATGCATAATAAGATCTCATAGGAACACGAATTATTTCTACACTGGTTGTTCAACATTAAGGACACCAGTTGTAAACTTATGAGTCCTACGCAGATCTTAGCAATCTGCCAGAACATTTATGAGAGAATTAACGAATGTAATTTCTCAATGATTGAATGGAAATTCCTGCCAGGGTCAACATCAAACAGCCCTGAAAGCAGGTCACTTCGGTGATTCCCTGTGGATTACGCTTAGTGATCGCGGCGGTTTCAAACGGTCTACAGTCGTGGAGTGATCTCCAGCGACTCACCTAATCGTTGATGTGCTACGGTTCGATCTTAAAAAGCCCTCTATGGGTTTTCGATTAGGAACGGTCTTGGTAAGGATTAGAGAGAGTTTTCACACTATGCTGTTAACAATCTTGAAGTCCGAACCTGTAAGTACCGGACGTTTTGTTGCTAACTGTCGTATGCAGGAACATCTGGCGGTTGAAGCTGATTGCTGTTGCAGCTGTTTGCGGTTGTAGCTGATTGAGGTTGCAGCTGAATGCGGTTGTAGCTGATTGAAGAAAAGATGCCAATCCACTACCACATGTTCACACTACATCGTCATCTTAATCAAAGAAGTCTTGATCAACCTAAAGACCTTTAACACAGCTTCTGCAAACTCTGATGCTGAAGATCATGACACCAAATAGTGTGAGCATGTCGGCTTGAAGATTATCACATCACATGGAGACATACTACTGAAAGATGGCTTGATGATACATGTTGGATGATATTTTCGAAGAATACTCAAAATCATCCAAGACAAAGGAAAAGTCATCAAAAGTTCACTGTTGGATGCACAATGCACAAAGATACAAGACAATGAAGAATCAAAGACTACGAGCTATGAAGACAAGTTCAGAAGACAGAATGCTAGAAGTCAAATTATTATTTCTGGGGTGACCTCCCTTAGGGGGAGATTGTTAGGAATATAAATATTCAGATGAAGGATCGGTCACCCCGAGCATCTATTTAGCATTCACATAGCTCGTAGGCTTATCTATATTAGCTTAGTAATATTCATATTAGTATTAATAGTATTAGTCGTAGTTATATTTGTGGAGTGGGTCGGGGCTTTCCCCACTGTCAGCTCACTCCACAACCCACTAGGGGCATAATATTAGTAAGTATAAATACCCCTTCCCACACTTGGGAAGGGTTGGAACTCTTGTAACCTTTCACACACTAATCTAGTATTTCCAGGTTTTCTCTCAACAAGGTTCCCTCTCTCTCTCTCTAGTCTCTCTCTCTAACTCAACAATGAAGATGTTCTTCCACTAACCAAGACCACCCGAATCCCACAATAATCAACATGTTTTGATCCTACAAGTATCTTCGACATACTTATACACACGCATCATACTCGTCGTAGCATTACGCCTTTTCTCTACGCAATCTCATCAATCGTCCTCGAGTGTAGACATCCACCTTAATTACTTAAGCAAATTTTAAAAGCAAGGGACATATTACTGATGTAACTAAGCTAAGTATTCCAAAATTTATTGAACCTCGGTAGAATATAGACTGATCACCTATATTCGACCAGGGACAGTGGGACATAGCCTGATCACCTATGTCCGACTCAGAGGTAAATTTTGCGATATTCATAATAGTTATACTAGAGTTATGTCCAGATTGATTTCCTACTTGATCTTTGAAAGACTTAAAAAAAAAAAAAATAATAAAAAAAAATCTGTGTGTGTACATAATCGCTGCCTAACATGAACATTCACATCTACACACAACACACTGGCATCACAACACCTTATGAACCGTAATACACCGGCACCGCTATACTTCTCCATTTATATGGAACTTCTGTTTGTCGCCGTCTGACCGTAATTTGCATCAGGTCCGGTTAGACCCGATTGGCACCGTTTGAATCCGAATTACTTATTTGTAACTCCTCGAGATTGTAATAAGCCAGTTGAGCTTATTGGAGCGTTCGGAATTGATTCTAACTACATTTAAATTTGAAATCGGGCTACATTTGGAACTGATTTTGAACTATGTTTGAAATTTAGATACTTGGATTTTGCGATTTTGGACCCCACTCTGGATTTGGAATTATTATTCAGCTTTGTTCTGTTGAGGTTTCGTTACAGTCACCTCCATATCAAACCCTACACTCAACCGATGTTGTACTTTCCGCGTTACGTACTAAGTACACTCCTGAGACAGCCAACTGATTGCTAGTGGCAATAAACATCTTTCTTCAGAGTCGTACTCTGAACTCGCTAAACTCCCCATTCGCCAGAGATTCTGCGTCTGACGGAAACCTTAAGACCCTAAGGAATAACATGAACCGCGTTCCTTGGGACAATCACCTAATCCCCCTCTCGTCTCTCGGGAATATCAGTTATTTTTGCTACCCTCTCATAAAATAATAAACCGTGTCACTAATACCATACAAACTGTTTTCGATTATTCTACAGACCATATTGCAATCACTCTACAAATTTTTTACTGCTACTTTATGAAATCAAAAATTTTGACCCTATAACTATTTTGTAACCAATGAATGGCTCTCGTTCTATAAACTGTCTTACAAATCATTTCACAAGTTATTTAATAAACCGATTTGTTGTCTTGCTACTATATCACAAACTACACTGCAAATTGCTATTATTTTGTAAATAATAAATTGTTTCCCATTACTCTATAAACAATTTAAACAAATCGTGTTATAAACAGTTTTGCAATCACCCGATGAACTATCCACCCACCTGGAAAGCAATTATTTTACCACCTCTTGGTACCAGTAAAGTAAATTGAATACTTGTGTTTATGAAATCCGTATTGATATCCTCCTAAAACACTCATTTAGATGCATGGAATTTTTCTGCTCAAACTTTATCTAACTTTTGGAATGTCAAACGCCAACTTTTGTGGAAGTTATCCCATCCACACTATGACTAAAAACCGTTTTACGAAATTTTGAAATCTTTTGAAACCGTGTCACCCTAAGTATCTATTAATCTCTAACAAAGGAATGTGTACTAGCTGGAGAGTTATTTTGGTCAAGTTCTTATAAAGACCCACTCAAATAAAGTTTTCAAACAAGATTTCTATCCAACCCTATGAGGAGGAAAAGCACACCACTCCGGATCAAACCTTGACAACCAGTCATCATGCTATTCTATCACTCTAAATCAGAACATGTATCTCACCAACTCACAAAAATGAGAAAAATCAATGGTAGACAACCTGGGTATCCTCCCGCAAACAGAGATAAACCCCTAAACAGCCTGGTGAGACTCAAATCTGTTGTGAGTACCAACATCTCTTCTAAGACACCAATTTATCTGATAACATAAACTGAAATCCGGGACGGATTTCGCGTAAGGAGGGTAGACTGTAACCACCCGTAATTTTCCCAATATTATTTTAATGGTGAAAAACTAACTTATTATTAATTGGCAATTTATTTGAGCATTGTTGGAGCCTACATGATTAAATCGGAAGGTTATTCCATACACCGTAGCATACAGAAACACTCCAAACTATTTAATTTTATCAAGAAAAGTGAGGTTATCACTTCCCGACACTTACTGGCAATTTATTTACAAAACCGAGAAGTTATCTCGCTTTTCTGAAAAACACAACACCAACGCGTATCGACGCAAATCTAGTAACGGCATAAAACCAATACTTATTATCCGGAACCCAAAACTTTGTTTTCATATGGCTTTTATAGAAAAGTTCTCGAAAACAGTATCTTTCGTGCTCACGACAACCCGAAAAACGCTAAATTATACCCGAGCTCAGCGAAACACGGGGTACACTTAAATACCCACCAATGATATAAAAGCCGAACTACAAATTTACCCTTTATAATTTATCCAACTCACCCACTTAATATATATAAACCATATAATAACAAATATATATAATATGTTTATATATATATATATATATATATATATATATATATATATATATATATATATATATATATATATATATATATATATATATATATATATATATATATTTGTTTTTCTTTTCCACTCTCTTATCTCTCTCTCCTTCCTAGCGTCATCCAGTGTAAAACCCAAAATTTAAAAGCATGCAAAATGACCAAATTACCCCTGAAACTTTTAAATTTAATTAAGGCTTACATAAAATGCCAAATTAATTTCAAACCATTGGTAATGAGCTACATATGAAGTGAAATAATTATGAGACAACATTTTAACATTTTTTACATGTCCAAATTAATTATTGTGACACACAAAATATATTGTATTACCGAAATTACATTTATATAACTAATTTGTATTTATAAAACATTTAAACACAAGATAAGCACAAATAAAATAGGAAACTATTGATTTTTATCTCACCTTGGCCGAGTTATAGGCCTTATTCCCCCCCTCATTTCGGCCTAACATTATTTATTTCCTTTTCTTTCATATTCTTTGCACCAAATACAAAATAAAACACACACAAAATCCTCCTTGATTCATCCGAATTTTTGGAAGGCATTGGGTATTTTTCTGGTGATAATCAAGGCCTAAGGAAGCTAGGAAAAATAGGCCTTGGTCGTGGTATTGCTTGGTGCTTTTGGTTTTGAATTTGTCCTTCACACCCTCAAATAAAGGTTTCATCAAAACCTGTGGGACCCTTTATTTTTCCACTGGGTACTACTGACCGGACCCTCCCTATCATGGGGGGTCCACCTACTTTAATCAAAATATACAAGTTTTAAAGCAGACAGTACAAGCGACGGCAGCTGGTCAAAGTCAACACACCCTCCCTAAGGGAGGGTCCAGTCAACATCACCTTTTTCTACTCACACCATTTTTAATATTAAGATTAAACTATAATATTCAAATGTAATTTAATTATAATATCAATTAAGAGAATGTAAAGGGAAAGGGAATGCAAAAGAATGGGTGATAGTGGGTAATCAATCTCTTACCCTCAAATTTACTCTATAATGGTCTATTACCTATTACAGGGTAATCATTATATTACTTAAAGTGAACCAAACACCATTAATCATTACTTTTGTCATTACCCACCCCCTTAACCCCCAACCAAGCACCTCCTAAATAAAAGTGATCAAGAAGTATTAGAAAAGTAATAATATTCTTTTTAAGGATGAATGTCAATCATCCACATAATAAGAAACATATGTGAGATCTCAACAAATGCGTAAAAAACTATTTAGTTGTTTAAGTTTAGATACGACATCGCTTATAGTTGTTTAAGTTTAAGATATGAGAAGCCACATAATGTTATATCAACATTTCAAAACGAATAATCTTTACTTTTGACATAAGGGGATAGCTTAGCTACAATTTTTATAGCCAATTAGCTACAATTCTTTAAAAAAAAAAATACGCTAACAAAAGCTGTACAAACATGTCATGAAGATATGTTTGACCTCTGGTTTAAACAATAGTAAACGATATCTTCATCACATGTTTGTTATCCAAGATGTCAAACAACTATTACACAAACATGACAAAAGCTGTACCAACATGTTGATCTCTTGTTTAAACCATAGTGAACGATATCTTCAAGACATATTTGTTATCCAAGATGTCAAACATACTATTACACAAACATGAATGCAGGGGGTGTTTGTTTCGGTTTATATAGCCGATTTATGGCTTATTTGGTTTTGAGCTTATATTTAATAAGCTCATTTTTTGTTGCTTATTCAGAAATTTTCCAGCTTATATAAGTTCATTATATAAGCCGAAAAGTGTCAAAATAAGCCACAAAAAGTAAGCTTATGAAAATAAGCTCAAAACCAAATAAGCCATAAACCGACTATATAAGCCGAAACAAACACCTCCTAAGCTGCAACAGAATCTTCCGTATCTTCAATTATCTTTTCATTGTTTTATGTTATACACAGTTTATGAAAATATCAACCGGGGCTTGCTCAAGTGGTATGATTCCCCCTCCGCAAACGCTTAGTTGACTGGTAAACGGGGGCCTTTGCGAAATAGACCAGGGTTCGAACACAACCCATGGCTAATTAGGTCAACTGGGACAGGAGCTCATCTCCTGGAGCCGGGTCCTTAGGGAAGTGTCCGGTTGGCATCAAAAGGATGCCTGGGATCGGGTTATTCCCACCAATATAGACTTTTTGTTTTCACAGTTTATGAAAATGAGACTGTTTTATTGTGTATCAATAAAATGTCATATTTATCTTTGGAAACATTTTCATTGATTGAAATATAAAAGAATTCTTTTCTTTTTGGACAAACTACTTATAAAAGTCAATATAATCTATTAATAATTTAAATATTTAATTGCAATTTAAATCAATAACTTTTTTACCCTCACTTACTCCACTTATATGTGTATAAAAAAATTGTGCGCACAAATTAACGCTACACTACAGTGTCGCCGCTATGCGCAGGTATATGGACAGAGATAATGGTGAGCTAGGGGGTGCTCAAGGCCCTCCAACACGCCCAATCGCTTTACTATTTACTTTATAAATTTTAAGCTTATGACCCAATTATGTCTAGAGACTTTAACTACACAACCAATGCTAATCCCATCTGTAGGCTGTAGCAAGACTTGACAAAACAACACCAATACAGATACCCAGCCAACCCTCAATTTATTCAAGGGTACCACGGTTTAGCAGAACAAATTGATGGTCGCGACAAGCATCTATTCCCGCGGCAAAGACAAATGAATGTTTTGAAAATCAAACATTCAACAAACAAAAAGAATAAAGATCTATGAATTTAAATACTAGGTGACATGATACATGTTTTTTATATGTAAAAGCCACACTAGATCAAGCATCGATCTCTTTTGCACTAGCTACTTATATATACTAGCAGGCCCTCTCGCGATGCGGTTGCTGGTATTTAATTTTTTTGACAAATAATTTATTTCATTTATACGTTTTCTGTCAATAGTTTTATTGATTAGTTTGTTCGTTTAGGGACTATAAGAAATGACAAAAGTTTGGTGAATCTTTGCTTAGTTTGTATTATTATTTTTATTATTATTATTATTATTATTATTATTATTATTATTATTATTATTATTTCTTTAGTAGCTTGCTTGGTTTGTACAATGTGTTTTTTTAATTGTATTTTTTTATTGAAAGAGTGTTTTTAAAGTATTATTAATTAGCAGCTTGCTTGACTTGTACTATGTATTTTAATACTTGTATTTATCATTAAATTATTGTTTTTAAAATATATATTAAATTATGCATCAATAAATTGTAAACATTGCATGAATACTTGAATTGCTGAAAATTAGATTTTTGAGTTATTTAATGTTAAAAATTTGTGTTTAATTTAGTTATACATTTAACTTTTATACTTGTACGAGTCAGTGCGATGCACACGGGCTCGTTCTAATTGTTTGTAGTGTATTGCTCGGCACTAATTTTCGTCATTTTGTTGGTCAATAGGTTCATTAATTGTGATTTTGTTATCACAAATACTCAAAATGATTTTATAAGTCGGATATTGTACATCATTACATTGATCATTTATTTAGTTATCTAAGTGTTCATTGCGTAATTTTTTGCACAAATTTATCTAAACGTCCATAGCGTATTGTTTAATACTAATTTTCGTCATTTTGATCATGGATTGATTTTGTTGGTCACTAAGTTTATAAGTTGTGTTTGTTAGCATGACATGAAAATTGTTGGTGCCGTTATTTCGTTACTTTTAATTGAGGTCGAGTCAAACACTCTTGCGTAATGTTCAGCACTAATTTTCGTCATGTTTGAAGCTCTCATGTTTTGGTGATGGTCGGATTTTGTTGGTCAATAAGTTCATAAGTTTTTATGTTGTTACCACAACTTTTGTTAGCATGACATGAAAATTGTTGGTGCCTTTATTTCGTCACTTTTAATTGAGGTCGAGTAAAAAACTCAAAATGATATTTAGACTTGTGCGATGCACATGAGCTGTATCTAAGTATTCATAACGTAATGTTTGTCACTAATTTTCATCATATATAACTTGGGCTGCCTCATGACCCGTGCAATGCATATTGCATATAGTAAGTTGTTACAATCATCCAAACTATTTCTTTATATGTCTCAAATTTGATTCCTTGTTATAGTAGGACACAAAGCTAGATTGTTGCAAATTTCGGAACATTTTAAAGTTTAAACTGTTTATTTAATTTACATACCGGTCCCTTAACATTTTTTAGTTGTACTTTATTTATTTAAGTTTCCACAAAAATTTATTGATTAAAATTATGTTCCAAAGTAGTGTTGTGGTCCTTGTGTACTCAACAGTCAACCCATAGATGATCATAAGCTTTTATTAGTGGACTCAGTACCTTACGAGTTATTTGTATTAGGCCAGTGTATAGCAAATTAGCAAGTGGTAGGGGTGTTGATCGGTTTGGTTATTGGGTTGTTCGGTTAGTTCAATTAAAATTTTTTTGGGTCAACTCGAAAACTAACTGAACCGAATTAAAATTCAACCGAACCGAACCAAAAACCGAATTTGAATTCGTTTCGGTTCTTGAGTTGACCCGAATAACCCGAATTTCACTAATTATTTTTAAAAAATTAATAATTACATATATATTTAGCAAAAAAAAAAAAAAAAATATATATATATATATATATAATATAATATATATATATATATATATATATATATATATAATATATTTCATGCATAAAAAGTGTTTTTTAATATTAAGATAACATTTTAATAGTATATTATATATATATATATATATATATATATATATATAGTATATATATATATATATATATATATATGTACTTAGTTTTCGGTTCAGACTGTCAAACCCATATCCAACCCGAGAACCAAATTAATAGTTCGGTTTGGTTCGGTTTTAGCAAATTCGGTTCGGTTATTAGTTCAGTTCAATTGTTTTCAGTTCAGTTTGGTTTCCGGTTTCCGATTTATTCGTTCTTTTTGATTTTTTTCTCACCCCACCGGTGGACTAACAATAGGACCAATACGCTACTAACTAATCAAAATACGTATTTAAAATACGTATTTAGCTATCTAACTCACCGCAACCCTTTAACCCTAATCTTTAGGTCATAAAATCCGCCCCATCAACATTTTTCATCTCATCAGTCACACACTCGATCAAAAACGCAGCCACAACACCTTGTGGTTTCTTTCTTTGTTTACTCCAAGAAATGCAAACAAATACAACTATATTCTTTCATTTTTGCTTATTATAACCGAACACTAAACATAAAGAACCAACCTTTTTCGTTCGTTTCTATAAAAAACGATTCTTTGTATTGAAGAGTATCACTTCAAGTGTTGTTCTTTCTTTTCGAGTACTTTCTTCTACACACGAACATATCTTTAATAATGTCTCGGGTATAAAACCAAAAGCCAGTTAACTATCTTTTATTTCTCAAGTGTGAAGGCAAGAACACACCCGAAGAGTAAACACACGAATCTGCTTGTAGAACACGGCTTCAAGATCTTGTTTAAGATCTCGGGTAGATTCTTATATGTTAGGCTCTTTTTTTTTTTTTTTTGTTCTTGTTAAACCGAAAGGAAGAAAGATTGAAACATGATTGTTTCTGCTCTTTCTTTAAAGTTTTTCGAATATTTAATAAAGAAGCAAGGTTTCTTATAGATCGATGATGGGTTGATGTAGATCTTTAAATATCTTTAAGGGTATGATTTTCGATTCCCTTTTAACCTGAGATCACTTGTTCTTTTTAAGTTTTCGAGTATTGTTTTTGTTGTATGGTATATTGTTTGTTGTTGGTTGATGTTGGCAGTGGCGGTGTAAGAATCTGCTGTGAGTCTTCTCGATCGTGCTATTTATAAGGGAGTATATATCCTTCAATGGAGTTGAAAGAGTAAATATGATTTGAGTAGTTATAATTAGTTTTTGTTACTGCACGCTTTTTGTATTCTTTTTAGTTCTAATTGCAGAACCCCTTCAAATGGTTCGTATTCATCGAACATTCATGATGAGGCTGTTCATCTTGTTTGCAGTGAATTCCGAGCATTAGCTAGGACTCAATCTTATAGTAGGCTATGTGTAACGGTAAAGCCCGACCATGGGGTGTTTTGCGTCATGTGTAAGTCATTATGGGGCTCCAAAGAAAAAGAAAAAGGTATGTAATGGTGGGTGGGGCACTATTGCATTTTCTGTGCCTCACGCCTCATTACTCATAGGGGATAGATAGAAGATTGGTGAATTTTTAAGACTTAGGTGGGAGTGGAAGACTCCGAAGCATGTCAGGATTTCTACCTATCAATCACAGGCAAGCAAAAAAAAGCAAAAAAGGAGGATTCTGAAAATAAAACTGTTGGCAGTCGGAGAATTTTGAAAGATTCGGAATCATATCTTATTTTATTTATTTATTAGATATATATAATGTTATAAATAATAAAAATTATATGTATATATAAAATATAAAAACAAATAATTAATGTTATAAATAATAAAAATATATGAAACGTCAAATATAAATTAAATTAAACTATGATACGAAAATTAAAATGAAACTACAAACGAAACTGCAAATGAAAATACGGAAAATAATAAAAACGACAATACAAGAAATAAAACCAGGCTACTACTCCTCCTCCTAATATTTGTCTCACCCGTACGTGTTCGCGATTTTAGATTTTTGTTGCATCACCACCTTCACGCCTCATTACTCATAGGGGATAGATAGAAGATTGGTGAATTTTTAAGACTTAGGTGGGAGTGGAAGACTCCGAAGCATGTCAGGATTTCTACCTATCAATCACAGGCAAGCAAAAAAAAGCAAAAAAGGAGGATTCTGAAAATAAAACTGTTGGCAGTCGGAGAATTTTGAAAGATTCGGAATCATATCTTATTTTATTTATTTATTAGATATATATAATGTTATAAATAATAAAAATTATATGTATATATAAAATATAAAAACAAATAATTAATGTTATAAATAATAAAAATATATGAAACGTCAAATATAAATTAAATTAAACTATGATACGAAAATTAAAATGAAACTACAAACGAAACTGCAAATGAAAATACGGAAAATAATAAAAACGACAATACAAGAAATAAAACCAGGCTACTACTCCTCCTCCTAATATTTGTCTCACCCGTACGTGTTCGCGATTTTAGATTTTTGTTGCATCACCACCTTCAACAACTGAGTGTTTGTGATATGCTCGTGTGGTTCGGTGTAAATCTTCCAGTCACGCGTCTTGGTTTTCTACTTTAAATCGTTCATTTGAAGCTCGTCTTTTTCCTTCTTTCGTTTGGCTTGTTCTCTTTATTTTTCAATTAACGCCTGCTTCGAAATAGTGTATTCGTCGAATGTTTTCTCAAGATCCCCGATACTTCTCGATTCGGTGCGGCTTTTCTTGCTTCGGCGTGATTGGGTTAGAGTATTATCTTCGTTCAAGTTTGGTACATCGAATGACTCGTCCTTGTCATTGAAGTTTATCCCCTCGTCATTGCTCCCCGTTTGGGTTGGAGTCTTCCTCTTTGACGTATTCTCACCAAGTAGCGCAACTTGTTGCCACTTATCATAATCTTTTACCACCTCCCACGCCTTCGCATGAGGAAAACTTTTCTTCTTGAGTTTTTGATAATCGACATTAGCCGGCTTAGCTACATCGTACTCGTTGAGCCCACTTTCCTTCAAACGCGACTGAAATAAATATATAGTAAACAACAATATTAAAAATAATTATTAAAAAATATAACGTAAAAATAATTATTAAAAAATATAACGTAAAAATAATTATAAAAAAAATAAACAACTTAAAAATATAACGTAAAAATAATTATAAAAATAATTATAAAAAATATACCGATCGGATAAAGAGACCGTTGTAAATCGACATTTGTTCCATCATTTTTTGCCACTTTGAGTTTAGACTATGATAAGTGCGTGTGGCGTCGCCTCCGTTTGCAATATAATGGTCCAAAACTTTCTTCCAAAAATTTTCAAGTTTACACGCCGCCCCCTTTTTAGTGTCCGTGTGATAACACTACGCTTGACACAATCGCACTTCATCGTCTTCATCCCAATCGACCTTGCTTTTTCCCTTCGGATCATCTTCCTCCATTTCGTCGACTTCTTGTTCGGTTGACGAACCTTGTACATCAACCGGAATGGTTTCTTGAGTCGGAAGTTGTTGGTTGTTAGCAATATGGGAAGCCAAAAGATTAGCATACGCCAACATGTTCGGACTGTTTAAAAAATCGGGAAGTTGTGGTTGGTTTTGTTGACCCGAACCTTACGACGTAGCCTTTTTCGTGTTCTTACGGGGAGGAACAAATTGTTTTTTTGATACCATTGTGAGTGAATATATTTAGTGTTATATGTGTGTAAATATATGTATATGTGTGTAAATGTAATGAGTTATATATATATATATTAAAAAAAAAAAAAAAAAAAAAAAAAAAAAAAAAAAAAAAAAAAAAAAGCCCCAACGGGCAAATATTAAACACCAAACGGTCATATTTTGGATTTCAATGCACCTTGCTTCAACGTCTTGGCCAGGATTTGGAATTGCATGATTCTAGCGTCTTGGGGGTTGGCGGCGGTGTTCACCGGCGACCTCCCCCCTTGCCGCTGGGATCACGCTTAGCATTGCCATCACCCTTAGTGCATTAAATGTCTTAAAAGGGCTAAATGCATTAGAGCAATAGGTGCAATGGCAAGCACAAATTACTCATTTGGGCCTCACGGTGTACTATGTCACCATGACATAACTCCCTTTACAATCCCCTCTTCCAATAACATACCACAATTTACTCATTTGGGCCCACCACTATCTATTTTTATTTATTTTATTAATCTTTATTACCCACCACCACCATCAACTCCCATATCACCCACAACCACCATCAACTCCCTGCCACCACCATCAACTCCCAATAAAAAATTTCAACAACTTTTTACAACCAAAATCAAAAGTAATAAACATATATTTATTAACTAATTTACTAAAAAAAACACATCCCAAAAGAAAAAATAGAAGGGTATATCAAATCTAAACTTCAATTTCCAGTGAAACTTTGGAATACCTAATTTTCAAATGAACTTCAATCACTAATATAATTAAGGGCAGATGTCCAAGCTTTCAAATAGTAAGATCTGAGAAAGAGGAACAAATATGACAAACACAAAGGTCATCAAATAGTAAGATCTGAGAAAGAGGAACAAATATTACCCACCACCACCATCGTTAGAAGAAGCAGTAGATTGGATTTTAAACGTTTTGCAACGTTTATATTTGAAAGAATCTGATAAAAAGTACAACTCTCAACCTCGCCGTGCAGACAAGGAGGTGTCTCACGGCGAGGCATGGTGGTACAATGGCGAGGCACGGCGAGTAAGCCACGTAGGCACGGCGAGGGATGAAAACCATTACACCGTTTGCTCTTATAAGATAGTAAGATTAGCAAAACCTTGTAAGATTAAATGATCGAGAGATTTTGCTTAAGTTATATAATAGCAAAACATCATGAACTAAGTCTTGTCCTTAAAATATGAGTAGGTTATAAACAGATAAACGGATGAGATTTTTTCTGTACAAGTTAATTACCCTATGGACTGTCAAGTCTTTTGACTCAAATGTACAAGGTTTAATCGGATATCCTGTGACCGTTACGAATATTTTCCATGGCAACCCGCAACCCCAACATTTGTATCTTGAGAGATTCAAACCTCAGATGACGCATAACCGTTATGCAACCTTGATGGTGGTTATGACTTGCAAGAAAAGGTTTTTTTTTTTTTTTTTTTTTTTTGATAAAGGTTATGACAATAGGTTATACGATTTGACTTAGTTAGAAGCATGTAGTATAGAATAAATAATTAAATACTGATGATGTTCAAAAATAAAAATATATAAATAGTGATCTAAAATTTGCGCGACATTATATTCATGAAAAAGTAAATTTTATTAAACAAGATTCAACAATCCAGAAAATAACTAGATCACCTTGAAATGTTGTCACTCGTCCATGCAACACATACAACAGTTATTCAACGTGGAACGTTGTCCATTTTTATTAAAACTATAAAGAAAAACAGACGAGGACTACACAAACCAAAGTGTCCCAATCCAGAATGTTTTTCGACCAGAAATCAATAGAGTTCTGGATGAGCAGCAGCATAAGCCTCTATAGCTCTGAAGGTCTTTTCGAATCCACTTTTTTCAAATTTAATTGCCTCCTCAGATGGCTTAGCGTTACCTTTGCAGTTATAAGTAATCGTTTGTTTGTATACACTTCCTCCATCAGCAGAAGGTACAATCTTAACATGATGTGTGATGGAGTCTGCTATATCCTGCAAGTAGTCACCTTCGAAAAATGTGTAGCCATAGGTAAAGTTGCTTGGATCATAGACATCTACCTTACACTTCCCGCTTGAAAATGGAACGCCTAATTAAGTTAAGTAATATATAGTTAGCAACAAAACATAACGAATAAAAAATGAGATATGCTAGCTATTATATATTGAAACTACATGCTCACATATGAAACAGCATGGCCTATTTACGAGTCAATTAAGCATATATAAAGATCATAGTAATATATTGTTTAGAAGTTAAATAAAATCACTACTTAATGGTTCAAAATCTTACCATCACCAAATGTGAAGTCCCTTATAGTTCCAACATCTCCGTTGCCTTCAATTGTCTTAATAGACTTGAAAACCGCAGGGTCAACCTTGGGTGCGAGAGTTTCAAAGTCGCAAAAAGCTTTGAAAACCTTCTCAGCTGAATGCTTTGAAGGAACCTCAACTTCGATTGTAGCAGTTGACATAATTCACTTACTTGACTGATCTCAAATAATATGTATGAAAGAAGATGTTTTGTTTGTGATGAAATGAGAATATAAGTTGTGGTATTTATAGACGATGGATATTGTATAGAGAGCCATCAATATGGACTAATTGGTGATTTTGGAATTAAAATGACAAAAAGTAGTACTGTCTGTCCTCTATATTAATCATGAAAATGAACATGTCGGACAAATGTATTTGAAACGGTAGTTACGTTGTTTCTTATCAAATTCAATGTTTCATACGTACATAGTTAGCAATATATCTCGATCATTCCTATTTTTAGCTCTAAGTTCGTCACATGTTCTGGGCTTATTCTTAGATACAAAATTAACTGCATGAGTTAAACATATCAGTCAAGGATTTTACATTTAAATTTTTAACGATAACAAAAGTGTGTTTACTTCTTTTATACTTGTTACGTGATATTCAATTTGTAGCATAAAATGATCAGCTAAATTTATTTATCTAGGAAAACGGCACTTTTAAAACGTATTACTATCAGGTGAGGTCTTGATGGCTATCACATGTATACAAGATTATATCTTCAACAAACAATTAGATAAAACAATGAAACATATTTAGGATGAAGGGAGTGGGGCTACCCAGAGAAGGGACGACTCGCGTCATGTGACGCCTAGTCAGCACTTTAAGTAGCCTAAAAAAAGAGAGGGGGTAGTGTAGCAGTGAAGTACCAGGCGATCCAAGGACACAAGTACCAGACAAGTATACCACTTTCACTAATTAAATAACATTAAATAGCACAAGGACAGAAGTAGCAGTACATCACTTTCACTACAAAACATCAATTAAATAAAATTAAATAGCACAAGGACAGAAGTAGCAGTGAACTACCAGGCGATCCAAATATATCGCCCAGCAACCAAATCGCCTGGGAGGGGCAGTGTGGAAGGCGATCCAGGGGCGTTTCAGGGGTGGTTCGCCTGAAAAACCGCCCCACTCCCTTTAGTCTTAGCACCTTTAATTATTGGTCTATAAGTAATTGGACGCAATTTTCCGTTAAATAAACTAGCAGGGTACCCGCGCGTTGCGGCAACGGGTAACCTAAAATAAAAAATTTCGGTGAATCATTTATTTTAGTTTTTTATGTTCTTTTTGACAATAAATTTACGGATATCAAGAATTTCGTTTGGCTCGTGCCCGTTCGGGCTTGAATATTTGTATAATGTGCTTTATTATTTATATTAGTGACATTTAACGCAGGGTACCCGCGCGTTGCGGCGGCGGGTAACCTGAAATAAAATTTTCTGATGAATCATGTATTTTAGTTTATTATGTTATTTTTGACAATAAATTTACGGATATCAAGAATTTTGTATAGCCCGTGCCCGTTCGGGCTCGAGCCCGTTGGCCCGTACCCATATTTGAAAATTAGGATAACACATATTTGATTAACTAAATATATGGCAGCTCATCTTTAGCCCAAAATTCCAAAATGAAATGCCAAGTTCATCAACTCGGCCCAATACACGGATCAAAGCGCAATCCCCAATCAATAAACCCAATCTAGTCCAAGACATACACTTTATTCTCAAATGTATAACCCTAAAATACATACTCAGTGTTTATCCGCCCCCTTCTCCTAAACTCTCTCTCTCCAAACGTAGATCTCATCTCATCTTCATCAAATCTAAGTATCTCACACAACCGAATAACAAAATAATCAACCCCTTTCTTACTGTTTATGCTATACCGACCATCAAACACTCTTGTTGGTTAAACCATCGAATAAGGATTTGACGGCTTCAAGATCTTGATTAGGTCTAGGGTAGGTGTTTAAGGTTGTTGTGTTTTGGTTTATTGTTTATGAACGAACCAAGAAATAGAAAGTAACATAATTGTTATTCTTCTATTTCTTAATATTCGGATATAGAATGAGGCTCGGCTTCAAAAAGAATAGACCGATGATGATAATGTTTCAACAAAAAATCTTTCAAAGATTAGATAAAATTGAACCAAATCTGAGATCATTGTTTTGAATAAAACTTGTAAATCTTTTAAAGATCTATAAACAAGTTTACAAAATATGAGATCTTCGAGTTGATGTTTGTGATTTGTTCTTGTTGTATGGTTGATATGAGAAGTTAGATTGGCATTTATATAGTAGTATAGATAACTTACATTTTAATGTTATCAATATTTTTCTTTTTAAAGTTTCATATGTTACAGATTTTGATGGCACGAAATTAATATGGATGGGTTTTATGACACCTTTAATGATATTAAAACACATTAATGTTGTTTGATAGAAAATTAGTCTGAAAATGATACCATGCTTATTTTGTTGTACACTATGTTTATTTTGTTGTAATTCTGAAAATTGGGTGCATTAAAGTGTTGTAAATCATGCTTTATTTATTGTAAGTCTGAATTTTAAGACCACATAGAAGAGAGATTCATTTGTGCATTATATGTATTATAGATAATTTGATACTTAAATATCAGATAACAAATTATTACATATAAAATATCAAAGTTTAGACCAGAGTTAGGTAGATAAAGACATCATAGCAAGTCAACAAACTGAAAGAAAATGGACATTTTAGTAACAGAGGTTCTAATGATAAAAAAAAGAAAAAAAATGTGATTAAATATAACTTTTTAGTGACACTTTTAAAATTTAATGACACCTTTTATAAATAAAATGTGTCACAAAGCAAAAATTATGTACCCACACTTTTTTTTTGTCACTGTAATAAACTTTTACCTACATTTTTTAAAGTGTGGAGAAATAATTAAATTTGTGACATTTTTGTGATGACACTTTTTAACTTTTAGTATCACTTTTTGACTTTTAGTGACACTTTTTTTATGTGTAATTAGATGACCGGTTTTTTTTAGTGAGTGGTGAAATTTTTTAAATTTTTTTGAACGGCTGTGAGTGGGTGAAAATATTAGTGAAAAGCTCGAGTGATTCTCCGTTAAGATCAAATAAAATAATCCGACAAAAAAACTCATTTCATTTACATAAAGTTGAGAACAAAGCCAAAGAAATATTGACACTGGTACTTTTATTATTTATGAATTAATTTACTTTTACTTTTTCTTTTTAAATATAATATTATTCGTTTAATCTTTTCCAAACCCAAAGAAGTATTCACATTGGTCAGCAGTTGATTTATGAAGGGGCTTTTTCGTTTTGGATAAAATATTTTATGTCGGTAATCTTCTCCAAAGCCGCCTTCCAAAAAAAAATCTTCTCCGAAGCCAAAGAAATATTGACACCGGTGAGCATTACTTTCTTAAAGAAAAAAACAATTACTTTCATAGTATCTATTCTAAATTTTGCACTAACACTCAATCATCTTGCAATTTTAGGGTATGTTTGCCAAAACTAACTATTATTGAACTGTAGATGGTGCTGTAGATGGAGATTATAAAAAGAGATTATTTTTATAAGCTACATGAAGTAACCTTTGATTTTCAGAGATTATGAAAGATTATATTTTAATATTCTCTTATAATTCTGTCTTGCCTAAACAAATATTATTTTTTTAAATTGCTTAGTTAAAATTGCTTATTTTTTGAAAAAAAAAACATAATATCTATAACCTCATGTGACAAACATAGCTTTAGTAATTTACTATGTACTGCTGTTCTAGAAGCACCATAACTTACATCTTCACCCCCGCACCGAATATCTAATTTCATTTTTTATGATCCACTGTACTGCAATATTTTTAGGGCAATATTATTTGATACCTCTTTTGTCTCATCAAAAATTATCTAAAAGTATAAAATACTCCGCTTTGAATCCCCTTTTGACAGTAAAACACAGTTTTTTTTTTTTTTTTTTTTTTTTTTTTATCAATTTCTGTTCTGTATTTTTTTCCAGTTTAATTCTTTTAACATGTTAAACTATATATTTTATATTTCGTATTTTCAGTTTTGTAGTTTTATAATAAAAAGAAAATTATCAAAACAAAATAATAATAATAATAATAATAATAATATAATAATAATAATAATAATAAAAAACAACACAACAAAAAAAAATAATAAAAAAAAAAAAAAAATAAGGGGAAGAAAGGTACAAATGGTGTTTTAGGGTTTTTGATAAGATCTAATGAATGATACATGTCCAATTTTTACTCGAAGAGGAACATGAGTCACTTTTTCACTATCAAATGATTTATCTGTAATCAATGATGAGTTGGTCTAGTGGTTGAGATTTCTTTTGGTGACTTTTAGGTCTCAAGTTTAAATCTTATTAATGTCAACTTTGAGATATTAGGAAGTCCCTCTATTAGGGCCTGACTTGGGTATGCCCAGGTTCAAGTCTGAGGGGGCAGAGTTTACCCCTATTAATCGCCGTGCCTTCGGGCGGATTAGTAGGGGTTTTCCCCCCATCGGGTATTTGAATAGGCATTCCTACTTCGAGAGAGCTCTCTAGCACGGTCCCGGTTAAAACAACATAAGCTAAACTTCCCGCTGTCGAATCGCGACACAAAGTTTTAAGCGAAATTCACCTTTCAAAAAAAAAATGATTTATCTGCATGTGCGAGTAAAAATATTATTAAACCATCTTTGATCTTTGATCATGTGTGTTTGACAAAAGTAACAGCAATTGTAAGAAGCATATGTGAATAGTAGTTGTTTTTTTATATAAAAACGTTTGATAACTTAGTTGTAATTATAATAATAATGTATAAAATAACGTAATTTTGTATCATCACAACTCTTAAATGCTCAACTCTTATAAATATTATTTCATTGAGTGTTGGAGAAAAAAAAAAAACGTCTTTGTTGCTTGCAAAATGAGAATTAAAATTACGACGCTTAACGCTCACCGATTATAAAATATTTATAATTGCTTTGTGCTAAACATACGCACGTTAGAAATTCTCATGGAAGTCAAAAAATTATCATACAGTAATATATATTGATTCAAAAAAAGTAAAATTACCTCCAACTATAGAATCCGGACTTGTAACTAAGAGCACCCGGTGTAGCTCGTTGGAGGCCTCGCCGTGGGTCGCCACTGCACCGTCCCCTCTCGCCTTGACTCGCCGAAGATCACTTGCTCATCTGCACGACGAGCATATATTCTGACATACAAACATATATATATTTGTTTCTTTATTCAAACTGTAATATTACCGTTTTATTAATTCTAACGTCTTTTTTTTCCCTATATAAACTAAACTCTACACTATATGTATCATATCAAATACATATAATCTTCTCACACAAATCTTATTAAAAAAAACCACACGTACTAAAACTCTTACCATATTTTCTTACACAAAAACATGAGTAAATCATCTCATTCCGGCGAAAGTGATCTTGAAGAGATTGAAGAGCTCGAGATGATTATTCAATAATATGAGAAGGAGCAATCATTGCAGTAAGAACAAGCCGGAAGTAGCAAACGGGCATCCATTCCCCGGGAACCTCAAATTGCTGAAGCACATCTAATAGGTGATTATTTTGGTAACAATCCAAAATATCTGGAAGAATATTTTAGGCGTCGCTATCGTATGAGCCGTAATTTTTTTTAGGAAATAGTACAAGTTATTCAAACATATATTCAAACTCATCATCCTCTTCCCAAACATTTTGAATTCTTTAGAGTCCAACCCAATGCCGCATATCTAATGAGTTTTAGTATGATCATGAAATGCACAAGCGCCATACGCCAATTGGCGTACGACATAACAACTGATGCATTTGATGAGTACTTACAAATGAGAGATCATTGTGCACGCGATTGTTTAGATAATTTTACTATGTACATAATTCAGTTGTATACGCGTGAGTTTTTAAGAAAATCAGACGAGAATGACATTCGTAACTTGTACCACGCACATAACGCGGTTCATAAGTTACCGGGAATGTTGGGAAGCACATACCCAAAAAAATGCCGTATTTAAAGTGAAACAAGAAAGTGCTCGAAAAGATATCGAAAGAGCTTTTGGTGTCCTCCAAGGACGTTGGTATATTTTTGCCCAACCGGCGCGTGCATTTGCTGTGTCCAAGCTACGGAGAATCATGTACACGTGCATTATATTGCATAACATGATTTTGAAAGATCAACAATTTGCGATATCCGAAGTTAGTGAAATGTATATTTGTCCGTGAATAAATTTACAACGGACATGGATTGAGCGATGCGATGTGCAACGAAAGAAGGGGAGGGAACTACGTGATAAACGCGTACACGCAGCGCTTCAACGAAATCTCATCGAGCATGTTTGGCAAGTAAATCAATAGGAAGCATTTCAGCAACAACAAGATAATTAGTTTCTTTATAATTTGATGTATTATTAGTATTTGTTGTATCGTTATTTTAATTCCCGTATCGTTTTTTTTTCGTATCGTAAGTTTATGTTTTAGTATGTGTTTAAATTTGATGTATTGTATTTTTATTTTAATGAAATGAATTTAGTTTATTTGGGTATTTGAATAAAAGAAATAAAAATAGATAGTGTTGGGGCCCGAATGAGTAAGTTGTGGTATGTTATTGGGGAGGGGTTTGTAAAGGGAGGTATGTCGTGGTGACGTGACACCCCGTAGAGCCCGAATGAGGAGATTTTGCTCTTCATTGCACCTGGTGCTCTAAGTATGTATATTACTTTAATTACATAATATCAATTAGTGGTCAATTAGAAAAGGGAATTGATTTGCACACTTTTATTTTTTATTGGGGCACTCCAAGTATTGCATCAGACAATTGTACCATATTTACATCATAGTTTAATAATTTGTATGATGAGTGTGCAAAAAAAAAAAAAAAAAAATGTGTACAAATAGCCTCCCATTAAAAAAAGTAGTTTTACGGTCCGTTTGTTTTCCTACTTTGGAATTGATTTTAATTTGATTTGACACTAGATAATTGTTTTATTGCTTTTGGTTTTGAATTTGTCCTTCACATCCTTAAATAAAGGTTTTACACAAAAGATGGTGAGATGGATAAGTTTTCATCAAAACCTGCGGGACCCTTTATTTTTCCACTCACACCATTTTTAAGATTAAGATTAAGCTATAATATTCAAATGTAATTTAATTATAATATCAATTAAAATAAATTTTCTCTCTTTTAATTTTATTTTAATCACAAATTCAAAACCAAATTCAAATCCTAAAACCATCTACAAACCAAACGGGCCCTTAAAATGTGTTAGGATACTCTAATGTTTAAAATGAACATGACCTATCATGTTGAGATTATTGTAAGAAGGAAAGAACGAATAATTTATTATTGTGGGACCTTTGTTTTATTTTAAATCAAATCAAATCTCCGCTCACAACAACTTCAACATGATGGGTCATGTTCATTTTGAACATTATAAAATCTTAATTCTTTTAGAATTGGTGCGCAGATTGAGGTTTTAGCAGAAAGTATAATCGGTACGTAATAATAGTTTAATAATTTTATTTTGAAGTTAAATATTGCAACAATTCATAAATTCATAGTTTTGTACTCCATCCGTCCCAAATTGTAAGTCCAATTTCAATTTGCACAAAGTTTAATAAAATCACACTAACTAATCTATTTACCAATCAAATATTTTCTCTTTCCACTAAAGTCTTTTGATTGGTTGAAATAAGAAAATTAAGAAGTATTTTGGAACAATTAAAAATAGGAAAATGGACTTATAATTTGAGACGGAGGGAGTAACGTTTAAGATTTTTTTTATAAAAATATATTAAATTTTTAATAATTACATAGTTATAATATCCGTACATGTAAAATTTTTTATATAATTTTTTCATTATGTGTTAATATCGATTAATAATTTGTATAAATTTTTGTTGCATGAAGACTTTGTTAAAGTGGCATAGTGTGTAGGTTAATCTTGTTTAAATTTAACTACTAATATCATGTTCTATACATTATGTGTGTTTAGTAGCACATAATGACCCTTAAAAAATATGTGTCATTGTTATATGTACAATCTCGTCTATTTACTTTTATATCAATGTGAGATGTGCTTTCATTTTGATATTTATATTATTGTTAAAAATAATTTAAGTCATATTTAATTTTTAGACTGGTGCGCGGGTTAAACTTATAAAGAAGAATAACATGAGTCGTTATTGAATACGGATAGTTAAAAAGAAATATTTTTCTGGATATCATTACTCAATCCTATAAAGAAAAATAACATGAGTCGTTCATATGTGTATAATCTTGTATATTCATGGTGTCACAGTTTCTCATGATTTTTTTTATATATTTATAATACCGTGCAAGTACATTAACTTAATATATAATAATAATAATATTTATAAATAACAATAACATATGTGTTGTATTGTTTTTTTTTAAATATAAAGTATATGTATATTTATTAAACTTATAAAGTTATTAAAAAACATAAAAATTGATAAATATATTTAAGTTCATATAATTTATTTAAAATTTAACAGCTAAAATTTTATTAATTACCTTAAAGCAAAATTGATACATGTGTTTTATACATATTTATTTTGTTTGATGAAATTATAAAATTTAGATAAGTTTGACCAAATTGAAAAAACTGAAATCAATTTAGACTTTTGTTGGCTAACAAAAATGTTTAATTTTGTTACGTAAAAAGAATAATGCACTCACATTTATTCAATTGAGTTTTTTGACTTTTTCTTTCACTTTTTAAAAAGAGGAATGCTAAATAAAACTGATTAAGAAGTGTTAGAAAAGTAATGATATTCTTTTTAAGGATGAATGTTAATCATCCACATAATAAGAAACATATGTGAGATCTCAACCAATGCGTAAAAAACTATTTAAATATTGAGACGATTGGAAATGACTTTTGATACTGTATGAAAAAACTCATATTAAGAAAAATACTATTTATAAATAATTAAAAAAAAACCATAATGGAACTTTTTTAAAGAAAAAAATTTAAATCATACACTTATAAGTATAATCAATTATTAATTTTTATTTTCTTAAATATTAAATAAGAAATGCTTAAATATTTCTAAATATTATAACCATATTTTCAATCAAAAAAAATGATTTGTGATTATGTATACATTCATTAAAATTTTTACAAATTATACATTGTCAAAAATAAAAAAATTAAACTTGAAACTGGAGCAAATTTTTTCAAAGATTTGGGCTGAAACTTAAAATTCAGTATCATTCCCACTAAATATTTGAAGTCCCAACATTCCCAAATTCCTCCTCCATCAATCAAACTCGATCTCTTATCATTCATTCACGCACAATCATTGACACAAGAACATCTCCTCCAAATCTAATTAATATTAAAACCCACTACATTCGTAAATAACCCTAATTCAATACCTCAATCAAAGTATAATGGCTTTGAAGGTCCTGTTTATAATAATTAAAACCCGAAATTAAAAAAAATAATTTATTTAAATGATTATAAAAAACCCCGCGCGTGCGCGGGCATTATATCTAGTACTATCTAAAAAGACTCTAAAAAGGTTTATAAAAAAATAAATCATTACTATATATATTATTTATGATGTAAAACGACGTCGCTATTGCTACAGTTGCCACGCTACAGTACTGGGCTGCTACAGTACTGTAGCTACAGTACCGGTCCAGTTTTTTTTTTTTTTTTTTTTTTTTTTTTCGTACCAAACGGCCTCGAAAAATTATGAAACTTGCGTCATTATTAACGAAATAATTTTCCCAACAAACTCACCCCTTCCTCCCGCAACGCACGGGGTTACAGTACTGGGCTGATGAACAGTACTGTAGCTACAGTATTATTATTATTATTATTATTATTTTTTAACTTTAATCAAAAAAATCCCGCCGCAACGCGAGATTATATTAAAAGACAACAAAAACGACGTCGTTCACAACGCCCCGCCGTAACGCGACGGATCATTGCCATACTCGTTTTTTATAAGAAGAAAAAACCATAATGGTGTCAAGGACGCATGGACACATGGCATTATATTTAGTGGCATCACTGTCCATTACCGACATCGCTTTTAGTTGTTTAAGTTTAGATACGACATCGCTTATACTCCTAGTTGTTTAAGTTTAAGGATATGAGAAGCCACATAATGTTATATCAACAGTTCAAAACGAATAATATTTACTTTTTGATATAAGGGGATAGCTTAGTTATAATTTTTGTAGCCAATAAGCTACAATTTTTTACAAAAAATAAACTAACAATAAATTAGGGACACACATAAAAGAATCAGGGACCTACAAAAAGAATTAGATACCCACATTTATAGAACAAAATTATAGCAAATTAGCTACAATAAATTGTAGCTAATATATTCCCTTGACATAATTGTTTTGTTATACTGATTTAAACTAGTTTTAGATTCTATTGCACGCACAAATAAAACACGTCATGTTTTATTTTTAGACTAAAAATATTATCAAATAATAGCATGCCCGTTAACAAATAAAACACGTAAACAATTACGAAAAACAATCGCTCATAATTAAAGCCTATTCATATTATTCATAAGAGAATTAAAAGACAAATTATGGCATAAAAAATACTAGTACTACCATAATAAACTCTCACGTGCATTAAGATCTCATGTTAATCAAGTAAGGTTTAAACAATAGTCAAAAAGTTTTAACTTAACAAATGGGGTGTCCCAGTGGTAAGGGTTAAACATCTTAGGATGAAATTGCCTAGAGGTCTTGGGTTTGAACCCTAAGAAGAAAATTAATCCTCCATTGGCCACGCAGGTTCACCTGCGCGCCGACTCCGGGCTATCCAAGAGGGTAGTCGCTCTAGAATTAGTCGACTCGCAATGTCGAGTCAAAAACTCAGGTTATACAAAAAAAAAAAACAAACTTTCTGATCCAACTTTTCAGTCAACTTCAAAGCCCAAAAACTGCCAGAAGGAGTCTTCCCCAACTGAAGCACTAAAATACAAAGTTGTAGCCCTATATGTCGTGTACATGCTTGTGAAATTTCAAGAAAACGGCCTAGTAACGAAGTGAGAAACCCGTTTTGCTATAGGTGCGCTAGTCTGGGAAAAAACAGCATGTTTACAATGAATTTAATGGTAAAATTTAAGACTTTCTATTAAGGATTTCCACTAATTGAACACATGTAACACAAATTATATTCATATAGTTAATAATAGCATGGTTCATGGTTCAACATGCATGTCTTGACCATGTTAAAAAAATTGAAAAAACGCGCAATATAAACAAAACATGCTAAAAAAATGCCTAAAGAACACAATTTTTAAACAAGTAAAATGTATATATCTATGTAAAACTTTTGTAATTTATTAAAGATTAGCAAATCTTAAATTTTTATCATAAATCTATAAAACTTAAGTCAAGATTTTAGTAAGACACGTAGAATTACAACTTTTTTACATAAACGCATGATAATTCGAATAATAATCATACATGGCTCTTGATACAAGTGTCAGTGTTTCTAGGTTTTAATTAAACAATTTGATATTTAGAAGGAGTTAGTCAAAGCCTTCTTTTCGCCCTTGCTTTCCTTCATCTCATGCATGTTAACATATTAGACTATCAAATATTTTACAAAAATTTGACCGGAGGCACATGAAAATACTAATTCGAATCATATGATTTATGAAATTAATCATGCAATAATTAAAAGAAACGTTTACCTTTTACGCTTGGTATGATCGAAGAAACCAAATAACCAATATAGATTATCTCTACGGTTGATCCACACTACACGTTATGCAATACCCTCGAGATGCTATTCTTCACACCAATCGTACACCCGAAAGCGTACACCTTTACGCCTTGGACTTGAAAGACAAAAGACAAAAACCTGAAACCCTTGGGAGGGTTTGGCCGATCGGTTTAGAGAGATGAGAGGAATGAGAGTTTTTGGTGTGTATGTAAACATGTGGGATTTTAGGATTATGGGTTTGTATTTATATGAATCCAAACCTCCTAAAAAAAAATTAACTTGGTCACCAAGCTAAGCAAAACTTTCCTTTTTCTCCTATCCCTGAGCCCAACCTTAGGGTTTATCTTATTATTTATTAATACGTTATACAATAAATACATACGTTAAATGACTTATAAATCATTCGAGTGTTATTATAATACAAATACATTATTTATATTATAACTTAGAGTATCTAAGTGTATTTGTATATGACCACATAAGCTCACATAAACTTACCTGTATAAATATGTAATGTGCCTTGAGCATATTACAACACTAAGGCCACTCATAATAGCGACCAGACAAAGGGTCAGTCGAGTCAAACAACCGCGTCCCCCCCCCCCCCAACCCTTCCTACGACGACCCTTGCGAACGCTTCCCCCCTTCATTTTTGGCTCGGTTGGGTTGGCCTGGCGACCTTATGGTTTGTGTGTGTATGTTTTTTAATTAATTTTTGTGGGGTGTATTTTTTGTTGTGATCGCGGTCGCTTTATTATGGACATTTGGTCATGTATTTACTATTTAGTCTTAGAGAGAGAAACTGATGTGATACTAAGATGACAGGGTCATTTGGTCACCCATAAAGTCACCATTACTATTAGTCTTACATCTATTTTTGGACAATCAAAAAATACAAAAATGGAAAATAATTGAGCGAATGAGTAGTTACAATCAATGTTTTGGAAACCGGGTCTCGAATCAACCCAGTCGAGTCACCAAGTTACCAAGATACCGGTTCGACCACCGGGTCAACCCGGTTTTTCATTTTAGTATGAGCTAACTACATTTTTGGTCCCTGTGGTTTGCCGGGTATAACGGTTTTAGTCCAATAGTTTAAAAAGTAACGGATCCTATCCAGTTTTGGACGACCCGTAACACTTTTGGTCCATTTTTCGTTGACTGTTAGTTTGATTAGTTAAAAAAATGTGAAATGACAAAAATACCCTCGAATGATGATGTACAATGATTAAAATGCCCTTTCCTTCATTATTATTATTACCTAAACCAACCTTTTGCCTTCTACATAATCTTCTTCACCAACCACCATTTATCTTTCACCTCCTCTTCTTCTTCCACTGCAAACCCTCCTTCCTACTACACTTTTTACCATTACTGAAATTGACTCAGACCACCTCAAATTACGGCCACCCTCAAACACCCATACTGCTTACATACTTCAACAAAGCAGCCAAATCTATTTTGTTATTCCCATTATACGAATTCAAACACATATCCACCTTCAAATGTATCATCAAATCTAATATTTATTTTTCCCTAATCATTCATATTAACTGTTTAATTTTCTTTTTAATCAAAATAAACAATAAAATCATTTTTTTTATTCAATCCCATATATATTTTCAACTACATATTCCCCACCACCAAACAAATCATCTCCTTTAACCTATTTTTTTCCACCACAACACGCAATCCTTCAAATGAAACATAACCCTTAACGAACAATAATTTGTAAATTGCTACAAAGTATCACGAGGCCTTCAAATTAAACACATCCTCATCTTATAAGCCATAGATCTGCAAGAAAAACTTGAAAAAATCAAATGAATAAAGGAAAAAAAGGAGCGAATGAGATGATGGGAGAGGTGGGCAGAGGCGACTTGGTTGGTGGTGACAGGTGGTTATACTTATAATGGATGGTTCTCCACTGAAGGTGGTGGTAGAGATTGACGGCGGTGGAGGTGACAGGGGTGGTTCTCTGTTGGAGGTGGTGGTGACAGGTGGTTAGTCTTTGACGGCGGTGGAGGTGGTGTGTTTCATTGTTTGCCTTTGTTTTGAATAGAGAACTAGAGAAGGAACAAAGATTCAATGCAAGTGAGAGAAAAAGGGTGTAGGTGGTTTGTGGTTATAGATCTTTTTTCTTTATTTCCCAATAAAATAATGTGACAAACGGTAATTTTCTCACTAATATTTTAATAATAAATATCAATTTATTATTACTAAACTGTTAAACTAAGCATTTATGTGCTTACATAACTATTACGGGAAACAAACCCGCACACTGTAACATACAGTAACTCACCAAAACTATTAAATCTCACCCGAAGCAGTGAATTTTCTAATTTCTCACATTTACAGACTATAACATAATGAAAGTGAGAGGTTATCTCACTTTACTGAAAAACGATACCACACGCGTACCGACACCACATTAGTAACAATTTAATCTCATGATTTAATTTTAGAGTCGATAAATGCTATTTTTATGTCAGTTTTATAAAAACATCTCCGAATATTTTATTTACCACGTTTATATCGAATCGGGAAAAACACGATTTCACCTCAGCTCAGCGAGACATGGGGTACACACTACAATTTATTTTAATAAAACAAACCCTAAATATATTTCTTTCTTATCTCTTTCTTTTCTCTGGATAACCGCCCCTCTCACACACACTTTCCAAATACTTTTAACGTCTTCCTCATTTAGACGTCTTCCCTATCTTCCCAGAAAATCAGTCGAACCATCACCATCATTTCCATGGCCTCATGTGCTTTCTCCTCTCCCCAAAGATCTCTGTCACTCTCATATATGTATTCCCCAAGAGTCAACGGCAGAGGGTGATGAGGATGGAAAGAGAGTTAAGCTCCAAATGGAAACTCCTCAACCCCCAGGTTCGAAAGGATGCCGAGAGCCATTCCAAGATTTCATCTTTTTAATGCCTAATCGAACCCAGTCGATCCACACAAAGCAACTTACTCACACAAAGTTGTATTGAGACACAAGGGTTCGAAAGGAGGAACAAGCTCATTCGGAAGTGGATTGACTGAGGATTCGGATTGGAGTGCTTGATTTGTAATTGGGCCTGTTCGATTGGTATCCGTGTTCTAAGTCCTTAATTTCACCTTGTTGTTCACACTCATTGTAAAGGTTTAAGTCTCTTCTTAATTTCTAAATTACTCTCGTTAAATTATTGTTTGAGGTTGTGACTGAGTTTATTCATTTACGAATTAAAGATTTATGGTTGTCTTACAGTGTCAAATTGAATATGCGAAAAAGTCATGTATGTTGTTGTTGTTGTTGTCATTGTGGCTTGTAAAGAAAAACATAACCAAAACTTAGAATATTGGCTCGTAGGAATTGAGGTGTTCTATGACTTGTTGTCTTGGTTCGACCTACTTATTGGCTCAATTCGAATGATTTTTGTTACGGTTAATAGTCCTTAGGAATCTTGGCTGAAAGGTTTTGAGTGAAACCTGGATTTGTTATTGGTATTCATACTTTCGTGTCAAAACCTCTCTCGAATCATTGTGTGTAAAACATGGATTTGGGCTAGATTAGGACGCGCCATGGTTGTCTTGGTTCAAGAATAACCACACCCACAAGGGTGTGTTGTAGTTGTTTCAGTCGAGTAGAACCACACCCACAAGGGTGTGTTATGACTTGGTCTAGGTTCGGTTCGAATTTCACCAAAAAGCCACCCAAATGGGGTGTGCTGTGGTTATCTTCAGTCCAGGAAAAACCACACCCAAAAGGTGTGATGTGGTGAGTCTTGGTTCGGTGAACTCCTCACAAGGCAGCCACCTATGAAGGGTGTGCATGCCTTGGTTTGCACCTTGTCCTATTTAACGAGATGAAGCGAAAAGTGTACCGCTTTTAAGGGGTCATTTAAGCCCTAAATCGTATTTATTTGATCAAATATTGCCCTAAATCGTTCCTTTTGTCATTTTAGGTACTTTTGAGGAGAAATCTGGAAAAGGAGGCATTTTGGACGTTTTTGGAGCATAAAAGTAAAGAAAACGACAAAGTCTCAAAAATCGGCTGAAAGTTACCCTTGACGGCGTCACAATTTACTCTGGACGGCGTCATGCCTTGGCAAGAAAAGTTGGACGTGAAATTTACTCATGATAAGCCAGTGAAAATAGCATGTAAATTCTGACGGCGTCACGCTTTAACTTGATCAAGGGCGTCACGGCTTAAATCAAAAGGGGACGGCGTCACGTTTAAGGTTCGACGGCGTCAAGCCTTGATAAGCCAGAATGGATTTTGGAAGAGCTAAAGAGGGACGGCGTCAAGAAGGTCATCCGGGAACCCTAGAAGCGGCGAGGTGACGGCGTCACACTCCATAAGGTGACGCCGTCAGATCCAAAAATCTATATATAGTTTTCTAATTTTTTGTCATTAAGAGAGAGCTTAGTGTGTGGAATTTTGGGAGAAAACCCTAAGACGATTTTAGCTTCTTTTTCAAGGCTTTTTGCCTTGAGATCTTCCATGTTACATTGAAGATAAGTTATCAATTAATCATTCAATATGTCTATGTGTTGTTTGATTTTATCTTATTCTTGTCTTTTGATTAACATGTTAGGCTAAATTTATCTTGTGTTTGCTTAGATCTAATGAAACCTAGCTATTGATTATTGGTTATTAGTGTGTTATTAGTTGTATTGGATGATTGTTTATCTATGTTAGGCTTAAGAAAACTGGCTAACTTCCTATTCGGTAACTTGCTTGAACGTCTTAAGAAACATGAACCAAATGCGTACTAAAGGTTTTTATGGTTGTATTTAATGCACAAGCGAATTCTAGTGATCCCATGTTAGGAGCTTCCTAGCCGGCTCGACATAGGAGTGAAGTAGGAGCTTGTAGAGTTGGGGAAGTAAGTACGCCACCCCACGAATGGTATTAAGGAATACACCCGTCATCCACGCGACTAATACACACTAATTAACCGTTAAAAGATAGTTAGGGAGTAAGGAAATCTAAGTAAACACATTTCTCTACACATAAGTTTCTCACCACATTTTCATTTTTGTTATTTACTTTATTTGCATTTGTAGTTATTTGGGTTAGTTGACTAGCAACTAATTCCGCCCACTCCTTCAAAACCGAGATTTTACTTGCTTTCATAAAAATATAAAAACATAAAAAAGAATCTTCCTCAACCCTTAGACCTATTAGAGTAGTCTTTCATACCTAACGAACACTATTCCCTGTGGAGAACGATCAATCCCCCGTACTTACCACTACACTATACTACATCGGTCAGGTACACTGCCTGGTGGGGTTGTAAGCCTCTTGAGATCCCTCGAGAGGTAAAACCTGTTGTAAGGTTGCAAAATGATGAGGCGAAAAGTGTACCGCTTTTAAGGGGTCATTTAAGCCCTAAATCGTATTTATTTGATCAAATATTGCCCTAAATCGTTCCTTTTGTCATTTTAGGTACTTTTGAGGAGAAATCTGGAAAAGGAGGCATTTTGGACGTTTTTGGAGCATTAAAGTGAAGAAAACGGCAAAGTCTCAAGAATCGGCTAAAAGTTACTCTTGACGGCGTCACAATTAACATGGGACGGCGTCATGCCTTGGCAAGAAAAGTTGGATGTGAAATTTACTCATGACGGGCCAGTGAGTTAGCATGAGAATTCTGACGGCGTCACGCTTTAACTAAATCAAGGGCGTCACGGCTTAAATCATAAGGGGACGGCGTCACGTTCATGATCCGACGGCGTCAAGCCTTGATAGGCCAGAATGGATTTTTGAAGAGCTAAAGAGGGACGGCGTCAAGAAGGTCACCCGGGAACCCTAAAAGCGGCGAGGTGACGGCGTCACAATGCATAAGGTGACGCCGTCAGATCCAAAAATCTATATATAGTTTTCTAATTTTTTGTCATGAAGAGAGAGCTTAGTGTGTGGAATTTTGGGATAAAACCCTAAGACGATTTTAGCTACTTTTTCAGGGCTTCTTGCCTTGAGATCTTCCATGTTTCATTGAAAGATAAGTTATCAATTAATCATTCAATATGTCTATGTGTTGTTTGATTCTATCTTATGCTTGTCTTTTGTTTAACATGTTAGGCTAATTTTATCTTGTGTTTGCTTAGATCTAATGAAACTTAGCTATTGATTATTGGTTGTTAGTGTGTTGTTAGTTGTATTGGATGATTGTTTATCTATGTTAGGCTTAAGAAAACTGGCTAACTTCCTATTCGGTAACTTGCTTGAACGTCTTAAGAAACATGAACCAAACGCGTACTAAAGGTTTTTATGGTTGTATTTAATGCACAAGCGAATTCTAGTGATCCCATGTTAGGAGCTTCCTAGCCGGCTCGACATAGGAGTGAAGTAGGAGCTTGTAGAGTTTGGGGAAGTAAGTACGCCACCCCACGAATGGTATTAAGGAATACACCCGTCATCCACGCGACTAATACACACTAATTAACCGGTAAAAGATAGTTAGGGAGTAAGGAAATCTAAGTAAACACATTTCTCTACACATAAGTTTCTCACCACATTTCATTTTTGTTATTTTATTTTATTTGCATTCGTAGTCATTTGGGTTAGTTGACTAGCAACTAATTCCGCCCACTCCTTCAAACCCGAGATTTTACTTGCTTTCATAAAATTATAAAAACATAAAAAGAATCTTCCTCAACCCTTAGACCTAATTAGAGTAACCTTTCATACCTAACGAACACTATTCCCTGTGGAGAACGATCAATCCCCCGTACTTACCACTACACTATACTACATCGGTCAGGTACACTGCCTGGTGGGGTTGTAAGCCTCTTGAGATCCCTCGAGAGGTAAAACCTGTTGTAAGGTTACAAAACCACGCAATCAAGTTTTTGGCGCCGCTGCCGGGGAATAGTTATTGTTTAGGTTGAATTTTTATTTCTATTAGGTCTACTCACTAGATTCCTTTCTAGTGAGATTTTTATTTTATTTTTCTAGGTTTTCTTTAGTCTATCTATTTTCTTCGTGTCTTTGTTCGTAACCATACCATCCGACATCATGGAAGATGGTAATATCCTTAACCCCCACAACCCACCACCACAACAACCACCACAACAACCACAACCACCTCCTAGAGCCCGTACTTTAGGAGAGTATTCCCGTCCTAGCCACCATGGCTATCGAAACACCATTGAGCTCACTCAAGGAGCCAATATCACACCCTTGCGATCCGACACCATCCGGTTGGTGCAAAGTGGATGCGCATTCCATGGACTTCGTTCTGAAGATCCTAATCAACATCTCAAGGACTTTCTTAAAATCGTTGATTCTATAGACCTTGATGTTGCCACTCGAGAGACGACCCGATTGCGTCTCTTCCAATTCTCTCTGCGGGACCAAGCTAGTCAGTGGCTAGAACGTCAACCCGCAGGATCCATTACCTCTTGGGATGATCTCACCACTCGTTTCCTTGCTCAGTTTTTCCCACCGGGAAGAACTACCAAGCTAAGGAATGATATCTTGATGTTCCAACAACGTCAAGGCGAAACTCTCTACGAGGCATGGACTCGATTCAAGGACTTACTCCAAAAATTCCCTCACCATGGCATAGAACTTTGGCTCCAAGTCCAAATCTTCTATGACCATATCAATCTCTCCACGAGGCAAACCATTGACCAATCGGCTGGTGGCAAGCTACGTGATCTAAGTGCGGAACAATCATGGGCTCTCCTAGAGGATCTTGCTCTTTATGACAACGAAAGTTGGAGTGATCCCCGTGATTTGAATAAAACGGTCAAGGCAATATCTTTGCCTTCTAACAATTCAAGCACTTCTGACCGTAGGATCATAGAACTTGAAGACCAAGTCAAGTTTCTCATGAAATCCTACGAGGCTCCTAAACCTTCAAGCCAAGTGAACAAAATCACTTCCTCATGTGAATTATGTAGTGGTCCCCACGACACTCGTGATTGCATGGAACTCCCCGAACAAGCTTTTGTGGACTACGCATCCTCGCGTACCGACGGAGCGGGAGACAAGTGGTACACTTTCAAACCCGAGCCAAACCATTATGGTGATTCATACAACCCCTCATGGAAAAATCACCCGAACCTTAGGTGGAAACAAAACCAAAACTCTCAACAAACCAATTCTTCCAACCCACCTAATCGTTTCCAATCAAGCGGTTCCAACTCGAACCGTACTTTCAGCAACAATCCTTCCGGCAATGGTAGTACCAATAACTTTGAAGGATTGATTTCTCAATTTATGGCATCTCAAGAAGCTCGTTTAGCCAAGTTTGAAGCCGATTTCAAACAAAAACAAAGCGAGATGACCAATAAGATTGACACCTTGTTGAAAGCCCTCAATGACCGAGAAATGGGAGCACTCCCTAGCAACACAGTCAAGAACCCGAAACTAAATGTCAACGCTATTTCATCGGTTTCGTCCCCTAGTTCTTGTCCACAATATTATTCGGTCAATTCCATGAGCACGTGTTTCAAACAAACCCAAGTCGTTCCAAATGACCAAGAAGTTATGACATCCAAATTGGTCAACAACATAGTTGAAACACCTCCCACTCAAAACCTTGACGAAGAATTCAAGGAGCTCCACCTTGAAAGTCCGGTTGTTGATGAGTTGGTTGAGAAGAAGCTCAAGTTAGGCGAAAAAGGGACCGCCTTTGTTCAAAACAAGCTACCTAAGAAGTTAGATGATCCGGGCTTATTTGTTCTACCTTGCAAGATCGGTAATTCGGAGGCTTATGACACATTAGCCGATCTTGGTTCAAGCCTTAACCTACTTCCGTTACCTCTCTACACCTCTCTAAAACTAGGAAAACTTGAAGAAACCGAGGTGATAATAGGCTTAGCGGATGGAAGTGTTGCTTACCCGGTTGGAGTAGTTAAGGACGTGTTAGTACACATTGGAAAACTAACCATTTTAGCCGATTTCCACGTCCTTGATATGGTTAGCGACCCTACATGCCCCTTGTTGATAGGTAGAGGATTTTTGGCGACCGCTAGTGCTATGATTGATTGTAAGGAATCTAAGATAGCGGTAGGAGAAGGAGATACTTGGTCAATCTATGATGTTAAGAAACACGCCTATGATACTAGTGAGGAACCGACACCCCATTGGTTAGAATTAAATAGGAGACCATCTAGATATGGACCTTGGATTGATAGAGACTTCATAGGACCCCAACGCCCATTTTACCTAGAAGAGGACTTTGTTAACCGAACACATACGGTGGAGCAACTCTTGGCTAGGGACACCGAATTGGATCCATTTGAAGACCCTCTAGTTTTTAGAAAGATGATTGATTTCCTAGGAGTTTTGCCAATTAACCTAGGAATGAATAAGTGGATTTGTGAGGAAGATGATCATAAGTGGAATTGGGATAAACCACCCAAAGATGGAGATGGGTCATGGCATATTAAGATGACGTTGTATGACCCGGATGGAGAGAAGTTTGAAAAGACATATCGTACTAAGCGAACCAATAGGAAACTTCAATCCAAGCTTAACCCTAAAGACGTCCTTGATGACGAGCTCACTTACATAGGGTAGCGTGACTTTGAGTCTAGCTACAAGACTCGTTAATAAAGAAAAGCGCTTCTTGGGAGGCAACCCAAGCTTTATTTGTTTTATTTGCTTTATGTGTTTATTTATTTGTTTGTTTGATTTTATTTGTTTCCGTATGTATGTTTAATTTTTATTCTTATTGATTCATGTTCAAAACTAAATTGTGAAAATGCTTTATTTTGTTTTTAACTTCGTCTTAACTACATATAAAGGTATTTTGCAAAAGATAAGTGTAAGGGAAATCTAAATCGGTTTATTAGAACACAAATTAACATGAATCGTAATAATAATAATTTAGCATACATATTCGTATTTGTTTGAGTCAAATGCTTGTATCGAGTCATAATGATGTTTTGCAGGATTTCCAGGAAGTAAGGTAAAGGTTTTTCCAGAAATTTTCCGGAAACTTAAAATGAAAATTTTTGTCAGGTCATTTCTGACGGCGTCAGGAGTTATAACCTGACGGCGTCAGATTTAATTTCCAGAAATTTTTGAAAGTTTTGTTTTCATAAAAAGTTTTTATTAAATCTCCAACTTATAATCTCCAGGAATCTGCAAAATTATCATTCCACAAGCATTATATCCTTATATATAGATTTTTCCCGCCGATGTTATGCAGGTTTTCGTGTTTGTTTTCTCAGGTTAACAGGTTATTTTGGACAAGGAAATGTTTTTGGAATCAAGCTTATGGCGATGCATTAGTCATGGAGCTTCAACATTCTCTTTGGAGGAAGATTTAACCGTGTAATTTCATTATCCACCGAGCGAATCAGGGGAGTATTTGATTTCATTCTTTTACTTTTTGCTTTTACATCTTATTATTTGAACATTGGGGACAATGTTCATCTGAAGTGTAAGGGGAGGGTAAAAGTACGATTTTAGAGAATACAATTGCGCTTGATTTTTGTTTGTTTAATAATAGATGTGTAATAAAACTGAGAGAAATACTTGATTAGGGTAATTTTAGTGCCAAATTTAAAATTTTTTACAACATATAGGAGTGAAACTTTGATCTTAATGAGCGTCTCATGGATAGGAGTTATATGACTAGCACAAAAACCGTACCACTAAAAAATTTTCCACCCCAAATATGTGAGGTTCGCCCCTAGAATTGGTAGGAAAAGCATTTATGCTATGATGTGTGTACCGGTAGCACTTAGATTCTAGAACTTGCGTTAGGACCATTCCAAGGCCACAAGTGAGACTACATTCGTGTAGTTAGATTTACTACATGATAAGAGGCATTAGGATTAACCCATTGTTTTACACCTGTGTTTTTGTTATAATTACGTTGACTACATTGGTCAAGTAATTCTCCCACACCCTTTGCGTTGTACTCATTTTTTAGTACACGATACCCCTAGTACACCCCTCAGAGCCTATCTTTTCGTTTCGACCTTTAAGCATTTTACTTAAAGGAAGAATTTGTTACACCCCACTAAAATGTACACCCAAATCGCCTTAGCCTACCTTGTATGCACTCATCTTTAGTGCATTATTGTTTACAACATTTGTTTAAACCCAAGTTAATTATCTAGTTGATTACATGGTTGCTAAGTCGAGTCATATCCTTGTACATATTGTTTTGGGACGATTGGGACTCATGGGTAAAGTACTAGTGTAATGGAGTAACGGGGAAGAACATCATTTATTACCCCCGTATGTGCTAAATGTTTTAAAAGTACTCCAAGTTTTTCGATTATCTTAATTCGAGTCATTAGATTAGTTAATTGTAAAGTTATGTAAAAATTCAAGTGTAAGGGGATGCAATGCCCCTATGATGTATTATTTTGGATGGTAGGGCAAGAGTGTATGCAAAAAAAAAAAAAAAAAAAAAAAAAAAAAAAAAAAAAAAAAAAAAAAAAAAATCGAAAAAATCAAGAAAAATACAAAAAAAAAAAAAAAATGAGAAAAAGAAAAGTAGAAAAAACATACGGACTACCATCCCGTTTCATTTTATGTTTGCTTTATATTTTTGTTATTTTGTTATTTCGTTTTTAGCTTAAGATTGAGTCTAGTCTTGGCTTAGCAACATTGTATAGTACATGTAATTGATCAAGATCTTTAACTAGCCACCAGTAAAATATCCCGTATCCAACAAAACCGTGTTTTCCTTTTCCCTACACCTAACGTTATAACCCATTTAAAAGCCCTCTTTGATAGTTTATCTTAGGTGCTTACGCCTAGTGGAGGAGGTTTTCGATCCTTTCCCAAGCCTATGGTAATCTATTTGCTATGACAGGTAGTGAGAGATATTTTCCGTTTTCATTTATGAGATTTATTTTGATGACACTTGAGAGATGTGAGTATCTAAACACTATTTGTGAGGTGCTAGTATATAATCTCCGTGCTTATTATGATTGAAGTGGAACGATTATTTGTTGTAATTACTTTTATGTTTGCATTAAATGACCCCTAACTTGTATTTTGATTAGAATAAAAGCGCATTTGCTTGAGGACAAGCAAATCTCAAGTGTAAGGGTATTTGATGAGGCGAAAAGTGTACCGCTTTTAAGGGGTCATTTAAGCCCGAAATCGTATTTATTTGATCAAATATTGCCCTAAATCGTTCCTTTTGTCATTTTAGGTACTTTTGAGGAGAAATCTGGAAAAGGAGGCATTTTGGACGTTTTTGGAGCATTAAAGTGAAGAAAACGGCAAAGTCTCAAGAATCGGCTAAAAGTTACTCTTGACGGCGTCACAATTAACATGGGACGGCGTCATGCCTTGGCAAGAAAAGTTGGATGTGAAATTTACTCATGACGGGCCAGTGAGTTAGCATGAGAATTCTGACGGCGTCACGCTTTAACTAAATCAAGGGCGTCACGGCTTAAATCATAAGGGGACGGCGTCACGTTCATGATCCGACGGCGTCAAGCCTTGATAGGCCAGAATGGATTTTTGAAGAGCTAAAGAGGGACGGCGTCAAGAAGGTCACCCGGGAACCCTAAAAGCGGCGAGGTGACGGCGTCACAATGCATAAGGTGACGCCGTCAGATCCAAAAATCTATATATAGTTTTCTAATTTTTTGTCATGAAGAGAGAGCTTAGTGTGTGGAATTTTGGGATAAAACCCTAAGACGATTTTAGCTACTTTTTCAGGGCTTCTTGCCTTGAGATCTTCCATGTTTCATTGAAAGATAAGTTATCAATTAATCATTCAATATGTCTATGTGTTGTTTGATTCTATCTTATGCTTGTCTTTTGTTTAACATGTTAGGCTAATTTTATCTTGTGTTTGCTTAGATCTAATGAAACTTAGCTATTGATTATTGGTTGTTAGTGTGTTGTTAGTTGTATTGGATGATTGTTTATCTATGTTAGGCTTAAGAAAACTGGCTAACTTCCTATTCGGTAACTTGCTTGAACGTCTTAAGAAACATGAACCAAACGCGTACTAAAGGTTTTTATGGTTGTATTTAATGCACAAGCGAATTCTAGTGATCCCATGTTAGGAGCTTCCTAGCCGGCTCGACATAGGAGTGAAGTAGGAGCTTGTAGAGTTTGGGGAAGTAAGTACGCCACCCCACGAATGGTATTAAGGAATACACCCGTCATCCACGCGACTAATACACACTAATTAACCGGTAAAAGATAGTTAGGGAGTAAGGAAATCTAAGTAAACACATTTCTCTACACATAAGTTTCTCACCACATTTCATTTTTGTTATTTTATTTTATTTGCATTCGTAGTCATTTGGGTTAGTTGACTAGCAACTAATTCCGCCCACTCCTTCAAACCCGAGATTTTACTTGCTTTCATAAAATTATAAAAACATAAAAAGAATCTTCCTCAACCCTTAGACCTAATTAGAGTAGCCTTTCATACCTAACGAACACTATTCCCTGTGGAGAACGATCAATCCCCCGTACTTACCACTACACTATACTACATCGGTCAGGTACACTGCCTGGTGGGGTTGTAAGCCTCTTGAGATCCCTCGAGAGGTAAAACCTGTTGTAAGGTTACAAAACCACGCAATCACAAAACCCACGCATCAAGTTTTTGGCGCCGCTGCCGGGGAATAGTTATTGTTTAGGTTGAATTTTTATTTTATTAGGTCTACTCACTTGATTCCTATCGAGTGAGATTTTTATTTTCTTTTTATTAGATTTCTTTAGTCTATCTTTTTCTTTGTGCCCTTTGTTTGTAAAACCATTTTCATTTGTCACCATGGCAGATGAAATTCCATTTAGATCATTAACAATAGAGGAACAATTACTTTACACGGATAGATTTGCTTCCTGTTGTTCCAATGAATTTTTAAGTGATCTTAGATATATACAAGAGGAGATGGGTGTAAAGTTTGATAGGTTTGATGAATTATGTGCATGTGTGGCTTCTATTAAACAATCATTGTTAGGATCAACTCCTTTTAATAAGACCCTTTGGAAAAATTTTGAGGAAAGCCTCCTAACCGTGAACCATAAGTTTAATAAATTAATGGGTTCGTATACATCACAACTTGAGGAAACAATTGAGGAGGATTTAGCCGAACATGAGCATATTGAGCAAAAAGACCTAGGTTTTATGATCAATGACTTTGAATCTCAAGGAACACATGATGAATCCTTTAGGCAAATTGAACATAGCAATCAAGTTATCGGGGAAGATTCTTATGAATCGGACTTAGAACTTGAAATGGCTAGAGAAGGATTTGAGATACTTAGGAACATGTTTGGGTTAGATTCTACTAAAACACATGATGTGGATATAATTGATATAGAGACAAGGAAGGATGAGGTAAATAACACAAACCTACAAAGTACCCCACAAGTCCTACCATCATTCGAGGCATACACACCGCCCGTGACTTACCCTGAAGAAATAGAAGAGACTATAGGAACCCCAATTGAAGTAGAACCTTTGGAAGAAACACAAATAGAGGAAATAGGTTTGAATACTTGTAGTCATAACCTTTCTCTTAGTTCTATGGAAGTTCCTAGTTTTGATGAACCGGAGCCTAAACCAAAACCGTTACCTAATCTTCCATCCTTAGATGTGAACTTAGGAATTGAATTAGGTCCCAACCCACCCATCAAACCATATAGTCCGGGTAGTTTTATGTTGAAGGTAGTAGACTCTAGGCCATGTGGAGTGGAAGCTAATATAGGAGTGAACCATGACCTTACATACTTACATCACCCATTCATGATTGATCACAAGAAACATTATGGGTTTAAACCGGGTTTATTAGGTCAAGATGGATTCCCAACTAGGAATCTCTCGAAGTTGATAGAAGATGATCCCTTTTTAGGAGAAAACTTTAATTCACCCATTGACCAAAGTGAACTAGGTAAGGTTATGATGAAAGGAGCACACCCCTTTGAGTATATAATTCACCCGTCACTCTTTCCTCACGTGGCATATTTCCACCCTAAGGGTGTGTATCGCTACTATCACCCGCACTTAATCCTAAGTGTAGGAAAAACCTCTCCTATTTCCGTTAAATAAGGGTAGAGTCAGGCTCGTGACTCGAACAAAAACAAGCGCTTCTTGGGAGGCAACCCAAGCTTTATTTGCTTTGTGTGTTTATTTATTTGTTTGTTTGATTTTATTCGCTTCCGTATGTATGTTTAATTTTTATTATTATTGATTCATGTTCAAAACTAAAATTGTGAAAATGCTTTATTTTGTTTTTAACTTCGTCTTAACTACATATAAAGGTATTTTGCAAAAGATAAGTGTAAGGGAAAGTCAAATCGGTTTATTAGAACAAATGAACATGAATCATAATAATATTAAATTAACATACATATTAGTATTTGTTTGAGTCAAATGCTTGTATCGAGTCATAATGATATTTTGCAGGATTTCCAGGAAATGAGGTATAGGTTTTTCCAGAAATTTTCCGGAAACTTAACATGAGAATTCTGTCAGATCATTTCTGACGGCGTCAGGAATTACAACCTGACGGCGTCAGGTTTTAATTTTCTGAAATTTTTGAAAGTTTTGTTTTCATAAAAAGTTTTTATTAAATATCTAACTTATAAACTCCAGGAACCTGCAAAACATTCACTCCGCAAGCATTATATCTTTTATTGTTTTATTTCTAAGTCTGGAATTACACCTAGTTGTGAGTTGTCTTTGTTCGGTTTGATGCTTTGGTTTTTCTTGTTTGTTTTCTCAGGATTAACAGGTTATTTTGGACAAGGAGATGTATGTGGAATCTAGCTTTTGGCGATGCATTAGTCTTGAAGCTTCTACATTCTCTTGGAAGAAGATCTAACCATGTTACCTCTTTATCCACCGAGCGAATCAGGGGAGTATTTGATTTCATTCTTTTACTTTATGCTTTTACATCTTGTTATTTGAACATTGGGGACAATGTTCATCTTAAGTGTAAGGGGGGGGGGGGTAAAAGTACGATTAGAGAATGCTATTACGCTTGATTTTTGTTTGTTTAATAGTAGATGTGTAATAAAACTGAGATAAATACCTGTTAGGGCAATTTTAGTGCCAAATTTAAATTTTTTTACAACATATAGGAGTGAAACTTTGATCTTAATGAGCGTCTCACGGATAGGAGTTATATGACTAGCACAAAAACCGTACCACTAAAAAATTTTCCACCCCAAATATGTGAGGTTCGCCCCTAGAATTGGTAGGAAAAGCATTTATGCTATGATGTGTGTACCGGTAGCACTTAGATTCTAGAACTTGCGTTAGGACCATTCCAAGGCCACAAGTGAGACTACATTCGTGTAGTTAGATTTACTACATGATAAGAGGCATTAGGATTAACCCATTGTTTTACACCTGTGTTTTTGTTATAATTACGTTGGCTACATTGGTCAAGTAATTCTCCCACACCCTTTGCGTTGTACTCATTTTTAGTACACGATACCCCTAGTACACCCCTCAGAGCCTATCTTTTCGTTTCTAACTTTAAGCATTTTACTTAAAGGAAGAATTTGTTTACACCCCACTTAAATGTACACCCAAATCGCCTTAGCCTACCTTGTATGCACTCATTTTTAGTGCATTATTGTGACAACATTTGTTTAAACCCCAAGTTAATTATCTAATTGATTACATGGTTGCTAAGTCGAGTCATATCCTTGTACATATTGTTTTGGGACGATTGGGACTCATGGGTAAAGTACTAGTGTAATGGAGTAATGGGGAAGAACATCATTTATTACCCCCATATGTGCTAAATATTTTAAAAGTACTCCAAGTTTTTCAATTATCTTAATTCGAGTCATTAGAATAGTAATTTGTAAAGTTATGTAAAATTTCAAGTGTAAGGGGAATGCATCGCCCCTTTGATGTATTATTTTGGATGGTAGGGCAAAAGTGTATGCAAAAAAAAAAAAAAAAAAAAAAAAAAAAAATCGAAAAAATCAAGAAAAATACAAAAAAAAATGAGAAAAAGAAAAGTAGAAAAAACATACGGACTACCATCCCGTTTCATTTTACGTTTGTTTTATGTTTGTTTTTGTTTTTGTTATTTCGTTTCTAGCTTAAGATCGAGTTTAGTCTTGGCTTAGCAACATTGTATAGTACATGTAATTGATCAAGATCTTTAACTAGCCACCAGTAAAACATCCTTTATCCAACAAAACCGTGTTTTCCTTTTCCCTACACCTAACGTTATAACCCATTTAAAAGCCCTCTTTGATAGTTTATCTTAGGTGCTTACGCCTAGTGGAGGAGGTTATCGATCCTTTCCCAAGCCTATGGTAATCTATTTGCTATGACAGGTAGTGAGAGATATTATCCGTTTTCATTTATGAGATTTATTTTGATGACACTTGAGAGATGTGAGTATCTAAACACTACTTATGAGGTGCTAGTTTGTAATCTCCGTGCTTATTATGATTGAAGTGGAACGATTATTTGTTGTAATTACTTTTATGTTTGCATTAAATGACCCCTAACTTGTATTTTGATTAGAATAAAAGCGCATTTGCTTGAGGACAAGCAAATCTCAAGTGTAAGGGTATTTGATGAAGCGAAAAGTGTACCGCTTTTAAGGGGTCATTTAAGCCCTAAATCGTATTTATTTGATCAAATATTGCCCTAAATCGTTCCTTTTGTCATTTTAGGTACTTTTGAGGAGAAATCTGGAAAAGGAGGCATTTTGGACGTTTTTGGAGCATAAAAGTAAAGAAAACGACAAAGTCTCAAAAATCGGCTGAAAGTTACCCTTGACGGCGTCACAATTTACTCTGGACGGCGTCATGCCTTGGCAAGAAAAGTTGGACGTGAAATTTACTCATGATAAGCCAGTGAAAATAGCATGTAAATTCTGACGGCGTCACGCTTTAACTTGATCAAGGGCGTCACGGCTTAAATCAAAAGGGGACGGCGTCACGTTTAAGGTTCGACGGCGTCAAGCCTTGATAAGCCAGAATGGATTTTGGAAGAGCTAAAGAGGGACGGCGTCAAGAAGGTCATCCGGGAACCCTAGAAGCGGCGAGGTGACGGCGTCACACTCCATAAGGTGACGCCGTCAGATCCAAAAATCTATATATAGTTTTCTAATTTTTTGTCATTAAGAGAGAGCTTAGTGTGTGGAATTTTGGGAGAAAACCCTAAGACGATTTTAGCTTCTTTTTCAAGGCTTTTTGCCTTGAGATCTTCCATGTTACATTGAAGATAAGTTATCAATTAATCATTCAATATGTCTATGTGTTGTTTGATTTTATCTTATTCTTGTCTTTTGATTAACATGTTAGGCTAAATTTATCTTGTGTTTGCTTAGATCTAATGAAACCTAGCTATTGATTATTGGTTATTAGTGTGTTATTAGTTGTATTGGATGATTGTTTATCTATGTTAGGCTTAAGAAAACTGGCTAACTTCCTATTCGGTAACTTGCTTGAACGTCTTAAGAAACATGAACCAAATGCGTACTAAAGGTTTTTATGGTTGTATTTAATGCACAAGCGAATTCTAGTGATCCCATGTTAGGAGCTTCCTAGCCGGCTCGACATAGGAGTGAAGTAGGAGCTTGTAGAGTTGGGGAAGTAAGTACGCCACCCCACGAATGGTATTAAGGAATACACCCGTCATCCACGCGACTAATACACACTAATTAACCGTTAAAAGATAGTTAGGGAGTAAGGAAATCTAAGTAAACACATTTCTCTACACATAAGTTTCTCACCACATTTTCATTTTTGTTATTTACTTTATTTGCATTTGTAGTTATTTGGGTTAGTTGACTAGCAACTAATTCCGCCCACTCCTTCAAAACCGAGATTTTACTTGCTTTCATAAAAATATAAAAACATAAAAAAGAATCTTCCTCAACCCTTAGACCTATTAGAGTAGTCTTTCATACCTAACGAACACTATTCCCTGTGGAGAACGATCAATCCCCCGTACTTACCACTACACTATACTACATCGGTCAGGTACACTGCCTGGTGGGGTTGTAAGCCTCTTGAGATCCCTCGAGAGGTAAAACCTGTTGTAAGGTTGCAAAACCCACGCATCATCCTATTTAACGAGACAACCCCACACCTCGCTCACTTAACAGCCTAAATAAATGATCAAAATTTTGTTACGAGTATAGTTGTTCGAAGCACAGCTTTGGCTCAAGGACAACCCCTAAAGGGCTGCCTTAGTTTGATCCCACAAGGACTCCAAAGGGGCGTTGTTTTGTACAAGTTTGAACTCAAACCCACAAGGGTTGATGAATTGTTTTCGAGTCAACATGAGGCCGAAAGTCTTAAATCAAGACTTGGTTAAAAGTTGTGTTACGTGGTGAAACCACGGTGTCGAACCCAGCCAATAGTCCTCACGTAACACTCGAGATCTTTGAGTTGGGATGTCGAGTTGTACTCGAGATCGACATGAAATTTGTTTTGTGTTAAAAATCACTTTGGTGTCAAATGCCTGCTTTTGTAATTCCAGGCAAACACACAAGTTCCATATGGGCTTGTGTGTGCATTCGTGTATAGTCTAAGTACCCCAGGCCCATTCGGTGTTGTCCAGCCCACATCGTAAATATTCGCAGGCCACTCAAATTTGTCTAGCCCACCAGGCCCAATGTGGCGCCTTGGTGGTTAGTATTTCAGTCCAGCCCCTTTTGTATGAATTGAGTTGACTGCTCACAGCCCACCAGGCCCACCTTTGGTGCGTTGGTTATCGAGAGCAGTCCATCCCACATGAGTTCCCCCCCCCCCCTTTTGACTTTAAGTTGGGCCACAGCCCAACAAGGAGATAGGGAATGCGTGTATTTTCACCGAGTATATATATATATATATATATATATATATAAAATCGACAATGTAAAAACTTATATCGCAACCGTTGTACAAAAGTGTCGACGTGATCTCGTAATCAATTTATTTTGCAACTCAATCCCGGCTTATCTCTGTAACACCCCAACCCGACAAGGGTAAAGATATCACAACAATGGTGGCATATCAGAAGTCACAAACATTCAATAAATAAAACATCATAAGTCTTAACATTAAATCCAAAATAAGTCAACATGACTTAAATCAAAATGCAAGACAAAATGACTTAAGTACAAAATCCAATATTCAAATGCCTAAACAATGGCATAATAAAATAAATAGAAGTTCAAATGGTAAAGCTAAATAACTAAGGTCGACTCCGAAATAGATCGCTCTCATCCCAAAGCTAAACCCAGCTCCTAGCTTAAGTACCTGCCGCAGGAAAAGAATTGCGGCTGAGCTTCAAAAGCTCAGTGAACAGATATATAGATAACGGGAACAAATAGCAGGTAACAAATACAAAAGCAATTCAGGAATACAAAATCATACCAATACGAAGTCAAAATGAAAAGAATGAGAAATGAATCATAAATAAAAGAAAAGAACAAAGTGAAATAAGATTTAAGAAAACAAAAGCACAGCAATTCATCACGAGCCCAGACGACTTACGATACCATAGCATTACTAGTATAATAAAACAAACCTGTGTAGAGTGATCAGCTCTCAGACAAAGTGAAAGACATGTATCGCACACACAATCAGTCACCAGATATAATAACTATAACATATAACATATACAGATAACAGGTCAAATCTAGAGTGCACCCATACGCCCCACAGACAAATCAATAATCATAATTATAATGGCCATAGCAAATAATAAATAAGGGACGGAACAGGTCATCACTCTCCTGCCCTAGAGTCATGTCAGAGGTGCGTCAATGACATGGACATGAAACCCTTATGCCTAGTGATTGGCTCGTAATATCAAACTGTAGATCAAAGGTCGGGCGTACTATCAAATAATCAAAATTATATCTTAAGGGTACATGGTAAAAGGTTCAAATCAAAGATCACATCGAAAGTTCACAAACAAAAGGGAACATAGCAATGGTATAGGGAATCCTAATAAGGAAATGAATTCTGAAAGAAAAAGGGAATGAAAAGCCCTTACTGAAAGGACGGAATATCTGTACCTTATTAGCAAAGCAAAAGACAAGAAAGCAAACACGAAGCAGAAATCAGGGTTTCTCCTTCTTCACACCTAAAGAAGTAGAAGACGGAATTATGAATTATTCAAACTCAAATTATTACTTTTAGTTTTACTTTCTATTTTTGTAACTTTCCAGGTTTAGTAAGATGTTAATATTCCAAATTAGGTTAAGTCCTTATTTCAAGATCATTATGGAATTAAGGTACCTTTTATCAAGTTACAAAAGTTTAGGGTTTTAATTGTAAATTCATTAGATTCAAGGTTTAAAATGAAAATACTTTAAATTACTGACTTAATCCCTATGATACTTATATTTACCAAACAAGTACTTTATTTTACAAATTTACAGAACTTCACCTCAGAATTTTATGAATTACGAATTAGACCCTTAGAATTTAGTAATTACACAATTGGTCCCTTAACTTTACAAAACTTACAATTTAAATCATAATTTATTTATAATTACATATCAAGCCCATAAATACTCAAATTTTCCCATTACACCCTTAATGACATTATTTACTCAGAATAACTTCAAGTTTCCCAAATTTACACTTTTAGTCCTTCTACTTTAATTATTTACAAATCGACCCTTATAAATATAGTTAATTCATTTCTTGCACATTTATACTTAAGACCCTCAAGTTATATTTTTCTCACATTCCTACTGACTTATATGACATTACAAAAATATCCCAGAAGTTTCAAAGTTGGCAAAACAAGCCCTTATACTTTTAATTACAAATCGTATAGACTTTTATTGTACCAAAACAAGCCCTAGTTTTATCCAATCATTATGTTATCATTATACAATTATTAATTACATCAGATCTATCCACATGAACCCTAACCCTAATCCATTCTAGGGTTTATTCTTATTTTTCTTTGTTTTTCGAATAATCCGATTATAGACAATAATTCGCATCAATTATTTTGAGCTTCTATAAATCACATGGTTATTTTTCTAGGCTTATATGATCAGTATAGGACATGTAAAAATTTTAGTTACACTTCAGAAAAATCGAATGACATTCTTTGGAAATTATGTGTGTTTTAACTCTTATAATTTTGTACGCTTTGTTTAGCTTGCATGATCCATGTTTAACATTTTTACTGAGTTATATACAACATATAGATCATTAGAAAAATGCTAGATCAATTATAGAACGTAAGGATTAAGCGTAGGATTTTATACCTATCGAGCGAAGTAAACCGAACAAAACAAAACACCACGATCGAACTAAGGCTTCCACAACTCGAATCCTATTTTTCTTGGCTTCCTTACACCTCAATGGACTCCAGAAAATTGCTTGCTCAGTTCCAAAAAGTCGAATGGAGGCTTGGTCGAATTATGTGTGTCGATCTAGGGTTTTCGAAATTAGGGTTTGTGAAAAATAAAATGGTTTTTGTTATGCTTATCAAAACCGACCTAGGAGGGGGGATATACTCCAGATTTTCGGCCCAATAAGTTAGCTCAAGATCATATTTTTATTTGGTCTATAATTCCCATATTTATTTTGTAATTATCTTAAACAAAATGATTTTGTAAAATACATATTAAGTTTATTTAATTAATTTTCGGATCATGCATAAATGTATATGTGATTTTGTAATTTTTGTACATTCAAAGTAATGTAATGTTGTCCCAGAAATTGAATTACTTGATATGTAGTTCGTTTTCAGAAGTTTGGAATAAATTCAGAATTGTTATAAGTGATTTATTTAGGTTTTATAGTTTCAGGGGTAATTTGGTCATTTTATAGGTTATCTGAATTTCAGGTATTACAACTGCTTCCCCACTAACAAAAAAATTTCATCCTCGAAATTTGCAGGAAGTAGAAAGAAAGAAAAGAAAAGAAAGCGGAAAACGAATGAAAGAGAACGGAAAACAAAACAAGGACATACCGGATTAAAACTAGAACTGCGGATAACTAGCTCGTATTGACTCTTCAGTTTCCCAGGTAGCCTCACGCTCCGGGTGATTCCTCCAAAGAATCTTTACGAACGGAATAACTTTGTTTCTCATGACTCGTTCCTGACGGTCCAGAACCGCTTCCGGTTCTTCAGACAAAGACATATCAGGCCGGATCTGATCTAGTGGATAAGATACAACATGCAGTGGGTGATAATTGTATCCTCTCAGGAGAGATACATGGAATACATTATGCACATGAGATAGCTGAGGAGGTAAGGCCAAACGATAAGAGACCTCCCCAATACGCTCCAGGATTTCGAATGGTCCAATAAATCGAGGACTCAACTTTCCCTTGATTCCAAAACGCCTGACACCACGGAAAGGAGATACTTTCAGGAATACCCGATCACCTACATTAAATTCTAGATCCCGACGGTGCTTATCAGCATAACTTTTCTGGCGAGCACGCGACTCTTTCAGTTTCTCTCTAGCAACAGCTACCTTTTCATTTGTGATCTCAATCATCTCAGGTCCTTCGATCAGATGTTCACCTACTTCGTTCCAACAAACAGGAGCCCTACATTTCCTACCATACAACATCTCGAAGGGAGCCATTCGAATACTCGCATGCCAACTGTTATTATACGCAAACTCTACCAAACATAAGTACTCATCCCAACTACCTGTCCATTCCAACGCACAAGCTCTTAACATGTCTTCCAAAGTCTGAATGGTCCTCTCAGACTGACCATCAGTTTGGGGATGAAATGCAGTACTAAACTTAAGGCGAGCGCCCCAAGCTTTATGAAGTCCCTTCCAAAAACGCGAAGTGAAACGAGGATCACGATCTGAAACAATAGACGAAGGCATACCATGCAATCGAACAATCTCTTGCTGAAAAACTTCCGCCAACTTACTGACACTATAGGTCATACGGATAGGTAAGAAATGAGCAGATTTAGTTAGCCGATCAACGACCACCCAAATCGCATCATGTCTTTTACGAGTAACAGGCAGACCACAAACAAAGTCCATGGAAATCTCATCCCATTTCCATGTAGGAATTTCCAAAGGTTGCAACAGTCCACTAGCTCGCTGATGCTCAATCTTAACTTGCTGGCAGGTCATGCATCTAGCGACAAATAACGCCACATCTTGCTTCATACCGTTCCACCATAAATGCTGCTTAAGATCCCGATACATCTTGGTAGAACCAGGATGGATAGCGAAAGGAGAACTGTGAGCCTCAGTCAACACAGCCTCACGCAAGTCGGAATCATTAGGCACGCATAAACGATCCTCATACCAGACAACTCCATCGTCATCAACTCTAAACTCAGTTTGCTTACCCTCTTCAATATTCTGAACTATAGCCCAGAGCTCACCATCATCTTTCTGAGCATCCTTAATATGCAACATCAGATTTGACTCAATCTTTAAACTAGCCCAGTAACCAACATCACGCCGAAAACATAACTCAACATCCAAACGCTCCAAATCCTTGAGGACATGCGGATCAATCTCCAAACTAGCAATCACTCCAGATTTCCGACTAAGTGCATCTGCAACCACATTAGCCTTACCGGGATGATACTGGATGTTCGTGTCATAATCTTTCAGAAGCTCCAGCCATCGCCTCTGCCTCATATTAAGCTCCTTCTGAGTAAAGATGTATTTAAGGCTCTTGTGATCAGTGAAGATATCACATGATTCACCATACAAGTAATGCCTCCAGATCTTCAATGCAAAAACTACAGCTGCCAATTCTAGATCATGAGTTGGATAATTTTCCTCATAGGGTTTCCGTTGCCTCGAAGCATAGGCAATCACCTTGCCGTTTTGCATAAGCACACAGCCCAAACCCTTCTTAGAAGCATCACTATAGATTTGGAAACCTCCAGAACCCGATGGTAAAGTTAGAATAGGTGCAGACACCAAACGCCTTTTCAACTCTTCAAAACTCTGCTCATGCTCATCAGTCCATACGAACTTTTCACCCTTCCGCATCAATTGAGTCAATGGCAAAGCCAACTTAGAAAATCCTTCCACAAAACGCCTGTAGTAGCCAGCTAATCCTAGAAAACTCCTGACTTCAATCACAGTGGTAGGTCTCGGCCACTTGGTGATAGCCTCGACTTTAGATGGATCCATGGTGATACCATCTGCAGACACAATGTGACCTAGGAAAGCTACTTGGTTCAGCCAGAATTCACACTTAGAAAATTTCGCGAATAATTTCTGCTGCCTCAGTATACCTAAAACAATACGCAGGTGTTGCTCATGCTCCTCGGACGATTTAGAATACACTAGAATATCGTCAATGAAAACGATGACAAATTTATCAAGAAATTCATGGAAAACCCGATTCATTAAATCCATAAACACAGCAGGAGCATTTGTTAAGCCAAAAGGCATAACCAGGAACTCATAGTGTCCATAACGGGTGCGGAAAGCGGTCTTAGATACATCCTGCTCTTTAACTCGCAATTGGTGATAACCAGATCGCAAGTCGATTTCGGAGAAAACTTTAGCTCCTTGCAATTGATCAAACAAGTCATCAATGCGAGGAAGCGGATAACGGTTTCGAATGGTAATACGATTAAGCTCACGATAATCAATACACAGACGCATAGACCCATCCTTCTTCTTCACGAAAAGCACAGGAGCACCCCATGGCGAAACACTAGGTCGAATGAATCCACAGTCCAGCAACTCTTCCAGTTGCTCCTTCAATTCTTTCAGTTCAACAGGTGCCATCCGGTACGGAGCCTTAGAGATAGGTTCGGCACCGGGAATTAGATCAATAGAAAATTCCACTTCTCTAGCCGGAGGAAGACCAGGAAGTACTTCAGGAAAAACGTCAGCAAAATCCCGAACAATGGGAACACTAGAGATATCCGGACTCTCAACAGACGAATCCTTAACTGAGGCTAGATAACCTTGGCAACCATGAGACATCAAGGTTCGAGCTTTCAAGGCGGAAATGATTTTAACAGTTCTAAGAGGGCGAGATTCATGGTAAATGAATTCAGGATTATTCAGATCACCGAAAATCACATTTTTGGCGTGGCAGTCAATGGTTGCTCAATGGAAAGCCAACCAATCCATACCCAGAATGACATCAAAGTCAATCATGTCTAGAGGAAGTAAATTTGCCGGACGAATCCGATCATCGAAGCGTAACGGACAGTTCAAATATTCATGGTTGATAAGAATGTGGTTTTTCATGGGGGTTGATATAGCAATTGGGTTATTTAGTGGTGTTGAAGGTATGTTCAGTTTCTTAGCCAATTTCATAGATATGATAGAATGCGTTGCTCCAGTGTCAAATAACGCGAAAACAGTAAAATCACCAATATACAAAAAGCCGGTAATGGTACCTGTAGCCTTAGCCGCCTGATCCCGCGTAGTAGAAAACACACGCCCAGTATTCGGAGGTGGAGGAGGCGGAGGAAGAAGATAGTTCTTAGCAGATGCAGGATTCTGCTTTGGGCAGTCCTTCACCCGATGCTCAGCAGATCCACATCGGAAACACGCACCAGTTGCTCTACGACACTCTCCTGGATGATTTTTCCCACAAGTAGTACAGATAGGAGGTGGAGGTAAGTTCCCAGATGAACCCTTCTGAGAACTCGATCCAGAACCACGAGACTGCTGCTGAAAACCCTTAGAAGGCTGATCCTTCCACTGCTTCTGACCATTATCACCCTGCTTAGAAATTGAACCAGCATCCTGACCCCTAGAATCTGGTCTCCGCTGATCATAGCTCCTACCTGACTGACCCTGATAATCACGACCACGATCTGACTGACCCCGCTATTCAAAGCCCTTACCAGAAAACCCCTTGTTGTCCCGATTCTGACTCTGCGGATGAATCCTGTCGCCATCACGGTTTCGCTTGTAACCCACCTTCTCATGAAATATCTCGATGTTGCGAGCTGCATCGCAACATGCTGACGGATCAGCGAACTCCTGATTAAGAAGACAATCTAAAACCCAACTCTTCAGTGCCCACTTATAATGCTTAGCATGACGCTCAACATCCCCAGCAACCGGGCCCACAAAGCTAACCAATCTCTGGAATCGCTCCAGAAATTCCCCTGCATTCTCAGACTCGAGCTGAGAGATAGTGTTGTACTCCCGAATAAATCTCTGCTGTTCAGACACAGGGAAGTACCGATTATAGAACGTAGCACGAAAATTAGCCCACGTACAACCAAGCACATAAGCATCACCTCCCTTAGCTTCCTTGTGCGCCTTCCACCAGTTAAGCGCATCTCCCTCAAGCTTAAACGCAGCCAGACGAGTCTTAAACCCGTCTTCACAACCCAGTACCTCAAACAGCTTCTCCATGTGTGTTATCCAGTCCTCTGCAGCATGAGGAGTAGCAGCAGAACTGAACGACAACGGCTTAAGTTTATTGAAACTCTCAAGCCAACCATTAATGGTAGTGGGTCGGCCCCCACCACCAGTACCACCAGAACCACCAGCACCACTAGAGGGACCAGCACCACCAGAGCCACCAGAGGGACCAGCTCCATTACGAAAATCATTGATCATCCGAGTGATCACCTCGTTAGCATTAAGCCCAGGTAGTAGATTGGCTATAGCATTAGCCACCAACTCCTCCAAATTAGGGATCTCCTCCTCCCCTTCAGAATAGTCACCACGACGAGTAACAACCATCTACAGGATTTTCAAACGATTAGAAAGATCAAACAGGAAATGATAGAGCAAAAGAAAAAACATGGCAGAGCAGGACAGGAAAAGAGTGCGCAAAAGGAAACCTAATGTCTTCCCAAATCCTCACAGGTCGATAGCCTAAGCTCTAAGGTTTTCATGAATGCCTGTCTCTGATACCATAAATTGTAACACCCCAACCCGACAAGGGTAAAGATATCACAACAATGGTGGCATATCAGAAGTCACAAACATTCAATAAATAAAACATCATAAGCCTTAACATTAAATCCAAAATAAGTCAACATGACTTAAATCAAAATGCAAGACAAAATGACTTAAGTACAAAATCCAATATTCAAATGCATAAACAATGGCTTAATAAAATAAATAGATGTTCAAATGGTAAAGCTAAATAACTAAGGTCGACTCCGAAATAGATCGCTCTCATCTCAAAGCTAAACCCAGCTCCTAGCTTAAGTACCTGCCGCAGGAAAAGAATTGCGGCTGAGCTTCAAAAGCTCAGTGAACAGATATATAGATAACGGGAACAAATAGCAGGTAACAAATACAAAAGCAATTCAGGAATACAAAATCATACCAATACGAAGTCAAAATGAAAAGAATGAGAAATGAATCATGAATAAAAGAAAAGAACAAAGTGAAATAAGATTTAAGAAAACAAAAGCACAGTAATTCATCACGAGCCCAGACGACTTACGATACCATATCATTACTAGTATAATAAAACAAACCTGTGTAGAGTGATCAGCTCTCAGACAAAGTGAAAGACATGTATCGCACACACAATCAGTCACCAGATATAATAACTATAACATATAACATATACAGATAACAGGTCAAATCTAGAGTGCACCCATACGCCCCACAGACAAATCAATAATCATAATTATAATGGCCATAGCAAATAATAAATAAGGGACGGAACAGGTCATCACTCTCCTGCCCTAGAGTCATGTCAGAGGTGCGTCAATGACATGGACATGAAACCCTCATGCCTAGTGATTGGCTCGTAATATCAAACTGTAGATCAAAGGTCGGGCGTACTATCAAATAATCAAAATTATATCTTAAGGGTACATGGCAAAAGGTTCAAATCAAAGATCACATCGAAAGTTCACAAACAAAAGGGAACATAGCAATGGTATAGGGAATCCTAATAAGGAAATGAATTCTGAAAGAAAAAGGGAATGAAAAGCCCTTACTGAAAGGACGGAATATCTGTACCTTATTAGCAAAGCAAAAGACAAGAAAGCAAACACGAAGCAGAAATCAGGGCTTCTCCTTCTTCACACCTAAAGAAGTAGAAGACGGAATTATGAATTATTCAAACTTAGATTATTACTTTTAGTTTTACTTTCCATTTTTGTAACTTTCCAGGTTTAGTAAGATATTAATATTCCAAATTAGGTTAAGTCCTTATTTCAAGATCATTATGGAATTAAGGTACCTTTTATCAAGTTACAAAAGTTTAGGGTTTTAATTGTAAATTCATTAGATTCAAGGTTTAAAATGAAAATACTTTAAATTACTGACTTAATCCCTATGATACTTATATTTACCAAACAAGTACTTTATTTTACAAATTTACAGAACTTCACCTCAGAATTTTATGAATTACGAATTAGACCCTTAGAATTTAGTAATTACACAATTGGTCCCTTAACTTTACAAAACTTACAATTTAAATCATAATTTATTTATAATTACATATCAAGCCCATAAATACTCAAATTTTCCCATTACACCCTTAATGACATTATTTACTCAGAATAACTTCAAGTTTCCTAAATTTACACTTTTAGTCCTTCTACTTTAATTATTTACAAATCAACCCTTATAAATATAGTTAATTCATTTCTTGCACATTTATACTTAAGACCCTCAAGTTATATTTTTCTCACATTCCTACTGACTTATATGACATTACAAAAATATCCCAGAAGTTTCAAAGTTGGCAAAACAAGCCCTTATACTTTTAATTACAAATCGTATAGACTTTTATTGTACCAAAACAAGCCCTAGTTTTATCCAATCATTATGTTATCATTATACAATCATTAATTACATCAGATCTATCCACATGAACCCTAAACCTAATCCATTCTAGGGTTTATTCTTATTTTTCTTTGTTTTTCGAATAATCCGATTATAGACAATAATTCGCATCAATTATTTTGAGCTTCTATAAATCACATGGTTATTTTTCTAGGCTTATATGATCAGTATAGGACAT